>OX336389.2:990447155-991647155 GCA_946902985.2 Meconema thalassinum | reverse complement strand
ACGTCCAACTTGTCTTTTGCAATATTTGCAATACTTGCGATTCATCTACAAGATTTCCTATTTTTACTGCGCTTTTTATAACTGCTCTACCATGAGAACATTGAGTTTTTATCGAACATGCCTAAGAGTTGACTTTAGTCGTAAGATGTCACATTTGTATCTTTGGAGTCGAAATGTAATGTTTTTCGGACGGTCAATACCCAATTGTCTAATGGGTGATTCCCTAATCCCGAAAAAGATTTTCTACACGAGATTAATAAATACAATTGGATGACCAGTTTTGATCATCAAGCGATCATCAGATCCTTTATACTTTGGCTATTAATCTATGTCTACAAGTATGGGTTATGATATTTTCAATATACACACTTATTTAGTTGCAGTAGTAATTAATCTAGCACAAATAGTCAAGATATGTTATTTTTTGTTGAGATACTGATAGTGGTGATTGATCTTAAAGTTTGCTTGCTTAGTGCCATTATGTGATTGTTATTAAATGGTCAGGTTATTGTGTCAGCAAAAACGCCCACACGTTGGTCACAAAAACAGACCACAAATCGCTCAAACTGCTAAGTGCACCATTTAATAACTATCAGTATCTCAACAAAAATCACATATCTTCACTAGTTTGCTAGTTTAATTGCTATTGCAACTAAATAAGTGTATATATTGTCATTATCGTTACCCATACGTCTCCACATACAGTAGATTTATAGCCTAAGTGTAAAGGATCTGATGATGATCACTTGACGATCGAAACATGTCATCCAAGTGTATTTATTAATATCATGTAATATTTTTTCAGGATTAGGGAACAAATTTCGATTTCTAAGGCAAGCCTGAAAAAGGGCTTCCAACACGGTAATCCATGGAGTGAAGTTAAATGAAACCTCAAAGCGGGCGTTGAGCAGTGACTAGCATTCTTGGCTGTCACCACCGAGGTCTGGGTTCGATTCCCGGCTCTGCCAAGAAATTTAATTCTGGTGTGGGGGCAGGAACGGGGTACACTCAGCCTCGTGAGGCAAAACTGATAAGAGGCAGGTGTGATTCATACCTCAGCCATCCTGGAAGTGATTTTCCGTGGTTTATCACTTCTTCTCCAGGCATATGCCGGGTCGGTAACTAATTTAAGGCCACGGTTGGTTCCTACCCAAATCCCATCTGAATTACAAATACACACACTGGGACAGACATCGCAGTGACACATGTTATCAGGCAAGTCTTAAACACACCGCAGTACACGGGGCTACGTGACCACGATGTTGCAAAGTCCCTATAAGAATCAAAAACATCATCCATGATAAATAAAGTTAAAATTGCGCACAATGTGCATTGGTATAACTATTATTCATCCAAGCAGAACTGTGTTAGAGTCTCTCTCCTGTCTGGACACTTCAGCACATGATATCGTTCAGAGAAATTGTTGCATCGCTTACACACACATTCTGGGCACGGTGTGTGATACGATTTAGTCAAGCATAGGCGGTGTTGGGTTACCAGGTGACGCAGCTTGTAGTTTGCTTGTGACCAATCCTGTGTCATCATAGCATCTGTAGCGTAGAACTCGCTCCATATATCTTCTTTCTTCCGCTGCAGCTCAGCAAGCACTTGCGTGTAGCTGGCACTAGATGGCAGGAGCATCTTCATTCGAAGTTCTTCAATTAGGAACGGCTCTCTAGACAGCTCGTATACTGTGCGAGATGGTGCATATATTGATAGGCCTACGACCTTCTTCAGGTACGCAGCTTTCACTTTCTCTATTCTGCGGAAACCGTTTATGTCCAGATGTTCCCATTTAAGTTGCAGGCCATAAGTCACTATCGGTACAATTTTAACATGGAAGAGCTAGACTGCTGCTTTGACTGACATTCTGCTCAGGTCTTTGATCTCGTGTACTGCTCGTGTTGCCAAAATTGTCCCGTCCGTTATGTGCTGGTTGAAGACGGTCTCCCTAGTTTGAAAGGTTATACCTAAGTACTTAAAACTGCTCACCCTGTCCAGCACTTTACTCAGTACCAAAATAACGTTGTCCTCAGCAAATATCCCTCCTTTCCTTAAAGTCAAATGGACCGTTTTTCGCTCATTCAATGAGAGGTAGTTTTTCTCTGCCCAACTTACTAGCCGGCCCATGTTCTCCTGTAGTTTCTTGCAGCATGAGGTGGTGAGAGCCATGTCATCAGCGTATATGTACAGACAGGCATCTTCTCTCAAGAGTCTCTGTTACAGCTGCTGTTGCTACATTGAACAGTAGTGGGCTCATCGGGTCACCCTAAAGCATACCTGTAGTTTGTGCAATGGGGGAGGATCTTGAGAAGCTGTTCTCTATACATACATTGTTTCCTGCCAGGATGTCTATCAGTATGTTTAACAGGTATTGGTGTTCTTGTCCGAGGATATGTTTTAGCTTGTTTATTGTAGTCTGCCTATTGAGGGAGTCAAAAGCTTTGGTGAAGTCTATGAACACTACGTGTAGTTTCCCGCCTGGTTCTCTGAGTGCGTCTTCTATCTCCGGCTGAAGACATCGGATCGCTTGCAATGTAGATCGCCAAACTGTAGCTCTGGTATAAGACGTTCTATAATTTTGGTTAGTCTTTCTGTCAGAATCCTGGATAGTATTTTGAACAGAGTACACTCGAGAGCGATGCCCCTATATGCATTGGGATCACACAGATCTCCTTTCCCTTTGTATAACATTTTCACTATGGCTGTACGCCATTTCTCTGGGATGCTCCCCCTATTTAGGCACCCATTCATTAATGCGGTCCAGGCATCATTCATTATAGGAAGTGCGGCCTTCAGGTGTTCATTATAGTCACTGTCTGGTCCGCATGCTTTGCCGTTGGGAGTGCTCTTCACTGTTCTTTCAACCTCTTGAACTGTGATCGGGTCGATTATGTGTGTATTCTGCTGTAGGTCTTGATGGGGCCTGGTGTCCCTAGCTTGGAGGATTGTTTGCATGTGGGTTTCCCAAGTCTCTATTGGAATGTCTCTGGGGAAAACTGGTTTCCTCGGGTTCAGTATTTTGTATGGGTATATTTCCGCGCTTCCTCGATCTTCCGTCTGCCTTGTTCTTCCTGGTATTCTCTTTTCCTGTCCCTTATTAAAGTTTTGTATATTCTCTGGGATTGGGAGTATCTTGCTATGGCTTCTTGTCCTGGACTGGTTTTTAACTTGTGCAGGTTTTTGAGGACAGTCTTTCTGGCCATGTAGCAAGCTGCATTAAACCATGTTTACTTTTCCTGTTGTTCGGGTTTTGGAAGCATGTAGCTTTCTCTATCATTTTTAAAGTTCCTTCCAGAGCTTCCTCCAGGTTTCCCTCTCCAGCCATCAGTGTGAGTTGTTGGGCGTCTGCTTCTTCAAGTTAAGCTGGATCGAGTTTCCTTGTTGTATTCGCGGTTGGCGTTTTTCTCCTGTGGCGCCTGCTGTATACTGAAGTGCGTTTCTACTGGAAGATGTTTCCTGATGACTACCAGGAGGATTCTTTGGTGAGCTGGGCTGATGTATTTCCTGTTGGTAAATACCAGGTCTATAGTACTCTTCCCGTTGTGAGCTATGTAGGTCGCTTGTTCCTTCTGATTGATTAGTTCTAGGCCGGTCTCCTGCAGATAGTTTAAGACTGCATTTGCCTTTCTTCCTGGCGCATCCATCCTACAGTTTAGACCACCTGCTAAAATCACAGGCATTTCTTGGTCTATTTTGTTTAGAACTGTGCCCATTTCATCAATTATGTTAACAGCTGGCATCTCTGGCTGGTAGTAAACAGCTACTATTGTGCATAGAGTAGTTTTGATGGCTAATATGTGATCCGAGGTATAAAATAATTCAAACGGAGAGAAGTTGGGTCCTAGGAGGCACGTAATTCCCCTTTTGGTCTCCCTGCTTGTTCTTGCCTTGCAAACTGATGTATTGTGTACATACCGTTCGTCGACTATTCTCTTGTAAGCATTGTTTCCACCAACATAACTAAGTCTTGATCTCTGAAGAAATTATTTGGGAGCATGTCCACAGCGTTTCTCAGTCCTTCCACATTCCAAAACATAACCTTGATCGTTTGCCAGTTGCCATTCGTCTTGATGTCTCGTCCATTGTAGTTATGCGAATTGCCCTCTTTCTGCCCTTCTGCTCCGGAAAAGATACTGCCTGACTAACACTCCCACCGGCCAAATCTCCGGTGGGGTTGCTCTCTCCCGCTGGTCGAAAGGTATGCCGGCCTTCAGGTAACCTCTCATATTTAGCTCTTCGCAGTCTATCTCTTCCTTAATTCCCTGTTTCTGCATGTGTCTGATGATCTTTTCCGCTGAGGTGTCCCGATGTAACTTTCCTACGTAGAGCCAGGCACGTTTCTCTCCAGCTTGGAAGTCCTCGCCTGTCATTGTTCCCATCACAATTTGCCTTCTGCTGTAGTTTGGTTCTTTGGCTGTTGCCTGCGCATATGAGGTCGCGTTTGTATCTCCTCTTTCTTGTTTCTTCTTCTGCTGTTTGTTTTCTCCGGGTTATGCTTCCTTGCGTTCGTACATATCCGCCTTTCCCCCTCCAATTACAGTAGGCCAGTTCTGTTTCAATGAAGTCATTAGTTCAGTCTGTTGTAGCTGGGTAGCTAGTAGCAAGCTCATTTTCTCCATCAGTGTTTTGCTGAGATCGTCCATCCTTTTCTCTAATTCCTTGCACGATAACTGCATCTCATCATTGTTCTTCACCTCCGGGGTAGTTCTCGGGGGGTCGATTGTTTTCCTGATTAGTTGCGGCTTGCATTCTGAGCAGAGCCATGTCAACTTGCATCTCATTCTCTGTAGCATTTGAAACTCTCCCGCAGTGAGATCGGCACATTGGCAGTGCTGCCTATGTTGCAGTACTCACATTCTACTGAGTCTTCATTCTCCCCAAAGATGCTATTGCATAAGTTGCAATGATCGTCCTCTTTAATTTCCTTCTCGTTGGTTTCTACTCATATGTTCTCCTTGTCCATTTCTGTCACGTCACTTCCGGTCTCATGTACTAATATGAATATGGCTACACTTAACCAAAAAGAAAACCGTTAAGCTGTTATTTTGTCTTACACTAGAAATATCTGAGCAGAAACCTTCACTAACACTTGTGCGACAACTACTGTCGACCAAAGTATTATGTGCACTCGAGTTTGAAGGTTGTTTGTGAAGTAACCAATAGACCTGCATAAAATCCAATAACATTATTTTAGTCGTTGTATTTTACGTTAGTTCAAGAAGGTTTGGAATGTTTAATTTATATTTTAATATTTTTTATCGCAGTTGGAACACAAAAAGTGCAAGTTTTTAAGCGCGTTTCAACCATGCGTCACATTTAAGAAGTATTATCTCAAAACCCCGTCATCAGATCGAATCCAAATTTTAACACAATATACATTGGAATGTTGTATAACTGGTTCATTAATTTCAAAATTTTGTGTGTCCAAGAAACAAAGTTATCATCATTTTTGTGAGGTAAATTTTTCTCGGCTCTGGGTGGTTGGAAAATGTAGTTCTTCACCGTTAGGGCTTTTAATTTTCGTTCTGACTCAAGGATTTGCTTCACTGAAATATGGTAGCAGGCACCACTCATTTGCCTGTACTGGCAAAAATCTTGCTTCTAATTTATCAGCTTGAAATTTCCCTAAGAATACATACTTGAATCCTAAACTTGTTTTCAAGAAATTTACCAACTCCCAATTAGTTTTTAGAGTGTGAACTAAAGCTGTTTGAGTTTCATTAGTAAGTTTTCCATGACGAGTCGTGATCTCCCCTTGAACAGGCAGATTATCCCACCTAGTTAACCAGGTTAAAAACTTGCGCAGAAATAAAACATTGCCGTAATGAACTGAAAATATTGCGTTACAATGAGGGTCGTTAAATCTATCACCTTTGAAAGCATGCTTAACCTTAACAATCTTCCGCCACTGAAGAATTATTTCTAAAAATACAGCCGTGCTTTTAAAATCATTTGTATTTTTTATTTTGTCAAAGTGTTTTAAAGCGGCGACAATTTTCTCGTTGAACAGTTTAGAACAAAGGTTTACATTTTGTCACTCTAAAGAAGTTGGGTACAAAACGTTTTGGTTCAGGGCCGGAGCAAGCTTAACTACATTATTCTCTTCTCCTCTATGCACCTGTTTAAAGTGACCAACACTAACAACCAACTTGATCCTATCATCTTCTTCTTCAGCTTTCTTTATTTCTTTCTTCTCCCGTACTTCAATGTCTTTTTGTCTTTTAATAGGAGTTTTCCTTGGTATTGGAAGATTTTTAGACAGATAGGCTGGCACATTTTCAAACATAGCAGGAATAGCATCGTTTGTGAGTTTCAAATGGTCACGTTTTACAGTTAAAATGGACCCATCGGGTCTTTTAACAGAATCCTCCCTAATTCTGAACCTTTCGTCGAAGTGTTCTATGCACACAACAGGGCTTGCCGAAGGGACAAATTCGGTTCGATGGATGGCTAAGATCCACTTTTGTTTCCGAACCAAGTCAGTAGGGAATTTAAACACTGGAATAGTAGGCTGTTTTGAACTGTAGTTGCTTCTACAACCAGGTACACAACACGATGTGGGCATAATTCACAATGTTCACACACGTTTCAATCATTAAATACCATTGATAACTTCACTGCTGCGAGGTTCAGCTCAGCCTACAAGTCACTGGCGAGAAGTGAAGCGGCCGGCCACTTGAGTGACATAGCGACCAAAGTGGAGGGGGAGCCTTATGGCCTGTCTATCTAGTTGGCCTAGTTGGAGACCATTCCTGGTTCTTTGTGGGATCCAGGGATACGAGATGTTCCAGCCGCTGCTGATTTATTAAGGTCTGACACAACTGTTGTTTACTTCCTATAGTCTTGGTAGTTGGGAACATTAACTGTATTGTGAAGAGTTTTGTATTATTGCTTGGTATTTGGAATTGTTGCATCGCAAGTTGCAGTAGGCATACTTTTCGCCGTATATTACGTGTGTGAGAGTCGCACCATATAACAGGAAGAAAATAGGTCTTGTTTACCAGAACAGAGGTCATGTTCTGCTGTCATTCATATTTACCAGTCTGAGACTTCGTATTTTTGTTTCCTACTTGAGCCTTTATTTCAGTCTAGATTTTTCTTGAGCATCTCCTTTGCTGATGTCCTTATGACATATTTTGTTTGCTCAACGTAATTTATTCATAGCTTTTCAGGTAACGATTTGAGCATATTTTCTGCTTTCACTGAATCTGAACTATATTCAACAGCATATTCGACATTCTATGCGAGGTGAATAACGTATTCATGATGGTTAAATAATTTATAAATAATTGATTTGTTTATAACAAATTCTGATGATTGTAATTGAGGTATTTGTTTGTGTGCTAAAATAGGAATGAGGTCATTAAGCACAGTGATAATAATAATGGTTTATATGAAGAGGAATGAGATTGCTTGCTCATTAATGTTATGGTAATGATGTTAGAAGCGTCATATGTTGGATAAGGGTGGAAGAGTCTCCAATTCCACTTGATATTTGTACTACGAGGTAGTTTATGATGTCTGAGGACATGTTTCCGCAGTGTATGCGAAGTTTTTCTGCAAGCATAAAATTTAATAATAATAATCACAGTGAACCCTTAATATTGGCACAATACCATCCATAGTTTACACAGGTCTGCGATGAAAAAATTGTTTAACATTTTTACAGTGATTCTTATGGCATTTTTTGTGCTGAATTCAGATAAATTAGTGAAAACATTCCATCACCCTTGGTTTACCCACAAATCACACATAGAATTTTGCACTTTTAAGCTAGATTTGGTTAGAGACTTAGGCCTTCCAAAAGATTCAACCGAGGTTTTAGGGTCGAGGATGAGAGAAAAAGGGTTGTTGGCTCCAGGAACATCCTTTTCTTGGTACAGGAGTAGAGAAAAAGGGTTGGTGCCTTTTTTCTCTCGAGTGGATGACCTTGTTTTTTGTACTGATGTTTCTGGGTTGATGGAGACTTTCTACATCAAATACGAACCCGATGAATTGATTCCTCCAAAAGAAGCTTGAAAGCTGTTCTTCTGCACAATGGCAACCAATATGCATCTGTACCAGTAGGGCATTCGGTGCATTTAAAAGAGTTTTTTGGGAACCTTGAATTGGTCCTTAACAAGCTTAAGTACTCTGATCATAAGTGGACCATTTGTGGTGATCTGAAAGTGATATCTATGCTACTAGGCCAACAGAGAGGCTACACAAAGTTCCCCTGCTTCCTCTGTGAATGGGATAGCCGTGACCGTGAACAACATTATGTTAAAACAAAATGGCCAGTTAGAAAAAGTTTGGTTCCTGGAGTTAAGAACGTTGAGAAGGAGAGTTTGTTGGATCCTAAAATGATTTTACTTCGCCACTTCACATCAAGCTGGGACTGATGAAACAATTCTTCAAAGCATTGCCTAAAGAAGGAGAGTGTTTTAGATACTTTGTGAACAATTCCCTGGCCTCTCTGAGCCAAAACTTAAAGAAGGGGTATTTCTTGGGCCTGATATAAGAAAACTTATGAAGGATGAAAACTTCCAGTTAAAAATTGAAAACCAGGAAAGGAAAGCCTGGAAGTCTTTTAAACAAGTGGTAACCGGCTTTCTAGGTAATAAAAAAGACCCAAACTACAAGAATATTGTTGCCGATCTGTTAGCTAACTACAAACTGCTGGGCTGCAACATGAGTGTTAAAGTTCATTTCCTTCATTCTCATCTGGACTACTTTCCGGAAAATCTTCGAGCTGTCAGTGAAGAACGAGGAGAATGATTCCATCAAGCCCTAAAACAAATGGAACAAAGATATCAAGGACGCTGGAACATTAACATGATGGCTGCCTACTGTTGGATGTAAAAAAGAGAAACTCCTCAACTCCACAGCAGGAAAAGTAGCCTACGAAAAGACGTTTTGAAGAAAAAACAAAACGTTACTACAAAGATTTGTGATAGTGTTGTAATAAAACCTTATCAACTTTTCTTACTCTATGTTTAAGATTAACCTATGTTTAATTTGGTTTAATAACATTATACATAAGTAATACTGATATAAAAATGGCCTTTTTTAGGATTTCTCATAAAAATTTTACGTCATTTTGAAGAAAAACCTTACGTGATAGAAAAAAACAATATTTCTGAAATCAGGGCCAAAAACTACATAAAAACCAGTTATCAAAACTAAAACAATTTTCAAAATTTTTTTTTTTGCAGGCCTGTGTTATTTATCTGCCTCATAATGTAAATTTAACCATCCATGAATGTACAGACATTCTGAGTAATTGTCAATGTCATAAATAATTTGTTCATGGATCTCAGTGTAATAATAATAATAATAATAATAATAATTGCTGAACGTTATTATGAGTTCATAGAAGAGGATCATGTTAGAGGTGTTTAAATAATCATATTTATGCTCATGGTAGCCTGTTACGGATACAATTCGACTGAATAATATTACGTTCTTTTTGAATGTTTACATGCCTTGAGGAAGCAGTAATATTGTAAATAGGATTGATGATTAATGATTTTTTGGATCTAAGTTGGGCATGTGAGATGCCGCTGTAAATATTGATGATTGCTTCATCGTAAGATGGTATTCTTTAAAATGCAACAATTCATAGTTATTGTAGTTAGCTATTTTTGGCACAGTGGATAGCGTACTAGACTTTACTTTATTTATTGTTGGAACACTTAGTTAAGAGACTTTTTGTCTTACGTCTGCTCATGTCGTCACTGGAGTGAGGTGATCTCACCTTATATTATGGCTGCTGCCATTGTCATTTATGATGGGGTAAACAGTTACCTTGAATTGTGACTTGTCTACGTTCAACGTAACTGGTGCACTTCATACACACAACACGCATTTAACAATTAATCTTGATAGGTAGAGGTGTTAGAAAGTGTTGTTATTTTTTTGAAGATTTGTTGATTTAAAATTCAAAAGGTGGTGTTTTGTGTTTTTATTATTTTTTCGGGGGATGACATGTTAAAATTTGGAAAGCAATAAGGTTTGTACAATAAGTGCATTTAAAAATATAAACAATTAATAAAACAAAGTAAAAAACAAAACAGCAGGGTAAAACGTTAAACATGGCTATGGATGAATGAGATAATACTTATATGGAAGTCACATTTTTATTTTACATTCACCATCTCGAAACACATTTCAGTGAATACCTTTTTCAGTTTTATCCAAATACTGCGGTGAAATCACTGGAAGTAGATCATAGTTAAAGTCTCAGCATTTGCAGCTGTCAATTTTCGCCTCCTATCACTTACTATGAGACTGTACTTCGAAAATGACCTTTCAGAATCCACATTTGAACAAGGATACCACACACACTTTAATGCAGCTGTTGCATAGTCTCGGTGAGCAGGCCTTAATCCCATGAGGATCTCTGGAACATTCACATTATCTTCATGACGCAGTTGGTTCTTGATTGTAAATGCTGTGAGCCTCTAAAAACTGTTGAGACTCAATCTTCGTAAGAAATGGGGCATTCTTCTTAAATTGGAGCAGTTCTGTGGGAGATACGTTCTTAGGTGCATGCCGAGGATCAAACAATGACCCGATGGCTTCTACAGTCTTCCTGGCTGGATCCGTGGTCCTTAAAGTCCTGACTTTCACTAGAGCTGACTGGGCAACACACGTAAGCTTGGACTTAACCTTTATCTGCATCTTTTGAGGAAGCTGTTCCAAGTTCTGGAGGATCGTATGATTGAACATTCCACCATCGCCTAATAGCTTGAGCTTTACCTCAAGGTCATCTAGCTTCCCAGCCAGTAAGTGAATTGTTGGGTACTTAGATCCCTCCAAGAAATTAAGCAAGTCCATAAGAGAGGCACCAACAACAGAAACATACAATGCTTGTAATTGTATAAATTGTATTGTTGAAACGATGCTTGTTGGAAAAATTTGACCCCAGAATTTGAATCTTCCAATGTTTTGAAAAATTCTACCAGATCTTCCACATGCATGGCCATATACATTGCAGCCTTAAACCATGAATTCCATCTTGTACATACAGGCATTGGGAAAGCTAGAATTTCATTCTCTTTTTCTGTGTTTTCATATTTCTCCCTTAGAAATGCAACGTAATTGCTTTTTCTTTTTCGCGTATTTAAAAAGGCATTCTTTGTCTTTACTATAGACATGTTCAATTCGTCCAGCTCGTTTTCAAATACGCAGCCGATAAGATTGACTTTATGAGCCCAGCACTGGACATGACTTAATTCTTCAATCAATCCTTGAAGAGTAGTTACACATTTTGTCATGTAGCGTGCTGAGTCCGTAACTACTGCCACTACACGCTCCCGTTCAATTTCATAGGAATTCAAGGTGTCTAATATCGCATTGGAGCAATTTACGCTATTGGCAGAATCTAGAACAACAGAGGCAGCCAGATGGGTGTTCATTTCAGTTGATGGTACTGATGGACGAAAAAGAATGTTGAAAACACACCTACCATTCTTGTCAGTTGTTTCGTCACATAGCAGAAACACGTCTTTGTTTTTTATATCTTCCCTAATTTCTTCCCTCCTTCTTTCGCCAATCATGGGGATGTATTTCTGACGAATCTGATTTGCTGATGATAAATCTCCACTTCCGCGAACGTACTTATTAAACCAAGTACGGAGAGCAGGATTGTCTAGTTTCTCTACTGGTATATTAGCTTTCACAAACGCAGTAGTAGTGTCCAAAATAAACTCTTCTTTCATATCCTTCACACGACTAGCATTTGATAATGTTTCTTTCAAGGTGGCCACTCTAGGAACACTAACTTCAAGACGCGAATTTTCTCGGCGTTTTGAATGCTTCTCCGATTTGCAATGTTTGTCTAATGCATCTTTCCTGCGATAATCTAACCGACAATCACAATATTTGCACATAAGAATGCCACAAGAAATTATAAATCCTTCATTCTTATATTCTTTAAGTCTGTCTGTGGCAGAAACAGCTACCTTCGGCATTTTTAAACTCAACTGAGCGATGCCCAGTAACAAACACTGTTATCACACGGTTGACTGTAGTCACACGCCAGTATAAATTCGTAACCACACGCAAAATTTATTTCTGAATTCGTGTCATAATATTTAAATTATGTCGCGTCTCATCTTCCTGGACTGCTAAGTTCGGAACTAATACGACGAACACGTGGTCGCCAACTGATTCACGCAAATAACACACTAGCTTCGATGATAACGCACAATTTGCGCACTTTTTATTAAATTATATAGAATTCTCTACTATAATTTACACTCGCTACCGATGTAACAGGAGGCAAACGTAGTTTACATTATGAACAACTATCACATAACCTTTTGGAGGTAGTCGGCCAAACTATTCACGCCGCGATATAACAGCTGTTTACCACAGCGCTAAAATCCAACGAGTAACGAGAATATCGACAGTATATCGTAATATGGCATATATCGTAGTATTACCCCTCGCAAAACTATACAATCGATCATTCTCTCGAATTGAACACCAACCAAATTCGATTATCGGCTTGTGGACAAAAATGTTCGGATTGGTGTGGGGAAAAAATATGAAAATTTGTTTTTATTTCGCAGATTGCGGAATTTGTGGTGTTATTCACAAAATTCGCGTTATTTCGCGATTTAATTTCACTCCTGGGCGGCACGAAACATGTAAATACGTGAAAATAAAACATCCTAACCTCTAAATATGACTTTTCGTTTTATCGCGAATTAACAAAAACTAACACCTCTATTGATAGGTCACCGAAATTAGGAACTAGGTCGACTGTAGGGTAGAGGCCTATGGTGTTTCTTTTTCAGGAGTGTTATTTTTAGTTAGATCATGCGTACCCTACAAGTTGTAGGAGGGTTTATTCATTTTTTCTTGACTCTTTCTTTGAAAATAAAAGTGTTGGCTACTGTGTTTTTTAATCAAATCTCAGTTCTGTGTTGTATTCAATTTCCTTCTTTCCTTACCTGGCGTGGAAATTGAGGACAATGTTGCATTATCTCTATAATACGCCCAGGACGACCCCAAGGTCCTGTCATGCTCACATTGTTCTCAAGTTTCACATATGTGTATGGTGACCCATCGATGCCAAGTGGCTTGCCATTAAGTACCAGTGGTGAACGGGCACAATACATTTATACACTTCTCAAAAATACAGGTTGCAGTTGCCTGGACATGGGAAACCTTGGAAAGCCATTTCAAGGATAGCCATCAGTGGAGGTAGGACCCACTCGAAGCCCAAGTACAGAGATAGTTTAGAGCCATGACCTTGCACCTTTGCCCCCCAGTCAGTAGCTCATACACCTATATCCTCTTCAAATAATGTTTGGCTTTTAGTCTTACCGACCAAGCAGCACACTCCAGTTAAAAAATATATATTAGTTCAATGATACCATTTTTATTATTTATTCTGATGACTTCGTCATGAGTCAGGGTGATCGAGTTATACATGATGAATGAAAAATTAGATGAAATGGACAGAATTAAAGACAGCACAGACACCCACACCAGTGACAGGACTCAAACCAGCAGTACATGCTTGCACAGTGCCAGATCCCTACACGCTCTATACCCTAAGCTATACCTGCCAATAAACATTTGTCGGTACTAGTACATTATAAAATTAACAATGAAACACTTGACAGCAACATGACAATTCTGCGAAGCCTCAGTGGCTTTTTGGAGGCATCTGAGCATGACATCACTGACTTAAGGCTCTAGGGAGTGCCAAGGCCACTAAATCAAACAATATCTATGTAAATAAACAGAGAACTCAAAGGAAGGACAGGATATTCTTTTGTATAATACATAAGAATAACCACCTTAAATATGCCTACAGTGGGAGTTGAACTACAGTCTTCACAAAGGGAAGCTGACACACTCCCTCCCTCTGAACTACCAAAATAGCTTTTTCCTGAGAGGCTGCTATCATATTACTGTATAGACTTTTCACAAAAAAATAAACACATGGGGCAAATGCCTCTGGTATTATGCACTGAACAGGGGTTATTATTTTTAACTGTGACTTATAACTTTATAAGTTATAACAATCATCACCTAAATAATACGCTCATTTCTAAGTAACGTCATTCAACTATTTATTTTGTAAATGATACGGAAAAATATCTGCAATGGCAGTTAATTACTTCGAGGTGCAATAAAATAGAAATTTTCACAATCTGAAGCTTCTATAATTTTAATCACAGAAATGCATTCACTACAATCTGTACAGATAAGTGGGTTAACCACTCTACCTCCCGAGTTGCCTAGTCGGGCATAAATATTTCCACTTGGAGATAGAGTCTACAATTGACCTCTATTCCACACTCACATTTTCCCAATCCATCATGGCATTTTAGCTTCCTCCATATTCAATAGTAAAAATAATAAACATAATAACACCTCTATCAGTAACTCAAGAATTGTCGCCAATTCCTCACTCCCAAACAGTAAATTCTTAATAACAAATGTTTATTCAACCAATCTAATTGGTACTCTCGACTCTTATAGCTCAGTGTTCTCATACTTCAAGGAATTATTATTATATTTCATGAAGAACTATTATTATAATTACACTCACCGGCAAATAAAAACGCAACACTTGTATTTTTTAATTATTCTCGTAATTTATTGCACTGAAATTATTCTTATGTAAAAGTTATGCATAATTAAGTTAATTGTTTTTTAAACATTTGAAAACCTCTTCACAGATGCTTCAAATAAAAAATCTGTTTAATTTTCTAGAATAAGATAAAAAAAGTGAAAATGTCTTAAATTTTGAGTAAATTACATAGTCGTTTAAAAAAGTTAATCTGAGTTCCAAAATTTATCATTACAGAATTATTTTGCTTCCTAAGTAACAGAAGTCTCCTACTTCCTTTGACTTCACCTGCCAATTTGATGTCCTTAGGGGTTTCTGATTTATTTTGGCTCCATTCCAATATTTTTGTTCTACATTTATTGATTTCCATCATGAATTCTTTCTTCAAGACGGAGTCCATACCATTCAAAAACTCATTCAAATCCTCTGGCGTGTCGGCCAAGATGACAATGTCATCAGCAAATCTCAGAGTTGAAATTATTTCTCCTTGAATCTTCACTCCCACTTTAAGTTTTTCTCCAATTTTCTTCATTGCTTGTTCAAAGTAAAGATTGAAAAGTATGGGTAAAAAGTTGCAGCCCTGCCTTACAACTTTCTGGTAAGAATCTGGAAGACCAATTTTACGGTCTCCTCTTTTGTCATATTTCTGCAGTCCGTTTTGCAAAGATATCCGTCCACAGGAAGTCCTTCAATATTACAAATTTTCCAAGTCCAAAATGCTAACTGATAGACCACTGATGATAATCAAAGTACTGTAGTTGCTCGTAGCAGTAAGTGTTCGTGTAGCACATCGGCTTTCGTAAAGTCCATCTAGAGTCCGTTCATCTGGTATAACAAACTGCTCGCTTCAGTTCACAAATGTTCACACACTGGATTGTGTGGCACAATATAATTTTCCGAGTTCACTTTTATACTTTCGTCGCCACCATGATGATTTCTAAAGTACTCTGAATTCGGAGAAATTTGCAACCTTCATGATATCGAGTTACTACCCGCAAATGTGGTTCGCACACCAATTAACTGAGTAGCAGCATAATGATGATTGATATCTTTCTCAGAATATAAGACTGCACACATAGCACTGCATGATGTAGATGAGACTGCATTCGTAGCACAGCGTTCGTGAAATAGATAACACTGCCTGCCTAAGCGGCAATGCCAGACTGCATAATACTGCATTCTGGCCCGTGTCTCATATAGGGCTTGCTAGCCTGGCCCATGTCTCTACGTCAGGCAATATTCCATACTCTATTGGCCTACAATGAAAATCCACAGCCTGCTTCCAGTCTCCGACCGGGTCAGGAATGGAATGAACGAAGCCCCCAACTAGCGGCGAGGATATGAACTGTGCCGGCTGCCGAGGCCTGACGCACTCCTCTGGGGCAATGATTAAATGAATGACAGATGAAATGAAATGATAGTGGAGAGTGTTGCTGGAATGAAATTTCGACAGGGAAAACCGGAGTACCCGGAGAAAAACCTGTCTGCCTCCGTTTTGTCCAGCACAGATCTCACATGGAGTGGCCGGGATTTGAACCACGGACCCAGCGGTGAGAGGCTGGCGTGCTGCCGCCTAAGCCACGGAGGCTTCCACTCTATTGGCCTACACTTTTATAAAATCAATATATATACCTGGATTATAGAATTTCTTAAGATTTCACACAGAGCTACCAGAGATGTCTGTTCCTTCACACATAATTTTATTTCCTTAGTTTATCTTAATTTTCATCGATATTATATTATTACAATGCTGGGGTTCTAATTGGCTCCATCTTCACACACTGAATTTAAATTTACGTACAGCCACAATGTTGCCGGATCTCCTAAGGGCGCAATGCACATCATTGTACACCCGCCCAATCATATTGGGAAAATTTGTAATGACCGACTGAAGAGTAACAACTAATAGTTTAAATAGGCAACTTTCAAAACTTTACATATAATTCCCTAATCTGCATAACTACATTAGACATATGACCTGGTTCTGTCCTCCTTAGTTATGTTCTTGAAATGTTTTGAGTGTCTTGCTCCCTTAAATAATTAAATAACTCAAGAACTGCAGTCCTTCATTCAGCAGTCTTCAATTGATCCGGGAATCGGGGAGGGAGCAACCCGCACACAACTTACTTCACTCTCGACAAAAGGTTGACTGGTAGAGACGCAAAGGGAGTATTAATTATAACGAACGATTTTGGCGCTTGAGGTTCAGGGCTGCCAACATCAACTTGCGTCTTCCCTTCACAACACAAAAGCCTTGCCAAAGAGGGTAGGTTGGCATGATAAAACAAAGCCAAAATAGTACATTATGCAACAAGCCTATAATGGCAATAATTAAGACACGAGTATGTTTATAAAACGAGCGAAGTGAGTTTTATACGAGGGTCGAGTCATAAGTCATGGCAACTATTTTTCTTCTCGCGAACAGGAGACAACACGGAAAATCTACGATATGCATTTAGAAACGTACAGTATGTACTTGCGTAGGATGCCACTAGATGCTGTATGTAAACAACAGTGTGGGTCTGAGCATGCCCCCAAGTTCAGTGTTTGAGTGAGAGCGTCACACAATGAAAGTCAACAAGCATGAGCAACGATCGTACATTAAAATCGCAGTTCTCTGCGGTAAAATGCACGCCAATGCCATACAGAGCTGCGGGAAACATTAGGTGTGCATGCCATGCCCTATAGAACAGTGGCGAGGTGGGTGGAGACATTCAAACGGGGTAGAGTATCAACTGCCCATTGGCCTCGCCGAGGCCGTACAGTGTCCATGGACAAAGATGTACGGATAATGGTGATCGATCAGTGTTTATAGGAGGACAGGCGCTGGACTATAGCGGAATTGCAAGAACATACAGCAATACCAGCGGCAACAATACGGCGCATTTTACACAAGGACCTACAAATACGCAAAATTTGTGCAAAGTGGGTGCCACATCACTTAACCGAGGTACAGAAGTGGACTCGTTACGAAATATGTCGCATCAATCAGGAGAGGTTTCAGCAGGAAGGACAAGCCATGTTGAATCGCATTATTGCAGTCGATGAAACATAGGCACGTGCTTATGAACCTGAACTGAAGAGACAGTCATGTGACTGGCGTCATCACAGAGACACAAGGTTCGACAAAATCCGTCGCTCAGTAAGGTTATGGTCATCCTGGCATGCGATGTTCAAGGTGTTCTTGTGTGTCATTCAGTGCGTGAGGGGCACACTGTCAATGCAGTGTATTACAATTCCTTTTTGTTGTACCAATTGCGCCGTGCAGTGTGAACCAAACATCCTGACCGTTTGGACGCCACAATCCTACACGATAACGCGACAGCTCACACAGCAGCCATCGTTCAGCGTCGCTCACAACGGTGGGGATGGGAGGTTCTTCCACACCTGATCTGAGCCCATGTGACCATGATCTAATCCCCAAAGATGTGACTATGATCTAATCCCCAAAGTCAAAAAGCCACTACGTGGACAACAGTTTGCTAACAAAGAAGACATCGTAACAGCATTTCGGAGGGAGGTGCTACACGTTAGCGATACACATGCAGCGAATGGTATTCAGCGCCTGACCCACCGCTGACAACACACAGTAGACACCTTGCGTGATTATTTCGAAGGTCTGTAACCAGTGGAGACCTGTCCTTTGTACGTAGTCTTGTGTATTTGCTGTCTATACCATAATAAAACAATGTTTACCAATGGCCTGTGTTCTGTCACTTACCTACGAGCATCTACTGACGTCAGAATTTATCTTCAGGCACTATGCATATGTACATGCCCTATATTTCCAAATGCATTTCGTAGATTTTCCGTGTAGTCTCCTGTTCGCGAGAGAAAAATAGTTGCCATGACTTATGACTCGACCCTCGTAATTTCCATACCAGTGTCTAAATTACCATTATAGGCGAGTTGCATACGACTGTATGTTTGATGATAATTATAACTATTTTATGTTCGAACATAACTATTCATAAATATCTGTCGAGATTTCGCCAGCTTTATATACTGAACAGAGCGCATGGGACGCAGAGAATACCTTGTATTCGACCATGGCCCCCTCGAATACTCCATGATAACACTAGTCACACAGTGAAATTTAAAATAGGAGGCCGTGGAAGTCAGCGCATGTGTGATGCTATCCTTACCTAATTGGTCACACAACTGTTTCTTGAGCTCTGATTGGCGGGAGAAACTGTATCATAATGAAAACTTGTATGACAATGAGCCTCATTATAGTACAGTGTTCTGATATATAATTTACATTTCGCGATGGTCGAACCCAAAATAAGATATATTGGTTAATTTGGCAAATTTAAAGCCAGCTGAAGTTAGAATTGCTAATGTTTTTTCATTTAGAGACTTTTCAAGATAATATTTGCCGGAAGTGTCCATTACATGTGACACAAAAGATAGGACGTATTTTCTCAAGCACGTAAAATGTTCTTGATGCCATGAGAACACTGATACAGGCTGTTTCACTAAAAATGAACTTCTTTGTCCTTAGGGAGGAAATGCTGAATCACATTCAATCCAGTAAATTGAAATAAATTCACTCTCCTTGATGTAATCAGGAACCAGGAGACACACCAAGTCGCGACATGTTCTGGGACATGGGTTCTATGCACAGGAAGGGTAAAACAGATTAGATGAAGGGTAACCATATACCAGTCACACATTCCATTTTGCCAAAGTTACTAAGGCCTGTTGAAGTTTGGTAGAACTATGAATACTTGAAATGGATTTGTATATCGAAACATTACCAGCAAATAATAATATTTTGGAGTACCAGTTTTCATATGAAATATCATTACTAAATAGCAGAAATAACAAAATTATAGAATCCCACAGTACTCTAGAATGTATAACAAAAGTATAAGAAACGTATAACTAAATTATATTAAAAAAAAAAAAAAAAAATTAAAGACAAGTGTGTTGTTGCTCTATGGACACAGCGTTATGGAAGCATACAAAACCAATCAAAATATCTGTGGTAAGAAAACCAACCTGAAGCCAAGATTTGGGCCATGCGTTTTCCTTTAGCAACATTTATATCTGCCTCTCTCACGCCCTCAGACTCCAAGATGGTAGCTCGCTTTTTCCTCTCAGCCTCAACTTGCATTTGCATGGCTTCTTGCACTCTTGCTGGCAACTTGATATCACCTTGAACAAATTCATCATCACTATAAAACACCAAAATATAGGAATATTCACATTGTAATTTATTCTAGAGCATGCATAATCAATAATACTCACGAATCTCATATCTCAAACACATTATTCCCCAAGCTGAACTTGCGTTGTTAATGGCATCAACAATGGATGTGTTGAGACTTTCCCTCTCTCGGAAAACACGGTCAAGAGAAATTCTTCCTAATTCTGACCTATTAAAAGTAATATATGTTCAAAGAATCAAAAATAAATTTCCTCACAGTTACATGCAAACAAACAATTTTGAGGATGGAGTGACTGTTATAGCAATCAGTGTACAAATGTGACTAAATAAACCTCACTGATCCACTTCTCACAACCCGTGGACCTGGTGTTCCAAAATACCAAATCTAACCACCATTATTTGGTTCTGGTTGAATTCTAATAACAGGTTTAATGCCTAGGTCAGGTCTCCCTCTCTCTAAAAACATCTTTCTTCAAACTACTAGTCTCCTAGTTGATTTCACGCCATAAATGCCTTTCACACAACTCAACAAAAAATTTCGAATACTATCAGGCAATGTATTACGGGCCGGCCCCGTGGTGTTGGGGTAGCGTGCCTGCCTCTCACCCGGAGGCCCCGGGTTCGATCCCCGGCTCCGTCAGGGATTTTAAAAACTGACGTGAGGGTTGGAACGGGGTGCACTCAGCCTCGTGAGGACAATTGAGTAGCTGTCTGACAGTGAGACAGTGCCCCGGTCACGAAAACCAAGATTAACGGCCGAGGGGACCCGACGCGCTGACCACGCGTCACCCCATAATCTGCAGGCCAATTGGCTGGGCAGCGGTCGCTTGGTAGGCCTAGGCCCTTCAAGGGCTGTAGTGCCACGGGGTTAGTTTAATGTATTACGGGTTTGAAAAATGTCTCAAATGTACCCTCTTGATCATCATCATCATCATCATTTCCCCTTATCCAGCTCCTGCCGGGTCGGGGTATTTATGGCACTTCTCCACTTTCCTCTTTCCTTCCACCATTCTTCTTCCACGATCTTGTCCCAGTCCAGATTTCTTTTTCTTACGCTGTTCTTCACTGAATCAATCCACCTTGTTCTAGGTCTTCCTCTTGCTCTCTTACCCTTGCACTTTGCCTCCAGCATCTGTCTTGGTATTCTATTTTCCTCCATCCTCTTTACATGTCCAAACCACCTTAGTTTATTCTTCTCAATTCTCTCATTTAGTTTTTCCATCCCAACTTCCTTCCTAACATCTTCATTCCTCACTCTGTCTTTCCTATCATACTTCTTAGGAATTTCATTTCACTGGCTTGGATTCTACTCTCTTGCCTGCTTGTTAGGGTCCAAGTCTCAGCTGCATAAGTTAATATGGGAACATAGTACACTTTATACATTACCTCCTTGCTTTTCCTTGGTACTTCCTTATCCCAAACAAGTTTTCTTACACTTTGATAGAATGCATTGCTCTGCTGTACCCTCCTGCCAATCTCCATGTCCAACCTACCAGTTTGCATCAATTCACTTCCTAGGTATTTGAACGTGTCCACAATTTCCAAACTCTGACTTTCAATTTTCACAGTGCCCTTTCCTTGTCTTTCCCCTCGTCATCACCATGGTCTTGCTTTTCTCTATACTGATTTTCAGGCCGTACTTCTGAATATTTTCATTCAGTGCATCTAGTTGCTTTTGCACTTCTTCGGTGTTCCTTCCCCAGACCACAATATCATCTGCAAATAAGAGTAACTTCATTTCTTTATGTCCATATGCTTCCTTTGTTTCCTTTACAATTTCATCCATCACTATTATGAACAAGAGAGGTGACAGCACACTCCCCTGTCTTAATCCAGTCTTGTTCCTAAACCAATCTGTCTTTCCCACTGGGGTCAGTACCCTGCTTACACAGTTGTTGTACATTGCTTGCACCATTTCCAACATTTCTCTTCTCAGTCTCTTCTTAACCATGGTTTCCCATACCTTCTCTCTGGGGACACTATCATATGCCTTTTCTAGATCTATGAAAGTCATGATCAAATCCTCTCCATATTCCCAGCCCTTTTCCATCACCTGCCTCAAGCTAAAGATTGGGTCCACTGTGGATCTTTCACTCCTGAAGCCATACTGTTCCTCTTGCAACTCTCCTTCCACCTTTCTTCTCATTCTTCTTTCTAATATCCTTTCCAGTATTTTTACTATCTGTGATATGAGGGTGATCCCTCTATAGTTATCACACACCTTCTTGTCCCCCTTCTTACACACTGGTATTATTAGCCCTTTCTCCCAGTCTTCTGGTACACATTTCCGTTTCCACACACACTTTAGCAGTCGATACAACCATTGCATACCAACAGGTCCAGCAGCCTTTATCATTTCTACACTGATTTCATCCACCCCTGTCGCTTTTCCCATCTTCATTTTCTGTACTGCTAATTCCACCTCCAGCATTGTCATATCATCTTCTGTTATAAAGTCGTCAGGTTGTGTCACTTCCATCTCACCAGTACAATTGCTCACATTCAATAGCTTATCGAAATACTCCTTCCATCGTCCCTTTATCTCTTCTGGGTGTGTTAACAACTCTCCATCTTCCTTTTTCACTAGCTTTGTAGTAACTCTTTCTTTCCTCTTACTTCTTAGAAGTCCATACAGCATCCTTTTACTGCCACTTACATCTGTTTCCGTTCTTCGTGTAAATTCTTCCCAACTTTTCTTCTTTTCTTCTCCTACCACTTTCTTACACCTCCGTTTGCTGTCGTGATACTTCCTTTTGCTTTCTTCTGTTTGATTTCGGTTCCATTCTTTCCATGCAGACTTCTTTTCTTTCACTGCTTTCCTCACTTCCTCATTCCACCACGGTGTCTCCTTCTCTTTCACTCTTGTTGACGTCCTACCACAAGCACTCTCTGCTGCACCAACAAATGCCTTTTTAAAGTGTGACCATTCCTCTTCTATGTTTTCCACTTCAGTAACTGGGATTTGTTGCTTCAATCTCTCCTGAAAATCTTCCTGTACAATTTTGTCTTTCAATTTCCATACTTTTATTTTGCTTTCTCTGATCTCCTTTAGGTTTTCCAATTTTTCCCATCTAAATTTTGCCACCACAGCTCTATGGTCCCCATCAAATGCTTCTCCTGGTAAAGCTGTCACTTCTATCAGTTTTCTGCGATTAGTCCTTTCCACCAGAAAGTAGTCAATTACTGATTTTGTTCTTCTATCGCCCCAACCATATCTCGTAATTTTCCTGCGGTTTTTTTTCCGAAACCATGAATTACCCACTATCAGTCCATTCCTTTCACTCAAGTTTACAAGTTCCTCTCCTTCCCGGTTCTTTTTCCCATATCCATATGGTCCAATGACTTCTTCCTTTCCTCGTCTCTAGTTTCCGACTTGTGCATTCATATCTCCCATGATCACCACTTCTACATCTGAAATTACTCTTTCTACATCCTCCAGGAATACTTCAATATCTTCTTCTCTGTTTCCAGTCTGTGGTGCATACACTTGTATGAAGTCCATCACGTCATTTTTCATCTTCATTCTAATTTTCATTATTCTGTCACTCACACACTCGACCACTTCAACATACTCCTCCAGTTGTTTCGAGGTTATCAGTCCCACGCCATTTTTTGCCTCTTGGCCACCACTCCAGTATAATGTATATCCTTTTCTCAATTTCTTCCTTCCTTTACCTTTCCATTTCACTTCACTCAGCCCGATCAATCCAACATTCTCCCTCTCCATGAAGTCTACCACCTCCTCCACCTTGCCTATCAGGGTCATGACATTCATGATTCCCACTTTCATTTCGGTTACTGGTCACCCATTTCTCACAGTTCCCCCAGTACCAAAAGAACTGCGCGTCGCCTGCAGGGTACGCCCTAACCTTCTCCGAATCATTTGAAGTGCCATTTCCATTTTAGGCTATTATTACGATGGGGTCGCCACTCCCAAAGGCATTTTATGAAGCTACTGCCAGGTATTATACAGGCCGCCCCTAACGTGGGAAACAGACGCCCTTGCAGCCGCCCCTAACCTGGGAAACAGACGCTGCCGATTGGTGCTGTACTCATACTATTCCCTGAGTACTGGGTTGCCTCTTCCGCAATCTCCACCGTTCCGAAGTCCATCTTCTCCACTGCAGATTCCGACATAACCCTGTGCACAGGGCCTCTGTTATACCCCATAGGACTGGGTCCTCACCAGAACTTAGCCGGTACTGTAGTTCCATGGTATATTACAGTACCGTTGCCCACCCCCGCGACGTGGACGCGCCTGGCAAGAATTATCCATGTAGCCAATTATAATTGCCTCATGGACCGGGTTAAGGAGCTGTCTAAATCCAGCCTCCAAGGCGTACCCTCTTGATATCAAAAATTAATTGAGAGTATTGCAGGAAAGAAAATGCTCTAGCCATGGAAGACACTTTCTACATCGTGTGGTAGTATTCCAAACATTTCTTGACATGTGTATGTCACCCCACAATTTTATCACCACTGTATATCTAAACCCTAAGGTGTGGTATTCATCCCATTGGTTGGAGTTTTGGAAATGTTTAACAGTCTACTGATTCTTGTATATTTTTATTAGGACTCAATGTCTGAATATTATGACTTGCACAGACATGTTAGGGGCAGATACCTTGCTGTTCCGTCCCTTAAAACAATAATAATACAGACATGTTGAACAGAACAAGAGTTCTATGTCGGCTCTACATTCACTACAACAGTATGTTACTTTCAAAACAAGAAACCCAAATTTGTCTTGAAGTGATCCAACAACTCTTTTTATTGACAGACTATTTTCCAGCATAAGAAGTTGCTGTTTTTATTGCATATTTATATAATTTTTATGTAAATGTGCACTATTTTATAATTTTTAGTGCATTAATTGCCGAGGTCTATTAATGATTGATCAATCAGCATTGAATAACAACTTCATGAAATAAGCATTATACACTGACCGGCAAAAAAGTGGAACACTAATTATTTATGTAATTTCTTAATTTTTTTCCACTAAAATGTATCGGTTTTCCAATATTTATATTATTCATGTAAATTTTTGATGGTTGGCTAAGGAAATGCTAAAACATGTTTTACAACATGCTTTAACTCACAAATTTAGTTAGATTTTGCAAATCTTACAATTTTATATTTTTAATGATGTTCTTTTGGGCTGCTTTTTGTCAAACGTATTGCCAAACAGAACAGCGTTAATGGTTGTACTGCACTGCACAAGAACACTGGTCACTAAAAATGAGGGTTTCCACCCCTAGCGCCTATGACAGCTTGTAAATGCTCAGGCATACTGTCCACAACTCGTTGAATGGCATCTGCCGGGATACGATCCCATTCCTCCAGCAGCGATGTTCTCAGTTGTGACAGGGTGGTGTGGTCACGCTGTCTGTCGTTCCTTCCAAGCATATCCCATACCTGTTCGAAGGGGTTCAAGTCAGGACTACGAGCTGGCAAATCCAGGGTTTGAATACCCACTTCCTGCAGATATTGTACAATACAACACTCTCACATTTCTCACATTTTCCAGTTGACTTCGTGCTTGGAATGCTGTGGTATGGCGATCACGCAGACCTTGCAGAGTGATAAATCTGTCATCCCTGGCACTTGTGCTTCTTCTACGACCTGACCCTCGTCTCCTGTCGTATGTTTGGAGTTCTCTGTAACGTTGCACTGCAAGGTGAATGCTACCGAGAGATGATCCAATGATCTAAGCAACATAACGGAAGCTGTGATCGTCCTCCACCAATACAACTGCCTGTACAGCTCCTTCACGGCTAAGAGGCATGTTTTAGTGTGAATTGCACATGGATAACTTACTAAAATGTATGACAATGGTTCACAGTGTTCAACAAATGCCAGTTGTTTCCCCTAGAACAATAAGCGAGCCGCAACACTCACAAACCGTAAACGCTTTCAGTTCGCTTCCCACCATAAAACCATTAAGACAGGCGCTTCAAAGATTGGGGGTAATAAACCACCATAAGAAATGTCATATTATCAATTTCTTTTCACGGATGTTTCAGATGTTTGTTCTAATGCGTGAAAAGCTTTCAAAATGTGATTACATCTCTTTCATGGCTAATTTTATACTGTTTATATTATTCTTTTAGGTCTCAGTATGCAGAATTAGTGAAGGAGTAGATGCAAATAAGAACTAATGGAAGTGAAGAAATCAATGACATGTGGAATGACATAAAATCAGTGTTGCTAAAGTCAGCAGAAGAAGTGTGTGGAAAGGCAGTGGTAGATACCAGAAAGAAAAGAACAAGTTGGTGGAATGAAGAAGTGAAGGAGAAGGTAAAGAGCAAGAAAGAGGCATGGAAAAGATACATAGGATGTCCTACGGAAGAAAACAGGCAAGAATACATCAAAAGAAGGGATGAAACGAAAAGAGTAGTGAAGGAAGCTAAGAGAAAATCTTGGGATGAGTTTGGGAATATGGTTGAAAGCAAAGCTAGAGAGAAGAATACAAGAAGCTTTTGGAAAACCATAAAGTCTATAAGAGGGAAGTATGGAAAGCAGACTAGGACAATCAAGAATGGGAATAACCTAGTATCAGAGAAGGCAGAAGTGCTTCAAGTGTGGAGAAGACACTATGAGGAGAAGTTCCAGAGCAATGCGGCAGAGCAAGAGGATGAGAGCAACCTGTCATGTGGTCCATCACATGAAGATGTGCAAAATCCAGAAATAGAAGGGAAAATAGAAGAAATGGAGGTCATAATGGCAATTAAACAAATTAAGACTGGGAAAGCAGCAGGTCCTGATGGAATTTCTCCAGAGTTAAACAAATATGGAGGTGTTGAGATAGTGAAGCAACTTACTAAGCTGTTTAGGAGAATGTGGGAAGAGAACAGAATACCAGAGGAATGGAAGAAAAATCTAATTATCCCGTTGCACAAGAAAGGGAACAGCTACGACTGTAATAATTACAGGGCTATCTGTCTATCATCTGTAGCGTACGAGATCTACACTCGGGTGCTGGAAAGGAGCCTTAGAAAGGTGGTGGAAAATGACATTGAAGAGGAGCAGGCAGCTTTTAGGCCAGGACGTCAGACACAATATCACATCTACACAATTAGAACAGTAATAGAGAAGAGCATTGCCAAAAACCGTGACCTGTACCTTGCGTTTCTAGACGGCAGCTTTTGACTCTGTACCGAGGCAGAGCATATGGGAGGCAATGGCAGCGAAGAAGGTACCAATGAGGCTGTTAAATGCTGTGAAGAGTGTATACCAGCAACCTGTGGGAATAGTTCGTATAGATGGTGAAATGTCTGGAGAATTCCAAATGGAGAGAGGAGTAAAACAAGGTGATAGCCTCAGCCCTCTACTGTTTAATATCGTCCTGGATGAAATAACAAAAATATGTAAGCGGCGAACCCATAGGACCAAGCTTGGTATGTGGAGACTAAGACCTGTATACTTGCAAGCACTCCTATGCAGATGATATAATAGTGATTGCTGATTCACCAGAAAGACTTCAGCAGGCCGTGGTGGAATGGCATGAAGAATTGGAAAGGAAAGGAATGGTAGGGAATACAGATAAAAGCAAAGTAATGTGGGTCTCAAAACTGGACAGACAGGAACAACAACTTGACATAATTTGTGGAGGAAGACCTCTCGAAAAAGTAGAAACTTTTGAATATCTTGGCACCATATTAAGTAGTGATGGGAAAATAGAGCAAGAGGTACTCAATAGAACTAAAAAAGCCATCTCAGCCTACTATCAGATGAATAATACAATAGTAGGGAAGAATGAGATAAGCATCAAGACCAAAATGCAGATTTACAACACGGTTATGGCCCCGATCACCCTATATGGCACAGAGAGTTTAGCACTGCAAGACAAGCATCTCAGTGAGATCACTGCCACTGAAATGAAGTATACAAGGCGAGCAGTGGGGAAGACTAGAAGGGATAGGATCCGGAATGAGAGAATCAGAGAAGAAGCAGGACAAAAGAAGGCGATAAGTATGGTGATTGACGAACGTCAGTTGAAGTGGTATGGACATGTCAGGAGGATGGAACAAGAGAGAAAAGCGAAGCAGGTTTTTGAAATGCGAGTGGAAGGGAGAGTAGGAAGAGGAAGACCCCGTACCACTTGGGATGACAGAATTGAGAAAATCGGACAGAAGCGAGGGAAAACAATGCTGGAAATGAAGAGATTGTGTGAAAATAGATCGGAGTGGCAGAGGTGGACAGAACGAGGCTACCCCGACGCTTGAAGGCACAAGGGATACGAAGAGGAAGAAGAAGATATTATTCTTTTAACTGTACCACTTCTTTTTTGCCGGTCAGTGTAATATTTTGTGATTTGTTGCAATTGTAATTTTGATGATTGTACAGTATACAAATGTTCATTTTATCAGAATAATTCAATTATAGACTGTACTGTCATCTGTCATGTTATAGAATTGTATTTGTAGTGGAGAGAGAGAGAGAGAGAGTACCCACAAGATCTCATTCTTATCCAGGGCCATCCACACAGCGCTCCGGCCGCTCTCTAAGCCAGTGCTCTGAGCGCTTTGGTGGAAGGTAGTTTGGACAGTGGTGGGAGGAGCTTGGCTGGCTGCACGCCATGCCAAAGTGAGCGGCCGATCCATCAGTCGCTAGTCTAGTCCAATGCGCTTTGTTGACAGCATGTAAGTAAATCAGTTCAGCAGTGTTCATGACTGAACATCATACAAAAAAAAAGGAATGGTGAAGCAGCAGCCTTTATGGCAGATTGGAAAATTCAATTTTTCTGTACAGCTTATAAAGGGCATGCTAAATATTTAATGTGCCACCGAGATTTAATGTGTTTAAGAAAACACAATTTGGAACGGTACTACAGTGTCAACCACAGGGAAATTACGGTGATTAGACAGACGTCAATTGCAAATCGAAGTTGGAAGAATTGAAACAAAATTTCAAGCAGCACTTTTCAGTAAGTATTATTGTTTTAATTTTAAAATGCTTGTTTACAAACGGGAATGAACAAATGATTTAATTATCTGAAGAATACTAAAATTGTGACTTTTCGTATTTTTGTCTGCAGGAGATAGAGGAGAGTGAGGTTGGTGGACCCATTTTACGAGCAAACTACATATATTATGTTCGATACGAATTGTCAAAGCTGGGAAACCCTTTGTGGAAGGGAATTTAATCAAGGGGTGCCTAACGAACGCGATGGCATGTATTTGTCCTACGGAGCTAGTTGAGAAAATTGAAAAAAAAAAAAAAAAAAAAAAAAAAAACGAGCTTTACAGTAGTCGCATATGATGTGTAACATCTGACATAGAAGAAACCTCACGTGAAATTGTTGATACACAGGTATTTTATACTATTATTGGCACAAATATTAAATCTATTGTAAAAGGGAGTGTTTTACATATATTGTAGTTTATAATACGGAACTCATTTTATTAGATGATTTGTAGCTTTCACCAGCACTAGTCTAAATAAAGAATACGATATGGATCAACTAGATTAATAGACAAGACACCGCTCTTAACCTTAAATTCCTTATAAACAGGACCTCTTGATTCACAGACCAACACGTAATTTCATATGGATTCTGTTAAAATGAGTCATATTGATATGATAAATATTGTTTAAAATGATAATCTGGTAGCAAAAATATCTACCCCGTCCGGGATTCGCACCCGAGATCTCTAGATTCACAGTCATAGGCGCTAACCCCACGGCTATTTCGACTACGCAAATAGTGTGCACAAGATGGTGTCTTATTTCCCCGTTCCAAGAATACTGCATTACTGAATTAAGTTTCATTTATATTTTGCTTGTTTCGATAATGTTCCTGCGTGAAATTGAGTTTAAAATGCCTTATGAATAGGCCCTCTTGTGAGTAAAGAGAATGTATTCAGCAATAGTTCATGAAGGCTTGCTCAATTCTCGTATAACCAAAACGATTATATTATATTAATGACTGCATTACGGGTGGGTTAATATTTGAATAGCCATTGTGCAGAAACATAATACCGGCAATGCCGACTACGTACAATGTTTGATATTAAGGCATTCTACCATTTAAATAATGATACGAAGACTTCGAACATTTACCATGTGCTTTGTTTCAATCACATGACACCAGAGTTCGCATGATCGCTTACCGTTAAGTATGTCATATACATTCCACATGGCCGAGAGTACGTCATGGTATCAATTTCCGACACCGCGTGCTCATTGTTTCTCTTACCACTGCCAGCTGGATCGATCGAGTTGGCAGTGCGTCTTACACTTCCGTTCAATTGAATGGAAGTGTGCCAGCTGGTGCCACCTCGATCGTTCCGATCCACTTCCGTCCCATTTTTCAAAATCACTCCCCACAAAACCATCCAGCAACCGAGTGGAAAGATGTTACACATCAAAAATCTCTCTTTCTCCTCAAACTGTAGCTCGCAGAATAGACGATATGGCCGTTGATATGGAACAGTAATTAATGGAGAAGGCTGCAAATTTTGTATCATTTTCCATCGGCCTCGACGAATGAACCAACATTGGGGACAACGCACAGCTCGTATTTTTATTCGAGGGGTGGATGACGATCTTCGGGTCACCGATGATTTCCTAGACTTGGTAGCTCTCAAAGACACCACTACCGGTTTCAATATTTTCCATGCTGTGGAGGATGTTTATGAGTCAATGGGATTGAAATTGGAACGGTTGACATGTGTAACGACGGATGGAGCTCCTGCTGAACGTGGTCAACGCACGGGGTTCCTCAGCTATGTAATGTTAAAATGGCTGAGAGCGGTGGTACCCTAATGGCGGCACTGTACGTAATACACCAGGAGGCAAACTGTGCGAAAGTCGCCAAGCTTAAAGACGTAATGGGAACAGTTGTGCAAATGGTTAACACTTCGCTTCAGGGCAAAAAAGCACAATATCTGTGATTTGGTGAAAGAAGGTGTCGACTTGGATGAGTACTTGCAGGTAATTCGCCAATTACAAGAAGAGTTTGACAAGCGATTTTCAGAATTATCAGAACTCCAAGTGGTGTTAGATGTATTTGTTCGACCATTTTCTCTTAGTGCAGACAGTGTTCCACAGATATTTCAATTAGAGCTGATGGATCTGCTGTGCAATGTTCGTCTTAAAGACCGCTTTCTAATGTCATGAAGTTTAGAACAATTTCACAGCGGCTTTCCGCAAGAAGAATACCCCCTTTAGTACAAGCATGCATGTAAAGTTCTATCAATGTTTGGCATAACGTACATTTCTGAGCGTTTCATTTCAGTCCTTAAGCTTACCAAAAGCAAACATCGTGCACGATGAGCGATAGAAACTTGCGCAATTGTTTACGAATAGCTGTATTCAGAAATATTGTACCCAATTTGGAGATGATTGTTTCCTCCAAAACTAAAAGCTCGTAAAAACGACGGAGCAAAAGTCACTCAAGGACTGTACTAACTGTTCATATTGGTAAAATGATGTTGAATTTTTCTCTCTAATATGTTCACATTTCAGTTTGGATTAAATCACAATATTCTCTACTTCACAGTTGCGTTCTTTCCTGCACTTTCCATACATCGGAGTATCATTCGATTTGTATGTGTTGTATATCTTTTATAGCAAAACAGCCCTATCAATGTGATGTCAACAATCCCACAAAAGCCGTTGGTCGAACGACTGTACGTACGTATCTAGTCAGCGGGGTCCGAACATCGTCCATCTGACTCGCTGTCTCAGTGTAGAGGTAGGGGAAGGAGTGCTAGTCTGACTGCCCAGTGCTCCCCGATCGCAATGACTGGATGGCCCTGTTCTAATCAGTTCAATTTATTTTGCATTTGCACAAGACAGTTGATAGTAATGAGAAGACCTAGGATGTTAATGCAAATTACAATGCACCCATAGGTTTGTGTGCATGCGAGACACTTATAGCAGGGTTATATTTTATCAACATAAGGCATGAAATGAAAACCAGAATGTATGGCAAAAGTTAAGTATTCCTATAAGCTATTTTGCAACATATCTACCATGAGTTTGAGAAAATTGTCATACCAATACACCATCCTTCCAGTACGCTCTTAAAAGACTATCCAAATTCTGCCTGTCTATCAAGCCAGGTCATTTCTCATCAGAATAATTTTAAGATCTTCTGTTCAGGAACAATGGTGTAGAGGTCCGAGTTGAAATTTTGGGAAAGTCTTCGGATGGTTCAGAACCTACTGTCGACCAAAATATTATGTGTACTCGAGTTTGAAGGTTGTTTGTGAAGTAACCAATAGACCTACATAAAATCCAATATCATCATTTTCGTCGTTCTATTTTACGTTAGTTCATGTAGGGTGGAGTTTTTAATTTATATTTTAATATTTTTTATCGCAGTTGGAACACAAAAAGTGCCCGTTTTTAAGCGTGTTTCAACCATGCGTCACATTTAAGAATTATTATCTCACAAACCCGTCATCAGATCGAATCCAAATTTTAACACAATATACATTGGAATGTTGTATAACTGGTTTATTAATTTCAAAATTTTGTGTGTTTAAGAACGAAAGTTGTTATCATTTTTGTAAGGTAACTTTTACTCAGCTCGGGGTCGTTGGAAAATGTAGTTCTTGGTTGTGTTGTAATCCTTATAAATCAAAAAGTTATGCTGTATGACTGTGAAATACGTAAATTAATTCACTTATTTTATATCGGTTTGTATTTGTATGGGGAATTAAGACACAGTTCACCAGTTAGCAGCTCCGGTGAAAGCTGTACAGCATTGCCAAGGTGGGCTCCATCACGCTTCATGGCACGCCTCGCTCGGAAGTGATGGGCTCCATATCAGCAACGCTGTACAGCATTTTCCGGAGCGGCTAGCTGGTGCACCATGGCTTAATTCCTCGTACAAATACAAACCGATATAAAATAAGTGAATTAATTTACGTATTTCACAGTTAAACAGCATAACTTTTTGATCTATAAGGTTTACAACGCAACCAAGAACTACATTTTCCAACGACCCCGAGCCGAGAAAAAGTTACCTTACAAAAATGATAACTTTTGTTCTTGAATACACAAAATTTTGAAATTAATAAACCAGTTATACAACATTCCAATGTATATTGTGTTAAAATTTGGATTCGATCTGATGATGGGTTTGTGAGATAATAATTCTTAAATGTGATGCATGGTCGAAACACGCTTAAAAACAGGCACTTTTTGTGTTTCAACTGCGATAAAAAATATTAAAATATAAATTTAAAATTCCAAACCTACATGACCTAACGTAAAATAGAACGACGAAAATGATGATGTTATTGGATTTTATGTAGGTCTATTGGTTACTTCACAAACAACCTTCAAACTCGAGTGCACAGAATATTTTGGTCGACAGTAGGCCCATCACAAACCACTTGATTCATTGGCTGCAGATATTAATTTAATCTTCGGCCACCAATTTCCATCCCTGTCCTCCTTAATCATACACGTCCATGAGATTATATGGATCATTGACAAAAATCGTTGAAATGTGCAAAATAAACATATTTTTCCAATACATGGAATATGGTATGCAAGAATATATCCAATTATGCCATAGCTCGAAGTATATCATACTCCAATTCGATGAGCAGTAATTCGAACCCCACCAACAGAAATTATTTTTTAGAACATGTATTTACAAATCAAAGGCATTATACCACTGTTGTGTTTTCCTGAAAGACATTTCCTGTTGTTGTTGATTGCTATTACTTCAGGACCTCAGGTCTACACTTTTGGCAACACCGGTCTACATGGCCTCACCATGCCAACCAGTAAAACATGGCAGACAAAGAGAATTGCTCTATTCTTATTTAAAGTAGTTGCTGGGGATACACAGAACGCAGGTACAGAAATAATTGAAATCTCATGTCTTATGATATTTTTAAAAGAATAAAGTCAAGAGTTTAGTGCTTTTCAGTCGGTCAACACGAATGTACCCAAAAGAGATGGGTTATGCCCTAATCCTGAAATAAATTACATGAGATTAATAAAACACTAGGATGACCAGTTTCGATCGTCAAGCGATCATCATCAGATCCATTGCACTTAGGCTACAAAATCTATGTTTGAAATACAGGTGAAAATATTTACAATATGTACAATTATTTAGTTGCAGTATTGGTACTGCAACTGTCAGTGTATGCTAAATGCAGTATATATGTTAGGTGAAATGCTAAATGGTGATAGCTATCCGGAGATTGTACTTTAGAGAGATTATATGGTTGTAAACTATGGTTAAACTATAAAATTTTTGGCTAACTACTTATCTGATTGTCTTCCGTATTACAGCTACTCGCAGTTTTCGTGCTCACTGGAACTCGCTGTGCGGTCGACTGCACAGCGAGTTCCAGTGAGCACGAAAACTGCGAGTAGCTGTAATACGGAAGACAATCAGATAAGTAGTTAGCCAAAAATTTTATAGTTTAACCATAGTTTACAACCATATAATCTCTCTAAAGTACAATCTTCGGATAGCTATCACCATTTAGCATTTCACCTAACATATATACTGCATTTAGCATACACTGACAGTTGCAGTACCAATACTGCAACTAAATAATTGTACATGTTGTAAATATTTTCACCTGTATTTCAAACATAGATTTTGTAGCCTAAGTGTAATGGATCTGATGATGATCGCTTGACGATCGAAACTGGTCATCCTAGTGTTTTATTAATCTCATGTAATTTATTTCAGGATTAGGGCATAACCCATCTCTTTTGGGTACATTCGTGTTGACCGACTGAAAAGCACTAAACTCTTGTTTAATAAGGCAACACTGAAAATATGGCTTCAAACACCACAAAGAATAAAGTCAGTTTTTGCCTTGTCAAGACCTTTAAAAATAATTAAATAAAAATGGAACATGTTTTGGTCACCTTTGTTGTTGTTAATTCATGCTAGGGGCTTGGAACATCTTTGACATTAGTCCTGAGTGGTTGGCTGTGTCTATATTTATGTGATGACTAGGGCTAGGACTTGTAGGTAAATAAATATCGTTTTATGTAAATACATATTTTAAACATTTTTTCTATAATTACATAAATTCCTGCTTTTCACATATTAGCACATAAAAAGACATAATACATTTTTAAAAATCAGGATTCTAGATCTTTCAGTTTATTTCATTTTTGTTCTGTGTTACTTCAACGGGAAAGAAACTGTGAGCTATATCTAACCTTCATGCAGAGCGTATGTCAGCTTGCAGCTGTGTTTTTCTCATCTTGTCGCCCCATCCCACTCACTGTAGAAGTCAGGGATTTCCTTGTCCATAGCCATATTGCACCACGTGCTAGATCTCTTCCCCCCCCCCCTTCCCCAGCTACCTGGAACACCAGTGTCATTCACATACAGTTAATTTCTGGCACTGTGAAGTGTAAGGCAGTTCTACGATGCCTAAAGTATAAGCAACTACAAGTTATCGTCTGCAGCAGTATATTACAGAATTTAAGGATAATTTTACTTCTGATAGAGACGTTCTGTTCTGCCAACCATGTGGTAAAGCAATCAAGGCTGAAGAGCGATCTCAAGTAACACAACACCTTGAGGGCAAGAAACATATTACCGCAGTTTCGCACCTTCAGAAGAAGTGTTTTGCGATAACCGTCGGTCATTTGTGATGGACAATCTGAGATGTATCTCGTTGTGTATTGTAATGCTTCAGCATTTGTGAGTACTGCATATAATTAAATATTTCTACTTTTTTGCCACATATTTCAGGTATTTTTAATACTGTACATACAAAATTTCCTTCCTCAACCACTGAACTCCACTCCAGGTTCTGTTCTCGCACACTGCCCTTCACTAAATCCATCCACCGTACTCTAGGTTTTCCTCGTCCTCTCATTCCAGTCATCCGTCTCTCCATCACTTGTTTCGGCATTCATTCATCATCATCCTTTTCACATGTCCATACCATCTCAATCTGTTCTGCTCCAGAGTAATATCATTCAGCTTCTGTACATTCATTTCTTTTCGAATGTCCTCATTTCTCACTCTTCTCTCCTTGTCTCGTGTGTCATACTCCTCAGGAATTTCATTTCGGCTGCCTGTATTCTACTTGCATTTCTCCTCGTCATCAGCCAAGTTTCTGCTCCATGTCATTATTGGTAAGTAATAGGTCTTGTACATCGCTTCTTTAGCCTTCAGTGGTGTATCTTTATCCCAAATTAAAATCTGAACCTGATGATAGAAAACACTCCCACATTGTATTTTCTTGTTGATCTCCATATCCAATCTTGCATTTTCCATCAATTTACTTCCTAAATATTTGAAGTGCTCCACTACTTCCATATCTACATCTCCAATTTTAATAATCTCTTTATGTTCGACCCTGGCAAAATGGAAATATTATATGTCAGAAAACTGTACTATAATTAGGTTCATTATAGTACAAGTTTTCATTATGATACAGTTCCTCCCACCAATCAGAGCTCATGAAACAGTTGTGTGACAAATTAGTTGAGGATAGTATCGCACCTGCGCTCACTTCCATGGCCTTCTATTTTGAATTTCACTGTGTGGCGAGTGTCATAGTGAGGTATTTCAGGAGGCCATGGTCAAATACAAGGTATTCACTGCATCCCAAGTGCTCTGTTCAGTACATAAAACGGGTGAAATCTCGACAGATATTTATGAATATTTATGTTCGAACATAAAATAGCTATAATCATCGTCGAACATTAACAACTCGCCTATAATGGTAATTAAGACACTCGTATGGAAATTATATAAACATACTCGTGTCTTAATTATTGCCATTATAGGCTCGTTGCATAATGTACTATTTCCTTCTTTCTTCCCTCTTGTCATTACCACCGTCTTACTTTTCTCTACACTGATTTTCATTTCCCATTTCTCAATAATCTTGGAGCACATTCTCTCCCCTAATCAGATCTTCAGCAAATAGAATTATGTACATTCTTGTACATGTGTACATATCCTTTGTTGCTTTTAGTATATCATCCATCACCAGTATAAACAGCAATGGCCCTTTTTTCAATCCATGTTCAATTTCAAACCATTCTCTTTTACCTACTTGAGTCTTGACACAGCTACAACATTTTTTTTTTTTCAGTACCAGTACAAATTTCACAACAAATTTTCTTGAGGTCTTGAGAGTTTAAAAAAACTTAAACATTTGTTCAAATGTTAGTCTTAAATATAGCCAGCATGTCTAATTCGATTAAAATGGAACTTAATTTGTTCAATACTGTCAATTTATCATTGGTTTCTGCTAAAAATATGAATTTGCCTGGGGTATTTTGGACAGCCCCTTTAGTTAATGATTATATTGAATTTTGAAAACAAGATTATTAATACTTCTACGGTACTGCAGATGACAAATATGGGGTTGATATTTTAGTTGTGTGTGTACATAGTTTGATATAGCAAACTGCCTTATATTTTTCAAGTATAGAATGTCTTCGGGTGCAATTTGTAGATAAAGAAGTCAATAATAATAATAATAATATCGTATGGCCTTGGGTGCCTGGTGCAAGCTTTGTTAATTGACACCCAGAGGGTAGCTTGCATGTCGAATTTCGTCGTTCCTTTGAACGCTATGAAAGTCAAGGAGGTTAGATATCTAAACTCCTTGACACAACAGCGCTTTCAAGTAGAGAATGGAGGAACTTTGTTTTGGCGGAAAATCCTGAGATTAATTTTGCCAATGAACACGGCCTACTGAATTCAAATGGGTTCTTTAACATGCCAACAACGTATGACATGAGTATCGTGATTTTTGTCGCCTTCAAAAATCACTTACCATGGCCAGGGGCGAACCTGCAGTCTTGGGGTTGGTAGTCCGACACTATAACCACTCACCCACCATGGCAAGCTAAGAAATCAATGAGAATACTAGAAATATAGATCAGAAATTTTGTCTGAATTTAAGGTTCTGGGAAAAGAATTCAAAAATGTTCTTAAATGACGCAAAAACGAAGCTTACCCCTAGTGCGAGTTGATATGCATGTATCTGGACTTGTGGCTGCTGCTAGACTGAACTGCTTTGGTGAGCTGTACGGTGTTATGCTAGGAAGAAGGAGGGAGGGGCAGGTGAAGAAGTAAAAGTGATAATAATAATATGATGATAATTGTGTTTTAAGGAGCCTAACATCTAGGTTATCGGCCCCTAATGGTCTGGATGATAGCGAAAATGACAAGAAATGGAAACCCGAACGAATATTAAGTGAGACGGAAAATACTTACAAAAAGGAACTCAGATTGAAACTACTCGCAAAATGGTGAGCAGTAATACTTACAAAAGGGAATTTAAAACGAAAATTCTCACAAAAGGAATAGATTGAAAAATACGCACAAATATAGGTTAGGTTCAAAATACGTACAATATGCAATGTAGAGTCGAAATACTTACAAAATGCAATTTATATTCAAAATACGTACAAAATGCAAATGAGATTGAAAATACGTACAAAATGCAATTGAGGTTCAAAATACTTACAAAATGCAATTGAAATTGAAAATACACAATGCAATTCAGATTGAAAAACTCCCATTTCAGATCCAAAACACTCACAAAGTGCAAATGAAATTGAAAATGCTTAAAGAATAGACGGTAGATTCAAACTACTCATTTGGATGGACAATACTTACAAAATGCAATTTAGATTGACAATACCCACAAAATGCAATTGAGAATCAAAATACTTGCAAAATGCCCACCATACAAAATGCAATTTAGATTGAAAATACTTGCAAATACTTGATTGAAAATACTTACAAAATGCAATTGAAATTCAAAATACTCACAAAAGTCCCATCCCCTATATTGAAAAGATTTACTAAAAAGCAATTTAGATTGACAATCCTTACAAAATGCAATTGTGGTTGAAAATACTCGCAAAATGCAATTTAGATCGAAAAGACATAAAATGCAACGTAGATTGAAAATACCTACCAAATGGAGTGTACTGTAGATGCAAAAAAATTGCTGAACGGAATTTAGATACACGGGGAGCCAATTAACAAAAACAGTGTGGGAATCTTAAAGAGAAAAGGAAATATGATAAAAAGAATAAAAGAGGTCTGACCCCTCGAAGGAGGAGGGATCAGGAAAGATGAGACAAGGGCCAATTAAGGCGGGAAAGTGAAAGACTCCCTAGGCCTCGGATACCCTTATACCGTAGGGGTCGGAAAAGAACAAGAACTGACCAAGGGAGGTCGACAGGAAAGACGAGGAAGCAATGCCGGACTCAGCTGGGGTCCCTTGGTCCCCAACCCACGTCCCAATAGATGTGAGCCCCTGGGGGGAAATAAGAGTGAGTTGACCTTGGAAAGGGGGTATGACGTATGAAAGGAAGGAAGCTTGTAGTTTATCGTGACCGTCAATCTTGAGATCATGAGCCACAGGACCTCCTTTTTACGTGGAATCCGAACCACAGGACATGGCATTTCACTTCGATAATCTCACATGCAATAACCGGGAATCGAACCCAGACCGTCTTGGTGAGAGGCATACAGCTAGACCGCTGAGCCACCACGCCCCCGTATGACGTATGAGGGGGAGGGGTTTTAGAAGGGATGACTCAGCTACTAGTGTTCACGGAGGATCTGTGATTGGTCTCTTTTTATGTACATGGTCCATATATGCTGTATAAATGGTTCTTTTGTATGGAATTTCATTAATGTATAAATCCGGATTCATTTGCTGATCAGGATAAATTTCCATTTTTCCCAAAATATTCATGTATACTCCTTTTCCTGTTAGATGTACAATTTTCATATCTTCATCTATAGTTGTAAATTTGTGATTTTCATTTATCATATGTTCTCTCATCGTAGATACCCAGCCCTCATGTATTCATGGCGTGGGACTGGGCAATGAATGTTTCTTGTGACCATTTGAGACATGTAGATTTCGCTTTATGCTGCTATTCATTTTGGTGAGGCGATAGTATTTTAATACATGATTTTGTAGAGGAACGAGATTCCCCTTATTCTTTTGTTGCTTATCTAGTTGTAGTTCGCTTCATTTCACATATTGATTCCGGACAGTGTCATTATGTCCTTTGGTTGCTGCTGTTGTTTTATTTGCTTATGAATGATCAAATGATAGGATTTGTTTTCTCTCTTCTAATTAAAATTGTGGACGAGAAATATTTGTCACCCCGCTCTCCTCACTTGTTTTAGAAGGAATTGTTTTCAGAAATGTGTCAACAATATACCCTTGGGTGTGATTAAAGATTATGGCCACTTGCTTAGGTAACATACCGAGTTGAATTTATTATTAAAAGCTTTTATGTAGGTCAACAAGAGTGAACCCAAATTAGATTGGGTAGTGCCTAAGATAAATTACATGATTTACTTACACACCTAATAAAACACTTCTCACTTAAATGGCGGCTAAATTGGATGACAAGTTTCATTCATCAAATGAACATCATCAGATCCTGATCACTCAGGCTTAATTTAGGTTCAGTATATAGCACTTATGTACAACAGTATTCACATTATTAAGCTAGAGGAATTTTAATTAAACTTCGTAATAAGTTGGACTTATTATATATTTTTTATGTTCGACGATGTCGAAATGTAAATATTATATGTCAGGAAACTGTACTATAATGAGGCTCATTAAAGTTCTAGTTTGCATTACGATACAGTTTCTCCCACCAATCAGAGCACAAGATTTTCCTTATGAAACAGTTGTGTGACCAATTAGGTACTGAAAGCTTCGCACATGCAAACAAAATCCAACATGTCGGACATGAATTACATGATTTGAAAGTTGACAATGTAAAGGATATCCGATCAATGCATAAACAAACTGGGGAATATAATAAAGAAATAGCACTGTACCTCAATATCTGCACTCCAATTTCTACACAGGGCATTGCATACGATTTCACCGACAATTTTAGTGAATGCTGTTGTTGATATAAACACACCAAAATGTCATGGAGGCAGAAAGCATATGACATTAGATCCACGGAAATCAATCAATAACCCTGCTCTGTTCAGTTAAGGGATTTTTATGCGAAACTTTTCCGCCAGATGTCATGACTGTTCTATTTGGGACTCCTTGATTTTCCTTCCGTTGACATTCTATATGCAACGAATTTGAAGAATAACTAGTTGATAATATGATACATTTTAATTTTAAAGCGTTTTTAACAGCCTATTTTGTGTTATTTGACCAAAATAACAAAATGATCTCACATAGTCCCTGTGCACTATCTGTTGGTGCTAGTTCAGGATAAACAATGTTTCAAAGCTTTGAAATTTGTTATTGGGTAGACAGCAAATGCTGAACCCACACAATTCCCAAGAAAAAGAAGAACAAAGCTTTGGAAGGACTTAGATCCAAAGTGGGAATCCAGCGCAGGTGTTCTTCACCAAAGTCAACTGCCAGAATCTCGACAGATATTTATGTTAGAACATATACTAAAACTATAATCATCGTCGAACATAAACAGTCGTAAGCAACTCGCCTATAATAGTAATTAAGACACTCGTTTGGAAATTATAAAACTCACTTTGCTCGCTTTATAATCATACTCGTGTCTTAATTATTGCCATTATAGGCTCGTTGCATAAAGTACAATTATTCCATTAGTCTATTACACTTCTATAGTGCTGCTTTTTTTTTAATACTTCTTAGGTTTTGTAGTTGGTTAGTTAGGTTAAACACTTAAACACATAAATGTAACCAAGTTGACAATGCAGTTTTGTAGACGCAGCGGATTTGTGACTGTTCCTGTACAGGTGTCTACTGAGAAGGATTGTCAAACCATGCATTAAATAGCATTACAGTGCAATAATAGTAATGAGAAGAAAAAACTTTGAGAAACTACAAATATTTGACTGAAATTCAAAGTGGTTAGCGTACAATGCAAAATATGACGTAGATTTCAGTCAAATCTGTCCAAGGAGTCAATTGTCCCCAATCTGTTTGTTGTACAGTGAAAGTGTTGCTATAAAATTGTCAAATGTGATTGTAAACATTAGATTCGATAACAGAACATGTCGGTAATTTGAACATTCACACACATTGTTAATTCATTTTAAGGGCTTACACATCTTGGTCATTAGCCCCATGTAGTTTGGTGTGAGTTGAACTTGCCCGTTAATCAGTATTTATGTGATGACGGTAGTATAGTGTGTGTGTGTGTAACTGTATTAGGGACAGGGATAGGTAGATGCCCTTGTACTTGAAGTAAGATACTATCCCGGCATTTTCCTGGAAGGAGTGTGGAAAAGCCGCATTCAGGATAGCCACTATCACGACACATGTAAAAGACAATAATAATGTTATTGGTTTTACATCCCTTTTAACTACTGATGCTTTAAGAGATGCCAGGGTGCCAAAATTTCAAAAAATAAACTGTCAGGGCTCCCTTGCATTTGCGCACCCTCAAATGGCAACTGACTGTGTCAGGATTCCTTCCTGCACCCTTAGGCACAGCAGGCAAGAATGATACCACTGTGCCACACAATCAGTCACACGTAAAAGACTATAGTAGTTCGCAAAAGAACTAATTTTGGAGAGTAGCTCCTAAAATGATTCAATTTGGCAACCCCTGGTTTAGATAATGACCATAATTAGTAGTGTCAAACATGCAACAGTTTCCTAAACTTATCTTGAAAAGTTCTTTAACATTTCAAGTTACACAACCTTATGAGTGACTTCAGTAGCAAAATAGTATATGGCTGTAATAATTATTGCTAATTCTTTGACATGAAACAGAGACTTACCTCATAGTAGTTTGTGCAAGTTGAGTGATAGCAAACTCGGGATCTTCAACACCATAACTGGCCAACAATGGTTCAACAACCCGAAGATATAGAACTCCATCAATACTTAAAGTCACGTTATCTGCAAGGTAAACAAAATTACAGGCCTACAACTGGGGTAATTTATTTTTGTTTATTTCCAATAAAGCAAAAAATACTAAAAGTTCTTAATGTGAATATGTTTATCTACGCAGACAATTGGCACCTTAAAAACAAAATTTGAAATTCTGAAATACAGCAAAATTTAACAATAACATGAAATAATGTTGTATTGGCAAATTATCACACCTTTCAATACTTCTCATCTCATTAATAACTCCTGGCACTACAGCCCATGAGGGCCTACCAAGCGACCGCTGCCTAGCCATTTGGCCTGCAGATATTGGGATGACGCGTGGTCAGAGCGTTGGGTCTCCTCGACCGTTAATCTTGGTTTTCGTGATCGGGGTGATGCGTGGTCAGTGCGTCGGGTCTCCTCGACCGTTAATCTTGGTTTTCGTAATCGGGGCGCTGCCTCACTGTCAGACAGCTACTCGATTGTCCTCACGAGGCTGAGTGCACCCCGTTCCAGCCCTCACGTCAGTTTCTAAAATCCCTGACGGAGCCGGGAATCGAACCCGGGGCCTCCGGGTGAGAGGCAGGCACGCTACCCCCAACACCACGGGGCCGGCTCATTTCATTAATGCTAAGCAATTTAATCTAGCCTAATTGCTGAGAAACAGGCAATTGCTTATGAATTAAATACATGGTATGGTAGTGTGTTTAGTAAATTTAATAGCTGTGTGTTGGACTTTAGCGATGAATCCGATAGCCAACCTTTGCGAATAAATCAATCGTCAAATCTAGCAAGAATTAAAAAGCTACGTAGAAATATATCGAAAAGCTCAGACAATATTCGTGGAGATGTGCTAAAACTGGGAGGTACAGCCATTGGGTGATACTTGGGGGTGCTGTTTACTATCAATTAATAACACAAATACCCGAAAACTGTAAAAGAGCTACAATAGTTCCAATATTCAAGGGAGGGGACAGATGGGTAATAGGAAACTATAGGCCTGTTAGCCTCACATCCATGATAGAGCACCTTATTTCTGATTACTTAAAGGAACAGTGGGGAAAGTTAACATGGCTTAATGGGAGATAACACGAATTTAGACAAGGGTACTCATGCCAGAGCCAAATGTTATCACTTTTTCAGGGTATTAACGACTCGGACAGGGGAGTGCAAGTTGACGGCGTAATTATAGATTTTGCGAAGGCATTTGATGTCCTCCCACGTAACATACTACTCCGTAAATTAACAGCAACGAAGTTTAATAAAAGAGCATCAAGAGCTTTTGACTGGTCGCTCGCAAAAGGTTAAAATAGGTCATGTATTCTCGGAGGACATTTTGATAACGTCACGTGTCCCTCAGGGTAGTATGATTGGGTAGCGACCTACCGAATGAGATTCGAAGTGACTGCCGATAGTTTGCGGATGATTGTGTAATATACCAAAAAATTCATAGCTCACAAGACAACGCTCACTTATTCATAAATGGGCGGTTGTCAACAAAATTAAGATAAATACGAGTAAATGTAGTCTCATGAGAATAGGGAGAGGGCGAAGGCATGATTTTCAATATATTGGCTCATATACAGTGTGGTCCACCAGCCCCATATTTTTTATGGAGGAAGGCAACCCAACTAACGCGTATATCACAGTCATCCTAAAAACATTAGTACCTGCTCCTTTACGTCCAATGTACAACTTTACCGTTGAGTACATCCTCGCGATTATAGTAGAAATCAATAGTGGCAGTGCTCTTTCAATGACCTCAAATATAATGCATGATTGAAACGATCAGAGCTCCGAATAAAAACTTCTTACGTTTGGACAGGAAGTGTCTACGAATAGATTCAATAAGTGCCAGCTATACGCAATGGTCCTCGGTAGCTATGGTGGCTAAATCAAGACTTGATAGAGTAGCGTCAACGAAGTTGCATTGTAGTAGGTTCGAACCTTGTACTAGTACTTTTTTTTTTGCTTAATGTCATTTATTGTGGATGTATTATGGACGCATATCTATCTGTTCCAACGAGTGATTTTTTATTTGGTGCTCAAAAGTACCGTACTTATCCGATGGTACGCAGCCAGATTGGACGACGACATAATGATCTGTAGAACGAAAGCAAGGTATCCTGTATATTTAACGTAGCAAATGTTCGAAATTTTGACCACCTTTGTTTAAAGGAAAACTCCGACTCACTCAGACGACCCATATAACAAATAGATTTGTTATGTGGGTAGGCTCACGAAAAAATACATCAGACTGAAACTATAATTTCTTTCAATGGCATCTGTGCGAAAAGCGCTTGCTATACACTTACAATAATAGTTAGTTAGTGAGGTTTTAAGGGGCGGAACTACGAGGTCATCTGCCCCAAACATGCAGTAAATACAGATAATTATAACATTATTGGTTTTACGTCCCTTTTAACTGCTCTGGCTTTTAGATACGCCGGAGTGCCGGAAGTTTGCTCCGAAGGGGATCTTCAACGTGCCAGTAAATCTACTGACACGACTCCCTCGCATTTGCACACCCTCGAAAGCCAGCTGACTGCACCAGGATACGAACCTGCAACCTTGGGCACAGCAAGCGAGAACGTTACCGCTGAGCCTCGCAGCAAGGCAGTAATTACAGAACGTGTCATATTATAACAAATATTGAACTATTAAAATTCTAACTATCACGAATAGAGTCGCCTCCGTTGCGTACTGGTCAGCGTGATTAGCTGCCACCCCGGACGTCCTGGGTTCGATTCCCGGCTCTGCCACGAAATTTGAAAAGTGGTATGAGGACTGGGATGGAGTCTACTCAGCCCCGGGTGGTCCAAATGAGTAGAGGGGGTTCGATTCCCACCTCAGCCATCCTCAAAGTGGTTTTCCGTGGTTTCCCACTTCGGGCAAATGCCGGGATGTTACCTACCGTACGGCCACGGCCGCCTCCTTCCCTCTTCCTTGCCTATCCCTCCCGATCTGCCACTCCCTTCCCATCCCTCAAAGAGGACCCTGTTCGCTTTGCAGGCCGCCTGGGCGAGGTGCTGATCCCACCTCCCCTGTTGTATCCCCCAGACGAGATGTTTCAAGCTCCAGGACACTGCCCGTAGAGGCGGTAATGATGGGATCCCTCGCTGAGTCCGTGGGAAAACCTAACCTGGAGGGTAAAATCGACTAAAATAATAATAATAATTAAAACGAATAGTATCCAACCATGGTTTTGAACAGTATTTAGGGAAAATAGCCATTTAAATGAGACAAGAAAATAACTTTCCCTATCGTCTCCGCAGATAATGTGAACAAAACCAAGTTGAAATCTTGCTGTACGAGGTATGGAGGGTATAATAATATAGTTAAAAAGAATTTTAAAAATCTGCCGTTGGATAGTCTTGAACCCGGGATCTTCGAAAGAGCGAGCGGACGCAATAACACTTGCACACATTTCCAACATATTCTGTAGGTTTTTATTGCGCTTCTTATTAACGCGTATGGTAAAATAATCAATTATTACAGTTAGATCTTAAATATTGATTGGAATGCATTCATTCAGTACCTGGCATGTTTTCTAATTTACTTAAAGCAAGTTTCGCGACCGCTTTACGTTAATAAGGCGTGGAACTGCAAATAATGCCCTTAAACGACAGCCCTTCGTTTATATTTCATACAACTTAGCGTCCAAAATGCTAGCGTGTGATACACTTCGGTCATACAAGCAGGTGTCGGCTACTGACAAAGAGAACAGAATCATACAGGATTTTGTACCAGCGATCACAGCAGCTTCCTTACCAGCGAATGTCGTGTGATACGGGCCTAAAGATATGTTATGACATTCTGTTAAAATTTAATAACAAAACAAGATATTCGGTAAAGAACGTATTGCCTACTTTCTCCTAAATGCATGGGTATTGTTATAACTCTTTGTCCTTTTCAAGGAGTATAATTGAATGTTGGTTGTAGTAGCTTCTTGAAATACAACGTGCTATGCGGATATTATACATGAATATGATGTGCCCTTTGCTAGTGCTACCTCTGTAAAAAAATTCATTCAATTCGGTTTCACCGTGTTTGAATTGATGTGGGGAATCGATTTCAACACATACATGGCTGCTATCTGCAAACTATTGGGCTGATGACCTTGTAGTTCAGTCAAAAGATGCTTCCCACAAAAAGGTATGTTGTTGAAAAATTTGGTAGAGATCAAATGATTGAGTTGGTCGTAATTTGATTTAAGCTTTTAACATTTGGGTGGGGCGTGGTGGCTCAGCGGTCTAGCTGAATGCCTTTCACCAAGGCGGTCCGGGTTCGATTCCCGGTCAATGCATGTGAGATTTTCGAAGTGAAATGCCATGTCCTGTGGTTCGGATTCCACGTAAAAAGGAGGTCCCGTGGCTCATGATCTCGCGATTAACGGTCACGTTAAACTACAAGCTTCCTTCCTTCCTTAACATTTGGGTGGCCGCCGTTACGTTTCCGTCAAGATGGCGGCGATATAAAACATGGCACTGAGGTGGCCTTTGTTAGTGCTACCTCTGTACCAAACTTCGTTCCATTCGGTTTCACCGTGTTTGAAAAGATAGGGGGAATCAATTTGCACACATACATGGCGGCTATCCGCACATTATTGGCCTGATGACCTTGTAGTGTGGTCAATAGATTCTCTATACATAAAGGTATGTTGTTGCAAAATTTGGTACAGATCAGATTATTAGGTTGGTCGTAATTTGATTCAAGCTTTTAACATTAGGATGGCCGCCATTACGTTTTCGTCAAGATGGCGGCGATATAAAACATGACACTTGAGTGCCCTTTGCTAGTGCTACCTATGTACCAAATTTCGTTCAATTCAGTTTCACCATGTTTGAATTGATAGGGGGAATCGATTTGCACATATACATGGCCATCATCTGCAAACTAATGGGCTGATGACCTTGTAGTTCAGTCAAACGACGCTCGCCATACAAGTATATGTTGTTGCAAAATTTGGTATAGATCGGATGATTAAGTTAGTCGTAATTTGATTTAAGCTTTGAACATTTGGGTGGCCACCATTGCGTTTCCGTCAAGATGGAGGCGATATAAAACATGACACTGAGGTGTTCTACTCTAGTGCTACCTCTGTACCAACTTTCGTTCAATTCGGTTTCACCGTGTTCGAATTGATAGAGGGGGCAGACATTCAGAGTACACACACTCACACACACACACACACACACACACACACAGACACACAATTTTTGGCCCTGTGTAGATCTAGTGTAGTCTAGTTTCATTATTTGCAAAAAAACGAAAGTATGCTAATAATACCGTGGGAATTTCTAAGGAATACGTATACTTCGATGCAAGCACTGGCGATCAGAAAATCCTTCCATATGTTGTTGTTTTGTCTCATTTGAGGGGCTAGAATATCGCGGTCACATAGCCCCGTTTACTTGGGTGTGTGTGTAGAATTTGTCTGATAACCTGAGTTATTGCGGGCTTGTACTGATGCGTGTATTTGCAATTAAGGATTGGGAAGGAGGCGGCCGTGGCCTTAAGATAGAATCCGTCCGGGAATTTGGCCGGAGTAAAAGTGGGAAACCACGGAAAACCATTTCCAGGGTGGCTGAGGTGGGAATCAAACCCACTTCTTCTCATATTTGCTTCACGAGGCTACGTGTACCCAATTTCAGCCTTCAGACAAGTATTACATTTCTTGGCAGAGCTGGGAATCGAACCCGGACCTCCGGAGCAACACTTCGATATGTTATGTTAATATTCATGCCAGTTTTTTAATTTTCTGTCATTACAGGTCACATGGCATATCATACCAATTCGATCGTATTTTCTTCATAAATCATCAAAATTCAACGTACTCTTCACAAAAATGAGTCGTAAGGCAATAAATGTGGCAATGTAGTTACATCCCGACTAAAATGGAATGTGGGCTTTCGTTCAAAAAAGTAATCCTACTACTGGATTCAAAGCAGCATTCTACCCGCTCGCGCCCACCACGTACGGTCAGGCTTTAAACCTCTCAGCCACCAACACATGGTAGATACCGCACGCTAAACGTGCTGAAGTTATTGTAGCCGTCCCACCTCAAACGTTTAAGTCCATCTCAAAGTCTTCAATCACGGTTTATGGTGTTGATTTAACCTTTTAATATTACAGATCATGTGGCGTAAGCTATTAATTCGATCGTATTACGTATATGTGTGTTATTTCAAGGAGCAGTAAGTCATATGTTAGTAGAATGGGCCATAGTATTTGGCGGGGATAAGTTTAAGGTCGGTTTTTCTTTGCTAGTCCCATGACCCAATTACATTGCTGTCACACAGTCAGAGCGCAGAGCAATATCGACCATCGGGAGAATTGAGATGTTAGTTGGGTTTCATAAAACTAAATAATAAGGGGTGGGTGGACCACACTGTCTACTTGTAGAAGAAGACTCGTGCAAATACTTGGGCATCCATGTAAGAAATGATATGAAATGGAGTACCCAGGTGGGTTGTGTCGTCTCCAAAGCGTACAAATCACTTCATTTGTAATGCGGGTATTAAAAGGCGGTAGTTCTACCGCAAAAGAATTTGGATATTTGGCCCTGATGAGGTCAATCTTGGTATACAGCTCAGCGGTTTGGGACCCATATCAGGTAGGGCTCATCGATGAGCTGGAGATGGTACAAAGAAAGGCTGCTAGGTTTGTGCTCAACGATTTTAATCTTAGAAGTATTGTAACTCCAATGATGGAAAAACTAGGGTGGGAATCTCGGGAAGATAGAAGGCCGAAATCTCGACTATACGCTATGTTTAACACTTGCACTAATCGGCCAGTATGAAGAGAACTAAGCAAACAACTGGGAAATCCCACCCAGCTAAGCAGGGCAGACCATCCACATAAAGGTAAGGGCCGACCGCAGCGTACAAATCATGGGAAATATTCTTTCATTAATCGTGGTATTGATAATTGGAACTCATTACCTGCCACAGTCTTAGAGCCTTTCCCCCAACATATTGATGTGTTTAAGAGAAGACTGATATTTTGTGTAAATTTTATGATGTAATTACTATAGTTCCAAAATCGCGACTCATGTATATTGTGTTGAATATTATTGTTGGTAATTTTCTGTAATATTGTACAATTTGCCACAGGGGAATCACCCCTATTTGCAAATAAAGTAAATGAATGAATTTAATCTATTTAATATTACACGAAGGAGGCCATGGTCTACATTAGTGGTGGCCAACTTTGTATGGACTGAGGGCCACATTATTGATGGAAACATGTCGGCGGGCCAAAACTCCCAATTTATTCAAATCTGACATGATGATTTTAGAATTAGGAATAAAAACTATATGATCTACGTACTGTATGTTGGAAGCTTTCAGGCATTATATATTGAATAAAAACACAAACAGTTTATATTAATGTGAACATTGTGGTTTTTCAAAATGTTGTAGCAAAGATTTGAAGTCTACTTCTATGTATGATGTAGCAACTCTTGGTGCATGGCACAATACAGAGTCAGTCATACGGCTTCTCTCTCATCTTGGACTTTTGTTTCATAGCTGATAATGTAACCTCACATATGTACTCCCAAAAATTGAGCACTGCATTAGGGTCCAGGTCCTTAAGAGTGGGTAACGTTCTGGAGACAGTGATTTCCAGAACACAACTCCAGTTGCTGCTGTGTTGTTGAGAGATGAGTCACACTGTAACTCACACAATTCTAACTGCAATTGTTCAGGTTGAGGTTCCACTGTACTCTTCATAGGGTTATTGAAGAGTTCCATTTCTGATTGCAGCTTCTCAAAATCTTGAAATAGATGGTTAAATTCAGATAGAAATAGCACAATATGTTCAATGTACTTATTAAACACAACTCCCTCTTCTCTAGATAGTTTTTCACAACATGGAAATTGCAACAGCTCATTCATAGTTAATGCAGATTTAAAGAGTTGTAACTTCCTCTTAAAACCATCAACATATCCCATCATTTCAAAAATAGCCTAGAAATGTTATTTTGAATATTGGAAAATCACTTGGCTACCATGATGTTTCTGTAATTCTCAGGATTTGGAAAGTCACAAATTTGCCCTTACTTAAAAGTCCTCTAACAGCATACAAAATTTCAGTTTCATTGCTTAAATAGTTTCGGAGATATTGAAACCTGAAAAAAAATGTTGTACGGACACCATGTTGGATTGTTTTACATATATACTATAGAATTATGTGCCAGCAGACGAATATTATAATCATGATTTATTTTACCAACCTGTATTTCTATCGCTTGTTTAGAACACGAGAAATATAAACGTGATTTTAAAAATTTAATATCACCGCCATTTTAAGTTCTCATAGAAATTGTACTAAATTAGACGCCTATATATTGAGCCCTGTTTAAAGATTATCCGCCATAAGTTTAACTGCGCGTGGCTAATTAAGTCACGAAAAAGGTATGAAAGTATAAGAGATTAATTTTAAAGCCTAAGTGTGATGGATCTGATGATCGCTTGACGATCAAAACTGGTCATCCAAGTGTATTTATTAATCTAATGTAAATTATTTTCAGGATTAAGGAATAACCCATCTTATTTGGGTACAATCGTGTTGACCGTCTGAAAAGCATCAAACTTTTGTTTCATAACTCAAGTAAGGTGAGAGGTAAGTGGTATTACACGACCGATGACATATCTGGGCATATATACCTTTCATTTAAGAAAAGAATTGAGGAAATCGGCCCAATAGAACATCCGGAATTACTGACTTTGGTTTTCATAAATTCTTTTAGCAATATAGATTTTTCAGAAAAAAATATTTTGTACTGTATCTTCAATTTAAAGCACAATTTGTTAACAGATCTATTTTTTTGAATATTTTTTTTATGAAGAATTATCATCAAATCAACTTTGCTCGTATTTCAATTAGCTTTAATTAATTTTAGAATCAACTTGGCTCGTATTTCTATTACTTTTTATCTAACTTTAGACAGTTACTGAAGAAGGCCACAATGAAAGGAAGGAAGGAAGCTTGTAGTTTAACGTGACCGTTAATCTCGAGATCATGAGCCACGGGACCTCCTTTTTACGTGGAATCCGAACCACAGGACATGGCATTTCACTTTGAAAATCTCACATGCATTGACTGGGAATTGAACCCAGACCGCCTTGGTGAGAGGCATACAGCTAGACCGCTGAGCCGAAAAATCAAGGCTACAGTGGTATGGACACGTGAAAAGAATGAGAGAAGAGAGAATACCACGGAAAATATTGGAAATGGAGTGGGAGGAAAAGACCCCTAGAGGAAGACCCAGAGATAGGTGGACAAAGGGGGTGAAGAAAAGTGTCTAGAGAAAAGGAGTTAATTGGACAACAGTGACAGAAGAGAAGTGGTGGATGGACAGAAAACGATGGAGAGGCTTGTGCTTCAAGCAGACCCAACCTGCGGTTGGAAACTGCTCTAGTTGATGATGACATATACTTCTAGGCTGCAGGATCCTATATAAATACATATAGTACACATACAGTATAAATAAAGGGAGGAAAGAAATATATATATACACTGACCGGCAAAAAATAACAATCATTTGAAAAATTCAACATTACTTTCATTCAAATCATAAATATTAACGGTATAGGCCTAGTACAGTACATACTGTAGTTATAGCATGGGAGTAAGGTTAATTGGTTCCCTGGATGCATTACCAATCTTCATGTCATTGTTTCACGTAACAATAGCGATTCTTTGACATGATGCTGTTTCCCGCGGAAAGATGTGCGCGCCATCGCTATCGTCAACAATGAAATGTTTTATTCTTTTTTCTTTTGCGACTTGCTGGCATAGGAAAAGATCAATACAGCCATATCCTCAGTTGTACTTGTGCAATTCTGAAACTAATTTGCGCTTGAGGCCCGAAGATGTTGCCAGGGCAGTGGCTCTGATCGAAAATGGTGGCGCGTACATCTTTCCGCGGGAAAGAGCATCATGTCAATGAATCACTATTGTTAAGTGAAACAATGACATGAAGAATGATAATAAATCCAGGAAAACAATTAACCTTACTTCCATGCTATAAACAGTAAATTATGTATTAGGCCTAGAGCGTTAATAATTATGATTTAAATGAATGTAATGTTGAATTTTTCAAGTGATCGGTTTTCTTTGCCGGTCAATGTATATATATAAACTCGTGGTGTTGGGGTAGCGCGCCTGCCTCTCACCCGGAGGCCCCGGGTTCGATCCCCGGCTCCGTCAGGGATTTTAAAACTGACGTGAGGGTTGGAACGGGGTGCACTCAGCCTCGTGAGGACAATTGAGTAGCTGTCTGACAGTGAGACAGCGCCCCGATCACGAATACCAAGATTAACGGCCGAGGAGACCCGACGCGCTGATCACGCGTCACCCCAATATCTGCAGGCCAAATGGCTGGGCAGCGGTCGCTTGGTCGGCCTTAGCCCGTCATGGGCTGTATAGTGCCAGGGGTTGACTTTTTTGTATATACATAAAAGAAGGAAAGAAATTTGCAGTTTTACAAGACTATTAATCTTGTCATCACAAGCCATGGAGCCTCCTACTTTTGTGGACTCTGAACCACAGGATGTGACATTTCACCTCAAAAATCCCTGCATTAAACAGGAATCCAACCTAGTCTGATTTGGTGTGAGGCGATGGGTGGAAAATATTTTACAGTTATGCTAGGAGAAGAAAGGGAAATTCAAATAATTTGTCTATGATAATGTCCAGTGACGGTAAATTAATTACTGAGAAACAGGCCATTGCTAATGAATTAAATGTCTTTTACGGTAGTGTGTTCAATAAATCCAATAGCTGTGTGTTGGACCTTAACGACGAATCAGGGGCTCCCCTTTTCCAAATAAACCAGTCAGCAATTGTAAAGCTAATACAAAAATTACGTTATAATATATCGAAGGGTCCTGATAATATTGTTAGTGAAGTACTTCAACTAGGAGGTAGGGCCGTGGCACGATACTTGGAGGTGATGTTTAATGTGTCCATAAACAATGCGCAAATCCCAGATGACTGGAAAAGGGCTACGGTAGTCCCAATATTTAAGGGAGGGAGCAGACTTGAATTGGGCAACTACAGGCCGGTTAGCCTTACGTCCATCGTTTGAAAACAGATGGAGCATCCCATTTGCGACTACTTGAGGGAGCAGTGGGAAGGATTATCATGTTTTAATGATAGGCAACATGGATTTCGGAAAGGTTACTCATGCGAGAGTCAGATGCTATCACTTTTTCAAGATATTAGCAAATCGTTAGACAATGGAGTTTCAGTCGACGTCGTAGTTATAGACTTTGCGAAGGCATTTGATGTCGTACCACACGACATGCTACTCCATAAATTAGCTTCAACGAAGATTGATAGAAGAGTAATTTTATGGATCCAAGAATTTTTGACGGGTCGTTCCCAGAAAGTAAAAGTCGAAGGCCTATTCTCGGATGAAATTACCGTAACGTCGGGTATCCCTCAGGGCAGCGTAATCGGAACTTTGTTCTTTTTGGCGTTTATAAACGACTTACCAAATGGAATTCGTAGTGATTGTCGATTGTTTGCGGATGATTGTGTAATATATCGAAATATACATGACTCGCAAGACAACGCAGTACTTCAAGACGACCTGAACCTGGTCTATAAGTGGGCGATTGAAAATAAAATGAAAATAAACACAAGAAAATGTAGTCTCATAAAAATAGGGAAATGGCGAAGGCGAGATTTTCAATATAATATTGGCTCGGAAATACTTGTAGAAGAAGATTCTTGCAAATATTTGGGCGTTCACGTAAGGAATGATATGAAATGGAGTAGTCATGTAGGATGTGTAGTGTCTAAAGCTTACAAAACCCTTCACTTTTTGATGAGGGTATTAAAAGGAAGTAGTACCTCTGCTAAAGAATTAGGATATTTGTCACTTGTAAGGCGTATTCTGGAATACGCCTCGGCGGTTTGGGATCCATATCAAGTAGGGCTCATCAATGAGTTGGAAATGGTACAAAGAAAGGCCGCTGTATTTGTGCTCAGTGACTTTAATCCCAGGAGCAGTGTGAGCCGTATGTTAAAGAAACTTTGGTAGGAATCACTGGAGGCTAGGAGGATGAAATCTAGACTCTGCGCTATGTACAACACGTATACAAATCAACCAGCATGGGGTGAGCTTGGTAAACGTATGGGAAAGCCCATTTACATGAGCAGGAGTGATCATCCTTTCAAAGTTAAGGGCCGACCACAGCGTACAAATTATGGTAAATATTCTTTCGTTAACCGGGCCATTGATAACTGGAACTCTCTACCTGCCGCAGTCTTAGAGCCTTTTCCCAAACATATTGGTGTGTTTATTATTATTATTAATCTTGATTGGTCACATTGGACCACTTGAGTCGTTCCACAATCACTTCTTCTTTGAAGGTAGTACTGCTTGGTTCTTGCGCTCTTTCCAGTACTTTTTCATTCTTTCAGATCGGGATTTTCTCAACTCAATTGGTGTGTTTAAGAAAAGACTGACTAACTATTTGTGTAAATACTCCAGGTCAATTGTTAATTGTTATTGAAGTGTTATGTATAATTATGTATTTGTTATGTATACCCATTTTGCCACCGGGGGACACACCCCCAATTGCAAATGAATGAATGAATGAAAAAAAAGCTGCTTGAATGATGTGCCACCACAACCTGAGGATATATACATATTTCTCCCCAATCATATACCACAATACAGGCCATTAAGACAGACCTCACACACACACAGCAAGCACATGAGTTTTTTAACGACCACAGTGAAACAGGTTCATAATAAGACTGGAAGTTACGTTTCAAGGTCTAAGTATGCGTGAAGCTTACCTGCAGTGATGGCGCTCTGTTTTGGAATCTCAATGGTATTCTCCTTTAAACTTTGGACATACTTAACTCTGTCGATAATTGGAATCAAAAAGTTAAGGCCAGGTTCAAGCACTCGATCGTATTTCCCAAACCTTTCGACAACCCAGGCCTGTGAATGAAACATATGTAAGAAATGAATGTGATTTTGTAATACGAACAAAAATAAAATAATAAATAAAATAATTTTCTTTCCCAGTTTTTTAAATTGTTCCTTGACTTATCATGCTCCAGGTGTGTCAAAGAGACTGGAATAACTGTTCTTGAAAACAAAGAGTGGTAAATAACATGAATACCTGACTAAAAATGACCATTAAATAATTGTGTTTGCTTCTGAAGAAAAAAAGCACAGTTGTCTGCAAAATTACAAAGTTTCCATTTTGTTCGAAGTGATTCACATGGCATTAATCCAAAATCTTATGAGTGGGTTATACATGCAACTATGAAGAAAAAACATAAATTATTAACTCTTATTCAAACGTTCCCTGTACAGCACATTAATAAATAAAACTAGCGGACCCGTGCAAGAAATCTCGAATGTTCATAAACCACACTTTCCCCAATAGGTTTATAATGAGAGACTTAAGGAGAAAGGTAGCAATGTTTTTATTTCAACCAAATGATTATATAACACAATTTACATTTCAGTTAGAATTCCAAGTTCTATGTTCGCACACTTCACACATTTTTAAAGGTCATTTCTTAAAGAAATTATAGATATTTGTGAAATTAGAGTGCAATTTGACACTGCTAATGTCAATTCTCTTTCATTTAAATGCTCATTTGACACGATTGGTCACTTGTGAGCGGCGCAGGAGGGATCTATACTACTGAAATAATATATACTAGCGGACCCATGCGCGAAATCTCGCATGTTCATAAGCCACACTTTCCCCGATAGGTTTATAATAAGAGACTTAAGGAGAAAGGTTGTTATGTTTTTATTTGAACCAAATGATTATAGAACACTATTTACATTTCAGGCATCCCCACGGCCAAAAAGCGAACTGAACAGCAATGATGTCGCGTATTTTCCTACAGCAACAGTATTTGCTAATCGCACACTTCTTACAAAAATTTATATTTATGAAAATAGAATGCTATTCGTCACTGCTAATGTCATTTGTGTGCCGAGTACATTGATTGACAGCTTAGCAGTAACACTCACTGGTTATTAGATATTTATGAAATTATACGATTTGAGTAGCCTACTCATCACATGGTACAGTGATGACTTGACCAGGAAGTCGGTGGTCGACTATATACTGTATGAGAAAGAACTAAATAAGAACATCACGGACATCAAGGTGATACCATCGGAGAACCTGGATAGCGACCATCGATTGCTGGTAATGAACCTGAGAGGGAGTAAGGAGAAGAAAGGGACTGAGAACCAGGAAAGACGTATAAGGATATGGAAACTGAAAGAAGGGGATAGAAGGGTGGAGTACCTCAAAATGGTAAAGGAAGGAATTCCAACAGATGAAGAAAGAGGGGTGGAAGAGGAATGGGCTAGATTTAAGAAGACACTAGTAGGTGCAGCAGAAGCAGTATGTGGGAGGACAAGTAGTAAGAAGAGGTGGAAGGAAACACCATGGTGGAATGAGAAGACAAAAGATATAGTAAGGGAAAAGAATAGAGCCTTTAGGAGGTGGTATCAAAATAGGACGGTAGAGACAAGGGAAGAGTACCAGGAAAGAAAGAAGGAGGCGAAGAGAGTGGTGGCTGAGGAGAGAAGGAAGTGGATGGAAGAGTGGACAAAGATGATGGAGGAGGATAGTGAAGGTACAAAAAAGGTCCTGTATGGGATGATAAAAAATAAGAGGCGGAAGGATCCTACGGATTATGTTAGAATGGTGAACAAAAGTGGACAAGAGATAGAAAATAGGGAAGAACTGAAGAAAATGTGGAAAGAATATTTTGAAGAACTTCTGAACCCAAATGGAAAAGATGGTGAGGAGGAAGAAATCGGGGAAGAGGAAGATGAACTGCAAACAGAAAAGGACTTAACATGGAAAGAAGTGGAAGATGCAGTGAACAAGATGAAAGGAGGGAAGGCACCGGGTGTGGATGAGTTGAGTGTGGAGATGGTGAGAGCAGCAGGAGAGGTGGGGATACAGTGGCTGTACCGAGTGATGAGGACAGCATGGAAGGAAAGGAAGACCCCGGAGGACTGGAAAAAAGGAATCATTGTCCCGATCTTCAAGAAAGGTAGTAGAACAGATTGCAGAAACTATCGGGGAATAACACTGATGAGTCATTGTGCAAAGATCTTCGAGAAAGTTTTGGAAAAGAGAATTAGGACAAGGATAGAAGGAGGGATGAGGGAAGAACAACATGGCTTCAGAGCAGCAAGGTCCACAGTGGATTTGATTTTTGCTGTAAGGCAGTTACAAGAACAGCACTATGAGTATGGAACAGATCTACTGATGGCCTTCCTGGACTTTGAGAAAGCATATGACAGTGTATGCAGAAACAAAGTATGGAAGTCCCTGGAGGATAGAGGAGTAGAGAAATGGACTATAAAGAGGATAAAGGAGATGTACAAGGGAAGCGTGAGCTGTGTGAAAGTGGGAGGAGAGAGATCAGACTGGTTGGAACAGAGAAACGGCCTGAAACAAGGAAGTGCACTGTCACCGTTACTTTTCATTGTGGTGATGGATGACATAATGACCCGAGTGGCACAAGTAATTGGGGAAGGAAAGATGAAAGCAATGGTGTTTGCAGATGATTTGATGATTTGGGGCAACAAGGAGGAGGTGGTACAGGAACAGTTGGACGTGTGGGAAGGAATAATACAAGGATATGGGATGAAATTTAGCGTAAATAAGAGTGAGATGGTGATCACAACAAGGAAGAAGGAAAGAACCACAACGGGAATAACAATTGGTGGGGAACAGCTGAAGAAAGTGGAGAGTTTCAAGTATCTGGGAAGCCTGATACAAGATAATGGAAGAAACGATAGAGAAATAAATGAGCGGGGGAGGCAGGCAGAAGCATTTCGGAGGAGTGTGAGAAGCATGTTATGGAGCAAGGATGTCCCTCAGAACAGCAAAAAGATCATATATCGGACATACTATGTCCCTATCCTGACGTATGCCTCGGAGACCTGGGTTATGAAAGGAAGGGAGAAGAGCAAAATACAGGCCAGTGAGATGAGGTTCTTGAGAAGCAGTATTGGAGCTACAAAGATGGACAGAATAAGAAATGAGAGGACCAGAGAATTAATGAAGGAGGAACCATTACAGGATGGTATAGAGAAATCTAGACTTAGATGGTATGGACATGTAAAACGAATGGAGGAGAAGAGGATACCCAGGAGAGTACATGAGAGGAAGTGGGAAGGAAAGAGACCGAGGGGAAGACCGAGAGACAGGTGGCTGAAGGGGGTGGAAGAAAGCGTGAAGAAGAGAGGAGAAGACTGGACAAGGGTGGAGGCTGAGAGATGGTGGGAAGACAGAAGACGTTGGAGAGGCTTGTGTTCCAAACAGACCCGGCCAGTGGCTGGAAACTGTGCAAGATGATGATGATGATGATGATGATGACTCATTCCTTTAAATTACGGTACTGTTTCTGAAATCCATGAAAAATGATAAGGGAAAGACCTCAGAATGTTAAAATGACATGAAACAGGCGTCACAGCGGCCAAATGTGAAGTGGATAGCAATTATGGAGCGTATCTTCCTGCAGCAACAATATCTGCAAATCGCACACTTCGTACAGTTTTTTTAGTCATCTTTTAGAGAAATTATAGATATTTATGAAATTAGAGAGCAATGCGTCACTGGTAATGTATATTCTCTTTCATTTGAATGCTCATTTCTCACGATCCATCGCTTGTGAGCGCCGCAGGAGGTATCTATACTACTGAAATAATATATATAGCAGACCCATGCGAAAAATCTTGCATGCTCATAAACCACACTTTCCCCAATAGTTTTATAATGAAATTATACGGTTTGAGTACTCATTCCTTTGATTTAATGTTTCTGAAATCCATGCAAAATGATAAAGGAAAGGCCTTAGAATGTTAAAATGACATGAAACAGGCGTCACAACGCTCAAAATGTTAAGTGGACAGCAAATATGGAGCGTATTTTCCTACAGCAACAGTATTTGCAAATCGCACACTTCGTACATTTTTTCAAAGGTCATTTTTTAAAGAAATTATTTGTGAAATTAGAGTGCAATTTGTCACTGCTAATGTCTATTTTCTTTCATTTCAATGCTCATTTGTCACAATCGGTCGTTTGTGTGCGCCGCAGGATGGATCTATACTACTGAAATAATATATATGATAATAGTTTAGTATCAAATATCAGCACAGGGAAAGCAGATAGATAATAAGATAAGCAAACTACCAAATGGCAAGACTAACACAAAGTCAACAAAAGTAATGAATATATTTTCGATTTTAACATATGTGTGCGTGCATAAGGAAAGGGACCACTTCACTGTAATTGTAAAATTGTAAAAAATTGTAAAAAAAACACTCAAGGATGTAAAATATCGAATTTTTGTTCAAGATGCCTATGTATTACTTAGACCGTCATCTACTTACTGCGTGAATTTAAAAGCCCTCTGACAATAATCACTGCTAAACATGAGGTTTATTGAATAATAAGAAACGGGACCACTTTTTGCATCTTCAGCGAAGCTCCACACACTTACTCGTTCGCGCTCAAAGCTGCGCAAACATAAGACAAGAGAACTCTTGATATCTTATGATAAATAAACCCTAGCTAGGCACTGTTAAAGGCAGTAGTGTTGCAATTAGTTGTCTTCTGTGACCTACCGCAAGAAATAAATAATCCCTTTCGGCACGCCGGAAGGCGGAGGTGGATTCCACTGGGCACCCAAGTACACGGGGCTATATGACCACGATGTTGCAGCCACTAAAATATGCAACACCACATGAGCTGGCATTGTCATGGTAACGATACCTACAAAAATTCCACACGTATAGCATATGAGAAGTCCCATTTCTTATAATTCCAAAAGCATTTTTCTCATCCCTGGAGTAAGCGTGGGTCATATCAACAATTATTTCAGACAAAAGTTTTAGGTAATTTTTAGAAGAATATTGACCATTTTAAACAGATTTGATAATTAGTTTACTAAAAGAGATATGTTTTTAATTCAAAATTTTAATCACAGGGAAAGCAGATAGATAATAAGATAAGCAAACTACCAAATGGCAAGCTTAACACAAAGTTAACAGAAGCAATGAATATATTTTCGATTTTAACATATGTGTGCGTGCATAAGAAAAGGGACCACTTCTCGGTAATTGTAAAATTGTAAAAAGCAATGAATATATTTTCGATTTTAACATATGTGTGCGTGCATAAGGAAAGGGACCACTTCTCGGTAATTGTAAAATTGTAATAAAAATGTAAAAAAACACTCAAGGATGTAAAATATCGAATTTTTGTTTAAGATGCTGTACCATGTTTCACTGCTGCACTCAGATGGTTAAATCGCAAGAAAAGTCTATTTAAATTTTTCAAATTAGTTTGACCGCCATGTTCGTTTTCTACTTACCAGGTTTTTGAAAGTCACATAGGTGAACTTCTAGTAGTACTCTTTATCACAGTACAAAATTTCAGGGTGATATCAGTAATAGTTTAGGAGTTAAAGAAAAAAAAAAATCCACAGCCTGCTTCCAGTCGACCTACCGGGTCTGGGAATGGAATGAAGGAAGCCCCCATCTAGCGGCGAGGATATGAACTGTGCCGGCTGCCGAGGCCTGTCGCACTCCCCTGGGGCAATGATTATATGAATGACAGATGAAATTAAATGATAATGGAGAGTGTTGCTGGAATGAAATTGTGGCAGGGAAAACTGGAGTACCCGGAGAAAAACCTGTCTGCCTCCGTTTTGTCCAGCACAAATCTCACATGGCGTGACCAGGATTTGAACCACGGACCCAGCGGTGAGAGGCTGGCATGCTGCCGCCTAAGCCACGGAGGCTTAGGAGTTAAAGAATGCCGGTGAAATATTTCGCACAGCCGCCATGTTGGATTGGTGAGATGTAATAAAATTTGGAGGGCATGGTCGGGGTCGGGCAAAATAGTACTATGACTTTACCAAGTTTCAATGAAATTTTAATTTTTTTAGGGGGATGAGGGCACACACATACACACATGGACAAAAGGTGATCTCATAATCCTATTTTTTCATAAATAAAAATAGGCTAAAAAATCTACATTTACATCAGAATACCGGTGAACACGAACATGTAAACACCAGCATAACTTCCAAATAGTTTAGTAGTTATTTGTGTCATAAAATAACCAAATTGTTAAATAGCTCTACTGAAAAGTTATGATGTTGTAACACTATGTAATAATTTAAGGCCTAATTTCTTTCGGAGCCATTCAATTCAATTGCATGATAGTTACATATTATGGAACCCGACAGTACCTTTATCTCAATACCCGACATGTGGTCCCTTACCATATCCACGCACAGACATAGGGTTATTTACATAAAGGACTCCAAATGCTTCAGTGATTTTTACCATAAGTTCATTTATGAAAAAATCGCCTTACGAAATCACCTTTTGTCCATGTGCGAGTGTGTGTGTATATGTTCCCCCCCTAAAAAATCTAAACGACCAAACCAATTTCAATGAAACTCGGTAAGGTCATAGTACTATTTTGTCAGACCCCGACCATGCCCTCCAAATTTTATTACGTCTCACCAATCCAACATTGAGGCTGTGCAAAATATTTCACCAGCATTCTATATCTCCTCAACTATTACTGATATCGCCCTGAAATTTTGTATGGTGATCAAGGACACTACTAGAAGTTCACCTATGTGACTTTCAAAAACCTGTTAAGTACAAAATGAACATGGCGGCCAAGCAAAGTTGAAACATTTAAATAGACTTTTCTTGCGAATTAACCATCTGAGCGCAGTAAAATATAGCACAGCAAATGTTTGTACACATTGCAATGCAACATCCAATTTAGTTCAATAGTTTACATAACCTCAAGATGGCGGGAGGGCAAAATATTAAAATTAAGTTTTTATTTCTTGTGTCTAAATCATGCGACCGAAGTCAACGTTTCAATGATGAACGAACGCAATAATCATCTAATAAATCTAAGGCCTACATACATAAAAATCCAACAGGGAGACCATCCGAAATATTTAGACGGTTCTCAATATCTACTAATCTATGACAGCAATCAAACTGAAATTTTGTATGTTGATTGCAAAACATATCCCGGTGCTGACATAAACTCTGACCACAATCTAGTTGTTATGAAATGCAGATTAAAGTTGAAGAAACTGAAGAAAAGTCAAAAGCCAAAAAGGTGAGCAATAGACTGAAAAGGATGTAAACGAAAGATTCAAGAAGAGTATAAAGGAAGGACTATTGAAAAACCCTACACAAACTTCAATTGCAGACGAATGGGAACTTTTGAAGAATGAATTAACAAAATCCGCAGAATAAAACATTGGTAGGAAAGAAAGAATAGGTAGAAAACTGTGGATCACGCAGGATATACTGTACTAGAATTAATGGATGAAAGGCGGAAACACAAGAATGTAAGAGATGAAAAGGGGAAAGCATAGTACAGACATACCTGCCAAACTCTCAAACTGAAAAATCGGGAGATTTTGAAGACGATCTATGTCAATTCTGCGCCATATTACCGAGGAACCGACAAACTTACTCAAATCAAAAAATCACAATAGCCTAATGGCATATTAATGCCAACAACATCTTAAGTTATACGCAAATAATTTCACGTGTTAAACAGATACAATATTCGGCAAGCAACAACTATATCACACACAGGTTATTATGAAAACTTCTAGGAACATGCGCTGAATTAACCGTAGACTATTTCAAACAAAGAGAAACTTATTCAAATCCAACTAAGCGGTACGAGTAGTTATGGAGAATTATCTATAAATTATCGATACGAAGCGAAACACAATACACGTAAAATCGATCTGTTCGATGGAAGACTGGAGTTTGTCACTCGCACTTTTAGTCCGAAATTACGCGTGGGATTTTTGAAAAAAAAAATCGGGAGATTTAATATGTTAAGCGGGAGGGCGGGAGAAGTGGTGTAAAATCGGGAGTCTCCCACCTAAATCGTGAGAGTTGGCAGGTATGTACAGATGTCTGGGAAATGCGTTTAACAAGAAGTTCAAGGAAGCGAAAGAAGAATGGTTGAAAGAGAAATGTGCAGGTATAGAAAATTATCTGAAATTAGGAAAAGTAGACACAGCTTATTGAAGGATTAAGAATACTTTTGGGGAAAAGGAGACTAAGTGCTGTAATATTAAGGGCACAGATGGAAAGCCTCACAGATAGGGAAGAAAAGGTTGAGAGATGGAAAGCTTACATAGAGTGTTTGTATAAGGGAAAGGAGATTGAGAATCATGTAATGGAAAGGGAAGAGAAAACTGATGAAGTTGCGAAAGGAGATTTAATATTGAGATCCGAATTTGACAGAGCATTGAACGAGTTAAGCAGGAACAAAGCACCAGGCATAGATGATATACTGATTGAGTTGCTATGCTTCATAGGTGATGATGGTCTGATCAGGTTGTTTCACTTGGTGTGTAGGATTTATGAGACAGGTGAGGTACCCTCTGATTTCATCCCTATACCGAAGAAAGTAGGAGCTGACCGATGTGAAGATTACCGTACAATCAGCTCGATTACTCATGCTTCAAAGAGCCTGTCTAGAATAATTTGCAAGAGGATGGAAAGCCAGATAGAAGCGGAGTTGGGTGAAGACCAGTTTGGCTTCAGGAGAAATGTAGGAACAAGGGAAGCAGTACTAAGTGTTAGGTTGATTTTGGAACATAGAATAAGGAAAAATAAAAGAACGACGATGGCATTTGTGGACTTAGAAAAGGTGTTTAATAACGTTGATTGGGCTAAATTGTTTGACATTTTGAAAACGAATGGAATAAAGTACAGGGATAGGAGGGTGATCTACAATTTATATAAAAACCAGACAGCAGTCATTCGAGCAGATGAATATCAGAGAGAAGCTGGTATTCAGAAAGGTAACTCTGCAACTTATCACCCTTACTTTTCAATCTTTACATTGAACAAGCAATGAAGGAAATTGGAGAAAAATTTAAAGTAGGAGTGAAGATTCAACGAGAAATAATTTCAACTCTGAGATTTGCTGAAAACATCGTCATCTTGGCCGACACGCCAGAGGATTTGAATGAGTTTTTGAATGGTATGGACTCAGTCTTGAGGAAAAAATTTATGATGAAAATAAATGTAAAACAAAAATATTGAAATGTAGCCGAAATAAATCAGAAACCTTTAGTGGCATCGAATTGGCAGGTGAAAAGTGTATCTATATTGATGTTAAATATCATCTGGTTAAAGATGAATACAAGAAAGGATGGTTTAAGATCCTGTATTGTTCTAGTGATCAAAATGTTGCAGACATTTTAACTAAACCTCTTCTTCCTGGTAAATTTGCAAATCTCAAAAACCGTGTTATGTTTAAAGTGTGATTTTTTAGAGCTTATCAGTGTCATTTCCATTATGTAAGTGGAAAACAAAAAAGACCCCAAAAAAAACACTATTTGATTACACCCTTGAGGAGTGTGTTAAAACATGTTAGGTTGGCAAGGGTTAAGTTATAACGAAATATTTTTCTGTTATGTTGGTACTTACTATGCATGTTATTTTGTTTTCAAGAAAAATAAAAGAGTAGTACACTGCTCTGCCTTGCAAGTGAAAATGGTGTGTGAATCATTGAGTGCAGTGAAACCTAAAATACTATAAATTAGAGTAAGCAGACTGAATCAGTTTACTAAAATATCAAATCCGGAGACTTATTTTGCTTATTGCTAATCACTTATGAAATATGGTATCATATTTTGGAGAAATTCACCTGCTGCTCACCAAATCTTTATTATCCAGAAAAGAAAAGGAAGCTTGTAGTTTAAAGGAAGGAAGCTTGTAGTTTAACGTGACCGTTAATCTTGAGATCATGAGCCACGGGACCTCCTTTTTACGTGGAATCCGAACCACAGGACATGGCATTTCACTTCGAAAATCTTCACATGCATTGACCAGGAATCATCCAGAAAAGAATTAGAACAATGAAAGGAACTACTAGATTGCATACATGTAAGTCTCTGTTTAAACAACTGAAAATTTTACCTTTGCCAAGTATTTACATCTTTGAACTTCATTATTTGTCAAGCAATGCTTAGGAAATGAGGATATCTCTGAGATGAATTCAAATATACATAACCACCAGACCAGACAAAAGAACAATCTTCATGTACATGCTGCAAATACAACACTATGTAAAAATGGTGTATTTCATGCAGCAATAACCCTATATAATCATTTGCCAAATAACATTAAAAGCACAGCAAATTATTCAAAATAAAGACTAGAGTTCTTACTGGAGCACTGCTTCTACTCAGTTAAAGAGTTTTTAGAGTATCAATAGTTACCTATTCATATGACTAAATGTTAATGATGTAAGGCTATCCTTGTGTAGGCCTATAGGCCTATATTATTATTGTGATTGTTAAATTAGTATTAGTATAATTTGTAAATTCACGTGTCCTATATCATTGTACAATGTTCATTATATGATTCAATGGATGAATAAAAATGAAATGAAATGGGCAGGTGAAAAGCTAAAGGAAGTAGGAGACTTCTGCTACTTAGGAAGCAAAATAACCGGTGATGGAAGAAGCAAAGAGGATATAAAAAGTAGGTTGGCTCAGGCAAGGAAAGCATTTCTACGGAAAAGGAATCTGTTGACATCGAATATAGAATTAGGCATTAGGAAATCATTTCTGAAAGCCTTTGTCTGGAGAGTGGCACTCGAAGGAAGTGAAACTTGGAATATTGGTGCAGCAGAAAAGAGGAGAATTGAAACATTTGAAATGTGGTGTTACAGGAGAATGATGAAGATCAGATGGGTAGATAGGGTTACAAATGAAGAGGTATTAAGACGAGTGGGAGAGGAGAGACATTTCTGGCGACTGCTAATGAAGAGAAGAGATAGTTTGGTAGGACACATACTAAGACACCCAGGAATAGCAAGCTTAGTTATGGAAGGAAGGGTCGAGGACATGAACTGTAGGGGTACACCAAGGTTAGAATATGTTTCAACAGATTGCCTCGGATGTAGGGTGTGGTAGCTATGTAGAGATGAAACGATTAGCTCAGGACAGGGAGACATGGAGGGTTGCATCAAACCAGTCAAAAGACTGAAGACTCAAACAACAACATTATTTACATTTTTATTGAAATGGTGTGAACCGGTGATTCTGGACAGACTAGGCAACTGCACCCAGGTGGCCTCTAACTGGTTCTCATTAGGATCAGTTTAGACAAGAATTTTAGGAGGAAGGGGTCGTGGGTAACCATGAAAGTCAGGGTATAACAATTTTGTCCATAGGGAATTCATTTACGATCCATAAATCTATAAAGAGACTTATACAATACAATTTTCCAAAGTAGCCTACTTGAATTAGCCGAAATACCTTTCCTAATGATCAAAAAGAAATCGGGAAATGATTTAGTAATAGATGTTTACTCCTCCACAGTCTATAACCCCCCCACCATTCCTTATTTAGATCACAACTTGTATAGTAAAATTTCAGCTGTGTCCACCACTATGCACGTTAATTAGGCTATAGTCAAATTCAGTACGAGTCCAATGGTACAAAGATTTCTTTTTGAAATTTGTTAGAAATACAGTATTGCCAACCCTACATTGCCAGTATTCGAACAGTGTTTCGTTACACGACGATGTAGTCACACGTGTTCAAGTGCGAGGTGTGTGGTGAGTTCCGAATGATCATAAATTACTATTAGTTGTACAATTTAATTGAAAAGTTGCAGTAAACTCTTCTAAAGCCATGGTGAAGGAAGAAAGCTTGTAGTTTTACGTGACCATTAATCTCGCGATCATGAGCCATGGGACTACCTTTTTATGTGGAATCTGAAACACAGAGGATGGCATTTCACTTTGAAAATCTCACACGTCTTGACTGGGATTTGAACCCGGTCTACCTTGGTGAGAGGTAAACAGCTAAGCCATGGTGAGACAAAGTAATTGGTCGCTACTAGATTAGACAACGGTCTTGGCGAAACCATAGATTGCTACAAGGTTAGACAACTGTCTGGACGAAACCAATGGCCGCTACTAGGTTAGAAGACTATCTTAACGAAAATTACTGCTTGTAGCATAAGCAAGGGGGACTTTTTTTTTCTTTTATTTACTAATCAAAACACAAACTACAGCTAAGCTAGCCCTTCACGCTTGTACAAATAACAACCAAATAACTGGGGCGTAAGGCTCTGGTTGGGTTTGTATTTGTATGTAAAGCCTTATTAACACATCATTTATTTAACAAGCATGCATCGTTTGAAGCTTCAATGTCGTCCATGACGTCATTTCGCCATTTTGTGTCTAGCGGAATATTGTAGTGTATTATCGAGATCTTTACTACACCAGAACCACATTATTATAAAAATATCTGCAAGAAATGTGTGAAACTGGCCAATCACTGAGTGGTTTACCCATAGTCATTTCACTATAAATCTGTAACCGGTCAATTTTAGCTCGCCCATCGCGAAGGATTTGTGGTACTGGTTCGCAACTGTAATATGAAACTTGCTGAAATACGATCAATTAGAATAAGTATAGCATACCATTAATAGGGATATACAATGCATACAACAAACACCACCATGGGTGTGACGTTATAAATAACTTATGATGGAAATTAATAATCTGAAAGGACATGTTCTGGACTAGGCCTATTTTGAATTGTAAGCGATGTCAAAAAGTCTTACCTCCTTCTCTGGTACAAACATAATTACGGTGTTCATTGGAGCTGGGGTTATAAAACGAACAGGCACGACAGTACGTGCCGGTAACATGCAGAGGTTATAGCCGCCCTGTAAATACGGAATACAAAATGGCATTACTCACAAAATATAGTAGATAACAGTCATTAAGAAACAACAGAGTAAAACTTCCTTTTAGGTTTTTATTATACCTGGCATATTGACTGCCGACACACTAACTTTGTACGCGAAAACATGTTTTACACTAAGGCACTCTCTTCCAAATCATACACATGGGCGGACATATTCTTTTGCTCCTTCTTGAATATCACTTGTTCCTTGTTACTTTATTAGTCTCTGCCTTGCACCACATCCAGCTTTTTCCTTCTTCCATCATCTTCTTCTTCTTCTACTCTTGAGGGGTGTTGGGCGCAGGACACACTTTACCCAGTCACTAATCCAGAGATTGACAAAAAAAATAGTAGTCCAGTTTCAAAACTGATCATCTAACATTTTACCAATTTTACAGGAGAGGCGAAAAACTGTTCGAGAGCGAACCTAAGATGCAGTGCCCGAACATTTGGTATGGTTTGATTTCTTGACATCCCAAATAACTACTAAATCTTTGTCAGCTTAATGAAACCTGTGGAAATAGGTTTAATTTGAAAATGAAATATGTAGATGATAAGTTTTGTAATGGTATGTGTTGGATGATCAGTTTTGAAACAGCCGTATCAACATGATGACCAATGAATAATGAAATAATCTTTAATATACACTGATTTTGTATTATTAAGCACAGTTTTGATAATTTTTAACACTGTTTAGTATTATTAGGAATCATATAACACAATTTCCTTGAAGAATATGAAAGCAGAGTCACGATACCATTGAACAACTCAAACATGAAAACTAGCATCAATCAATAGGAGATCTTCCTCCTCATCACCGTCTGATAGAGGGTGATCTTGCGCTGTTCTCCCTAAGGCGTCCTTGTAGAATGCGAGATTACTCAGGTCCCTACAGTTGTTGCCATAATGTTTTATCAGCAACTTTTCCACATCCTTCATTTTCTTGACGTTTGGTTGACATCCTAAAGAAACTGGATTAGGTCTGATGTCAGCAATGCTCTTGGATGGTTTACAGGTGCTCTTTGCTATGTTAAAGTCCATATTGTATGCCTGTTCTCCTCTAATGAGTACTTGGACTTTGCCCTTGGATTTGGTTAAGCAGAAACGCTTTGCTTCAGCAAATTTAAAGTGCCAGAGATTTGGCGGCTTCATTACGTCTCTTATAGCGGTTTTCCAGTCGTATATAACAACACTTAATAAACAGTTCAATTCTCTCAGGAACTTACCCGGATATTTTGAAGTTATCAAAAGTAATTCCAGTGCACAAAAATGGTTCAAAAGATGAATTAGATAACTATCGTCCTATTACCTTACCAACTGGTATTGCAAAAATTGTGGAAAAAATTATGTATAAGAGACTGATAAGTTTCATAGAAAAAAATAAAATATTATCAAACTCACAACATGGATTTAGAACGGAAAAATCTACACAGACAGCAATTTACGAATGTAGTAATAGTATACTGAACTTAATTGACAATAAGGAACATGTAACTGGCCTATTCTTGGATTTATCGAAAGCATTTGATGTAGTTGACCATAAAATCCTCCTTACCAAACTAAATCAATATGGTGTTAGAGGTCTAGCTAATAAATGGATAGAGTCTTACTTAACAAGGCGTAAACAAATAGTAAGCTTGAGACACAAGGATGATGGAACCAAATTACTTAATGAAACATTGTCCAATGAGGGAATTATTGAATTTGGAGTACCCCAGGGATCGGTTTTGGGCCCACTACTCTTTCTTCTATATATCAATGATATAACACAGAACGTTCATTCACATAAGGAAATTTTGTTTGCGGACGATACAACACTCGTAATAAAAGGTGAAACTAAACAGGTCATACAGCAGTCTGCTGACTCCGTTACAGGAGAGTTAACCAAATGGTCACAAGATAATCGCCTCATAATAAACTATAAAAAGACAGTATGTCTAAATTTCCACACTATACAGAATAGGAATCCTGCGATGCCCAATATAACATTAAATGGTCATCAAATAGAAAATAAATCAGAAACAAAGTTTTTAGGACTATGGATACAACAAGACTTGAAATGGAATAAACATATACAATATCTGAATACTAAACTGAACTCGATGTGCTTTGCGTTACGTATTTTGAAAACCTGCACTAGCATGCACACATTAAGAAATACTTATTTTGCTTATTTCCATTCATACTTAAGATATGGGATCATATTTTGGGGTATGTCGCCAGATGTACTAAGCACGTTTAGGATACAAAAGAGAGCGATTAGAATTATGGCAAATGTACACTCTAGAGAATCATGTAGACCTCTGTTTAAAGATTTAAACATTCTCCCACTGCCCTGCATATATATCTTTGAAAGTATTATGTTTTTTAAAAAGAATTTAATGAATAAAGATGTTTTTCTTAAAACAAACAATGATGTTCATAGGCATAACACAAGACAAAATCAAAACATTCATATTTCACACACACACACAAGCATATATCAAAAAGGAACTTTTCACACTGGAGTTAAATTATACAATAAACTACCCCAGTATATAAAACTGGCCCCAAAAATAAAAACCTTTGATAGAATGTTGAAAGCTTATCTGCAGTGCCATTGTTTTTACTCAGTAGTTGAATATTTTAGCGTATAGGAGTGATGGAATCTATAACTATATTTTACTTTTTTAATTTAATTTTAATACCTAGCTGTATGTTGTTGTATTTATAGAATTAAGTTTTCATATTATGATAATAGAGTGAGGTGTAAATAGTTGTGCAATAAGATTGTATCTATTAAGATTTGCTATTATAATAAGTTATAAATAGTTTTAATCTTAGTAATATATACCTGTTAGTTCTTTTATTTTATGCATGTAAATTCTGACGTGTCCTATATCAAAAATGTATTGAATGCATGTATTTGATCAAATGGAATTAATAAAAATCTATCTATCTATCTATCATCATTTGCTTTGGAAACTTGACCATACGATTCAAATATGCTGATATATTCCATCGGATCAGCAATAACATTTTTCTTTCTTATGATCTTTTCTAGGTGCCCAAACACTCGGTCTGGTGGCATGTAAGAACGCCCTGGGACAGGAAAAATAAACTCGACATGTTTAATTGTTTCTGGAGTATATTGGTAAAGCCAAGCAGCAGCCATTCCAAGGACTATTGAATTTTTATTCTGGCCAGCACAGCCGTCGGCAAACATGCGTACAGTTTCTACATTAGCCTGAAATGTTGTATTCTTTAAACGATGGTATAGAAATGAAGCTACCTCGTTCGATCCCTTCCTGCTATCTAGTTCAGACCAGGTATAAATGTAGGCTATGTGTTTGACTTGTCCAGGAGGACTTGGAAGAACCTTGGCATACGGTAAAATTATAAAGGTAGAACTGCCGACAGTAGTATGCACTTTGATCTGGGATTTTAGGCAGTACGAGATTCTTTTGGCAATCAAATGAAAATTTAATCGTGTTCTCTGGTTCCCTTTGAAATAACATGAAAAACGATTTTGCACGCCTCTCATGCACTTCTAATTCTAATTTTAAGTCTTTTTTGCCACTATCACATTTTTCAACTTTCAGTCTTCGTCAACTGATGGTGAACCAAAACTGATATTGTATTCTAAACAAAATATTGACCTATAGTAATCATATCGAACTTTCAAATCATCTTCAACCCTATCATTATAAAGTTTCCACAGTTTCGCAATAGAAAGATCACTAGGCATATATTGCCGGTTGGAGCCTGCACGACAATAATGTGACTCGAGAGGTACGATAGATTCAATATGACTTCTGACCTTCACCTTTCTAGATTCATACACTTTAGATTTATGATCACCTCCCCGGTTTTCTTGCGGCGTTGCACCAGTTAAAAGATGTTCTTTGCAGAGTTTTTGTACCCTGAATTTGGAAATTCCAAGGATCTTTACACAGGTATTCTTACATACTTGTACTTCACTGTGTCCTGATCTATGCCTCAAGCAAGGTACATAATAAGCAATGGTCACACTTTTGGGTTTACTGTTATTTCCGTCCTTACGTGTCAGTATTAGTTTTGGAACTGTACGTCTTGTGTGCATCAAAATGAAGTTATCTTGCTCAATTTTGTCGAAGGTTTTGTAAAATGCCTGATGAAAGCGTCGTACATCTTGCATAGTCAGACTCTTGCAGTTGAAACTATTATTGCTTTCATGGTCACATGTTGGAAGTTTAGGAAGGAAGCATGAAGAGTGTCTGAAATAGTGATTAAATAAAATACATTAAAAGTTTAAACATTAACACTTCAGAGCCATAGAACAACCATAATAGGGAACATGTGGATTCATTATTGTGTTTACCTTTACACGCGAGGAAAATCAGAGGTTAGGATATCACTGTAACACAAAGAAAAAAGTTTTAAAGACTTACCTAATTCGCTTTTTCTTATTCACTATCCACTCTTTGGGGTCTGGTTGTTTCTTTCTCCCCTTCCTACGTTCTGCGGGTCTGATACCAAATAAAGATTGACCTACTTCTATTTCTGCATCTGTCTCAATCGTGTAATCACAAATGATTTCAGTCGACAATGGAGTGATAATTCGCGCCTAAACTTCTCAGAATTACCAACAGCTTCTCTAAAATATACTCATCTAAAGAAATTTACTATACACGTATTTCGATTATGATAAGTTTTGATTCCGTATATTGATATCTTAATGCTACAACATTGCAGATGAACACTTTTGAAAGCAAACTCCGGTAATGTAAATGATGAGTTTTGAAACCGAACGAGTGGTGTAGATGATCAGTTTTGAAAGCAAATCGATATTTCCGCATGCCATTAAGGGTGGCAAATGATAAGTTATGTTTCCAATTTTCTCACAGAACGAGGGTATAGGTCCAATTACTCAGATCCTGTGCCTAACTCATTTTCACAAAAAATGCAGATGATCAGTTTTGAAACTGGACTACTCAATAATGATCTATTATCGGGAGGGGAATATATGGAGGAAGCATGATTATAACGTGGAAGGGGGGTGACACATAAACAAACAAGGACACAATAAGGTGCTAAACTTCACGCCCAAGTGACGCATCTTGGCGACTTGCTACGTATAAATAAACACGAGGCGTCACACGTAAGGGAAAGAGTTAAATAGTTAAATGGCAATCAGAAAAATATGTGAGTAAAGCGGAGAGGACAGGAAATGTAGGGGAATAAAGAAGTACAGAAATGGATAAGGGGAGAGAAAAACCTAGCGTACTGAGTGAATTAAATAGCGTAGTTCGTTGAGACGTATATAAGGGACACTGAAACACGAGGTGGTTAACAGTACCTATCGCAGTATTACATGCACAAACCTCGGAGGCTTGCAAGTTGCACCGAGCCATATAGACGGGGGTGCGCGCATGATTAAAACGTAAGCGAATAATGGTAATGATGTGACGACGAGTATAGCGACCATTATAAAACCAAGGGAGATGGGGTATCGACGGTTGTAGATTGTAATAAAACTGAGCCTTTTCCCTTGAATAATCCCTCCATTGTGTCGACCATACTTCCTTTAATTGATTTTTCAGAAGAGGTATAAGATCGGAGGCGGGAGTGGCAATGGCGATGGGGGTGCCGTGGCCACAAGCAGCACGTCGAGCGGCCTGATCTGCGTATTCATTTCCTAAAATAGCTGTATGGCCGGGGATCCAAGAAAAAACAACCGAAAATCCCGACTGAGTCAATTCATACGTCAACCTGAGTATATGAAGTATGAACCAGTTGTCGATGTGCATCACATTTTGTAAGGCCTGGAGAACACTTCAGGAGTCAGAAAGAATAAGAGAGCGAGATATCACATTCCTTTTGACATATAAGAGAGCTTGACGAATAGCAAAAGCTTCTGCCGAGAAAATAGATAATTGCGGAGGTAACGTAAAGGAAGCAAGATGTTGTTTGGCGGGGACATAAAAGGCCGCCCCCACGCCGAGCGGGGAGTCGAATTTGGAGCCATCTGTGTATATGGTGGTACAGCTGGAGGCACTTTCTTCAATTTGACAGACATATCGACGGGCGATAGAGTGAGAAAGAAATGAAGCTTTCTTTCCTCTTCTTTCTTTCGTGAGATTTTTTTGGGGCCTTGTTGTTGTTGCTATGGTAGGATTGCTGGACACAGTTGCCTCTTCGCCCAATAGCTTCTGTAAAGATTGCACCACAGTAGCACATATAGCCGTCACACGTAATGTTTGTTCACACAGACAGAAATTTGCTAACCTAAACCATTCGCCTGCCAAATCTATCCATAGGGGCTGTAGCACAACGGTATGCACGATACACTAAGAAGGGTTAAGGAAAAATGAACACACACATACTTCGTGTCAAATCGTAAAACGGAGAAAAATACAGCAAATAAAAAAGGGAACCAGAAATTATAATGTAAAAGAGAAATGGTCCAAATACTCCATTATGGCCTCGACCAATGGAATTACAGGATTATGCAAAACAGTGGTCATATTTAAGGGCAAAGTATAACCTAAAGATCTTATCTTCCTGAGCATCACTATCCGCGGTTCATTGAAAACGTCACACTGAAACATAAGATGGTTATTGGGCCGGTTCCATCAACCTTGCGTTAAATTTGGCTAACGAAACGTTAGGTAACAAATCGTTATAATTTTAACATTCTGTTATAGATTACGTGTTCCACAAAACGTTTTAACAAGTCGGTTAACAAACGATGCGTTAAATGTCACTTGCTGTAAGGATCAAGGAAGCAGTTAAAAGCATGGATGGTTTTTCAGACTTCTGAACTGTGTCTAGTCAACTTGTATTCATTTGTTTGCTATTCGCGAACTCAAGCGATGGTGCTGCCGTTATCTGGAACTACAGTTGTATTATCCAGAGTTGGAATCTGACAGTTCGGCGCCAGTGGGCAAAAACAGTTGACGACTAGATCCCACGCAGGGCTTGTTGCCATGGAAACCATACAGCGCTGCCAATTTGAATGACGCTATTTGGCCACGTGCTTGTCAATTGACCAGTCCCTTGTTTGGTTGCCTCCCGAGTGCACACTGACCATGCTGCGTTATAATTGTATTGAATTAATTAGTTAATTACTTTCTCGTGTAGGATTTATACTTATTTATACTTTATACTTATTTTTATAATTCATTAGTGTCCGTTTATTATTTATATAGAGTTAGTGTAAGTTTAAGCTTAGGTTCGTGTGAATTAGATGACGGTTACCCGTAGCTTTCATTTTGTTTGGGAGTGGTGACGCGATGGGTTGGGCAACTTTTTCTATGGTAAAGGTCTTGGCAGCATAGGTTGCGATTAGGATGAGGGTGTTGACAGAAGAAAACTGGGCGAAAGTGGTGTCGCATGTGGAAAGAGTATTAAGCGAAGCGCGGGAACGTGAAGGTGTTATTGACACAGCTGTGGACGACCTCATAATTTCCCTCGGCGATTCCTCACCCACCAGCGCGGGATCCAGTGATGGAGAGGACCGAGATGATGATGACTATATGGATGGGATAGAGCCGTTTCCCAGTGATTAGCTTCTGTCTTGTAAAGGGTGAGTTAATAGCCTATACAATGAACGTATATTTTGTAATACATTTATATGTTTCTTGTGCCTGGAAACTTATTATACGGGAGATATAAATTGCTAAATAACACGGAAACAATCACGTTCTGTCCTTTCGCTTTAAACATTTTTGCTTTATGATTGTAGGCTACCGGTATTCGTACCTGTAATATTGCTATTCATTACAATATTTTAGGCCTCTCCTCAATTTGACGAGCTATTATTTTATTTTACAGTGTGCACCGAAGATTTAAGCATTGCTTTGTGTAAGATTTTTGAAAACCATCTGAGTAAAAATATAATAAATGTAATAACGATGCTAATGATATTATGAGCATGAGGAAAAGGACGGGAGGGTGGAAGTACGCACGTGCTGGTTAGTAGCATACGTGGCAACGCTGCCTTTAGTTCAACGGTTCTCCGCCGAACTGTCAGATTCCAACTCTGGAAAATACACCTGTAGCGTAAGGGCGATGTACATTTAACTTATACTAAATCATGTCAAGAATCAACTAAATAGTTCACAAAAGTGTTAACAATTTTCTTTTCTTACTTTCACTTGAAGTAGGCCTACTCGATGCGTCTGTCATCATTTTGGAGTAATTGTTCAGAAGAATGTTCGATGCAATTGCAATTATTATCTTAACAGTATTACCGTTTTCTCTGCCACATATACACGTATCTTCAATGACGTGACGTATTAGTGTGTCAGTAAACACTATCTTCTCACTTAGTAAGCTCAAAACATCCTTCTGTTTGTCACTGAATGTTAAGAAGACATGTTCATATCTCTCTGATATTAGCGACTGCATAATCGCAATTACATTGCTTGTTATTTCAATAACAAAATCTGTGGGAACTGATAATCCACCACGATTTATTAATTGGAAATATTTGTCTTCTCTTTGTTGTTCCTGATCGTTTGCTACTAGGCTGATACAATCCTGACAGTCGACTCGTTTACTTATTTGGAACGAAATGTAACCACAGATATAGTACAGTCCAGATTTATCAATTGCGGTACATTCTAAAGCATATTCTGCTATAATACTAGAAAAATCACGAAAACATTTTCTTTAATACAATTCTCACTGTTGTATGCTACATACTTAAGATCATAAACATTTGCGCACATTTTAATTTTGCCATACCTTGCTGAATGCAAACCCAAGACACTTGTTGCTCTTATTTTTTGTTCGGCCTCAAATACCCCCAGCCATTTGTCTGTAACAGCCAAATCGAGATTCCAAATTATCAGTCTGGAACTTGCCAGGGAGTACATATTGCACATTTAAATACGTCAATGAATATCTTATCACTTCCACTGTGACGTGTGTACAATGGTACAGAGAATTTGAGGTGTCTTTAGTTAAAGTGCCCTTTACTGGAAGATTTACATTTACATCATTCCAGTTCGTCAGCCAAGCAAGAATTTTTTATAAAAAGATAAGTCTCTCATCAGCTGTGCTATTAAAAGATGCTGCTAAAGAATTCCTTTACCTTATACATGTCAAGGGTCTTTTTCATTAATAATTGTCCACCATTTCAAAATATGGTGTATGAAATAAGCAGTACCTGATTCGTTACCCTTGAAGATAGACATTGCAGCTGCAGTTGTTGAGTTAAAAATGTTCAAAACTAAAGAAACTTTCTGTCTTTCAAAAGTTGAAGGGTAGACAGTTTTATTAGTTAATTTTGGGGCAGATTTGATCAACATGTTACATTCCTTCTTGTACAAATCAACTACATCAGACATTTTTGCTTGTATGACTGCAGCTGTGTCTTCCATCGTGGGTATGAAAAATGTCTTGCCATCATTCTTAAGATTTAACCAATTATTACGGATGTTTTTTAAAACATGCACCGTATCGTAGGTTACAAATGTCTTAGAAGAACAGTTTGGAATCTGGAAAAAGTATTTGGATTCTGACTCTAGAGTAAGCACATCAAACAATACTCTATTTACCCTGTTGTTGTCAGTAATAATCGACAGTACATTTAAGTTACAATTTCTTAAAGAAATTAAAACAGATTTTGTGTACTCTGCCAATTCAGACCCCTTCAACTGTTTTACAGGAATTAATTTTACAACTTCTTTTATACCTCCAAACGACGAGCTTACCATAAAGGCCACAACTGTCTTCGCTGCAACATTAGTATTATGTGCTTAGCCAAGTAGCTCCCCATGTTTGTAATTAATTTCCTCCTTAACATAAATTTCATCTATTTGAAGATTGACATGTCTATCCCTTTCACATACGTCTTTAAAGATACATCTTAAGAAATGTTCACACTGGGAATCATCGCCTGCTTTAGTACCTAACGAAGATGATAATTTCTGTATATACCTATTGTGAGGCAGAGTGAGTATGTTATTAACTCGTAGGGCAGTATAACACTTCACCGATTGCATGTATATCAGAAATGCATTCAGAATAGTGCACATCAGATATTTTGTTTTTCTAGCAAAGGGCAGCTGAAGCTGTTCTGTTAAAATTGTAATTTACTTACACTTCCCTCAGGAAAATCTTCATCCCCTTCTAAAGTGACCTTCAGTTCCGTTAAATCATTTGTTATTTGTAATATCAAATCATGCTTGTATTCCAAATTTTGGCAAGTATACTTGTCACAAAAGTCAACAAGACTCTTTAAATTACTTCAGAGCACTACTTTGCCGTTGCAAAGGAGGGACTTATATTTAGAGACATGAACAACTTGTTGGTGGGCATACATTTGTATTGCGAGGTTGTTGTCAATCTTTAAACTTCATTGGACAGTTGGTGCATTAGTAGCATCTAACTTATATAAAACTGAACAAGAACCCTCTGATACATGAACTGACCAACCAACAGCTTGCAATTTTGACTTACAATTATCTGTTAACACCTTAAAATCTATTATTTTATCTTCGTTTTCTCGCTCCTCGTGCATTATTCTTTCGCTTCTGCCTTTCTCTCTTCTGCACCTCGTCTTCTCTCCTCTGGGTCAGTACGTTTAGAAGTGGATGCTGTGTGTCTACTAAGATAATGAGGAACATTTGGAAATACCGAGGGTACTGCTTTTTTGCGCAAAATTGGTTTTCTTCGTTTGAATTCCTTTCTGTTTCCATTTTTGTCCACATACACTTCTGTGAATTCTAAATCACCTTGATGAAAGCGCTTAATACACACAACTGACCTTACGTATGGTTTCCAGTTTTCTCGGGGAATAGCTCGAAGCCACAATTTTCGTGTTTCCTCGTCTTTTGGGAACATGAAACATTGCACATATCCTTCACTCTTAGTGCTGTCATAATTGGACTTACACCCTGGAGCTACACATCTGTGCGGCATCTAAAGGAAACAGGAAAGAGAGAATTGTTATATTTATATTGATACCGGTACGTTGCTGGAAAACAAATTATCCTAGAAAGCCCCAGTGGAGACTGATAAAATCGAAATGAGTATACTCTGTCTATAATAATAATAATAATAATAATAATAATAATAATAATAATAATAATAATAGGCCTATCGACCGGGGTAGCTACTCACTTAGTGCCGCAAGGCCCTGGGACCTGACTATCCCTGGAATTGGAAGAGCAGTGGGTTCGAATCCCATCGTCAACCGTTCTTGAAATGGTTTTCCGTGGTCTCAAATTTTTAGCTCCAGGCAAATGCCGGCCACTGACGCTTCCATCCAATTAGTTTCCCAGTTTCAGTCATTGTATCTCTCATTACCTATTCTGGTGAGGCCGGCATCAGGAAGGGCACCCGGCCGTAAAAACATTCGTCACATTAAAAAAAATCTTAGTTCAACACCAACCCCGTAGAAACAGCAATAATATGGGTTGGAAATAATAATAATAATAATAATAATAACGATGATGATGATGATGATGATGGTGATGATGATAAAGCACCATTAGACTTCTGAAACATCTCTTGCCTCTGCTAATAAGTTACAGTGCCGTAGGTAGTTCGGTAGACTGCCTCTTCGTTATTCATGTCCTCCATTTCCAGCAGGCATTCTTATTCTGACATCATACGAAACAGAAATAGACGAAGGTGACTTCCTCATGCAATAAATCGCTATCTCTGTTTTAGTAACTAATTAGTACTCCCATATCAGACATTTATGTGTATCTGTTTAACTTACACTGCTTAAATGCCAACGCAGACATGAGAAAAATAGCTATCGTAGGTCATGGTCGATCGAGGTAGACCTACTGATTATTGATGAGAATAAAGACTCTGCTAGGATCAACGTACGAATGTTGTTTCAACACATTTCAATTTTAAAGTGTATGCAGCTTAAAAATCAAAATGCATGCAACTTCGTAACAATAAAGAAGAGCAACCACGTGCGATAGAATTCGAGCTTACTATCATTTAATATTATAGAATAACGATGTTGTGTTAGGAGCTGTACTTACGTTTCCCAGATGATAAGCCTTCGCTCTCGGGTCTACCTTAAACACAATTGAAAGATCTGCGAGCGATAAAAGATTATATCCAATTTTATGTGGACTGGCACGTTCAGCACCATTCATCACCATGCTTTCTGCTCGCCACACATAGACGCAAGTGCGGCGTTGCCGCTCCGCTATGGACAAGGCCTCCTTAGAGGAAGCCATGTGGAAACACAAACAAACAGCTGATGCTATAACATGTGATTTGAGTAGATGGGTGTGCTCTTTTCTCGTATTTTCAGTTATTTTTATAATAATTGAGGCTAAGAGATGAGTAATTTATTTGCTCAGTTCCGCTGTGCTCTTCAAATTCAACAATTGCCATATCAATGCTTTACTCCCCCCCCCAAAAAAAGCTATTCAGACGGATTGGAGTAGATTAGGCCTACTTCGCGTCGCAAAGCCGATTTCGAAGTACTGTATATGATCGTATGCGGCTGCCATTTTACAAAGGAGAATTATTTATTAATAAATACTACCGGTAATGAATTTCTTAAAATAACCAGTACCTTACATTCTCCCCTGCATTACAAACTAGTTCTTCCCATGTGACAAAAATGACTTTAGGGGTCGCTTTATCGTAGGCCTGCATGTGGTTGTCTTTTTTTTAAATTTGCCCCATTGCTGCTTCAAATCTGTGAAGCACAGTTTTCCAAATAATTAGGTTCCTATTAAAAATTTAAAAATCTAATAGTCAACTTGTAGGCTATTTATAGATCAAAAATTGTATGTGCGTTTATATTTAAATTGCATCGTGACACTGTTTATCTAAACTATGTGAAAATTAAAACTACAAATCAACACTCATGCTGATCAACTGAAAGCTTTGGATGGAAATCAAATGGCTGTCGTTTCCACTAGTTTTATTCATCATTGGAAATTCAGTACAATAACATTTTGTGCACTATAAAACTACATTATTGACCATTACGTATTGATGTTGCTGTCTGAAAAGGCTATATTTACCAATTTCATTACAAGTAGGCTAATTTGTAGGTTAGGCCTACTATCGGATTTTTTATTATGGATACTCGAGTTTAGGCCTTAATTACAACCAAACCAATAGACCTATTGAAAAACGAGTTATACCAATATTTTCCTTGTTTAATTCTGCGTTAGACTATATAAGCCAATTATTTTCAAGTTTATTAATTATTTATTTATTTGTGGTTGTATGACAAATTGTCCGTGTTTTTTACGTCTTTCCTAGGAACCGCTCACTTAAAACTATATACATGGAAAACTACTTGGCTGAGGGTAATGACAGTTTTATATGTGATAGGCAGAAGTATTGGTAGTGCAAATCTCAAGTTTAAATTATTTTTAACTACCCAATAAAAAGTTCTTATACTTTTTCTGACATAACGTTTTCTCAGCCCAGGATAAACGTACAGCAGGAAACTTGGTCTCATTTTGAAGATCTCATTCGTGATTATCGGAAACTACGACCACTGTAAACGTACAGTGTGTTGGCGAATTTATGAAGAGTAATATTAATGGTAGGTTTTGCGTGTTCCGGTCCGTGCGAGTAAAAGCGAGCGAGCCGGTGAATTTGAGTACAGCGTTGCCGGGCAGTTGTGTAATGGAATGCGACTGACCTGGCTATGTCCACATGCTATTTTCAGTCTTCCTGTTTACTACTTATATCCCACATCACAGCACATCACATCCAAATGCCTCAGAGACTACCATTGTCTGAGGGCGAACTTGCGCTAACATATTACAAAATGGTATAAGTATGGAAGCAATGAATGTTTTATGCCGAGAAGCCTTGCTTGCCGTTGCTCCTGAACTCAGGAAACAATGTATTAAATACGCTAAAAGAATTGAAGACCACTACTGGGAGATAGATGGCCTGTCTGAAAATGTCCCTCATTTCAAGCAGGTCATAATTTACATGAATGCCAGCAGTTCTGATTAATCGGAACAGAGTCATTCTTCAGACGAAGAACAATGACTGAATTACATATTGTAAAGATATTATGTAAATAATGCAGATAGCCCATGTAAAAATTGTGTAGTCTGACATTTCCAAATTATGAAGACAAACCACTTTTAAACCTGCCATTGAAGGTCTAAAGCCCTTGTGTGAAAAAGGTGATGGAAAATTTAATTTGTTCGAGGAAAGAAAATAAAAGGTTGAAAGGAAACTTACAGCAGTGTTCGTTCGTAGCGAGCCGCAACGACTGCAACTTAACGCGGCAACGCTGCACCGGATTTTACAAGTCCGCTCGCTTTTACTCGCACGGGCCGGAACGCACAAAACCTCCCATTAATATTACTGTTCATAAATTCGTCATCACACTGTACGTTTACAGTGGTCGTAGTTTCCGATAATCACAAATGAGAGCATCAAAATGAGACCAAGTTGCCCGATGTACGTTTATCTTGGGCTGAGAAAACATTACGTCAGAAAAAGTATAAGAATTTTTTATCGGGTAGTTGAAAAAAATTGAAACTTGAGATTTGCACTACCAATACTTGTGCCTACCACATATAAAAATTGCATTACCCTCAGCTAAGTAGTTTTCCATGTATATAGTTTTAAGTGAGTGGTTCCAAGAAAAGACGTCAAAAACACGGACAATTTTTCATACAACCACAAATAAATAAATAATTAATAAACTTGAAAATAATTGGGTTATATAGTATAACGCAGAATTAAACAAGGAAAATATTTGTATAACTCGTTTTTCAATAGGTATGTTGGTTTGGTTGCAATTAAGGCCCAAACTAGAGTATCCATAATTAAAAAAATCCGATAGTAGGCATATCATTTAAGTGGCCGGTTGTAAGGTAAAGTCCTTACTGTATTTATGCACAACACATCTCCAGAAACTTATTTTCAGACAGTTGCAACATGTCATGAGACCTTGGCAAGAATTTTTGTTCTATATCATTATTCAAATACGGTGATCAAAAATAAATAATACAATAACTGAGCACGAAAGGCATACTGTATTTGCCTGTAAACATTTTTAACACTATGTTAAACTCCTTAACTAAGCAAGAATGGGATGTTAAAATAACGGATATGTTAACGATTTGTTAGCAGTAATGTTGGTTCATGGAACACCATTTTGCTAACATTTCCGTTAAATTACTTTAACGTGTCCTTAAAACTTTAACGAAGGTTGATGGAACCGGCCCTTAAGTGCACCCCTAATTTCAAGGACCATGTAAGTATAAGAGATTCGTCACTTTTGGTTATAGAATTTCCGAGAGAGAGCATCGCCTGAGGCTATGTACCGCTATACCAAGTCTGGCAACATAAAAAGTAAAAAGCCATATGAATGTAGCCTTTATTACACGTAATTGAACAGTATGTTCTGCAATGAGTTATTGATTATTGATGAAAATAACACAAACATAACTGCGCCTTTCGCTAGGCGTAGAAATGAACGTCCAGATAGGAAAATAGTACTTATATATATATATATATCTCAATGTTGGCAATAGATTTGTCACGAAGGATACAGTTATGCCGTTCTAGAGCTTAATTCACCTTTAGGATAATTAAAAATGATCTCCTACTCTACAGAATTGTTGGGATATTCGATGAATATAAAGAAAACTGTCCAAATGCACATTCTAATGCCATAACCTCACTTTTTGCCTAGGATGCTGGCTGCCACCCACCCCTCCCCATAGCCCTAAACCACAAATTTTATTGCAATACAAAGGAGAATGGGTAAGAAAACAAACAAGAGATGAAATGCACACATTTATTCTCTATATATTTTTATTCGAGAGTAGTCCATATTGCCCACTAGTTTTACACATGGTCAACACCAGGAAGATGAAAATTGCCGTATTGTTCTTACTATCATTATAATTCTTACATCCCGGTGCTTGGCAAATTTTCCTCCCTTGCAGTGGCATGATTGAGTCTCAATTCAATTCAAATAAATAATCAAAATACCGAACAAATCAAAACAACCAACAACACCACGAGGAAAATCAATCAAAACAGATTACTCCCGCTTCCGCCAGTCGGTTTGGTGTGAGCGTTGGGTGAGTGCCAACTACGGAAACATTAGTACTGAAATTAATTCTTCATTGGTTGGCAGAACATCAATAGCGGAGCTTTATCGATACCCACGCGCTCCCTATGATATGTCATCCCCCTGGCGGGAGTAATCTGTTTCGATTGATTGTGCGATTTGCTATCCATATTTAAGTGTGTTGTTTTCGTCTTTATTTCCTTGTGCTTGGTGACGATTTATGTAAGTACTATACATTCGGAAATTCTTCGCCGCAATGTCGGAGAAGAGTGGGGGAGGTCAAATAGGCCTCCCACCGGATAATCCATCGGCGGTTATTATTGATGGTTACGCCAACATTGAATCAATGCATATTGTGGATGAACATGAGAACACTAAAATGTCGGAAGTTCGGGCTATTCCTGTGGTCCAAACCCCTGTACAGCCTCGTACTCCTCCTAGTGACTATCGCTACTACTCAAATCATACGGGACCGTATATAGTTTTCGTTCAAGGCGTTGAGCCTCAAGCGATTGGACATTTGCATCCAATGGCCTTGGGACGGTTGTTTTATGAACGTAAAATCCCAGGAATTCAAGAAATCCAACGAAAAGGGCGCAATCGGGTTCAAGTTCAATTTAAGTCACTACGAGATGCCAATTCATTTTTGGAACATCCGGTGTTAAAGGATAGAAATCTGATGGCCTTTATACCATCGTCAAGCATACAACGAGTGGGACTCATTCGGGGGGTAGATACCTCCCTTACGCAGGAGGAACTAATGCGTTTCATTGACTCTCCTGTACCTATCGTACGTTTACAACGTTTTTTTCGTACTAAAACCGTAGATGGAAAATCGGAAAAAATAGCAACGGGCACGGTGAAAATTTTTTTCGAAACTCAAAACTTGCCTACTCATGTCAGCATCTTCAATGTTCTCTTAGAAGTAAGTTTGTACATTTTTTCACCTCTTCGATGTCAGAAGTGCCAGAGGTACGGGCATGTGCAACTTCACTGTAGGGCTCGGGGACCTAGATGTGGACAATGTGCGCAGGAGCATTAAACGAGTGACTGCAAAGAAGTGATATTCAAGTGCGTTAATTGTCAAGGCAATCATATGGCAGGGGCGGTGCGCTGTGAGGTGCATCAGCAGCAAATAGAGATAAAGAGGCTGATGTGTACTGAAAACAAATCATATAATGAAATTGTGAAGCGCCAGACAAGTACCCCTTTTCACCCTTTAGCACTTCCCCAACAATTCCCCCCTTTGGCAGCATCACCTAGTGGGCAACGATTTGATCCTCCGCGTAAGCGTAAATTTTCAGAGTTGGTACATCCGGCTCCGAAATTGATTACACCTTTGGGATATGATAGGTCGGCATATTTGCAACCGATAGAAACCCCAAGCGTGGAACGGATATCACCACTTGAGAAGCCCAGCGAACCGGGCACATCCGGTGTCCGGCGACTGGAGCCCGATTCGGGGCCCCATAAAACTGCTCCTACTCAAAAAATCCTAGACGAATTTACAGAACTCATGGATCTTTTAGGCCACAATGCACAGTGGGCGCACTGTGTTAAAAAGTTATTAGATAAAATACTGCCATTACTTCCACCCCTCGAAAAACCACTACCAAGGGGCACTGGTGCAGTTTGTCAATAGTTTTTTTTTCCTTTTCCTTTTTGGGTTGATTCGTTTCGTCTCTTTCTTCATCTCATGTCGTTCATAGGTGAAGGATGTGGCTGCTGCAATGGAACTGTCGGAGTGTGGTAAATAAGAAGCATGAATTGCTTCGTTTAATATCGACATATCACCCTGAGATCGTATTTATCCAAGAAACGTGGCTATACCCACATTATCGTTTTCAAATTCCCAATTATACGGTCTTTCGTGAAGATGGTCCGGGATACGGAGGCTTAATAACCCTCTGTAAATCGGATTTACAAATCACTCCGCTGTCTTTGCCGTATCACCTCCCTTTTTGTTATCATCAATTTTTTCGGGTGGGGGATATATATGTTAGTCATATCTATTGCCCACCACGTGTTCAGGGCACGCTATAACAGTGGCACATGTATTTTAAATACGTGTCACAAAGATCTAAGCATGTTATCCTAGGTGATTTTAATGCACACCATGGCCTCTGGGGCAGTGAACGAACAAATGCTAAAGGTAGACATATTGCTCATGCGATTGCCACATTTTCCTTAAATGTGTTAAACGACGGTTCTCCTACGAGATTGACACCCCCGGGCAGTCCAAAAAGTGCGGTAGATTTAACCCTCACTACCCCGGACTTGTCGCATAAATTAGATTGGAGCACGATCGGGGACACGCATCAGAGTGATCACTTCCCTATTTTAATTTTTTATGATCGCACTGGGGTCGCACCATCGATACACCGGGGCACTAAAATAACTCGTTCTTTAAAATACTTTGATTTCGACCTCTTTCAGACATTCATTCAGGATAATCTGGGCCGTATCCCACCCCTCCCACGTCAGAAATACTCTCTTTTGTATCACCTTATTCAACAATATTTGGATTGTTATCACCCGAAGCGTTCCATTCCGTATAGTAGGTTCCAACGCCCTGGGACTATACAGTGGTGGGATGCAGAGTGCGCCTTACTAGTAAAAAGACGGAAGGCGTGTTTACGAAAATATCGGAAACATGGTACACATGACAATTATATCTTGTATAAGCGCGTCACAGCCACGATCCAACGAGTATTTAATGAAAAGAGACGAGACGCATGGAAGAATCACATCAGCTCATTAAATGCCACAACCTCTTTAACTAAGTTATGGTCTACCATCAAAAGTTTGTCCAATACTCGTTATATGGGGCCGTCTACAGGACTTAGCCGGCAGGGTTTTCAAGAATTTTCTATAAATCTCACGCCAGATACCGTTATCAATACGGGCCCGCTTCCGTCTTATACAGCTTCAGATCATTTCCATGTTCTACTGCAACCTATAACGCACGTGGAAGTTCAATCTGCTCTTCGAGGTACGAAATCGACAAGTCCTGGTGTCGATTCCATAACATATCAGATGGTTGCCTATCTTCCAGACAAGGCACTCGAGATACTTATTTCTGTATATAATGAAGTATTACGTTTTGGCACGTTTCCCACTGAGTGGAATATCTTTGAGGTCCTGCCTATCTTAAAAATCTCGAAGGACGCACGTGACCCTCAGAATTATCGTGGGATCAATTTAGGCTCCTGTGTGAGGAAGATATTTCAAAAAGTATTATTGCAACGTTTGCAATGGTGTATGGAATATTACAACTTATTCTCTAAGTATCAATTCGCATTTCGTAAACGTAGCAGTACTGTAGATGCTATTTCGATTTTCTTAACCGATGTGTTATTAGCTAAAGGACGTAAACATCATACTATTGCTGTTTGTCTGGATATTAAGGGGGCGTATGATGCAGTAGATCCCATGATTTTACAACGGAAACTGCAGGAGCTTCATTTCCCCTCTCCATTTCTTTGTATTGTTCACACTTTTTAACTCATCGGCGTCTCATATTACGTACCCCCGAGGGGAAGCTGGACCACCGTCAGACGTCTCAGGGCTTGCCGCAAGGGGACATACTTAGTGGTTTTCTGTTTTCCATTTATACTCAACAATTAGAAGCGGTGATTTTGCCTTATGCCCGTATCATACAATATGCGGATGATTTTATGATTTATTGTTCCCGTGACACGTTGCATCAATGTCGAACAGATTTATATCTTGCATTAACTCTAGCCCATGAATGGCTAAGTAATCATGGCTTGGAAACATCTCCGGGTAAGAACTCTGCTATAATTATCACGCATCAACGGCGGTACGATCAGAGCCCTATTTTATTTCGACAGGGTACCATAGATGTTGTGCGCAATATCAAATATTTAGGCATTTATATTGATGATAAACTCCGGTGGACACGGCAGGTGCAATATCTTGAAGTTAAAATCGAAAAACGGTTACAGGTCCTTCGAGCTTTGACAAGGCGTCGTTGGGGTGCGGACCCCGCATTATTACTGACAGTGTACAAGAACATTATTCGTTCACAATTAGATTACGGCAGTTTCTTTTACGATCTAATGGCGAACAGTCGCTTGTTAATGTTAGATAGACTACAATATAAAGCCATCCGCATCATTCTAGGGGCTTTGGCCTCCACCCCCACGAGTGCATTGTTGGTGGAAGCCGGTGAGTTACCTTTGTCACATCGACGCACATTTATAGCGGGCAAATATTTGGCCTACAAATTGTCGTTAGTGGCGTCTCCGATTATCTCTAAATTACAACTTCTGATGGAATATTACGCACAAAATCGTTTAGATCGCTCACATAAACCGGCACTGGTCATAGCTTATGAGATTTTACAACCCTTCAGGAAGGATGTGTTACAAACCCGTTTAGCACTTCCATATACAATCCCCTACAGGGTTTTGCATACCCAACCTAAGATTCTGCATAATTCCTTTCCATTGCTATTTCAAATGTTCAAGCATCATCCGAATATCATTTCTCGTGCATTTCGAGATATTCAGGATTTGTATTCCGATTATACGATTTTTTATACGGATGGTTCAAAGATGGTTCGACCGGATCGCGTGGGGTCGGCTCTTTACTCTCCTGATTTACAGGTTAGTCGCACTTATTGCCTCCCCCCTCATCTTACAATCTTTACAGCTGAACTCTTTGCTATACGCCAGGCTTGTCACTATATTCATGCCCATCGTTTACATCACGCGCTAATATGCACGGATTCTTTGAGTGTTATTAATGCCTTACCTCATTTTCTGCACTCAAATAATTGGTATCTCTACCAAATAGTGCAATATTTCCATACATTCACACTCACAGGACAAGACGTGGTCATCATGTGGATTCCTGGGCATTGTCATATAGCAGGAAACGAAACAGTCGATCTCTGGGCTAAGAATGCGGCATGCGGTCAGGGAACAGTGTATAATGTCGGGATACCGTATCCGGATATAGTACCGATAATTCATCAGCGAGTCGTTAGTGCTTGGCAAAATGAATGGACCGAGATAGCAAAATGTAAAGCAAAACATTTTTTCTTAATAAAACCATCCGTAACTACAGCGCCTTGGTTCCGGGTCGGAAAATATTCGCGGCGTCATATTATTACCATCATTCGAATGCGGTTCCAGCACGCTCTTACACCAGTAGCTTTGGAGCGCATGCATCTCAGGGACAATGATAGGTGTGTATGTGGTAGGGCACGAGGTACATTACATCACATATTGTTTCAGTGCGAAACCTTCAATCCGCAGCGGGACATTATGTTGGAGAAATTGAGGCGACTTGCTTATCCCTTGCCGTTAAACATCGCGTCACTTGTACATAGTCCTACAGTTCCATTGGTGGATGCTATTATGTCATATTTGGATCACCTTCCATTTCAATTGTAAAATCTTAGGTGGGCTCCTAGGGGGTCCTTCCCGTTATTCTTTCTGGTGCTCCTGGGTGTGGTTTTTCGGTTTTTGGTCACCCATATAAATATACGGATAGATCTTGTTTCCCTGATTTCTCATATTTGGCGTGTGCGATAATTATATAAATTTAGACATCAGTGCTAAAGATCAGCTTCGATAGTGAAGAGGATAATGTGGACATCAGTTGCAATGTGATAAACGAAGTTCAAGAGATTAGTGGTTTTGAACATATGGACCAATTTGCTGCGGCATTTTACTGCGATGGCTACTGTAGACTATTCCCTGCCGGATGTTATTGGGCGAAGAAGCTTCTGTGTCCAGCAACGCAACACAAACAATAACAACAACGCTTAATGCAACGAAGCGGTGCAACGTGGTGCAGCGCAGGCTTGGTGATGCAAACCGATGCAAACCAGCACGGAGACAGATTGGCTTGGATTATTATTTTGATATAATAATTTAATAATAATTTAATAAGTGCAGCTAACTGCCAAAAGGAATATATACATGACCGTGCATACAATAACCTAAATAAAAACCACACATTCAGTCATTGCAGAAATCTGTCAACGAGACTTTCCGTTTGGTGCACAAAAGCAGGTGATAACGGTCACAGGTTGACCCACACAGTTTACACCTGCAGTTATCGTCCGGGTCGTGGAAATTTTCAGTCTGGCATATCCGGTGGTGGAAACCATGCACGGCGTATCGCGTCACTACATGCCGTAGTTCATATCCAACTTGAGTCCATTCTCTGTAAATCATGGCATCTGTTGAAAAGAACGTTGGCCATATGTCTTGCTGTTTTGCATTGAGTTCTTGTAAAAGTTCTGTGTAGGCGACGGTTGATGGTAGTAATAGGTTAAGGCGAAGATCTTCGATGAAAAATTGCTCTCTTGCTAGCACGTAGGTGAGGCGAGACCGTGTGAATTTCGACAGGCACAATGTTCTTTTCAGGAAAGTGGCTTTGACTCTTTCTATTTCTTCCAAATTTCTCTTCGTCAGTTGTAGCCAAATTGTCTCTAGACCATAAGTTATTATTGGTGTAATTTTAAGGCGAAACAGGGTGATGGCTGTGGCTAAAGATAGCTGTCTCAGATTCCTTATAGTGTGAACAGCAATCTTTGCCGCGGCGACTCTTTCCTTGACGTGTTGGCTATAGACATCACCTCTTGTCTGAAAAGTGATTCCCAAGTATTTGAAGTGTGATACATTCTGTAGCGGGACATTCTTATACATAATGAAGTCATTTGTTGAAAGTCTACCTCCTTTTCTGAATGTCATTTTCACAGTTTTAGTACCGTTTAGTGTTAATTCATTGTTTTCGGCCCATGTTGAGAGTTTATCAAAAGCAGATTGAATGCAATCTAAGTTTCGAGAAGTGAGGACCATGTCATCTGCGTAAGCGTATATTTTAACGTTTTCAACTGCAATTTCTCCAGGTAGTTCCGCAGTGGCTATGATGAAAAGCAGTGGACTCATGGGGTCTCCCTGCAGTACTCCGTTGGTCTGGGTCATCGGGTTTGACTTAGACACTCTGTTGTCTATTTCTACTTGATTGTTCGACAAGATATTTTTTATTAGACGTGTCACTTGATTTCTTCCGGCGATGTCTTCTATTTTCCTGATTAATAGTTGCCTGTTCAACAAGTCGAAAGCTTTTGTATAATCTATAAAAACTGCATGGAGCATCCCTCCTGGAAGCCTGAGTGCCGCCTCAATATCCTCCTGAAGACATTTTACTGCCTGAATTGTGGATTTCCCTTTAATGAACCCAAATTGCTGCTCAGGGATTGCGTGAGATGTCAGTTTGCTAAGTCTGTCAGTTAATATTCCTGTCAGAATTTTCAGTGGTGCACACTCTAAAGCTATCCCCCGGTATGAGTTCGGGTCCCTCGAGTCACCTTTCCCTTTATACAAAACCTTTAGTGTAGAAAGCCTCCATCTGTTTGGGATGTTTCCTTGTCTTAGACACGCATTAAAAAGCTCAGTCCATGTTGTTGCAAGAGCATGTGCAGTTTCCTTCAGGTGTTCGAAGAAGATACCATCTGGACCGCAAGCTTTTTTATCTTTTGTTTCTGCGATTTGCTTCCGAACTTCTTCCAGTGAGAATGGATTCGTTAACTCAATTTCTTCGTCTTGGTTTGTGTTAGGTGGACGTGTTTCTCTGTCTTGTAGGACCGTCCTGAAGTGTTTCTCCCATGTGCTAAGTGGAATGTCTCTCGGGAAATAGGGTTGTTTTGGCGCTGAGGCTTTGAACCATTGCTGTTCAGCTTCTTCAATGAGTTTCTTCTCTTCTCTTACAAGATGGTTCTTTTTGCTTTGATCTATAGTTTGTTTGTAGTGTTTTCTGGCTGTGCTATATGTCTCCAGGTCTTTCTGAGTTAATGTTGTTTTTGCTCTATGTAGTGCGATTAGCGCTGTTTTTCTTGCTTGATAGCACTCTCGGGTGAACCAAGGTTTTGCCCTCCGTTGCCTCCATTTTTGCGTTACTATTGCATGTGCCAGCTGTTCTTCAATTATACTCAAAGCTTCGTCTATGTTGCCTTCCTTGATCTCTCGTAGCGCTATGGGTGTCGCATCCATGTTGAGTTTGCTTATATCGATTTCTCTGGTTATCCTTGTTGACAGCTTGGTTGGCTTCTCTTCTGCGAAAGATCCTTTCATTGTAATTAGGGTGCTGACTGGTAAGTGTTTTCGTACCGGCAGGTCTTGTCTGATCTCTTGATGTGTCTTGCCGCTGTTTGCGAACACAAGGTCAATAGTACTGGAACCATTAGGTCCAAAGTAGGTTTTTTCCTTTTTGTCGTTGATCAACGTTAGGCCCTCCTTTTCTAAATAACTGATCACAGTGCTCGTCTTCTGAGAGGGAGCATCGATCCTGCAGTTCATGTCTCCTAGTAAGATTAGCTTGTCGTTTCTGTTTGTCAGGCTGAGAGCATTTGCAACTTCTTCCATTATATCATCTGCCTTATAGTCTGGTTGGAAGTACACACACATTATTACACATAATTTTGTTTTCACTAATAGAATATTTGGCGAGCTAAGCTGAATCTCGAAGGGGGCCAAGGTAGGTTTTATTAACATAGTTATGCCACCTTTGGGCCTTCCCCTTTCTCCTTGTGTTGCATATGAATGAATTGAATAAAATTGTTCTGTGCTCCATTGTGTGGTCAAGAACGTTTCCGTAAGTGTAACTAAGTCATAGGCGTTGAAAGTATCCTCTGGTATCATGTTGACAGCGTTTTTCAATCCTTCTATGTTCCATAACAGTATCTTCACCAGATTTTCCTTTCCTGAATTTTTTGAAACTGATATTTGCTTTTTGTTGCGTGAAGTGGGCAATAAAAATCTTGAGTCCTTATTCCAGGGATCCTGCAGCCCGTCTTTGTGTGAAAGCTCGGGAGAGGCGAAATCGTCTGACTAGTACATTAATTGGCCAAAAGTCAGGGTTTTCAGTCATTCCAAGGTATTGAAATGATATTCCAACTTTGAAGGCCTTGTTTGTGCCTGTAGTGTTCAGGTCTTCACATGCTATATCCCCCTTTATTCCATTTTTGCGTAGAAATGAAATCACTTTGCCACCTGTTGTGTTCTCTTTCAGCTTCCCTATGTAGAGCCAGGCCGTTCTTTCTCCTGCTTGTAATCCTTCATCCTCCTTTGTCCCGATAACCACAGTTGATCTGGGGTTGCGCCGAGAGCCTTCTCTCCGGTGGGGTATTGTCCTCCATGGTGTGGTGCTTTCTCCTGCTTGAAGATCTTCGCCTTCCTTTGTTCCTAGAAGCATTTCTGTCCTTGAGTTCCAATGAGTGGCCGCTTTCTTTCGGGGCGATGTTTAATGACTTCGCGTTTGTTTGGTTAATAAAAGCGGTAGCGTGAAGTTTAATATCGGATGAAAATATATTTTGACTTTGTGGCTGTAGTTTTATATGTGTATATGTGATTTTATAATTGCCAGGATATTCAGCAGAGTTATGTGTGCAATTTTGATGAGGTTATGGTATTACTTGGGCGGATATTTACACGACATTTTTAACAATCTTACGTTGCATATAATATGTAACACGCAAAAGTTACCTTCATTTGCACAACTAGTTTCCTTGTGCTATTGCATATTGAAATACATACTTGACAATACAATTGGGTATTATAAATGGGGGCTTCATAAATTCCATTCCCTGACCCGGTGGGTCGACTGGAAGCAGGCTGTGGATTTTCATTTCATTTATAAATGTGCTACCTCGAGCGGCCTACTGCATGCTCTAAATATTTTAACGTAGCCTAAAATGCCGCAATAGAAAACCTCAAAAACGTAGAAAATCTCTGGTCTAACGTCGCACCTTTAATTCAAGAAGGGCCAAAATATAACACATTTTCACAATCAAACTCATATTATAATTATTAATAACTCGTGACAAGACAGCGATTTTATAATTTAAACAAGTAAACATCGAAGTACGTACACAGAAAAATAGATCCAACTACTTGAAAACAAACTCGACTCTGCGGCTTTTCTTTATGAAACTATCAATAACTTCATCATAGAAAGAGGACTGTAGGCCTAATCTATTTTTTGCAAGCAATCCTTTTTCAATCGACAACATAGCTAATGATGATAGCCTCTCCTGAATTTGAGTCTATCTGCAATATGTAATAATGCGTCTCAGTGTCGAAAAAGAACGTTCTGCAGGGGATGTAGCAGCAGGAATTATTGCTACCAGTTTGATGAGCTTGAAAATCACTGCCATACCCATGTACAATTTGTTTGTATGCATGAACTGCACTACAGTAATTTAAGTCTGAAACACTTTTCTCTTTCAAGTCAGGAGGTGAGTACGGTACGTCACACTTAATTCAGTTTTTAAGCGAACAATGTCGAAAAATTACCCATAGGTCTTTCTTAGGGCAGTAACATAACTGTCTGGAAACTTATTTCTGTGCTTTCACAATCCAGCAGCCAGAAGAACAATGCATTTGAAACACTCTTCTATTTGGACAAGTGCATTGTCGATAATTTCATTGAATAGACGTTAGTATTTTGATTTTTCTGGTTCACCACTTGTTGCACGATTTTTAGAGCACGGCTGTCCTCCTTAAACATCGATTTTGGTATCAACATGTCCATAAATACTATCAAAATTTTCATCTCACATAGACTGAGTATTTAAAAAGAGCTCAACCTTCTTGCCACAGTACTGTATATCCAAACTGTTTGTTTGTAAAATATTGAACATGGTATCGGAGACTGAAAAGATCTTGGAGAAAATTGCCAGCAGAAATCTAGTGTTGAACTTAAGCAAGAAGAACAAAAATCCTTGTGCTTTCAATGTAGTAGCTTTCTGTAGCTCTCAGACCAGAGCTTTCAACTACACATTACAAACGTGACAACTCACAGTCGGCCTTGGACAGAAGGAACCTGCGCGCGCATACATTTCTCGCTGTGTCGACAGCTCCGCTGAAGCTCCTAAGACACGTGCAAACCTCGCTGTACTCGCCAAGATATATGCAACATGTGATTCGTTTAATGCAGAACTATTACAGATACGGTACATATTGTAATTTTTAAAATCTCGCCTGGTTTAGAAAAATATTGCACTTGCGCAGCAAGCATAGCATGCTCGGAGAAATCGCCTCTGAATTCTTATGTGCTGGAGGTTGAGGGAATAGCATTACTCAAAAAGCATGAGCAATACATGTTAGCAAGGGGTAGAACGCATACCGTAGGCTATATTAACGTCCAGAATGTTTGCCTATACCAAAAGTAAAAAAGGAAGGAAGCTTTTAGTTTTACTTGATCGTTAATCATGTGATCATTCGCAACCTCCTTTTTACGTGGAATCCGAACCACGGGACATGGCATTTCACTTCGAAAATCTCACAGGCATTGACCAGGAATCGAACCCGGTCCACCTTGGTGAGAGGCCAACAGCTTGACCGCTGCGCTGCCCCCCCCCCCCCCCCCCATTGCCTATATCAAACAGAACAACTGTGAACATGTCGTCTAGTAGCGTGGGTCCTAACGAGCACCGTTGCTGCATAGAGACTGGCGAGAGAAACGAAGAGAAGACTCCGCTCTATGCTCACCGTATACACATGGCCTTCCCTTTGAACACAAGCCGCTTCAAATTTATGTGCATGTATGAGAATGAATATCCATGCTTACAACGGAGTGCACACATTTTTACTATTGCAATATGAGGCAGATATTGTTATAAGATGTCACAAAAGTTATACATGCACAAGTCCTATTCCAAGTGTAGCGACTAGCATTCTTGGTATCAACATGTCCATAAATACTATCAAAATGTTCATCTCACATAGACTGCGTATTTAAAAAGAGCTCAACCTTCTTGCCACAGTACTGTCGCCCAAGAGGTGCGGGTTTGTTTTCCGGCCCAGCCAAGCAATTTAATTCTGGTCTGAGGGCTGGAAAGAGTTACAGTCAGCATTGTGAAGCAAACCTGAAAAGAAGTGGGTTGAATTCTCACCTCAGCCATCCTGGAAGAGTATCCCATGGTTTCCCATGTTTACTCCAGACAAATATTGGAATGGTTCCTAACTTAAAGGCCACAGCTGCCTCCTTCCCATTCCTCACCTGAATTATAATTGCATACACTCTAAAATAGACACCACAGATTATCAAGCAAATTCTATACACACATCCAAGTAACGGGGCTAAATGACCAAGATGGCCAAGCCCCTCAAATGAAACATCATTATTAAACGTGACATAATCTACACTCCATGTCATTCTTAGTAACGAGGAAATACAGAGATAGAATAAGTTTTTGTTTATCGGGGATCAACTTGTGGTGTAGTGGCTAGCATAGCCTAATTACACTGCAATGGCTCACCAATGGAATTTGATCCCGCGCTTACGAAGCAGGGCTCTTATCGCTGCACCATGTGCTCTTTGGCTTCTTGCTAGCGTACGACGCACATGGACGTCGCACTGCAATTGCGAATAATTAATTTCTCGGAAACAGCTGAGAAGCGCACCTTACTACTTGCACCTGGTATATGCCTGGCCATGGCCTACACGTGTACTGAAGATGGTTAGAATCTGTGACCCATGCATCGTATCCTCCCCTTGTTAGCTGTCGCCCATGAGATCCAGATTCGATTCATGGCTCAGTCAAGAAATGTAGTTTTGGTCTGGGTTAGAACATGGTACAATATTGCCTTTTGAGGTAAAACTGAGAAGAGGTGAGTTACCTCACTTCGATTACGAGAACACACACACTTGGGGAAACCACAATAACGCAGGCCGTCTGAAAAATTTGTGTTATCACATTTGAATTCGAAAGCTTCTGTATAAAGCCATACACTCTGAAATTTGTATTATTTGTTGTCTTGCTGTGTAAAACTGTCTGCTGCCACTCGACTTCCTAAGGGACATAGTTATGAATTCAATATTTCAGCTCGCAGCACTTCTTAAAGCTTCACTATTGTACACTGCATTGATACACCAATACTGCCACTCAAGTTTGTATTTCCCCGGTGAACCTAAATATTTCAACATAATCTTTCTCACTCAATTTATCCCTCCAGTTCACGTGAGGATGTTAACTCCCGAGCGGCTGATCGTAGCGTCACAAGGTTTGAAAGTTAGCCTTAAGAGTTTTAGCTCTGTAACATAGGATTATCAAAATAATTGAATAAGTAATTATTTTCGGGCGCAGATAGAAATAAAGATTTCGTACGACACAGCGAGCTTAGCTAGCTTAGCTTATCTAGGCAATGTTCTGTTCTGTTGGCTGTCATGAGCGAGCGAATGTAGCTCCTACCTCATTTTCATAGTTTTTTTTATAATGTATAGTAAATGTATTCATCATGTATGAGTTAAAATGCCATAACCTTTTCGATTAATGCAGTTGAACATCTCATGATAAACAAATGGAATCACATGTCACTTACTATATACAGTGCTGTAAGTTTTGTCTAATTTTTTGTGTGTATGTATATATGACTTACAATGATGATAGAGGATGCCCCAATAAAGATGAATTATGCCCCTAATGTTGCCCAAATTCCTTCTGTTCCCTCCAGTCTGGAATTGAATAACCTGCAGATGAAGTTTCATTTCATGGTTGGAAGATAGAGATAACTTTCACGGTCAATAAATTAAACTCCAGCAATTCTTCTAGGTTTATGCAGTGTCTGGTGCGGAGTTTCTTTCAGATATACCCTTGGTATAAATGACCAGTCGTATGCATGTGAAAATTTTAGAGACAGTCTACATTTATGACTTACAATGATGATAGAGGATGCCCCAATAAAGATGAATTATGCCCCTAATGTTGCCCAAATTCCTTCTGTTCCCTCCAGTCTGGAATTGAATAACCTGCAGATGAAGTTTCATTTCATAGTTGGAAGATAGAGATAACTTTCACGGTCAAGAAATTAAACTCCAGCAATTCTTCTAGGTTTATGCAGTGTCTGGTGTGGAGTTTCTTTCAGATATACCCTTGGTATAAATGACCAGTCGTATGCATGTGAAAATTTTAGAGACAGTCTACATTATATCATGTAAATACCCTTAACAGTCTTTTGTCACACCTGCCCAGCTCCTCTTTGGTCACTATTCTTGGCACTCGCACATGGCATTGTTGTCGGCACAAACCATACACTGAGATCAGACTCAAAGTGCGCTGGGCAAAGAGACATTCAAGCGCACATCATTTGCACTGATCTCAAATTTATCAAAGCTCACTGTGCATGGTACCATTGTGAACAGCCTAAGAGGACCATGCATTATGACCTGTATATTATAGTACTTCTTTGATGGTGGAACTAGAGCTCCCTCAGCATTATCTTATCCCTATAAAGGTACCAAAAGATGGAATATTGGATTTCATAGCCAACAGGGACGCAGTATAAACCTTGAAAAATTGCTGGAGTTTAAGAGATGTGTGGTGTACTTCAGTAAGACCTTGACATGGATTTACAAGATTTAATCTAATTGAAAACTCTGAGTGGCCTTTATGGGAATGGGACTGGGCAACTTAGAAACAGTGATAGAGATGAAGGATGGCTTTGTCAGAGATCTACGAGTTGGAACTGCTGCGTGGAGCAGAAATTTCTGATAAAATGTACCTTATACATTCAAAATCAATCCATTTTTATCAGGATTCTTCACAATGTTATGTATGTGAATCGCTCAGTTTAGACATCCCTTGTAGCAAAATCACAATGCACAAGAATAATTAAAAACAAGAAGGTTTTGTCTAGAAAACAAACAAATAAATAATACAATTTAGAATTATACAAATACCGGTATGAATCCAGTACTGTGCTACCCTCCATACTAATTTCAATTTCTCCATTTGTTGACACTGCCTCAACAGCTTCTTAAATGTCTGAACATTTGGGGTATAGGGCTGAAAATGTCTCCTGCCTTTCACCACAATACTTGGCCCACTTCCTTTTCCACTGGCTTACAGAATGATAAAATGGCCCTGCCCCACCTCACACCAAGCTTTATATGCCCATTGCCAGCACAAAACCTATCCTGCAAGCACCTTCTGATTAAGAGGAGAGGTTACACATCAGTATATATGTGGTGGGCCATAAATATAACAAAGGTGGCGTAGTGGCACAGAGGTCAAGCTGTTGGCCTCTCACCACGGCGGACCGGGTTCGATTCCTGGTCCATGCATGTGAGATTTTCAAAGTGAAATGCCATATCCTGTGGTTCGGATTCCACGTAAAAAGGAGGTCTCATGATCTCGAGATTAACTAGCAAGTAAAACTACAATCTTCTTTACTTATAAATATAACAGTTTCAGACTATCATGTGGTGTAGTGACTAGTATACTAGGCTGTTACCCCTGAGGTCCCAGATTCAGTTTCCGGCTCTGCCAAGAAAATTAATTCTAGTCTAAGAGTTGGAATGAGATTCACTCCGCCTTGTGAGCCAAAGCTGAGAAGAGGTGGATTCGGTTTCCACCTCAGACATCCTAGAAGTGATTTTCAGTGTTTCCCCACTTCTACTCCAGGAAAATGCAGGGGTAGTTCTAAATTTAAGGCCATGCATGCTTCCGTCCCAATCAATTGCAAATATACACTACTAAAGACACCACATTCTGTAGGTTATTAGACAAATTCTACATACACCTAAGTGCAGGGGTCTGATAACACAATGTCCAATCGCTAAATGAAAAGTCAGTCTCGGAAGCCAGCAAACTTCTACACCAGGAAAATGCCGGGATGGTTCCTAATATATGGTCATGCTCACTCCACTTCCTTCCCAATTCTAGAGTCAATAACAAATATAACCACTGCAAATAATGATACCACACTAACATCAGACACAGTGGGAATGGTCATGAAGTCTCACTCTCTCCTAAGCTCCGAGGTCAGTTAACACACCAAGTGATGAATTATATATTTATTTATTAACAGCATTTATATATTAATTTAATTTCTTTGTCCGAGCTTCAGATTTAAGTAGTCATTGTTGAAGCAAGATGACATTTTTCTATATAGGCCTACACTGCGTGCTATTTCTATGTGACCTCTGATTTCAATGTCGGAATCTAAACTGTCAGTGATGATATTCCCTAGTAAACCCACTCAACTGGAAGACTTCTTCAATATTATTATCTCCAATATTGGAAGATGTTAGGTTTGTATTGCCAATATAATCAATCTAACTTAATAATCAACAAGGAAATTCGTCGAACAATACTATATTATGACAAAATATCACTTCCTAAAACTAGGGTACATGTTTCGAGCTATTCAAATATTTAGCCCTTTTTCAGCCCTCTCACGTCACCAACACATCACCGACACTCATCAATCAACATAATGAAAAACGCATTAAAAACAACTACCGTATATCTACAGACACACTCGAATGCCCTTAAAATTTTATGAAAAGCTGTCTCTCCTTTTAGTGCATTTTTGCCCATGTTTTTACCAATTTGTACTATCTTGTATTCATAATTTTGCTGAGCTGGCTTGAACTTTTCATGTGAAGACGGATGTCCTTGGTTCATTAATGTATGGACTCGCTCCAACCCTAAAGAAACGAAATAAAGCTGTCACTATTCATCTGACAAGAGAAATCAAATAATCTAAATAATTACATGTGAAGAAGCTTACGTCAAAGCCAGGCGGGAACCTCATAAGCTGGGGTAGCAGGCCCAAATCCATGCGCCTCATGTCATGTAAACTGTAAAATTGTTACAGGCAAATTGTATTGAATTGTAAATAAAGTGAAGTAAACTAAACAACTATGTGTGTTGTTCCGAATGATGCCTGTTGGCTTACCTGCACGTTCCAGATGGAAAGGAATCGCCTAATGAAGCGAGCATAGCCTCGGTCCAAGTGACACGGCAGGAGGAGGATAGGCTGTGGTGAGAGTCCAACAGCTTGATGGCTTCTGCCTATCCTCCTCCTGCCGTGTCACTTGGACCGAGGCTATGCTCGCTTCATTAGGCGATTCCTTTCCATATGGAACGTGCAGGTAAGCCAACAGGCATCATTTGGAACAACACATATAGTTGTTTAGTTTACTTCACTTTACTTACACTTCAATTAATTTGCCTGTAATAATTTGACAGTTTACATGACGTGAGGCGCGTTGATTTGGGCCCGCTCCCCCAGCTTATTAGGTTCCCGCCTGGCTTTGACGTAAGCTTCTTCTTCTTAGCGTTTTCCCGCAGGTGCAGGGTCCGCTGTCCGGATCTTAGCTCGCCACTTGTTATGATCGCGAGCATCATAAGGTGTTAGGCTGAGCACCTTCGTATTGGCATTTATCGTATCATGCCAGCGCTGTTTTGGTCTCCCACGTGGTCGTTGCCCATTGATTTCCAAGTACTGGGTAGAATTGGCTACTGTTCCTGGTGCAGCATGTAGGACGTGACAGTACCATTGGAGACGTTTTTGCCGAGCCTTCTCAGTGATGGGTGAAATGCCCATTTGCTGGCGAATGATGTCGTTTCTTACATGGTCCAGGAGTGTGATGCCCATTGACCAACGGAGCATACACATTTCCATGCTGTGTACTTGGCGCTCTGTCAGTTGGTCGACATTCAGCGCCATACAAAGCAACAGGATGTACTATCATGCAATATATTTTGGATTTCAGATGTAGTGGCATCCTTCTGTCGCAGACTACACCTGTAACTTCCCTCCATCTCATCAAAGCTGTGTTTATCCTGCTTCGCACTTCATTACCTATCTCACCATCAGATTGTAAGCGAGATCCTAGATACTTGAAGTTTACGGTCTTGGCTAATGTCTCTCCATCAACTTGATAGAAGCCGTTGCTTGTGATGGTTTCAAGGTATTCGGTCTTCTTCTTATTCAGTCTAAGACCGTATCGCGAAAGACGGCTGTTCCAAACTTCAACTTGATGCTGCAGTCCTCCTCTGGTGGTATCAGCAAGTGCAACATATCTGCGTATAAGAGAGTCCAAGGAACACAACACTCCTTTGCAGGTCTCGTGTGATTGTGTCCAAGACCAGGATAAAGAGCAATGGGGACAATGAGGATCCCTGGTGTACACCAACTTTCACTAGGAAGCTCTCCGAGGTGCCGACGGCACAACGTACACAACTGGTGGTGTTTGTAAGCTTATTCACATTTAATTATTTAGATTATTTGATTTCTCTCGTCAGATGAATAGTGACATCTTTATTTAGTTTCTTTAGGACAGGTCTGGGTTGGAGCGAGTCTATAAGTTATAGAACCAAGGACATCCGTCTTCACATGAACCTTTCTTTAGGGATGAAAAGTTCAAGCCAGCTCAGCAAAATTTTGAATACAAGATAGTACAAATTGGTCAAAATATGAGCAAAGATGTAGTCAAAAGAAGAGACAGTTTTTTTTATAAAATTTTAAGGACATTTGAGTGTGTCTGTAGATATACAATAGTTGTGTTTTAATGTTTTTTCTATTATGTTGATTGATGAGTGTCGGTGATGTGTTGGTGACGTGAGAGGGCTGAAGAAGGGCTAAATATTTGAATAGCTCGAAACATGTACCCTAGTTTTAGGAAGTGATATTTTGTCATAATATAGTATTGTTCAACCGATTTCCTTGTTGATTATTAGATTGGATCTGATGCTCAGAGTAGTCTGGTCGTGATTTTGACGACTGAAACCCTTTTTTTTTCTTATTTACATTAATATGGAGTCTACATTCTTCAGATGTTGGCTGGTAATTGTTGAAGACCATCAAGACTACGGTATCACAGAAGATCGTTGCACCACAGTAAAACAAATCTATATGCCTACCAGTGAAGAAGTTGAAAAGTTTTATAGAAAAATAGATGGAATTCTGAGCTATGTCAAGGGCGATGAAAATGTAATAATAATGGGAGATTGGAATGCTGTAGTAAAAAAGGAAGAGTAGGGAAGATAGTAGAAGAATTTGGATTGAGTGAAAGGAATGTTTGAGGGAGCAGGCTGATAGAATTCTGCACTGAGCTCAAGTTGGTCATAGCTAACACATTACTCAACAACCACAACAGAAGAATATACCAGGAGATACAGGGCATTTCCTAATTGACTTTATTATGTTGAAGCAGATCTTCTGAAACCAGATTTTGGATTGGAAAACATATCCCAGAGCCGACATAAACTCTGACCACAATCTGGTTGTTATGAAATGCTGATTGAAGCTGAAAAAAATGAAGGAAAGTAAATACCCATAAATGTGGCCAGTAGACAAACTAAAAGAGAAGGATGTGAACAAAAGTCTCAAGAGGATTATAAGGGAAGGACTAATAAAGAACCCTGAACTAACTTCTAATGCAGAGGAATGGGTACTTTCGAAGAATGAAATAATTAAGTCCACAAAAGAAAGCATTGATAGAAAGGAATGAATAGGTGGAATTGCTTGGATCTCTCAGAATATACAAGAATGCATCAAAGTTGTAACAACAAGAGATGAAAGGGGAAAAGCAGAATATACGTAGATGTCTTAGAAATGGGGTAAACAAGAGGTGCAAGGAAGCGAAAGCAGTGTGGTTGAAAGAGAAATGTGCAAGTATAGACAATTGTTTGAAAGTAGATGCAGCTTTTCGAAGGATTATGGGTACTTTGGGGAAAGGAAGACTAAGTGCTGTAATATTAAGGACTTGGATGGAAAACAGATGAATGAAAATCCACAGCCTGCTTCCAGTCTCCGACCGGGTCAGGAATGGAATGAATGAAGCCCCCCATCTAGCGGCGAGGATATGAACTGTGCCGGCTGCCGAGGCCTGACGCACTCCTCTGGGGCAATGATTAAATGAATGAGAAATGAAATGATAGTGGAGAGTGTTGCTGGAATGAAATTTTGACAGGGAAAACCGGAGTACCCGGAGAAAAACCTGTCTGCCTCCGTTTTGTCCAGCACAGATCTCACATGGAGTGACCGGGATTTGAACCACGGACCCAGCGGTGAGAGGCCATCCACGGAGGCTTTTGGATGGAAAACAGATAATAATATTTATTTATTTACATAGGTCCCAATGAGCCTGAGCTCGTGTTAGGGACAATCAAGTAACATAGTTACAGCATGGCATATATATAATTTTTGTACCATTATATTGTTTAGTTTAATAGTAACTTATATTAGATTGCTAGTGACTAACTTTACAGAGATGATTCGGTATGATACATTGCATTGCTTAAGGCTATTGGATATGGGCTATTCATTCCTTAATAGGAAGTCTTTTGTTTTCCTCTTAAATGATTTTATAGAGAAACTTTCCCTTATGCCTAATGGTAGCGAGTTGTATTCCTTTATTATAGAGGACATACTTCCTTGAGTTCCAAATTTAATGGATTGAGAATGGCTGGTGAATATTCGATTTACTCCTCTTGTTGCATAATGATGAATGTCATTTGCATGGGTAAAATGGATGTGTGTGTATATCAGTTTGTTTTCTAATTTGTATACAAATACTGTTGCTGACATAGCTATTTGTTTTTGCAGTGGCATAATTTTAGTTCTTGAGTATAATTCATTTGAGGGTGTGAGCCAAGGAAATCCAAAGATAGATTTTATAGCACGTTTCTGGAGTATCTCAAGTTCTTCTATTAGCTCCTTCTTACAATACCCCCATATGAAATTCATGTACATTAGATGTGAATGTATCAGAGCAAAGTATATATTTTTCAATTGTTGGCTAGTAAGACAGCTATATCTTAATCTGAAAATAATACCAGTTATAGGGCTGATTTTATGTTTTACATTTTCTGCATGATTTTCCCAGGTTAGTGTACTATCTAGTGTGATACCTAAGTATGTTGCCGATTTAACCCTTTCTATTTCTTTGTTGGCTATGTTGACTATGTTTTTGGTCTCAATCTTGTATGATGGTTTATGGAAGAATAAATATTTTGTTTTAGTGATATTGATAACCATTTTGTGTGCTCTCAACCAATCCACCAGCTTATTGAGATCATAATTAATATTTAGCATAATTTCCTGTTCAGATGTTCCCAGATAGAGTATAAAAATATCATCTGCAAATAGTTTAAGCTTGCCTTTCAATTCTAATAATACTATATCATTAATATAGGCCAAGAAAAGAATTGGTTCTAAGACAGAACCTTGAATATTATGTTGAGAGATGGAAAGCTTACATAGAGCATTTGTATAGGCGTAAGAAGATTGAGAAACATGTTATGGAAACGGAAGATGAAATTGATAAGGAGGAGAAAGGAGATTTAATATTGAGATCAGTATTTGATAGAGCACTAGAAGACTTAAGGAGGAAGAAAGCACCATTTTCATTCGAGATTGATTAACTAACCCAGTTGCTGATCAGGTTATTTCTTAGTACGGTATGTAGGATTTATGAGACAGGTGAGGTGCCCTCTGCTTTTAAGAAGAATAGTATCATCCCTATATGGTTTTTAATATAAATAATTGTTTTGGGGCAAAAGAAAAAACCTTCTCACCCCACTATATGGCACCCTGCTCTCAATGATCCCCTATTAGCAGTTAGCACTGCAGCCTCCTCTACTTCTACTCCTTTCACTTTGAAATCGTTCAACACTGAAACTAACCGTCGCTTCCTAGATCTACCCCTGCTTCTCTTACCCTCTACAACCAAACTCATTAACATCTTAGTTAATCTTTCCTCCCTCAATCTCTTCACATGACCCCACCATCTGAGACGGCTCATACAAACAGCATCATCAAGCGATTCATTTCTAATTAGCCCTTTATCTCTTCATTACGAGCACCCTCCTGCCATTGCTCCCATCTATTTGTCCCAGCAATCTCTCGTGCTACCCTCATATTACCTCTGGCTTATGTAACCCAGCTCTCACTTCCATACAGCAAGGTCGGTCTAAATACTGAGCGATGTAGGGAGAGTTTCCCCGCTACATCAACTTCTTTCTTGCAGAACACTGTAGATCACAACTGAGAACTCACTGCATTGGCTTTTTTACACCTTGACTCTGTGACCATCCTGAGAGAATATACAGCCCAATGTTCCACCTGCTCCAATTTAATTCCTCCTATCTGTCATTCTATTTTCTTGCATTTTTCCGTATTGACATAACACTCGTCTTTGAAATGTTGATCTTTATACCATACTCCCTACATTTCTGTTCAAGATCTAATATGCTGGCTTGCAAGCTTTTGATGGTATCCATCATTACAACCAGATCATCACCATAGGGCAGACTGCTTACCTGGTCTCCACCTAATTGAATCCCACCCAGTCAGTTTATGCCCTCCAGTAAATGGTCCATATATAAAATAAACAGTAGTGGTGAGAGGTTACAGCCTTGCCTCACTCCTGTAATAACCTGGAACCAAGAATTCATCCTACCATCAACTCTTAGTACAGCCTGATTACCAACATAAATAATTTTGATTGCCTGTAACAGCCATCCCACGATACAATTATCCCTCAGTATGCTCAGCATCTTTTCCTTGGGTACTCTTATCATATGCCTTCTCTAGATCTACAAAACACAAACGTCTGTTCCTCTCATAGCATTTCTCAATACCATGGTACATGCTAAAAATTTCATCCTGACATCCTCGTTTCATCCATCTTAATCTCGGCCAATGATCGAACTCTTCTTTCTACAACGCCTGAGTAAACTTTGCCGGGAACGTTTATCAAAGAAATGCCTCTATAATTATAGCAATCTTTTCTGACCTTGGTTATAAATTGGGGCGATTAGTGCTTTTGTTCATTCAGCGTATTTATCAAAAGTATTTCTAAAACTCCTTGCAAACGTGGGGGGGGGATCAAATTTATAAACTGCCAACCTATCAGCGTATTTTATTTTTGTGTCATGCTTGAAATAACACAGTAATGTTGGCCTAATGCTATAACTTGAAGAGGAAAAAAGGAAAAAAAAGAGGATTTTTATTGTATTTCTAATTAAAATACAATCAGAATGTAAATACAAAACATAAAACATTTTTCAATGGCTGACAAAAGACCTGAACACTGACCGCCATGAATCTTTGAGCGAGATGTCATTTCCGAGTAGGTGGCTAGTAGATAGCAATGCTTCTGTCCATTTTGTCCCATCGTAGATTGGAGGTAGTCCTCAACCTTCCTCATCACCAAGAAACCTCTCTCTGCAGAACAGCTTGAAGCAGCTACGATGAGCAGATTCATCACAGTGACAAAGTACAAACTCCACAAATTTAAACTAAGTAATCAACAAAGTTTAGACAGAAACTTATGAAATGCTGGAGCTCCATCAATTTAGCTACACAAGTGTAGCACCAAACGTCTGACAACACTGCTTTTTGAACTCTATTGGCGCAATGAAGTTTAGCATAAGCAAAGGCGAGTGGATGATCACAACCAGGAAGAAGGAGAGAGTCACAACGGGAATAACAATTGGTGGGGAAGAATTGAGGAAAGTAGAGAGTTTCAAGTATCTGGGAAGCATGATACAAGAAAATGGAAGAAACAACAGAGAAATAAATGAGCGGCGGAGGCAAGCAGAATTATTCAGGAAAAGTGTTAGGAGCCTGGTATGGAGTAAGGATGTGCCTCAAAACAGCAAAAGGGTCATATATAGGACGTACTACGTTCCATTCCTGACGTATGCGTCAGAGACCTGGGTTATGAAAGGAAGGGAGCGAAGCAGAATACAGGCTAGTGAGATGAAATTCTTGAGAAGCAGTATTGGAGTGACAAAGGTGGACAGGTTAAGAAATGAGAAGATCAGAGAATTAGTCAAGGAGGGAGCATTACAGGATAGGATAGATGAATCGAGGCTTAAATGGTATGGGCATGTTAAGCGAATGGATGGGAGGAGGATACCCAGGAAGATACACGAGATGAAAATAGAGGGAAAAAGACCAAGAGATAAGTGGCTGAAGGGTGTGGAGGACTGCGTACGAAAGAAAGGAGAAGACTGGACCAAGGTGGTGGGAAGACAGAAGACGATGGGGAGGCTTATGTTCCAAACAGACCCGGCCAGTGGCTGGAAGATGATGATGATGATGATCGGCGCAACACAGGGTGTGCTTAAAGCACGAGGGGAGAGTCGTTGAATTACTGTATTACAATCGTCAGCAATTTCTACAGCCAATACCCACAACAATAACATTGGACCATAATAAAACGATCAATAGTCCAATATAAATAGTCAAATGAGAAGGCGGGCCGAGACAGCGACGTCTTGTTTTCATGCAAGAATAACTGAAATGGACATGTAAATATAAACTAGTATTTTATTCATTAGTGTGGTATTTTAAGAACAATTTTTAATGCAAGTACAAAAAAAATTTTAGAGTTTTATTTGTAAAAATTTGTAAGTTTTTTTTAAAAACGCGTGTAAGAATTTGTAAGGGTTTTTTAACGTGTGTGCAACTATCTCATATGTTTCCATCACATCAACCATTTTTCATTAATTTTTAATGTTCAGTGACTGGCCATTATCATACTAGCTGATGAAGGGTCAAATTTTCTATGAAAATAATAAGCCTCGAAACATGTACTAGTGTGTAAATAAACACAAAAAGTATTGACTAGACGGAACATACTATATTTCAATTTTTTAAACTATCATTCGTCAATGCAAATCATGAACAATGTTAACCCCAAACATTTAAGAATCTGTTCAGGCAGTGTCAACAAATGGAGATATTGTAATTTTATTATATTAGAGGGTAGCACTGTACTGGATTAATATTTGTATCATTATAAATTGTTTGTAATTCCCTCTCGCTATCGGCCAGCCCCTCGCCCCGCTCTCACACGCATATTTATGTGTGTTGCACTGTAGCCTAGTAGGTTAGCTGTCAGGTTGTAAAGTCGTTCATCGCCGAGCAACCACAGTTCGAGTCACGCCGTGAATATTATTTTCGTGAAGTAACTCACCATGATGATGTCATGCTACGAAAACAACCGCGTTTGGCCGAGCTAACGATGATAATGTGTCATTACATTCTGCAATGGCTCACTATACACATGCATTCAGAGAGCACGTTCTGGCTCTCGTCGAACACGGCAATTAAAGGGTGTGTGAGGCAGCAATCCGATGTGGTGTTCCACCGAGATCTGCCCAAATATGGAAACAGCAGTGGAGGGTGTCAGGGAGGATTGGTCGTCTACTGGGCACTGGTTTACAGCGGGTTTCAACTGTAGAAGAAGACCGCCATTTAGTTACAACTTTGCAGGAAAACCCATTCTTAAACTCGGTAGGGCTCATGCAGACGACTAATTTCCCTGGATGTCCATACACGGCCCGTAAACTATTAGCCTACGAGAAGCAGGAATTGCTAGCAGAAAACCTGCAATCAAAGAATGTCTTTCCGACCAACATATAGTCGAACGGTGTGCCTTTACTGAGCTGGAATTAAATCATAATTGGGATCAGGTCATCTTCTCTGGCGAGACATGTTTCAGTTCGGCAGAGGTCAGACCGGTTTGTGTTTACAGGCCACGTGGATCCCGGTACAAGAAACAGTATGTGGCTTGGCGCATAGGTAATGGCCACATATCTGTGTCACGCTGCGGGTGGATGTCGTCTGATGAGGCTGGAGTGCTTCATCGGATAGGTGGATATCTCACATCGGACCAATATTTGCACATCTTGCAGAATATTATGAATCCAAGTGTGAGAGAGCGCTATCCACATGCAGTACTTCAGTTCGTTCAAGACAACTCTCCAATCCACATGAGCAGGAGTGTTCAGGGCTGATTTTCTGAGCAGAACTCCATTGAACTGCTCAACTGGGACCCTCAAACTCCAGACTTGAACCCCATTGAGTATGTGTGGGCAAAGTGGAAACGCCATATCAGGGAAAACTGGCCTCACTCTCCCCCTCGTTCGCAGGATGCATTGTGGGAGATTATGTTGGAAGCATGGGAGGAGATTGCCCATTATGAACAGTACTTCAGAAATCTATTTCAGTCAATGCCACGCCGGCTACAGCAAGTTGTCGAAACCGGTGGATACTGGACGAGATATTGAAGAAGTGTCTACAACAGTCCTTTTCGGGACTAACAATAAGCAAATTCATTAAGTCAGATTTCCCTTTGTATAGAGACACACATGTATTTCGTCCATGAAACATTTGACATGTTTAAAAAATATACACCGCGAGTACGATTCCAACCCCGGTTCTTTGTCGTTTCACGCAACGCCTCTTCCCCTGAGCTAACTGGCAGTATGCAAAATGCTCATAATATTGTAATGATATTTCCATCATCTCATGCATGTCTATAACAGCTATCATAGACCCAGTGGTAATTAACGAACGGTTTATTGCAATATTTCGTTGTAAAACTTAAAAGGCGTCCAGTATCATGCGGTTCCACAATGGTATAACAGAAGCCATCAAAACAAAAAGAATTGCTGAGACCAAAATTGAACCGTGGTGGTTCGGCTTACTAACTTCACACACTTCCTCTACCCTATCACAGCCACTCTGTTAAACGCTTCTCATCCTTCGTCACTTGGGACGTGTCCCTCACTTCATGCATTTGGGCTGTTTCTCATTAATTGCACATCATTCTCTGTTATTCTGATATCTGCACAGTGACACTGTGTACTGATAGTTGCATTTTGTCCCGAACATGTCGTTGAACAAAGATGGAAGTGCATCAATTTTGTTGCAACTGTGCAGCCACTTCCAAGCACGATGATACCCCAACAGGACTTTGATATTTTCCATGCGACAATTTATGATTGTCCATCTGTACATTTCATCAGAAATTTCTGCTCTACCCAGCAGTTCCAATTTATAGATCTCTGACAAAGCCAACCTTCATCTCTATCACTGTTTCTAAGTTGCCCAGTCCCATTCCCATAAAGGCCACTCAGAGTTTTCAATTAGATCAAATCTTGTAAATCCATGTCAATGTCTTACTGAAGTACACCACACATCTCTCAAACTCCAGCAATTCTTCAAGGTTTATACTGTGTCCCTGTTGGCTATGAAAGCCAATATTCCATCTTTTGGTACCTTTATAGGGATAAGATAATGCTGAGGGAGCTCTAGTTCCACCAGCAAAGAAGTACTACAGTTGAACTTGACTTATATGCATATCAAAGGAAGAGAAAATACTACTTGTAACTCAGAATTACTTAGAAATCAGGCTTACACAACACATGACATATTTACTGAAAAATAGACCTACATGTGTAAATCCTAGCAAACAATGCATACATTAAGACAGAAAATACAATACTGTATTATTTTGAACTTGGTCCAGCCTTAAAGAAATCAGATAGTTTGGCTTGTTTCACTTTTCTTGCATTAAGTGTATAAACCTCCTTTTGCAAACGTAGTAATAAATTCAAGGCATTTTCACTACAACTTTTCGCACTGATGTAACGCCTACCCACATCGATTGCACTTAAGAATAACTTCACTTAGTTCAGGTGTTTCAAGATTCAAGTCGTCATCTCCATCACTGTCACTATCGCTTGTAGCTGGTCCGTCACCACCAAGTTGTTGGCATACATCAGCAATAATCTCTTCATCCCATTGTAGCCTACATGCAGCCAGATTATCATCGAAGTGCACAAAAGTATCGAAATCTGCACCCTCCGGTAGTGTTAGGTAATTGAAAATAAAAATCCACAGCCTGCGTCCAGTCGACCGACCGGGTCAGGGAATGGAATGAATGAAGCCCCCATCTAGCGGCAAGGATATGAACTGTGCCGGCTGCCGAAGCCTGTCGCACTCCCCTGGGGCAATGATTAAGTGAAATGATAGTGGAGAGTGTTGCTGGAATTACATTTCTGACAGGGAAAACCGGAGTACCCGGAGAAAAACCTGTGTGCCTCCGCTTTGTCCAGCACAAATCTCACATGGAGTGACCGGGATTTGAACCACGGACCCAGTGGTGAGAGGCCGGCGTGCTGCCGCCTAAGCCATGGAGGCTTCAGCGTTAGCTAATTGCCAGACATAATTCCGTCCCCATAATCATCATTAGAGGCAGCCTCCTCCAGTAAGACACCAGCTTTGCGGATACAGTTGCTGATTGTGGAGGATGACACCTGCTTCCAGGCAGCCGAAATAAAGTCCATGGCTTGTAGTAAATTAATGGAGAGAGTTTCATTTCCTGCATCACTCAGTGTTATTAAATGTTGAACCAGCATTCTTTTATAATGCACTTTGAAATTTGCAATGATGCCCAAATCAAGCGGTTGTAGAACACTGGTACAGTTCCACTCGGACATTCTCCAGAACGATTTGAGGTGGATGTGCTGCACATCTATCCATAAGAAGAAGGATCTTCTTCTGTTTCTTTTTAATTTTAATGACCAGTTTTTTCAACCACTGTTCCATTAGCATATTCATCCAGGAATTTCTGTTGGATTCATGTTCTATAGGTTTTGTTTTTGCACCCTAAAACACCTCGGATTTTTCGATTTTCCTATCACAAGTGGAGGGAGTTTGTCCGATCCATCTGCATTGGTGGGAAGAAGTACTGTTACTCGAATTTTACTTTTCTTCTCTCCATGGCAGGAGTCACCTTTTTCAGCTAATGTTTTACTAGGAAGGAGACTGTAGAATAAGCCGGTCTCATCACAATTGTAGATGTTTGTAGGCTGTTAATCGCTTATGATACCCTGCAGAACCTCTTCTTTCCAGTGTTGCACCGTGACGTCGTCCACAGCTTTTGCGTCACCGCAAATTGTTCTCCATGTGATTTTATGACGATCTTTAAATCCTTGCAACCATCCTGACGAAGCCTTGAAATCAGCAGTGATACTCATCAATTTAGCTAAATCTATCACCTTTGCCTTCAGCATGTCGCCACTAATGGTAGGGCTGCAGCCCACTTTTGCTGGATCCATGTGAAAAGTGCTTTCTCCAAATCTACATACCTCCCTTTTTGTTGACGGCTGCGCTTTGCTGATTTCGAACGCAGTTTTAAAAACTCAACCAAAATAGCGTGGTATAAGCAATCCCTAAGTCTGAAGCAATTTCAGTTTTTGTTTTGTGTTCTCCTTGGCTAATCGAAAGCAACTGAATGATAAAACTACTGTTCAACAGAAAACACCAGATACTGGCAACATGTACATTTTACTTGTCCTTTGTTCCCATGAAAGAAATTCTCATATTCAATCAAAACACAGAGTTTTGCAGAGTGACATTGTTGACCCTTACTTACTGGCGGCGTAACAAAGGCCAACCGAGCGAGTTCCCTTCGCTCCTCCTCTAGCAGCATTGTTTTTGACCTTCACAATACTGCTAAATATTAAGTTACAAGCGAAGTTGGAGGTTTCAGCGCGGAAACAAAAGAAAATAAATTTGTTTGAATATGAGAATTTTTTTAGTGTAAACAATCTAGAGCATGTCCCACATGAGACAGAAACTCTGTGTTCTGTTTCAGCACCGAAACCCTACCTCTCTACTTCCATCTACACCGACAAAGAGAAAATTACATAAATACAGTACTGTAGTTTCTTTTATAACAACACGTGCTCATTAAATTACAAATACACAAAACTCAGATGTATTTCACCGACACTTAATACGTATAACAGCGATTTACGTATAAATAAGGTTAAATTAACACGCTTTTAGATTACATTTTTCTGGGACCTGAAAGAAAGTCCGTACAAATACGAAATACGCAGAACAGAGTTACGTATAAAGCAGGTTCAACTGTATAATATACAGGTCATAATGCATGGTCCACTATCCAGATGGGTTCCAGGCACTTGTTTAAATGAGCCGTTCCTCTTAGGCTGTTCGCAATGGTATATCCATGCACAGTGAGCTATGATAGAAGATCAGTGCAAATGAAGTGCGCAGTGTCCCTTTGCCCAGGGCACTTTGAGTCTGATCTCAGTGTTCTACTCACGCTGTCAGTGTATGGTTTGTGCTGACAACAATGCAGTGTGCGAGTGCCAAGAATAGTGACCAAAGAGGAGCTGGGCAGATGTGACAGAAGACTGTTAAGGGTATTTACATGATATAATGTAGACTGTCTCTAAAATTTTCACATGCATACGACTGGTCATTTATACCAAGGGTCTGCTGAAAGAGTTTTATACATCTGAAAGAATCTCCGCACCAGACACTGCTTAAACCTAGAAGAATTGCTGGAGTTTAATTTCTTGACCGTCAAAGCCAACATTCCACACATATTTTATCTCTATCTTCCAACCAAGAAATGAAACTTCATCTGCGGGTTATTCAATTCCAGACTAGAGGGAACAGAAGGAATTTGGGCAACATTAGGGGCATAATTCATCTTTATTGGGGCATCCTTTTTCATCATTGTAAGTCATATACATACACACAAAAAATTAGACAAAACTTACAGCACTGTAGTAAGTGACATGTGATACCATTTGTTTATCATGAGATGTTCAACTGCATTAATCGAAAAGGTTATGGCATTTTAACTCTAACATTTTTTTTTTTCGTGTGGTCTCCTCAGAGACCTAGTGCAGGTCTTTCTATTCGACGCCCGTGGGCGACCTGCGCGTCGGGATGAGAGGTGGAATTGATTAAGGTGAATGAAATTGGAGAAGGATGTGGAAGGAAGCGGCCGTGGCCTGTCAGAAGGTACCGTCCCAGCATTTGCCTGGTGTGGAAAATGGGAAACCACGGAAAACCATTACAAGGACGCCCGACGGTGGGGCTCGAACCCACGTGTCTACCGAGTCAGCAGAGAGCTTGGCCCCATGACCTAACACTGCGCTTTAGCCAGCGTAGCCACTACTGTCGGTAACTCATACATGATGAATACATTTACTATACAGTATATAAAAAACTATGAAAATGAGGTAGGAGCTACATTCGCTCGCTCATGACAGCCAATAGAACAGGACATTGCCGAGATAACTAACTTGCTAAGCTCGCTGTGTCGTACAAAATCTTTATTTCTATCCATGCACGAAAATAATAACTTATTCAATTATTTTGATGATCCTATGTTACAGAGCTAAAACTTTTGAAGCTGACTGTCGTAACCTTGTGACGCTACGATCAGCTGCTCAGGAGTCAACATCTGCACATGAACTGGAGTGAGTGAGAAAGATTAGATTGAAATATTTAGGTTCGCCGGGGAAATACAAAATTGAGTGGCAGTATTGGTGTATCAATGTAGTGTACAGTAGTGAAGCTTTAAGAAGTACTACGAGATGAAATATTGAATTCATAACTATGTCCCTTAGGAAGTCGACTGGCAGCAGACAGTTTTACACAGTAGGATGACAAATAATATACATTTCAGAGTGTATGGCTTTTTAAAGAAGCTTTCGAATTCAAAAGTGTGTGTGATTTGTAATTGAAGTGAGGAAACACACCTCTTCTCAGTTTTACTTCAAAAGGTATATTGTACAGTGTTCTAACCCAGACCAAAACTAAATTTCTTGACTGAGCTGTGAATCTAATCTGGATCTCATGGGCGATAGCTAAAAAGGGGAGGATACGATGCATAGGTCACCGATTCGAACCATCATCAGTACACGTGTAGGCCATGGCCAGGCATATACTAGGTGCTAGTAGTAATGTGCTCAAAGAAGAGAGAGAAGCAAGACACGCGCGATCCTAGCATCAGGATGGCAACTAAATGAATGGCCTTTTAAAACCACTCCTGCCATCTTGAGAGCAAACTACATTACTGCTTAGTCACTTATTCCTTAATTCTAACAAAGGATATGGACGTATATGTAAAGTATTGAAGCCATATTTTCCAGTGTTGCCTTTACAAACTGCTATTTGTAACTCTTCAGTAGGTCAACACGAATTTGTCCAATGACTGGGCGGGGGGTGCAATGTATATAATACATTAGCGTAGCCAAGATCAACCAATGGGGGGTTATAGTTACACAAGCCAAATTCTACGAGCATTTCGTCCCACAGCATAGCCATGCTCGCCAGTCTCTATGCAACAACAGTGCTCAGTAGAACCCACGCTACTGGATGACATGTTCACAGTTCTTCTGTTTGATATAGGCAATGAGGGGCGTGGCGGCGCATCGGTCAAGCTGTTGGGGCCTCTCACCAAGGTGGACTGGGTTCGATTCCCGGTCAATGCATGTGAGATTTTCGAAGTGAAGGCAAAGAATATCGCGAGAAATAACAACACAGAGACCTACTGTTTCGGCGCAAGGTGTGACATATCCACACCATCAGATGAAAGGAGGATTTGTTTACAAACAAACAGTTTGGATATACAGTACTGTGGCAAGAAGGTTGAGCTCTTTTTAAATACTCAGTCTATGTGAGATGAAGATTAATGATGAACCAGAAAAATCAAAATACTAAGTCTATTCAATGAAATTATTGACAATGCACTTGTCCAAATAGGAGAGCATTTCAAATACATAAATAAATTTGTGTTCTTCTCGCTGCTGGATTGTGATTTGTTTGAGAAGCACAGAAATAAGTTTCCAGGCAGTTATGTTACTGCTCTAGAAAAGACCTATGGGTAATTTTTCGACATTGTTCGCTTAAAAACTGTAGTAAGTGGGATGTAGTCTACCGTACTCATCTCCTGACTTGAAAGAGAAAAGTGTTTCAGGCTTACTGTAGTGCAGTTTATGCATACTAACAAATTGTACATGGGTATGGCAGTGATTTTCAAGCTCATCAAACTGGTAGCAACAATTCCTGCTGCTACATCCCCTGCAGAACGTTCTTTTTCGACACTGAGATGCATTAATACATGTTGCAGATCGATTCAAATTCAGGAGAGGCTATCATCAATAGCTATGTTTTCGATTGAAAAAGGATTGCTTGCAAAAATTAGATTACAGTCCTCTTTCTATTATGAAGTTATTGATGGTTTTGTAAAGAAAAGCCGCAGAGTCGAGTTTGTTTTCAAGTAGGATCTTATAAATAGAGCCAATTTTTCTGTGTACGTACTTCGATGTTTACTTGCTTGAATTATAAAATCACTGTCTTGTCACGAGTTATTAATAATTATAAATTATAATATGAGTCTGATTGTGAAAATTTGTTATATTTTGGCCCTTCTTGAATTAAAGGTGCGACGTTAAGACTAGTGATGTTCTACGTTTTCTATTGCGGAATTTTAGGCTACATTAAATTATTTAGAGCATGCAGTAGCCTAGGCCGCTCGAGGTAGCATTATAAATGAAATGAAAATCCACAGTCTGCATCCAGGCGACCGACCAGGTCTGGAATTTATGAAGCCTCCATTTATAAACACCGTACCCAATCGTATTGTCAAGTATATATTTCAATCTTCATAATAATAATAATAATGTTATTGGTTTTACGTCCCTTTTAACTACACTGGCTTTTAGAGACGCCGGGGTGGCGGAATTTTGCCCCGAAGGGGATCTTTAACGTGCCAGTAAATGTAGACACAGCTCCCTCGCATTTGCGCACCCGCAAATGCCAGCTGACTGCGCCAGGTTTCGATTTCAATCTTCAATAGCACAAGGAAACTAGTTGTGCAAATGAAGGTAGCTTTTGCGTGTTACATATTATATGCAACGGGAAGATTGTTAAAAATGTCGTGTAAATATCCGCCCATGTAATACCATAACTTCATCAAAATTTCACACATAACTCTGCTGAATATCCTGGCAAAAACTTATCATTTTTCCGTTCAATATAAAATCACATGTACACATATAAAACTACAGCAACAAAGTCAAAATATATTTTCATCCGATTTTAAACTTCACGCTACCGCTTTTAACCAAGCGAACGCGAAGTCTCCAAGCCAATTCGTCTCCGTGCTGGTTTGCTTCACTAAGCGCTGCTTCCTATATTCTTTGAGGGCTGCGCTGCTTCGCTTTCTTCTTCTTCCTCTTGGTACGGTAGTGGGCATAGTAAACTCTTTACCCAATTGCTACTGTGCAATGGTATGTATCATTGGGTAACCGTCGACTACCGATTGAAAGCGTAAGACCAGTGAGTAGCGGGGATTCGTAAACAAGAATATGACGCAACGCGGAGGGATACGTATGAGGAAAAACATAGGAATTAAAGACGAGGACACAAATGGTATTGACTCTTCACACCGAAGCGACCCATCTTGGTGACTCGCTACACATACACACACATGACCGGGCCACAAATATGGATATGGGAAAGGATTACCCTTTCAAATCTTGAAATTAATATTGTCGAAAAATGCCACTATGCTACTGACCAGTGGAATTGTAGGCTTATGTACCAATGTGGCCACATTTAAAGGAAGTGCATACCCTAAATCGTATAAAGCTCTCAACATTAAAGCTCGTTGATGGTCGTATAGTGGACATTGAAATAGAATATGATTTAAGGAACCCTCCATTTGTAAACACGAACATAGAGGATTATCACGTCGTTTTATGCGGAATAAATACACCGGCGTTAATGCATGGTTGAAACGTAGACGAATGATTGTAATGATATGTCGTCGTGTGTATTTCCCTCCATGAAACCATGGTTTGTTTACAATAGTCGGTTGTAACCCAAAATAGTGTTTGGCCTTAATTTTGGCGTAGCTAGTCCACGTGCCTTGCCATTCCTCCCGTATTGTCAAACTAATTATAGAACGCAGATCTGACATTGGTATGGCGATGTTGTAAGTTTTTCCGTGTCCTTTTGCTGCATCTTTGGCAAGGTTATCCGCTAGTTCGTTTCCTTCAATGTGACAATGGCCGGGTACCCACATGATACTGACTTCGAAACCCTCCGTGTGTAAAGTGTACAATTGTTGCACTAATTGACATAAAAACCAGTTGTCAGCCTCTCTAACATTTTGAAGTGCTTGCACTACACTCATTGAATCGGTGCATATTAAAGCACGACGAATGGCATGTTTTTTTTAATATAAAAACACGTCTGACGTATGGCAAAAATTTCGGCTGTAAATATCGAGACGTCAGAGGGTAAAGTATACTGAAAGGAGATTTGTAAGTCCGGGGCACAGAAGGCTGCTCCCACACGCGCAGGGTTAACCATTTTAGAACCATCTGTGTAAATAAAGATACAGGAGATCAAAGGACTCGTTATTTCCCGAAAAATATGGGGAATAATTACAGGATGATGTTGAAACGTCCGGTAGACGTGGGGTAAGGAGTTCTGAAGAATAGGAGGTTGAAAGTACGTTGCAGCATACGGAATAGTATATATCGGTAACCGCATGACTTTTAATATATTATGGCGGTACGGTTGAAGCATGGAATATGCGGTTAGTAACGCAGGACGAGAAACGGTAGGCAATAATCGACGCGGATAATATTCCTCTAATAGTTGTAATTTAGGGACGATAGGTGATGTTATCATCATTTTTCGTAGCAGGTACATACATGCAAGATATCTACGCCGATGCTGAAGTGACATTTCTCCGGTTTCAACTAGCAGGGCTCCTGTGGGGGTTGATTGAAGCGCACCTATGATTATACGCAAAGCAGAAAACTGGATTCTATCTAACCGAAGGAGCCTCATGCTGGGCATGGAATAAAAAAAAAGGAATTGTAATCCAGTACAGAACGGATGATGTTACGTTAAACCGTTAATAATGATTCTGGGTCCGCCCCCCAATTCCGTCTAGTGAGAGATTTTAGAACATTAATTTTACTGGCGAGATGACTCTGTAGGTATTGCGTATGTCTCTCCCATTGCAATTTCCTGTCAATATGAATCCCTAAATATTTGACACTTGTCACCACCGGAATGTGACCTTGACGGTATAAAATAGGAGAACTGTCGTAAATTCGTTTGTGTGTAAAAATCATCGCAGCGTTTTTCCCTACGGATGTTTCAAATCCGTATTGATGTAACCAATCATGAGCATGAGATAAGGCGTGGTATATATCTCGTCGACATGAGGAAAACTCGTCTCGAGTGCAATATATTAGAATGTCATCCGCATATTGTAGAATGCGAGCGTGCGGTAATATGACTGTTTCTAAAGTACGGGTGTAAAGTAAGTATAAAAGCCCGCTTAGAACGTCGCCCTGGGGAACACCATAAGAAGTATGTCGAGAATCAAAGACACCGACGGGGTAGTTTAACGTAATATGACGATAGCATAGCATATTGTGTATTAAGCACCTGAAGGGCAGGGGAAAATTTAGATCCCTTAGAAGTTGAATAAGAAGATATGGATCAACAGAATCATATGCATTTTTGAGGTCAAGGAACACAGCTACTGTGTGCATTTTCTTTCCTTTTGCTAGGAGTAAATCAGTCAGGAATATATTTAAGGGGTCGGATGTACCAAGATTTTTCCTAAATGCAAATTGGGTTTTTGGAAACAGGTTATAATATGCTAGGCACCATTGAAGCCGTCTGAGAAGTATATGTTGGAAAATTTTTCGGAAACAAGATCCAAGTTGAATACCACGATAACTACTCGGTAATCGAGCATCTTTCATGGGTTTAAGAATCGGTACAGTTTGAAACACATTCCAATCCTCCGGGAAGGTCCCTGTGCATAAGATGGAATTATATAGTTGAATAATGATACTTTGAGTGTTTACTGGAAATCGAGCGATCATTTGATAAGTCACTCCATCAATCCCTGGGCTGGATGATTTTTTGTGCCGAAATGCGTGTCTGAATTCGCTACTTGTAATAGGCTGCATTAAACTGGAAAAACGTCTGCTTCCCTTCATTGCATTAAGCGAAGAGCCAGCAGAATCTCTACAAGTAGTCATTGCAATGACCGACAGAGTTCTCTGATGCTGGTGGACTTGCTCTCCCATCAGCTGCAAGTCAGGCGATGCTCTCGCTCGGAAATTCTATAACCAAAAGTGACGAATCTCTTATACTTACATGATCCTTGACTCCCGCTTCCGCCAGTCGGTTTGGTGTGAGCGTTGGGTGAGTGCCAACTACGGAAACATAGTACTGAAATTAATTCTTCATTGGTTGGCAGAACATCTATAGCGGAGCTTTATCGATACCCACGCGCTCCCTATGATCTGTCATCCCCATGCCTAATTCGACCACACACACATCTAGCATCCTCGCGAAGGTTCATGCGCGCCATATACACCGGCGTCAGAGCATGCTGAAAACGCAAACGTATTATAGAAATAATGTGCCGTCTCGTATATCTGCCTACCCGGAACCACGGTGTTGTTCGGACAGTCGGTTGTACCAGAAAATAATAGTAGGGGAGTAGTGGGTGTTCTAACGTACAGTCTGTTCCAATAGTTAGTACACACATTTTGCTTATTCATATCTCGTGAACCAATGGTCGGATTTTAACAAATGAGGTATCGTTGGACTCAGGCTAACGCCCCCTTTCCAATGTACAACCCATTCCAACACCAAACTAAAACTTAACCCTACTATGGGGTAAAATTTTATTTTTTTAGTAAAAGTCACTTTACAAATGCGACAGACATGAGGGGCGATACCAGTATGAACTTAAACGTTGTTTGTCATAAAGCGCATGCGTTTTGCTGGATGCCGCTATGAATCAACATTTTGATTTTGTTTTTTTACGCATGCGCACTTGGGGATTTTGTAAGAGGGCGGGCATTTTAAATAATTATTTATGGATGAGTTTGTTTTTAAATTTAATTAAACCAAAAGATTGAAAACTAATAGGTCATGTGCTTTTTAATATGTTACGAACTAAGAAGGCTAAGGACTTGTATGAGGGGTCCTAGCACTTGGGATAACGCCCTGTTTTTGAATTGATTTTTTGATTTTTGTCAAAAGGGCCTAACGCCATACTATATGTGGAAATAAAAATTTACCTGTTTAAATTTTAATTACGAGTGGTCGTTGAGAGAGACGGTACGGCTGTTATGTGTCTCAACGAGCCTTTTGTCGAGCACAGTGACCATGCCTGGAAGAAATGAATTGCTATTTTGGTGGGACAGTGGGGCGGGTTATGAGGGTTGGTTTTTTGTGTGATATTTCCCATGACGGATAGAGGTGAATATTTGAAAACGTGTCACGTGTGCTAAGATTTTTACCACCGAAGGGGATCTTTAACATGTAAACGGTGATGAGAACTTGGTTCTATGTTGGTCGAAGCGAGTACAGAAAACAAACTTGTAGAGGAGCAGACTAGCAGGATGCGAATGTCATTTGAGCTTATTGGAATGCGCTGATCTGACTTTACAACAAGTGCAATGGAAAATGACAAAGACGCTTTAAGGTTAAATAATCTGACAACCGTGGTGGCAGGGGAGTGCGAAATGCATGCATACACATGTGAAACCACATGAGGGCTAAACAAGTCACATCCTGTCTTGCTTCGTACGTGACAAAATGCAAGTTCATGTGAAATTTGACCTGGCACAGATGTTCACCTTGGACGTTAGCTGTCCACGCGCACGATAACAGAATGTTCAAAGCGTGGGAAAAATGATTATACATGCAACGTAACATATATAAAGACATGTCGTTATCATTTCCTCTCTCACTTTTGTGACTACCTTTGAACACACTGCGTTGCGTAAAACACATGGTCTTGTTTAACAGTTTTGCTGTTGATGGAAAATACTTAACCTTGTTGTGGGGTAGGTATTTATTTATATATTTATTCATTTATATATATTTACATGCAATTATTTATTGATTATGTAATTAATGATTTTAATTATTTATTTGTTTGCAGATAACCGGTATACCTTACATGTCTGAGAGAGAAGAAACCATTGCACTTTTGAGCCCACTAGAAGGAAACAGCAACAAGCGACTGCAAGTGAAGGTGAGATTATTTTTTTAAACTAAATTGTTTCATTTTTTTGTTTCATATTTTATTTTATGAAATGCATGTATTAACCTAAATTTAGGTATTTATAGCGGTTTATTTTATTTATTTTTAGAAAAGAAAAGCCTTACCGCCGTAGCAGTTGCTGAAAACCTGAGGCGCACTAGAGTGAAACCATTGCCAAAGAGTGAACTATTTAAAACTGAGGTAAGCCTAACTTAAAATGCTATTCCATTTTACCACTACTGAAAACCATTAAACAAAAAAATCATTACCTGTATATGACTGGGACGATGATTGCTTTATTGATTAATGGCTATGTATTGGCAAAAGGTACAAGACCATATGGGTTGTTGACTGGAAAAAGTACAAGGCCATGTTGGATTTTCTAAAAACAAAAATTTAAATTTAATTTATGGGCGGTTCCCTATGGACTCAACGAATATCCACAGGTTTGAACATGACAATCTGAACAAACTGACTTGACATTCATTCATTTTTGTTTATATATTGGTTAAAGGGGGATGTAAATGACTGAAGCTTTATAAAAAGAAAATAAGTACATGCGTTATTGTTAGTGCCGACATACAGTTTATTATAATTTTTATGGTGTTTTTTATTTAATGTCAATTATCGTTAAAGTTTTATTTACAAGTATTGATTGATTGATTGATTGAGTGATGGGTTATTTTGTTTGTTTTTTATAGGTGTGGTCATGCGCCATTAACATAGTGAACAGACAGTGAAAAAACCATACATTATGCTTTAAAGTACTCTGTACTCTTGTGTAACGTTAATAACTTGCAATAAAAAAGTTTTATTATAACACATGGCGTCAGTACCAAATACAACAAGTGAGCAAGTTGGTTTACCAAGTGGGTTAAATTTAAAATCAGAACATGATCGTTGGTTAACATTTGAATCCTGGCCTGTAGGCTGTTTGTCAACACATAAACTTGCAAAAGCCGGTTTTTTCCTTGAACCGAGAAGATGTGATGCGCTGTGTGTTTTGTCGTATTGAACTTTCACACTGGGTAGAAGGGGATGATCCCTTTAGAGGCCATTTGCGATGGTCTCCTTGTTGTCCTTACATGCTGGGAAAACAAGTGGGTAACCTATCCGTGTATCAATTTTACCGAACCACAAGGCCATTGGCTACTACTTACGTTGCTGAATCACAAATATCTAATAATAATAATAATGATGTATTACCAGCCAACAACGGTAGTGTCGATATATGTGGTCCATATGCAATAGACAGTGTTGTATTGGCGTGTGCTTTTGAAGAATTGGGAGTTTGAAAACTAAAGCACTAGCACACCCAGAGTACAGCTCTGTTGAAAAACGTTTATAATCTTATAAAAATGTTTGGCCATTAATATTAAAACACTTTACAAAACAGCTAAGTGAAGCTGGATTTTTTTTATACTGGTGAAGGGGATAAAGCAATATATTTTTAATGTGGATTTGCTTTAAAGGATTGGCAAATGACTGATGACCCTTTTGTGCAACACGCTCATTGGTTACCTAACTGTAGATACATGGTGTTGCTTAAAGGTCAGGAATTTGTGAACACTATTCGTAAAGAAAACGTGATTGCAGCACAAGAGATAAAAGTGCCTTTAGAGTTAGAACACGCAGAGCAAATACATGAGGCTGAAAAAAGACTCGTCTCTCGAACAGATACAAAATTGTGACCAACATTTATGTAAAATTTGTTATCAAGATGAACTAGGTGTTGTTTTTTTTGCCTTGTGGACACATGATAGCAGGTGTCAAGTGTGCATTAGAACTTAACACTTGTGCTATATGCAGAAAAGTAGTATCTACCACAGTTAGGGCATTTCTTGCATAACTAGTATAATGTATTAGCCATGCATAGTGCAAAATCCCTAATTGCACAATATTATTAAAGCTGTTTTAGAGTGTAATAGATATGCTTTTGTTTTGTTTATAGACTACTACAATGAATGTTTTGAATGCTGTGGGACAATCATGTGGCTTAGAGACACAGAAGCTCAGCGAATTGCCAACGCGTATTCCATTCCGCATTATCAAGATTCGGAAATTGAAAACAGCATATGGTGATCGTGTACTTTGTGTATGTGAAAACTTTGAGACATTTCTGCCTATACGGTTTAATGATATGTCGGAGAGTGTTTTTGATGAAGTCAATAATGCTGTGCAACCTGTACACTTAATTTATGAAGGTTTTAAAAAGAATAGGTGCATGGTTCGTTTTAATTAAATAAAAAAGCAAATGTCAAATAATAATAATGGAAGATATAAGTCATGACAATGGACTGAAAGAAAAATATGTGTATAGAATAATAATGTTTTAGTGTTTAGTATTGCCTTAAAAATATTATCATGAAACCAAAAAAATTATATAAAGTTTGTATATAAATGAAAATAATGGTACAATGTTGTTTTATTTTCTACAGAAGTCAGAATATTTAACATTGCAGAGAATACATGATTATGACAATAAAATGCACACTTAATACAAGTCTTTGCCTTTACGATAGTGTGTTATAGTTTTAAAAACAACGCTTGTTGTAGATCTTTTTTCTTCCACGGTGAACAATAGGCATGAAAACGTTATTGTTTTGTTTCGGATCATTATCACTATCATAATCATAAGCAGCATGATCTATATCACTATTATTTTCATCACCATAATTATCCTCTAAATTATCCTCAACATCACTAAAACCAGTTAAATATTCCTGTTCCTCTTCCTGTTCCTCTTCCTCTACTGTGTCCTCATGTAGAGTTTGCGTGGCTTTTGATAATGTTAAGGGGTTTTTGAACGTTGAACTATTGTGAGCAGTAATATTGTTTTCTTGCACTCGCTTTTTTAGCATTTTTATGATTTTCTGTTGACAGCAACAATGTTTCATGCATTACACTTCATTGATGATCACTGACACTTAAAACATCACTATTTTTACTTTTTAGCTCACTTCGACATTGTTTTGAACGTTGTTTTGAACAACTCCAAATAACAGTTCCATTTTTATTGGTTCGTTTCACAATATATGAATATCCTTTATAGAATGCATGAGACTTACCATACCTAGTCACTGATACTTCGATGTCAACTGTCAAGCATAGACTAAGCTCTAGTAAAGACAACTTAACAGTAAGAACAATAGTTTAATGAGGGAGCATATATGGATGCAAATGTGGGAAGCAAAAAAAAGTGGGAGCAAATGTGTGAGCAAAAAGTGGAAGCAAAAAGTGGGAGTAAATGTGGGAGCACAAATAATAAACTTAGTTATAACATAACCTAACTTCACCTAACCTAACCTAACTTAACTTAACCTAACCTAACCTAACTTCACCTAACCTAACCTAACTTCAAAGTGGAAGCAAATGAGGGAGCAAAAAAGTGTGAGCAAAAATAAAAGAGGGAGCAAATGTGGCAGCAAATTGTGGGAGCAAAAATTGGGAGCAAATGTGTGAGAAAAAAACAAGTGAGAGAAAATATGGAAAGCACAAGAAAAAGTGAGAGCAAATCTGTGACCAAAAGAGAGGGAGCAAATGTGGAAAGCATAAAAAGTGGGAGCAAATGTGGGAGCACAAATGATAAACTTAACCTAACCTAACTTTACCTAACCTAACCTAACCTAACCTAACTTGAAAGTGGGAGCAAATGTGGGAGCACAAATAATAAACTTAGTTATATCCTAACCTAACTTCACCTAACCTAACCTCACATAACCTAACCTAACTTCACCTAACCTAACTTAGCCTAACTTGAAAGTGAGAGCAAATGTGGAAGGAAAAAAGTGGGAGCAAATGTGGGAGCAACAAGAGGGAGCAATTGTGGGAGCAAAAAAGTGGGAGCAAGAAAGTGGGAGCAAAAAGTAGGAGCAAAAATTGGGAGCAAAAAGTGGGAGCAAATGAGTGAGCAACAAGAGGGAGAAAATGTGGGAGCAAAAAGTGGGAGCAAATGTGCGAGAAAATGTGTGAGCAACAAGAGGGAGCAATTGTGGGAGCAAAAAAGTGGGAGAAAAAAGTGGGGAGCAACATGTGGGAGCAAATGTGGAAGCAAAAAGTGGGAGCAACAAGAGGGAGCAATTGTGGGAGCAAAAAGTGGGCGCAAAAAGTAGGAACAAAAAATTGGGAGCAAAAAGTGGGAGCAAATGAGTGAGCAACAAGAGGGAGCAAAAGTGGGAGCAAAAAAATAGTGGGAGCAAAAGTTGGGGAGCAAAAAGTAGGAGCAAATGTGTGAGCCACAAGAGGGAGCAAATGTGGGATTAAAAAAAGTGGGAGCGAAAAGTGGGGACCAACATGTGGGAGCAAAAAGTGGGAGAAAATGTGGGAGCAATTGTGGGAGCAAAAAAGTGAGAGCAAAAAGTAGGAGCAAAAAAATGGGAGCAAAAAGGAGGAGAAAATGAGTGAGTAACAAGAGGGAGCAAATATGGGAGCAAAAAAAAGTAGGAGCAAAAATTGGGGAGAAAAAAGTGGGAGCAAATGTGTGAGCAACAAGAGGGAGCAAATGTGGGAGCAAAAAAAGTGGGAGCAGAAAGTGGGGGGGCAACGTGTGGGAGCAAAAAGTGGGAGCAAATGTGGGAGCAACAAGAGGAAGCAAATGTGGGAGCAAAAGAAAAAGTGGGAGCAAAAAGTGGGAGCAAATGTGAGAGCAAATATGTGGGAGCAAAAAGTGGGAGCAAAAGAGGGAGCAAAAAGTGGGAGCAACCATGACTGGTGGTTAAGACTTTTATTTCAACCATTGCACATGAATTAAATTTTGGTAGAGTAATCTGAGTAATAGTAATATTATTATTATTAATAATAAAAATAATAAAATTTAAAAAATAAATTGTAATTATATTTTTCAAGGTTGAATTTTCAAAGTACTGTCAAGAATAATAACTACATGAAACAGATTCAGAGAATTCTAGAGTGCTTTAAATTTAATCATTGGCTAGGAGCCTCCCACCACTATTCATCTGTGTGGCAAAAAAGGTAAATATTTTTTGTTTAATAAAAAGTTATGTCCAGCCTCCCACCACCATTCATCTGTGACGTCATAGCCAGTCTTAAAGCAAGTCACAACTTGTATAACATTAGCTTATGTGAAGTTAGGTAAAATTAGGTGAGCTGGGGTTAAGTTAGTTTAGCTAGCTCTATATCACTCCTAGCCAATGATTAAACTTAAAGTACTCTAGAATTCTCTGAATCTGTTTCATGTAGTTATTATTCTTGACAGTACATTAAAAATTCAACCTTGAAAAATATAATTACAATGTATTTTTAAATTTTATCATTTTTATTATTAATAATAATATTATTATTATTACTCAGATTACTCTACCAAAATTTACTCCATGTGCATTGGTTGAAATAAAAGTCTTAACAAACAGTCATGGTTGCTCCCACTTTTTGCTCCCTCTTTTGTTCCCACATTTGTTTCCACTTTTTGCTCCCACATATTTGCTCTCACATTTGCTCCCAATTTTTGCTCCCACATTTTGCTGCCACATTTGCTCCCTCTTTTATTTTTGTTCACACTTTTTTGCTCCCACATTTGCTTCCACTTTGAAGTTTGGTTAGGTTAGATTAGGTGAAGTTAGGTTAGGTTAAGTTAAGTTAGGTTAGGTTAGGTTAGGTGAAGTTAGGTTAGGTTATGTTATAACTAAGTTTATTATTTGTGCTCCCACATTTACTCCCACTTTTTGCTCACACATTTGCTCCCACTTTTTTTTTGCTTCCCACATTTGCATCCATATATGCTCCCACATTAAACTATTGTTCTTATTGTCGAGTTGTCTTAACTTGAGCTTAGTCTATGCTTGACAGTTGACATGGAAGTATCAGTGACTAGGTATGGTAAGCCTCATGCATTCTATAAAGGATATTCATATATTGTGAAACGAACCAATAAAAATGGAACTGTTATTTGGAGTTGTTCAAAACAACGTTCAAAACAATGTCGAAGTGAGCTGAAAAGTAAAATTAGTGATGTTTTAAGTGTCAGTGATCATCAATGAAGTATACTGCATGAAACATTGTTGCTGTCAACAGAAAATCATAAAAATGCTAATAAGCGAGTGCAAGAAAACAATATTACTGCTCACAATAGTTCAACGTTCAAAAAACCCTTAATATTATCAAAAGCCACGCAAACTCTACATGAGGACACTGTAGAGGAAGAGGAACAGGATTATTTAACTGGTTTTAGTGATGTTGAGGATAATGTTGAGGATAATTATGGTGATTATAATAATAGTGATATAGATCATGCTGCTTATGATTATGATAGTGATAATGATCCTAAACAAAACAATAACGTTTTCATGCCTATTGTTCACCGTGGAAGAAAAAAGATCTACAACAAGCGTTGTTTTTAAAACTATAACACACTATCGTAAAGGCAAAGACTTGTATTAAGTGTGCATTTTATTGTCATAATCATGTATTCTCTGCAATGTTAAATATTCTGACTTCGGTAGAAAATAAAACAACATTGTACCATTATTTTCATTTATATACAAACTTTATATAATTTTGTTTTGTTTCATGATAATATTTTTAAGACAATACTAAACACTAAAACATTATTATTCTATACACATATTTTTCTTTCAGTCCATTGTCATGACTTATATCTTCCATTATTATTATTTGACATTTGCTTTTTTTATTTAATTGAAACGAACCATGCACCTATTCTTTTTAAAACCTTCATAAATTAAGTGTACAGGTTGCACAGCATTATTGACTTCATCAAAAACACTCTCCGACATATCATTAAACCGTATAGGCAGAATTGTCTCAAAGTTTTCACATACACAAAGTACACGATCACCATATGCTGTTTTCAATTTCCGAATCTTGATAATGCGGAATGGAATATGCGTTGGCAATTCGCTGAGCTTCTGTGTCTCTAAGCCACATGATTGTCCCACAGCATTCAAAACATTCATTGTAGTAGTCTATAAACAAAACAAAAGCATATCTATTACACTCTAAAACAGCTTTAATAATATTGTGCAATTAGGGATTTTGCACTATGCACGGCTAATACATTATACTAGTTATGCAAGAAATGCCCTAACTGTAGCAGATACCACTTTTCTGCATATAGCACAAGTGTTAAGTTCTAATGCACACTTGACACCTGCTATCATGTGTCCACAAGGCAAAAATACAACACCTAGTTCATCTTGATAACAAATTTTACATAATTGTTGGTCACACTTTTGTATCTGTTCGTGAGACAAGTCTTTTTTCAGCCTCATGTATTTGCTCTGCGTGTTCTAACTCTAAAGGCACTTTTATCTCTTGTGCTGCAATCACGTTTTCTTTACGAATAGTGTTCACAAATTCCTGACCTTTAAGCAACACCATGTATCTACAGTTAGGTAACCAATGAGCGTGTTGCACAAAAGGGTCATCAGTCATTTGCCAATCCTTTAAAGCAAATCCACATTAAAAACATATTGTTTTATCCCCTTCACCAGTATAAAAAATCCAGCTTCACTTAGCTGTTTTGTAAAGTGTTTTAATATTAATGGCCAAACATTTTTATAAGATTCTAAACGTTTTTCAACAGTGATGTACTCTGGGTGTGCTAGTGCTTTAGTCTTGCAAACTCCCAATTTTTCAAAAGTACGCGCCAATTCAACACTGTCTATTGCATATGGACCACATATATCGACACTACCGTTGTAGGCTGGTAATACATCATTATTATTATTATTAGTTATTTGTGATTCAGCAACGTAAGTAGTAGCCAATGGCCTTGTGGTTCGGTAAAATGGATACACGGGTAGGTTACCCTCTTGTTTTCCAAAAATGTAAGGACAACAAGGAGACCATTGCAAATGGTCTCTAAAGGGATCATACCCTTCTTCCCAGTGTGAAAGTTCAATACGACAAAACACACAGCGTATCACATCTTCTCGGTTCAAGGAAAAACAACGGCTTTTGCAATTTTATGTGTTGACAAAAAGCCTACAGGCCAGGATTCAAATGTTAACCAACGATCATGTCCTGATTTTAAATTTAGCCCAGGTGGTAAACCAACTTGCTCACTTGTTTTATTTGGTAATGACGCCATGTGTTATAATAAAACTTTTTTTATTGCAAGTTATTAACGTTGCACAAGAACACAGAGTACTTTAAAGCATAATGTATGGTTTTTTCACTGTCTGTTCACTATGTTAATGGCGCATGACCACACCTATAAAAAACAAACAAAATAACCCATCACTCAATCAATCAATCAATCAATACTTGTAAATAAAACTTTAACGATAATTGACATTAAATAAAAAACACAATAAAATTACAATAAACTGTATGTCGGCACTAACAGTAACCCATGTACTTATTTTCTTTTTATAAAGCTTCAGTCATTTACATCCCCCTTTAACCAATATATAAACAAAAATGAATGAATGTCATGTCAGTTTGTTCAGATTGTCATGTTCAAACCTGTGGATATTCGTTGAGTCCATAGGGAACCGCCCATAAATTAAATTTAAATTTTTGTTTTTAGAAAATCCAACATGGCCTTATACTTTTTCCGGTCAACAACCAATATGGTTGTGTACCTTTTGCCTATACATAGCCATTAATCAATAAAGCAATCATCGTCCCAGTCATATACAGGTAATGATTTTTTGTTTAATGGTTTTCAGTAGTGGTAAAATGGAATAGCATTTTAAGTTAGGCTTACCTCAGTTTTAAATAGTTCACTCTTTGGCAATGGTTTCGCTCTAGTGCGTCTCAGGTTTTCAGCAACTGCTACGGCGGTAAGGCTTTTCTTTTCTAAAAATTAATAAAATAAACCGCTATAAATACCTAAATTTAGGTTAATACATGCATTTCATAAAATAAAATATGAAACAAAAAAATGAAACAATTTAGTTTAAAAAAATAATCTCACCTTCACTTGCAGTGGCTTGTTGCTCTTTCCTTCTAGTGGGCTCAAAAAGTGCAATGGTTTCTTCTCTCTCAGATATGTAAGGTATACCGTTTATCTACAAACAAATAAATAAAATCATTAATTACATAATCAATAAATAATTGCATGTAAATATATATAAATCAATAAATATATAAATGAATAAGTATAAAAATAAATACCTACCCCACAACAAGGTTAAGTATTTTCCATCAACAGCAAAACTGTTAAACAAGACCATGTGTTTCACGCAACGCAGTGTGTTCAAACGTATTCACATAAGTGAGAGTGGAAATGATAACGACATGTCTTTATATATGTTACGTTGCATGTATAATCATTTTTTCCCACGCTTTGAACATTCTGTTTTCGTGGACGTGGACAGCTAACGTCCAAGGTGAACATCTGTGCCAGGTCAAATTTCACATGAACTTGCATTTTGTCACGTACGAAGCAAGACAGGATGTGACTTGTTTAGCCCTCATGTGGTTTCACATGTGTATGCATGCATTTCGCACTCCCCTGCCACCACGGTTGTCAGATTATTTAACCTTTAAGTGTCTTTGTTATTTTCCATTGCACTTGTTGTCTAGTCAGATCAGCGCATTCCAATAAGCTCAAATGACATTCTCATCCTGCTAGTCTGCTCCTCTACAAGTTTGTTTTCTGTACTCGCTTCGACCAACATAGAACCAAGTTCTCATCATCGTTTACACGTTAAAGATCCCCTTCGGGGGTAAACAAAATCTTAGCACACGTGACACGTTTTCAAATATTCACCTCCATCCGTCATGGGAAATACCACACAAAAAAAACATCCGTCATAACCCGCCCCACTGTCCCACCATAATAGCAATTCATTTCTTCCAGGCATGGTCACTGTGCTCGACAACAGGCTCGTTGAGACACATAACAGCAGTACCGTCTCTCTCAACGATCATTCTTAATTAAAATTTAAACAGGTAATTTTTTTTTCAACATATAGTATGGCGTTAGGCCCTTTGGCAAAAATCAAAAAATCGATTCAAAAACAGGGCGTTATCCCAAGTGCTAAGACCCCTCGTACAAGTCCGTAACCTTCTTAGTTCACAACATATTAACAAAAGTGCACTTAGACCCTTTTGACAAAAATCAAAACTATATTCAAAAACCAAATCCAACGACCCCTCATACAAGTCCATAGCCTTCTTAATTCTCGAAATATTAACAAAAGTGCATTTAGACCCTTTTGACGATAATCAAAACTACATTAAAACGGGGTGTTATCCCAAATCCAACGACCCCTCATACAAGTCCGTAGCCTTCATAGTTCGTAACATATTAAAAACCACATGACCTATTAGTTTTCAATCTTTTGGTTAAATTAAATTTAAAAACAAACTCATCCATAAATAATTATTTAAAATGCCCGCCCTCTTACAAAATCCCCAAGTGCGCATGCGTAAAAAACAAAATCAAAATGTTGATTCATAGCGGCATCCAGCAAAACGCATGCGCTCTATGAGCAACAACGTTTAAGTTCATACTGGTATCGCCCCTCATGTCTGTCGCATTTGTAAAGTGACTTTTACAAAACAAACAAAAACAATTTTACCCCCTAGTAGGGGTAGGTTTTATTTTGGGGTTGAAATGGGTTGTCCATTGGAAAGGGGGCATCAGCCTGACTCCAACGATACCTCATTTGTTAAAATACGACCATTGGTTCACGAGATATGAATAAGCAAAATGTGTGCACTAACTTTTTGAACAGACTGTGCGTTAGAACACCCACTACTCCACTAATAATAATTACGAGCCTTAATTGTCGCGATATTCGACCATTCAGTTTGCCATTCATTGAGGAACTGGGAATAAATAGCAGGTAGAAAGTCCGTAAAAGGTACAGTGATATTATAAACTACTCCATATCCCTGAGCTGCCCACTTTGCTATGCGGTCAACATCCTCGTTTCCTTGGATACCCGAATGCTCCGGGATCCAAGTGATCACTACCTCCCGTGCCATGGTCTTAAAATCATACAACATTTGCGCAATTTGATACACATGCCAATTATCAGAACAACTCGGATTCGATAAAGCCTGGATGACACTCATGGAATCCGTGCAAATCATTGCCGGGGAAACTCTGTGAGTACGTATATACTGACAGGTTTGGCGAATGGCAAATACTTCAGCTGTAAAAATCGTTATATATTTTTGGCAAACTATATGTGCGTATAATCTGTCGATCCGGAGCATAAAAAGCCGCCCCCACTCCATCTGGTGACAACATTCTTGAGCCATCTGTATAAAACATAGTATAACGAGAATAGCAATTGACAATATCCCGAAAGCATCGTGAAATTACTTGCGGAAAACGCTGATACATCCGGAATAGCGCCGGTAAGGAAGTGTGCAATATATTTGGCTGGGACTGTAGGACCCTATGTGAAACCGTGTATGGTAAAGGTTTGAGCGTTTGCAGTAGATCTGACCGAAAAGGTTGCAAGATTTCGTATGCCAATACCAGAGCCGGCTTAAGCGGACGTGCGAAGCGATTTTGCGCATAATACTCCACAAGCAGCTGTACTTTACTGATAATCGGTGACGCCGACAATGACATTTTAGAAACCAGGTACTTACTGGCCAAAAATCTCCGTCGTAAGTGTAAATGTAATTCCCCAGAATCAACTAGTAATGCACAAGTGGGACTGGACGGAAGCGCCCCCAAAATAACACGTAAAGCCCGATACTGCAACCTGTCGAATGTGACCAACCGACTACTCGCCATCATATCGTAGAAAAAGCAACCATAATCCATCTGGGAAGGAATAATATTCTTATAGACCGTAAGTAATAAATGAGGATCTGCCCCCCAAAACCCCGGCGTGCTAGCGCTCGGAGAACGTGTATTCTTTTTTCAATTCGAACAGTGAGTGTTTGAACCTGGCGCGACCACAGTAATGTGTAATCCTTTTGGGCCTTAGAGAGCACTTCACCCAGTCACCAGTTGAGGGGAAGAATCCTTCTTCTTTCTTTTTTTCGTGAGATTTTTTGTGCCCGAGAGAGCACTTCACCCAGTCACCAGTTGAGGGGTATGAATACTTTTTGATGAAGAGAACCGCGCGATGTGGTTAGAAGTAGAATTGAAGGTAAACTCACGCATAATACAGAATCCTTGTAATGTAAATATAAGACAAAACGTAAAAAAGAAAAGGGATAAAAGGGAAAAACAAAAGAATTGGAGATGTAGGTGAAAAGGGAGGAATATAACACAAGGTGCAATATCTTCACGCCTAGTGACCCACCAAGGCGACTTATATACTACAACCGGGTAACACCGGGTCAACAGATAAGGGAACCATTTACAACGTTATAAGTGAAGGTGGCAGGCGTCTAGAAAAGATACGATCGCACGAACAATGGGAATCGTCGGAGTGTGTAACAAACATGTAATATTCAAGGGCTGTACAAATCCAAGTTGGAGCAATTCACGAATGAAGTTTAAGCGAGGGCGTTCGAATAGAATACATTGGAATAAAAGATGTAGGATGGTACCGATAGTTTGCCCACAGTCACACCGGTCGGTGGCACGAAGTTTAAATTTAAACAACCTATCCGGGGTGAGGGAGTAATTAAATCGGAGACGCATTATGGTAGTTATATGACGACGTGTGTAAGTACAGGGGGAAAACCAAGGTGTGATCGGGATATGGGGCTGAAGTCTGCAATAAAAGGTACCCTTGAACCGAGAGGATGTACGGTATCCCAAATGGTTTGTCATGATTGTTGGAAGTGTTGTTTGGATTTTAAAAGCAAGTCGCTCGACGGGTCAGAAATATTATAACACGTGTCGCGGCCGAGGGTCGCGGATTTGGCGAATGTATCGGCTGTTTCATTACCAGGGATCGAAGCGTGGCCAGGAATCCATACAAAAAGGATGTCAAAATTGGCTTGGGATAATTCGTAAGATAATCTTTGGATGGAATGAATATACCAGTTTTGTAATAAATAGGAAGAAAGGAGGGCGGACAAGACACTGTGAGCGTCAGATAATATTATAGGTTGTTTGATGGATAATTGTTTAATAACTTGTAAGGCATGGCGAACAGCAAATGCTTATATCACGCGACAAGCAGATGACTTCGCTCTCTTTCAAATCCGCTCGTATAAATTTGGTAACTGTAGCTTTAAGTTCTCAGCCATTCAATCTTACAACCATCTTCCAAGCGATTTAAAATCAATTTCCAATCTGTCGACTTTCAAATTCAAATTAAAGGAACTACTTTGGAATTGATACCTAATAAAGTAGGTAGCCAAATTTAGTGAATCAGCATGCCTCATTTCACTCTGCATTGATAAAATTATTATTTTAATTATTATTTTACTTTTTTATTTTTATGTTATTTACATTGTACATTTTCTTTTGGTAAGCTAATTACAGTGTTAAGTCTAGTATCATTGTCGAAAATTAACTTAATCACGCAGCAAATGTGTATATAAGGTATATATGTATATAAAATTGTAGTAGACGCCAATAAATTTGTATTTTACAATTCCTATGTAAGAGCCTCTGGCTCGTTGGAATTAATTGTTCAATAAATGATGATGATGATGATGATTCTGCGGTGAAAATCGAAATATCGCACGGTAAGGAGAATGTTAAAGTTCGATCAAGAGCAGGGGCGTAGATTGATACGCCTGTAAAGGGGGCTTGAGATCGTTTGGAACCGTCAGTATAAAAGGGAATGTGACTAGGGAAGTGATGAAGGAAAGCTTGAAGCTGCTTGTGACAGAGATGAGGGAGATTACGAACAGGAGGTGGTAAGGATTGAAAAACATTCAGAAAGACGGAGGCGGTGAAAAATTGAACGGGATAATTGCCGCTGTGTAACAAATGAGTGCGGGTTTGTAAGATATTCGGTTTAAGGGGAAGAAAAAATTGATAAGCAAGAAGCAACGAAGGGGAGCGGACAGAGTAAAACAGCTTCTTCCTCTTAGTGGTAGCAGAGAATTGAACCTCTTCTTCTTCTTTTAAGGGGGCTGGGGGGGGGGGGGGGGGCAGAGCGTTGAGCTTTTTACCCAATAACGAAGTTCGGAACGTAACGAAGGGTGTAAGGATCATCTACCAAATGAAGGAATGAGGCTAACAAAAATCGAATAAAAGGAGTAAAACCAAGGAGACAAGGGAACTATTCTTCACGTCAATTGACCCACAATGACGACCACTAAAACGTAAACACAACCGGGTCACACAGAAGGGTACTAAAGTCAAAAAATAAGGTTTCAATCACCAATAAAGGTTAAGAGCGAGGTAATTACTGGGACGGTGGTGTCTGAAAGAAGGGTTTCGATAGTTAAGGGAAGTTGAAAGCTGTTGAAGAGAGTGAATATTTCTCGTACTTTCTAATCTCGCTCGCATGTAAATATCGTTTGTCATTTGTCAAATGTATATTCTTTGGCTTTATGTTCTTTGCCTTTTGTCTGTATCCTGTATCCTGTGTTCTTGTTCAATACAATCTAAGTCAACATGTGTTCGTGTATTTTAATCCGTTCATCCCGTGTTTAACTGATACAATAGAAACCCATGCATAGCTCAAGTAGTTTCAATAGGTTATGGGCCCAGACATAACGGTGTTCTGTGATCATTTTCTTCAGCGAACTTTAAAGTGAGAAGGCAAAATGAGTGAACATGCTTCGAGTCCTTGTGCTTATGGGTTTCCGAAATTGAGTGTTCGGGAGGATTATTCGAACTGGTCTTTTGGGATGTCAAATTATCTCAAAAAGCATGGATTGTGGGCCAGTGTGAGAGGCACAGATGTGTCGGAGGGACATGATCGTCGTGACGAAAGAGCGCTGGCGGATATATGTCTCATGGTGGCTGTTCACAATTATCCCCATGTTCGAGACTGTGCAAAAGCTAAGGATGCCTGGCATGCCCTTGAAAAGGCTTTTGAAGATAAAGGAAAGTGGGGTTATATCACGCTGATGCGAAATCTGTGCTCGCTCAAGTTATCAGATTTCGATTCCATGGACAAGTATATTGGTGAGGTTATGTCAGTTACACAGAATATAGCACCTTTTGATGAGGCTGTCGCTGATAAGTTTGTTGCTGCTATGATACTTCGAGGTCTTCCTGATGAATACGATAACTTAGTTATGACCGTAACTTCAACATCGGAGAAACTACAATTTGACCGCATCAAGTCTATCTTGTTGGACGAAAGCTTTCGCCGAAGTCATGGTGAAAAGTCAGCTGATGGAGCAGCCCTGTACAGCAACACCAAGAAGGAAGTCAGATATGTCAAGAAACCAAAGAGCTCTAGTGAAAAAGCGGTTGACAAAAGTCGTTGGAAGTGTTGGATTTGTGGTGAAAAGGGTCACGGAAGAGACACTTGTCCACAGAAGACAAAAGTTTAAAGTGCACCGAAGTGTCCAAAATCCAATAAAAGTCTGTTTTGTGCTTTAACTGCTCGCGTACCAAAGAATTGTTTCGTCATTGATTCTGGTTGTAGTGCTCACATGTCTCCTAATGTTAAACTTATGTCAAATTATAAATGCAATGATGATCCTGATATAAACATTGTAATTGGTATCAATGATAAGTTGTCTGTACAAGGAGTTGGTGACATTGCACTGAATGTAAACGACAGTATTAATAATCTGTCAGACGTGATGCATGTTACACGATTGAGTGTTAACTTGCTGTCGGTAAGTCAGATGATTACAAGGGGTGCTGTTGCTGTGTTTAACAAAAATGGATGTGAAATCTTGGATTCAGAGAATTGCTCAGTGAATGGTTGCGTGCTAGCTACTGGTTCAGTTTTGAATGGTCTATATTATCTGAATGTTAACAAAGATATGTCTGCCCTTGTTGGTGATGTTTCTGATTACAATTTGTGGCATCAGCGGTTGGGCCACGTTGGACAACAGAAGTTACAGGTCTTAAGTCAAATGTCTGATGTTGTTAAATTTAAGGAAATACCAAAGGAATTGTGTGAACCATGTGTTCTCGGGAAGCAGCAAAGGCAGTCATTTCCACAGGGGAGTCACTCGAGGAGTGAAAGTTTGCAAAGGTTTGGTGCTTTTCAGTCGGTCAAAACGAATGTACCCAAAAAGAGCTGAGTTGTGCCCTAATCCTGAAATAAATTACATGAGATTAATAAATACACTAGGATGACCAGTTTCGATCGTCAAGCGATCATCATCATATCCAATTACACTTAGGCTATAACATCTATGTTTGAAAATACAGGTGAAAAATATTTACAATATGTACAATTATTTAGTTGCAGTATTGGTAATGCAACTGTCAGTGTATGTTAAATGTAGTATATCTAATGTTAGCTGAAATGCTAGAATGGTGATAAAAATCCGGAGTTTGTCTGTTTGGGGTGATAATATGGTTATACAAAATCCACTATGGTTATACTGTAATAATACTGGCTGATACTTATCCGGTTAGTCTTCCTTACTGGAACTTCGAGCCGTTTCGTGTTTAGTGAAACCAAGGAGAAAGTCAAGGATTTTGTTGCATATTGTGAAACTCAGAAAGGTAAGACACCAAAGATTTTTAGATCTGACAATGGTAAGGAATTTGTCAATTCTGACCTGAACAAATATTTCAAGGAAAAAGGGATTGTACAACAGAAAACTGTAAGGTATACAGCTGAACAAAATGGCGTAGCAGAACGTCACAATCGTACCATTATGGAAAGGTTTAGATGCATGTTGTTTACAGCAGGATGTTCTGAAAAACTGTGGGCAGAAGCAGCCAATACGGCAGTGTATATTTTGAACAGGAGTCCTCATAGTAAAGTTGATAATGCTATAACAGAGGAATTGTGGACTGGTAAAGCTGTAAGTCATGAGAATATGAAAATATTCCGTTGCGATGCTTATGCCCATGTTCCAAAACAGGTGTGTACTGGCAAATTGGAACCCAGAAGCAAATGTTTTGTGTTTGTTGGGTATGCTGGGGTAAAGAAATGTTACCGTCTGTTTGATCCCAGTAAACCTAAAGATATATTTGTAGAGCACAGTGTTAAATTTTTAGAACATAAATTCACCAGATGTGCTGAGAAAAATGTTGAAATAAGCGATGTAATGTATTGTCCGTTGCATGACATTGCAAATGATGATGAAAACAGAATTGGACAGGATAATAACCTGCCAATCATTGAAGTTTCAGTTGCTGGTCAGGTTAGTGACATGACGTTCCAGGTATTGCTCTGTGTTGTGTTGGCAGTAAGCACAAGAGTGTAGTGCAGTATCTTTGACATAGTCTTTGATATCAGTGAAGTTCAGTGTCAAAAACAATATGGTGTGTGAATTGTGAATCTTTCCACAACAAATAATAAAATATGCATTCTAGAGGAGTCTATGTGATTTATTAAGAAGTGAACCTAACATTTTATGGCGACCGTGACAGGATTCATTCATAGTAAAAGGCTCCCGTGAATAAAGAAGATGGAAAGACTCGCTAAAGAAAGAACCGTAAAGCGGCGGTTATTTACGCGCTCACACAATCAACTAATGGCGTTGTTAGAAGATGATCAAACTGAAACGGAAAAAGTGCAAGTGCAACTTGAAATCCTTCAAGAAAAGTATGATGATATTTCTAATTTAGATGGATTAATATTTCAACAGATGATAGACGACGAGTGTGAGGATGACGAAATAGAAACGGAATGTGAATCAGCTGATGATTACAAACACAAATTCCTTAGCTGTAGAACAAAAGCAACACGTTTTATGAATCCCGTTGTTTCCATTACCCCTCCACAAAGTGTAGTGAATGACAATGTTTGTGATAAAAAGAAATATAGACTTCCAAGAATAGAATTTAAGAAATTTTCTGGTGAAATAATTGATTGGTTATATTTTTGGAGCCAGTTCCGTAAAATTCACGAGGATGAGGACATTGGGAAGGAAGATAAATTCCAATATTTAATTCAGGCTATGACAGAAGGTTCCAGAGCATATGAATTAGTTACTAGTTTTCCACCCACTGCCGAGAATTATGACAAAGCTATAGAGAGTCTTCAAGCTCGATTTGGTAGAGAGGACTTGCAGGTGGAAGTTTATGTTCGTGAATTGCTCAAACTAGTATTGACGAATGCAGTCAATTCCAAAGAAAGGCCAACACTGAGTAGCTTGTATGATAAATTAGAGTCACATCTCAGATCGCTGGAAAGTTTAGGAGTTACTACAGAAAAATGTACTGCAATGCTGTATCCCCTAATTGAATCATCTTTGCCAGAAGACCTATTAAGAGCATGGCAGAGGAATACTTCCTTCAGGTGTGATTCCGTATCCAAAGATCGTTTGCAGCAGCTTATGGCTTTTCTTCAAAATGAAGTAGTAAGTGAAGAAAGAATTTCATTGGCTATGAAAGGGTTTAGTATTAGCACATCCCAAGGATCTAAGATTAAGGGAGACAAGAAACCAAGGGATGTTATTGAACCAAATATACCTACTGCTTCTGCTTTGTTTGCTGATGTTTCTAAGAGACAGGAGTGTGTTTTTTGTCTTAAGCCTCATTCGAGCCCAGAGTGCATTAAAGCTCAAAAAATGACTGTAGGGGAGAAAAGGAAAATCTTAACTGATAAACACTGTTGCTTCAATTGTTTAAAGATGGGCCATGCAAGTAGAGCTTGTAAATCGATTGTCAGGTGCATTGTTTGTGGTGGTAAACATGTGGTATTAATGTGTTATAAGCTCCGTGACAAAGAAAATGAAAGTGTGTCCAAACAGAATTACGAGGGAGACAGGAATTTGGTTCTCCAGGATGTCAATAATGTGGATAAGGCTTTAGCTAATGTGTCTTGTTCTCCTGAGGTGTACTTGCAAACCCTGGCAGTTGTCGTTAAAGGAAAGGGTAAACAAAAAACTGTACGAGCTGTCATTGATACTGTGTCTACTAAATCCTACATTGCACGTGACCTAGCCGAAGAAATGGGGTATCAGTCAATCAGGAAGGAAACGTTAATACATTCCTTGTTTGGTGGAGTACGTTCTCGAGCAGCAAAACACGACTGTTACAGAATAAGTTTAAAGCGATTGGAGGGAAACTATTCCAAGGAGCTGGAAGTTTTAAGCCAAGAGATAATTTGTGAAGATGTCCCATATATTAAGAATGGTTCTTGGAGTGAGGAGATAAGGGATCTGAAAATATGTTTAACTGATGTACGAGAGAGAGGGCCTGTGCAGATTCTGATTGGGGCCGATAAGGCGGGTGAACTGCTCACTGGGAGGAAACATCAACTAAAATGTGGCCTAGTTTTGGTGGAGACTTCCCTAGGGTGGACACTAATGGGAAAAGTCATAGGTAACAAGGCCCAAAGGGATTCGGCATCATTATTAGTGTCATCATTGTTTTCCCAACATACAAGAATTTCTGATCTCTGGGACTTAGAAATTCTTGGAATTACTGACCCTGTTGTGAAAGAATCTATCGTCGAGAGGAATGAGCGTGTTAGAAATAACTTCCTTGAGACTGCACGACTGAATGAAGATAACAGATATGAAGTGTGTCTGCCTTGGAGTGAACAACATCCACCTCTCCCTGACAACAGAGAAATTGCTCAGCACAGATTAGAAATCACTACAAAGAAACTACAAGCTGAACAACATTATCAGGAGTATGATAATGTCTTACGAAGTTGGTTGGAGCAAGGAATCATCGAGAGGGTACCTGAAGAAGAACTGAAGAATAGTGGACACTATCTACCTCACCGACCTGTCTTCAAAGAAAACAGCACCACCAAGATCAGGCCTGTTTTTGATGCCTCGGCGAAGCAGAGAAACGCTCCATCTCTGAACGAATGTATTGAAAAAGGGCCTAACTTCATAGAGTTGATCCCTAGTTCGCTACTGAAGTTCAGAGAAAATGAGATCGGTGTGACGGCTGATGTAGAAAAAGCATTTCTTCAAATAAGTGTCAATCCTAGAGACCGTGATTTTCTGAGATTCCTTTGGTGGGAGGAGGAAAGTACAGGGAAGGTAGAAGTGTTCCGTCACAATAGAGTTGTCTTTGGACTTGCATGTTCTCCGTTCCTATTGTCGGCAACCATCAAACTCCACTTGAACGAGTTGAAGAGACAAACAGTCGATAATAGTTCCTACTCAACTTCAACAATAGAAAGATTGGAAGAATGTTTTTATGTGGATAACTGTGCTATTAGTGTTAACAACAGAAATGACCTTCATTCATTCATGCGAGAGGCAAGCATAATAATGGATAAGGCTTCTTTCAATCTCCGAGGGTGGGAGTATTCTCAGGATGGTACAGCTGAAAATCTGACTCATGTGCTAGGGCTCATTTGGAATAAAGGAGAAGATACCATTGAACTGAATCCAACTCATGTTAACGATTTCAAATATGATGTAATCACTAAAAGAGCTATACTAGGAGCTGCACATAAGGTGTTTGACCCTATTGGCTTCGCATGTCCGGTATTTCTCTGTCCAAAATTAATCTTGCAAGAACTATGGGCCACTGACTTGGGTTGGGACACCAGAGTAGACGAAACAACAAAGAGAAGATTCATGAAGTGGTTGGCAGAACTACCTCAGCTGTCTGAGATTAAGATTCCTAGATGTTTGATCGGTAGTGTCCAGTCGGTTGAAGATATATCTCTTCACGTGTTCTGCGACGCCAGTCAAACTGCGTATGCTGCAGTCATATTCTTACGAATACAGAGGGTTGACAATATAGAGCTACGATTTGTACAAGCCAAGACAAGAGTGGCACCCAAGAAGAGTATCACCATACCACGCCTGGAATTATTAGCAGCTACAATAGGGGTTCGACTAGTGACGTCAGTACTGCCAGCATTAACTGCAAAAGAAATCATTACTTATTATTGGAGTGACTCGTCGACTGTGTTGTCCTGGATCAAGTTAGACGAACCTTGGGGGACCTTCGTGTGGAACAGAGTGCAAGAAATTCGAAGACTGTCCAGAATAGAACTGTGGCGGCATGTTCCAGGAACCATGAATCCGGCTGACCTGGCATCAAGGGGATGTAGCACAAAACAGTTACTTCAACAGAGATGGTGGGAAGGGCCAAAATGGCTAAAACAATCTACTACACAATGGCCTAGCCTCGAAATTCCAACAAACGATGATGAAGTCTTCCAAGAAAGAAAAAAGAAAGTCAACACTATGACGGTGTTAGAAGACAAGTCCAATACCCAAGAATGGCACCATGACTATTTCTCAAGTTTCCGTAGAACAGTTCGTATGATAGGATGGATCTTGAGGTTTCTGTATAATTGTCGACAGAAAAATAATAGAAGAACTACCGAACTATCCATTGAAGAAACCACAGAAGCAGAAAAAGTCGTGATGAAGTTCATACAAAAGGAGTGTTTTGTTGGTGAAAAGGATGAAAGATTCAACTCACTATGTGTTTTCATGGATGATGAGGGAGTGATGAGACTGAAAACAAAAATTATATCGCGCAAAGATGATTATGCTTTCCGTTGTCCTGCTATCCTTCCTGCGAAGCATACAGCAGTTCACGCTCTCATTAGGGAGAAGCACAAAGACTTATGTCATGCTGGAACCCAGATTCTGCTCAGTGGGCTCAGACAGAAATATTGGATCCTTGGAGGAAGGAGAACGGTGAAGGGTGCAATTAAAACATGTGTTGTCTGCAGGAGGTACCATGGAAAACATCTTGAAGCAGAACAAACTCATCTCCCCATAGACAGAGTAAGAGAAGCCTCAATTTTTGAAATAACAGGGGTCGAATTTGCCGGGCCTCTGATTTTGAAAGGTGGAGAGAAAGCCTGGGTCTGTCTGTTCACGTGTGCGGTTTTTCGTGCAGTACACCTGGAGTTAGTAACATCTTTGGCTACTGCAACATTCCTCGAAGCTTTTCGGCGCTTCGTGTCCAGACGTGGAAGGCCAATGATTGTCTATAGTGACAATGGGACAAACTTTCAAGGCACCTGCAATATGTTGGAGACAATTCAGTGGGATAAAATTGCTGAATATAGTTCTGTACACCAAATAAAATGGAAATTCAATCCTCCCACTGCAGCATGGTGGGGAGGATGGTGGGAGAGGCTGATTGGTGTCCTCAAACAAATACTCAGGAAAGTTCTGGGAAGGTCATGTCTGTCGTACCAAGAAATGATGACTGTTCTGTGTGACATTGAAGCTGTCATGAATTCACGACCACTTACTTACCTGTCCAATGATGGAGAAGACTTGATGGCTATCACCCCTGCAATGTTCCTACAGGAAGTCAAGGAGATTGGAATGCCCGATATCGACATGATAGAGGACATAAAACTTGACAGAAGATTCAGGTACAGACAGAAAGTAAAGGAAACATTAAGGGTAAGATTCAGGAATGAATATCTTGGACAGCTAATACAGAAGAACCACATTAGGAAAAGTCAGCACAAACCCTGCGTAGGTGAAGTAGTACTGGTAGCCAGTGACAACACGAAGAGACTAGACTGGCCGCTGGCAAGAGTGACGGAGGTCATCCCTGGCAAAGGTGGTGTCGTGAGAGTTGTTCGCTTGGTGACTACAAAAGGAGAGCTACTGAGGCCAGTACAGAGGGTGTATCCACTTGAAGTGACATCTGGAGAAGATCATGCTTTAAGACTGCAAGTTGAGTGGAATGAAAATGAGAAGAAGGAGAAAAATCCAAAGACTGTTAAACCATCTACTAATACTTCTGATCTCATCAAAACCAGTAGTGGGAGAGTGGTGGTTAAACCAAAGAGATATTTTGAGTGACTTATTTATTTCTGTGTTCATTTATTTTGTGAAAATATATGTGTTATGTTATTTTATTGTTTTGTTGAGTTGTTTCCACAACTCAAGGTGGGAGAATGTTGTGTTGGCAGTAAGCACAAGAGTGTAGTGCAGTATCTTTGACATAGTCTTTGATATCAGTGAAGTTCAGTGTCAAAAACAATATGGTGTGTGAATTGTGAATCTTTCCACAACAAATAATAAAATATGCATTCTAGAGGAGTCTATGTGATTTATTAAGAAGTGAACCTAACACTCTGGTTAATGAAGACATTGTTGTAATTCATGATATGAAAATTATGAGATTGACCAGTTTGGTGTTTCTGAAAATGCAGGTAGGAGGTACCCTTTAAGGGAGAGACGCCCAAAACAATGTCCTGATTATGAGGTCTATTTTGCTGAAAGTGGTGGTTATGTGGAACCAACCACTGTGTCTGAATCACTTAACGGTACGGATGGCATTCAATGGAAAAAGGCGATGGAGGAAGAACTCAAGTCATTTCATGATAATGATGTGTGGACATTAGTTGAGAAACCTGATGGAACAAATATTGTAAGATGCAAATGGGTGTTTAAAGTGAAACGTAATACTGAAGGTAATGCGTCTAAATTTAAAGCACGCTTAGTGGCTAAATGTTGGTCTCAACGGTATGCAGTTGATTATCTGGAAACTTTTGCACCTGTAGTGCGGTATAGTACATTGAGATTATATTTTGCTCTTACTGTAAATATGGATCTGGAAGTTCATCACCTGGATGTTTCAACAGCTTTTTTGAATAGCGATCTTAAAAATGATATTTATAAGTACCCCCCAGAAGGCTATGAATGTGACAGTTCTATAGTTTGTAAGCTTCGAAAAGCTGTTTATGGTTTGAAGCAAGCATCTCGCACTTGGTATCACAGGGTTCATCAAATTCTTACTGAAATCGGTTATAAGAAACCTCTGTTTGAACCATGTGTATATTAATGTAAAGATTCATCATCTTTTGTTGTTATTGCCCTATATGTTGATGATTTTTTTGTATTTTTAATAATCATGTCCAAGTGGAGAAACTGAAGTCTGTGTTGCAATCTCATTTTAAAATCAAAGATTTGGGACAAGTCTCTGAATGTCTGGAGATGAGAGTTCAAAGAAGCAAAGATTGTATTAGATTGGATCAGAAGTGTTATCTGTTAGATGTGTTTGATAGGTTTAACATGTCATATTGTACTCATGTGAAAACTCCAATGGAAACAGGTTTGTTGTTGGAGAAATCCACATCCTGTGACAAATCCTGTCCCTATCAACAGGCTATTGTTGCTTTGTTATACCTTTCCATTTGTACCAGGATAGATATTGCATATGTAACTAATTATTTGAGTCAGTTCAATAACTGCCATGGTAAGGAACATTGGACATGTGTCCAGATAGTGTTCAGATACTTGAAGGGTACCGGTACGGTGGATGTTGGTATCATGTATAAAAAATCAGAATGTGATGTCAAGGGTTTTGTTGATGCTTCTTTCGGAAATAATTTAACTGACAGGAAATCTGTGAGTGGTTATGTATTTAAATATGCAGAAGGCCCAATAAGTTGGGACAGTAAGAAACAGACAGTTGTGGCACTGTCTAGCTCAGAAGCAGAATACATAGGTCTGACTTAAGCATGTAAAGAAGCTCTGTTACTTAGAGGTTTCTTCTTTGAGTTGTGTAAGAGAGGAGGTCCAATTCAGTTGTGTAATGACAGTCAGAGTGCTCAGAGGTTGGCTGAGAATGAAGGTTTTCATCAGAGAACAAAACACATAGATGTGCGCTATCATTTCATTAGGGACATCTTAAAGAAATGCAATGTAAAGTTGTCCTATATGCCTACTGCTGAAATGATTGCTGATGTATTGACAAAAGGTCTGCCAATTCATGGTCATGTGAAATGTGTTACTGGCATTGGTTTGTCCTAAGTGCAGCATAATGCAGCATTGCTCGATTAAGGGAGAGTGTTGAAGAGAATGAATATTTCTCGTACTTTCTAATCTCGCTCGTATGTAAATATCGTTTGTCATTTGTCAAATGTTTATTCTTTGGCTTTAAGTTCTTTGCCTTTTGTCTGTATCCTGTGTTCTTGTTCAATATAATCAAAGTCAACATGTGTTCGTGAATTTTAATCCGTTCATCCCGTGTTTAACTGATACAATAGAAACCCATGCATAGCTCAAGTAGTTTCAATAAAAACCGTGATGGTATAAGGTATGAAGAAAGGGAGGTCGGTGTGAATCGTGAAGGGCACATTTAAAGAATATATGATTGACGGTACCTAAAAACTTCCCACAATCGCACATAGGGGAAGGGCGGAAATGAAGGCGGGCTAAGTGAACAGGAGATAAAGCGTGATTAAAACGGAGGCGAATAATGGTTGTGATATGACGACGAGTGTGTTGTCCGGTAGAGAACCACGGCTTGAAGGGAGGTGTGGGCTGCAATTGATGATAAATAGTTGCTTTGGATTGCGAATAGGAATTCCACCATTGTTTTCATTCTTGTCGTAAGTGAGTTTGAATGTCAGGAAGCAGATCAGTGTACGGTATTGCTAAATCATACGTATCTCCGTGCCCTTGGGCTGCATTTTTTTTGCCATGGTATCAACCATATCATTACCCGGAATGTGAGAGTGACTAGGAAGCCATAAAAATAACATCAAAATCAAGAGTAGATAGGTCGAAAGTTAAACGGAGAATTTGCATAAGGTACTGTACCCGATAATCCGGAAAGGATCCAGTTGGAATATCCATTTCCCCCGCTGGATTGCCTATTTCTAACTGCTCCGGCATATACAACATTAGAAAACGCTTCCAACATGGCCTTTAGGGAATTACAGACAGCAGTTACCAGAATATTGTGGATCAACAACCAACTACACGGGACACTCACCTTTACTTACCTCTCGGGGACTGGGAATTCAGCTTCGCCTACACTACATCCACAATATTCTTCTCCTTACATTTAAAATGAATCACACTCCAACAACAATGGAAAACAATCCGAACAAAATTTATTAACAATTGGGTAAACTAATCTACTATAAACAAAATAACAATAAACGAATTTAACAATAGACATTAAAATTAAAACACGCAATCATTCACACCTGCTTTCAACTCTACATCTTACTACAATGCTGTATTAAAAATTATGGGCATAAATCTTGGCTTGTTCTAGGCCTACACTGCGTAAAAAATAAAAACGTTTAATGAAGTCTTTTAATGGCATTCCAGACACATGGTTTCATTCACAAGCCTGCGTTTGCAGAACGCACGTGCATTAACTTTGTTTCATCAATGAAATACCGGCACCACGCCGTACTCGAAACTGGTTTATACAATTAATACAAGGCGGTGAGAGTACACTTGTTTATATTATGTCATCGCTCTCCAATCTAACGGTGAATCATTCTCGCTAGCCCACAGAGACTGCTTGTGTGTGCATTTATAAAAACACGTAAAAATTAACATTTAGTTCTTACAAAAGTTCACATAACTACTCTGTTTCTTAAACAATCATTCTAAAAATTTTATACACTCTTTCATTCGCACCCCGTAATGGTTCTAGACCAATCCGGTTCCACATTTTCTCTTAACAATGAACAATCATTCATACCCAAAAACATCCGCTCATAAAACACACTATTCCGAAACAATTGATTAATAAATCCTACTAAAAATAACTAATTAAATCATTTCCACAAAAATTATTTACATGTAATATGTTTATAATAATATCCATTATCTAGTGTTGCTAACGCGACACTTTCGAGATTCTAACTTCTCGGTTACAATATAATTCTTAACTAAATATATACACTGGTTTTTCACATAACCATCCTTCTCTAACGTTCTGTAGTTTTGATATACTGCTTACACATCGTCTTATATAGATTTCATTACATTGTCGGTATAATACAGTCGACTAATTAAGGTAAACTGTGCGTAATTACATAACTTCGGGTTTAATAAAATTTAATAATCGTATTATAGACATGAGTAGACAATCTTTCTCAAGTTGCATTTCCGCTGAAACCCTCCTGTTAACACAGCTAAATCGTTAATTCACAAAAACTGGACTACTTGTATATAACGGCTCTTATCATGATACATGCCTATTTATCAAAGAACAACAATACTTTGACTTCCTTAAAATGCGGAATTCCCTCGCATGTGCACTCCATAGCTCTACAAATCCTCATATAACAGTATATATGGCATAAACAATTATCATCTACTATGTTAAACAATAACCAAAAAGGATTAATTGTTATTAACATATCTTATGTAGGAACTTCTCTCAAATACTGGCATGACCCTCAGTATCATTGCGCATGACTACTGGACTACAATTATACATGCGTAAGTTCTTCAAACGAAACTTCCAATTGTAATGAACGATATTAGACAGTCGTGATTAACCTCCTAAAGTTTACTCCACAACAAGATAATTAACTGTTAACTCGTCTGTCGCAAATACATGTAATAAAAATAATACTCCTGTCTCATCTCACTTGTCAAGCTTTAAAATGTTTATCGTTGTAATATCATGTCGACAAAATGACGTGATGTTACACAAATAGCATAAAATAACACGCATGTCACTTACAGTGTCAGATAGAATTCAATCTTGACCGGGATAAACTAGCTTTGAATTCCTAGCCAAAGATTTGAATAATCTTCTATCAAAAGGTATTTCCTCTAACATATTAAATGAGCAAAGCTCTTAGCTTTACAAATAATAAGTAAGGTTTGTCAATGTCGTAATGTTTTTCCACTCTACACAAAGAATGTTCATAGGGATTAAGACTTCGGTCTTATCAAACGACTAGTATTTCTTAGATCGTCGATAGTTTATGTACAATAATGACATAACAAGATCATTCGATGTTTCTTCTTTTCTTGAAGTTATATGTTGTTACATTAAAGTTCTCAAATTAAATTTAATAAGAATTTAATTTGAAGCTATGTCACAACGTCAGAATACTTGGTTTAAATGAAATTATTAAAATTCGATTGTCGAAACGACTAGTCTCCTATGAGGCAATATGATTCCTCAAACAAAAATTTTAATGTCAGTTCCACAACTGATCCGTAGAATAAAATTGAAAAATAGATGAAATGCAATCATCTTCTAAATAATCTTGAAGTATAAAAATCTCAACACACATCTGAAGTGTAAAATACATAAAAGCACTGAAATACATGAAATGTGAAAATAAGAAATATGGAATAAGATCGCTGGAAATATGGAATAAGATCGCCGGCTCAGAATGTTACTAATCAAGCTCTATATAACAATTGAGATACACTAATACCTTATTTAGACGAAAACTTGAAGATCTATTTAAGTATTCCCACAATACTTTAGATGTTTCCTCAGTACAAGACACTGAGATGGATCTGCATTCGAACCTCGGATCTGCGACCTCAGAGATAACAAACGTCCCTCTCTGGAATTCACCAATATTCGCCTGGGCTCGAACGACATCCTTCTGGCAAATTCTTCTGTGTTGCTGGGCTACCTTTCCCTAGCATCTTGACAAATCTCTTCTGTAAAGTCTTCATTCTCCGTTGTAAATATGTATCAGCTTCATCATTGGAATATAATTATGGAAATATTCATATAAATGGTGAATGAAATATTTCCATTGCTAACGGTGTTATATTAGTGTTCGTAAACTGACGAAAATGCACAAGATGGACCGTACACTACGTCTGTATTCAAGAATACGTTGTCTAACGAAGCTCCATCGTTGTATCTTAACTCCTGTTATCGAATATGTCTCTGGCGCATGACTGTTTAGTCCATCATATCAACAATATTAATTAAGTTGAATGATAATGTTTGAAGAATAATTATAGTCATACTGTTAATGTTTATGTGTTGCACCAATATTAAAAGTTCTCCGATACTGTTCACTTGAACTGCGTTCGCCAACTTCACGTTGCAATTTATAATGATATTCAGCTTTATTTCCAACACATTTGGAAATCTAACTTGACAGGCTTATATTGTCGAAACGGTGAATATTAAAATGCTCTACTTTTCACAATATATAGTATGCGACCTGTTCTTTATATATATATATATGCTTATTTAACTTCAGATCTCAATTATATAAGAGATATAATCAATTCAATGTTCCTCGCAACTTCACGTAGAATGGAAGTGCGGTGACCTCCTACGTTCCACCTAGCTATCCTCGCGTCTCCACAAGTCGACAGTCGTCGCACTCGGACTAAGCCTTGGGATCTCCGTTAACCCAGTAAAAACACTTCCTCACTCTTCAAAGACTGCTGGAATAAGAACCTCGATCCTTGGATCTCCCCCTCCAAGTCGAATTTTTCGCGGCCATATCAATCTCCCACCATAATTTTAGCGCGTTGATTACCAATGCTTATTACTGCGTAGATTAACCGATCTGTGGTTTTTAAAGTATCAGACATAATTTCTCTTAATATTCTCTTCACTACCAAATAAGAAAATCTTCTTCTAAGGGCCTAAATGCATAATTTCATCAAATTGTGTAATTAAAGTTGATCCTGTCTTCAATAAGACCTGTTCTCATTGGCTCTGGGCTGGGATCCAATAGCATAATTTATAACAATATTTATAATATTAATTTCCAAACTCGCTGTTGTTATGCTAAATATAGCCTTCTAGAAGCGTCCATTGTGCAACATATCACGTGATCGGGCTCTCCCACAGTCTCAAGCTTGTAACACTACACTCCCGTGTCACACTTCCCGAAATTATATTTTCTAGTTAAATTTTATCATGGGGACGGAAAATACTCTAATTTTGTCCCTAAATAATTCAATTTACGGGGGCAGTACTGCGCCCGAATTCCTCTAAGTCAACGTCCCGAATCCGCGCGGATGGAAAAGGGATAGTAGGGATGTCATTACCCGGCTAAGAATTGAACATGTCCTACCGGACTGATGACTAGGGAACCCTGAACACACATAACGCACCTCTAACCATACTACTACCTAGTTGCATACAGAACAGCTAAAAAAAAAGTTGAGCACAAATGAGCAACTCGGCTCTCGGGTAGATAAGGTAAACATGTCGATTCACTGTCTGCATCTAACTAGCAGTATCGTTATCGCGTAATTAAGTATTGAAATAAGAATCAGCTCTACAAAAACGTAGTAAGTGTATAAAAAGCACTTGCCATTTATTCACTAAAATGAACATTACAAAAATGTCCCTAACATTGGTTAAAATAAAATGAAATAATGACATTGAAATAAAATATCTGCCATCTCTCGGCATAGATGCGACTAAACTAGTCTCTTGTACATCACACTCAAAATTACGTGTATATCTTTCATTTAAAGATATTTTGAAACAAAAGTATTACACTTCCATAAATATACTGTACTTCTCTTCTTAATATATCGCACTTCAAACTTCCAATTCAACATTCATATTCCCTGCTTAATACAACGTTAATATTTTTCGCAATTATAGCGTCAAATCTATAAATATTTATGAAAAAATGTTAATAATAATAGTAATATCTGTTTATATATACATATATACAATATCGCGTCCTGCACGATTTCTTTCTACATGCATTAATTGCATAGAGTTCGTTTCTACTTCTTTTCTCTCGTATTTCACACAATATATCTGTCAAATCCTGTATTACATTTCCATTATCATAGTGAACTGTTGTAACAAACACTTAAGTTCATGACTATTCACTTAAATTTACAAATCCGGTATTTAATAATCCATAATATTACAAACTTGCGACGTATGCCTTTCAGATAAGCTTCCCAAAACAAAAATAAGTGTGCATGGCATTCAAACCTCACTACTCACACTCGTAACTCTCCATAAATACACATTTCGGCTTTACTCAACTTAACACATTGTACTTCATATTTTCTCATCAACAATTCTTTATCTCACACTCTTCATAAACATATTATCGCAACTTTTATTACTCTTCCTTCCAAATAAATGCCTGTCGCATATCTTCCTCCTAGCACTTTCACAAAAACTTCTACAAACCATATCAAATACCTTCAACAAGGTAAGATATTCAGTATTCCTACTTGACATTACCACTGTAACACCTTTCGTGAATACACTACTCCTCCTCCGACATAATCTTCTATCGATTATACTATTCCGTGCTATATCTCACCTATTATATCTCTCACAAAATATTATCGCGTATCTCTTCACACTTTCACTTACATAAATCATGCCATATTTCCTTTCTCCGCTTTAAATACATCTCCGTTACAATTTCTAGCTTCTCTCTGAATCTTAAGTCTGCTCGCGTCTGTTATTCAAATAATAATATCCTTACCTCTCATCCTTTTCATTGCAATTGATACTTAATATCCTTCCTTTAATCTTACAAAACCTTTCCATAACAAATATTGATCCATAATCTTTTTACATTTCTCTCTTGCATCATTCAGATATGCCTCCAAAATACGCATACTGTTCTTATGTTCCAAATAACTTCTGGGTTTTACAATGCCATCTTCTCATACAATGGAGTTCCTTCAATGCAAATATTGAATACTCCTGTCAATTACGGTTTTATACATTATAGTTTCGTTCCTGTAACGAATTAGCTTTAATATAGGATCATCATGTCCTTTCTGTCTCCTATCTTACATATACAAATTTTTACGCTTGTCAAATACTCATGACTCCTTTCTCTCCACTGTTACAATAATAGTTAATACTCATGACTCCTTTCTCTCCGATGTTACAATATTTACGAAAAAATACTTTAGTGATCGCTAAGGATTTACCTTCAAGCAAAAATCTAAGCGTTAGCTTAATAAACTGCAAAATAATTACGGTGAAAAATATTATCAATAAACGTTCAAAATACGTCCAAAATGGCGTAAGAAAATTTCTACCAAAATTTCAAAATTCTAGACAAAATAATAACATGAACTATGAATAGCAAAATTAGATGTTGGTCAAAATACTGGAATAACGCGTACAAGTTCTAACTACATAAGTATGTAAAACATCACTGGTCTACCTTCAAAGCTATGCCACTGGTAACAGACCTGCTGATGTTGGTATTTGCGGAATCTCTCCACAAGCTTCGGGAATGTGATACTCGTCTACCACCTGGATTGCACGTGTTTCACTGCTTCCGTCTAGACTGCTTGGCTCGGCGCACAGCAAGGGATGGGGTGAGAAAACTGGTAGTCAGCTGGGATCACGCCAGGCCGCTTCCTCTCTCGTCCACGCCAATGACCTCGCACCACTGCAGCGCTTCATTCTTCCCGGTCAGATGACCTCGATACTCCTCTCGCTTCTTTCTTGGGTCCATCTTCTCCCTGCACATCTCTGGATGTTCTCTGATGTTGGTAGTATTACAGTGATGTTTCTTGACATGACAAATCACCTCAGCTTGTGAATTTCTCTCCATTGTAGTAGATTGTTGCGTTTGTTTGAGCGAACTGCAGATGTTAGCGCAGCTCGCTTCCATAGTCAAGCTATCATGGTCGTATCTGGATCTCGCTTGTTAGTATAGCTTTACTTTCCCTTCATAGATGAAGAATTAAAGCATTCTCCTCTCTTCTGAACAATAGTTAGGCGTAATTTCTCCCCTTCGACCTAATTCAATATCCATCTTGTATGATATGATGTGTTTCTTCAGTAAAGATTTCAATAGTTCAAACTTCTCTTCCTCTGCGTAGTCTCGAATTGTAGTTCCAATATACTGCTTCCAAAATATAATAAAGTATCACGACGTATATTTCTTGTTGGTTCTGTTCAATATTTCTTCTCAGTTGTAGTATTAACTTATTTATTCATGTCGTTCCATATAACTGTTATATCTCTTCATACTGAAGTCTTAAATTTTACAAGTCTTTATCTCTTGTAGATTGTAGAGTGAATTATAGTACATGTTACTTCATCGGAAGTTCGAATAGAAAGAGCCTCGCTTCTTGGCGTTTGCTAGCCTTTTCAGTCAGATTTCCCTCGTAAATCTGCTGTCCTAGCCTCACTCCGCTCTGTAAATTTACTCATTCGCTTATATCTCCTCTCTCAGTTATCCAATTTAACTTCTGTCTTGCCAATTAAATTTCTCCTTCCTTCCTGATGAATTTGATATGTCACACTCCTTTATAATATTAAAATAATATATTTAATATTTATCAGTTCCGTCTTAATCAATCTTCCTTCTGATTGGCTGTCTGCTTTTTATGGCACGCGTCGTCCACGCGACATCCCCTCTTCTCTCACTCTGGCTCGCGTTCGACCTCTGCTTATCCTTGTGACGTCCCCTAGTCTCTAAAACTGGTTTCTCGCAACCAAAATCGATGAAACTGTACACATTCCTGGACTCGGCTCAAGTCATTTACTCTTGGTTAAAATATATCATGTAATAAAATTTCCATTCCTTCTCCAAATAAGCACATTTCTTCTGGCTAAAATTTTACCAATAGCTTCTTTGTCCATAAACTCTCTTCATGTGTATAAATCTGATTCATATCTCGAAACATTTCCCCTGAGTACGCTAAGAGAATCGGTACAAATAAGGGACTGGCGAATATGATGTTGTTTAATATAAAGCAAGGCCTGTCAGATGGCAAAGGCTTCTGCCGTAAAGATAGAAATCGAGGAAGATATACAGTATTGTAGTTAAAGATCGAGTTGGGGGGAATAAACGGCAGCACCGACGCGAAGGGTATTTAAAAATTTTGACCCATCAGTATAGAAGACAATTTGATGAGGGTGGGTAGATAGGAAATTTGATACTAAGGGATTTGTAATATTAGGATTATGACGGAGATCGGTAAGCGGAGAGTTGGCTAAATGTAAGTGAGAATTCGGCGTATAAAAAAGAACAGGGTAAGGAACCGTATAACAGAGAGGTTTCCGTGTTTGGAGAATGGAGGAACGAGAAGAGTGCAGAAAACGATAAGCAACTAAGAGGGACGGGTGGAAAGACCGAAAACGAGGGAATGTTTGAGTATAGGCATGTAATAATTGCAATTTAGGTAGAAGGGGAAAATGGGTGAGAGCCATCTTACCGAGAAGATACTTAAGCGATAAATACTGACGTCTTAAGACGAGGGGAAAATCGGCAGTTTGAAGTAAAAGCGCACCCGTGGGATTGGTGTGAAGAGCGCCTGTAATAAAGCGTAAGGCAGTATATTGCATATAGTGTCCAAACCTTTACAGCGGGTAGGTGACATTAAATCGAAGCAATGACGTCCAGAGCCGCCCGAATGAAATTTCGATAGAGAAGTAAAAGGATAGATGGATCAGCTCCCCAATTGCGGCGTGTAAGGGAACGAAGAAGATTGAATTTGCGTTGTATAGTAACTGAAAGCTTTTGTAGATGATGTGTCCACATGAGTTGATCATTAATAATAACTCCAAGATAGGTAATAGAACGTCGCAGGGAGATATGCCCACCACTATAGCTAATAGGAGATCGATCATAAAGACGGCGGTGAGTAAACATAAGAGCAGCACTCTTAGAAGTGGCAGTAGTTAATCCGGAGTGATGCAACCAAACATGACTGAGATTTAAAGCCGTAGACAAGTTCCGGCGGCATTCAGATAGCTGGGGATGAGAGCAATAGTGAAGAATATCATCCGCAAATTGAAGAATGCGGACATGAGGATTCACTATCTTCTCAAGTTCATGGGTGTAAATATTGTATAAAATACCACTTAATATGTCACCTTGAGGTAAACCGAGAGATGTAAAGCGATCATTGAGCACAAGTGTAGGGGAGTGAACGAATAACCTTCGATTGGTGAGAAGGTTATGGATAATTGAAATAAAAACGAGAGAAAATTGTAAACGGGCCAGGATCTGTAATAAAAGACAGATGTTGACATTATCATAAGCGCCTTGTACATCTAAGAACTCGGCAAGAAGATAATGTTTACGATAGCGATTGAGAAGAATATCCGTTAAAAAAAATATTGATAGCGTCAATAGTGCCTTTCTTTTTTGTAAACGCATATTGGTCCATAGGGAGAAGATTATAATATTCTAATACCCACATGAGTCGCTGTAAAATAATTCTTTGAAAGGTCTTGCGAAGACAAGAACCAAGACTAATACCCCGATAATTACGATGATCCAGGGGATGTTTACCTGGTTTAAGGAGGGGTACGATTCGAAACACATTCCACTCAGTCGGAGGAAGGCCTGTATGAAGGATAGAGTTATAAAAGTTTACTAAAGTTATTTGGGCCGAAAGGGGTAAGGAAATCAACATATTATATGTGATAAAATCAAGTCCCGGTTGGGTAGATTTACGTTGATGAAGGGATTTAGTAAATTTGGTACAAGTGGGAAATGGATGCAAGGAGGGCAGAGGGGGAACAAAATCCGGCGTAAGTGAATGATAAAAAGAACGAAGGACATCATCAGATATGGAAGATGGGGAAATGGGAGAACAATTATGAGACAAAAATTTTATAGCAGCCCAAATACGAGAAATAGGAGTGGATGGAAGTTGTGAAGCGTTGCCAAGCGGCCCGACGTTTCAGATTAAAAGTTCCTTCAAGTTGAGCAGTAAATTTTTTATAATTTTGATAAGTAAAGGGGGTATTAAACTGTCGATATAATTTAAAAACGTGTTTGCGACATTTGAGTAATAAAGCACATTCATGATCCCACCAAGAAATGTGAGAAGAAGGGGAAGCAGGGGGGGGGGAGCGACGAACTGTTAAAGGATGATAAATATCTAAATAAGTACCGATAGAAGATAAAAGATGATTATAAGCAGTAGACGAGGTCCCGTAAGGGAAAAGGAAGGAAGATTGTAGTTTTACGTGACCGTGAATCTTGTGATTATGAGCCACGGGACCTCCTTTTTACGTGGAATCCGAACCACAGGACATGGCATTTCACTTCGAAAATCTCACATGCATTGACCGGGAATCGAACCCGGACCGCCTTGGTGAGAGGCATACAGCTAGACCGCTGAGCCACCACGCCCCTAGGTCCCGTAAGGAGAGGGAGATGTATTTTGAATATAATCAGCAAACCGGGACATGAGAGAGAAGCTGGTATTCAGAAAGGTGTGAGGCAAGGCTGCAACTTATCACCCATACTTTTCAATCTTTACATTGAACAAGCAATGAAGGAAATTAGAGAGAAATTTAAAGTGGGATTTAAGATTCAAGGAGAAATAATTTCAACTCTGAGATTTGCTGATGACATCATCATCTTGGTCGTCACGCCTCAGGATTTGAATGAGTTTTTGAATGGTATGAGCTCCGTCTTGAGGAAAGAATTCATGATGAAAATTAATAAATGTAAAACAAAAATATTGGAATGCGGCCGCAATATATCAGAAACCTCTATGGAAATCAAATTGGTAGGGAAGAAACTAAAGGAAGTAGGTGTCTTCTGTTACTTAGTAAGCAAAATAACCAGTGATGGACGAAGCAAAGAGGATATAAAAGGTAGGTTGGCTCAGGCAAGGAAAGCATTTCTACAGGAAAGGAACCTGTTGACATCGAATATAGATTTAGGTATTAGGAAGACATTTTTGAAAACCTTTGTCTGGAGCGTCGCACTCTATGGAAGTGAAACTTGGACTATTGGTGCAGCAGAAAAGAGGAGAATTGAAGCGTTTGAAATGTGGTGTTACAGGAGAATGATGAAGATCAGATGGGCAGATAGGGTTACAAACGAAAAGGTATTAAGACGAATGGGAGAGGAGAGATGGTTCTGGCGACTGCTAATGAAGAGAAGAGATAGGTTGGTAGGACACATACTGAGACACCCAGGAATAGCAAGCTTAGTTATGGAAGGAAGGGTCGGGGACAAGAACTGTAGAGGTAGACCAAGGTTAGAATCTGTAAAACAGATTGCCTCGGATGTATGGTGTGGTAGCTATGTAGAGATGAAACGATTAGCTCAGGACAGGGAGACGTGGAGAGCTGCATCAAACCAGTCAAAAGACTGAAGACTCAAACAACAACAGCAAACAGGGAAGGATCAAAGTGTCTAAGAAAACGAGTGGGCGGCGAAAGGGAGAAGGAAGTCGAGAAGGACGAACAAGAGAGTAGGACATAAGAATAGGATAGTGGTCACTTTGATGGAGATCAGGAATAGGTTGCCAATGAAGACGGTGCGCTATATTAATGGTGGTGAAAGGAAGATCAACGGCACTTTTGACCTGGGTTGGTTCTGTGAGGCGGGTAGGTGAACCATCATTCAAAAGATGAAGGTGGAGTTTGTTAAAAGCCGAATAAATGTGACGACCCTTGGAAGTGTTTTTTTTTCACAACCCCAGGCAGAATGGTGGGCATTATAATCACCGGTAATAATGTGGGATCCCAAGCTACTGTTGTATTGTAAAAAGGAAAACCATTGACGAAAATTGCCTTTGATGGCCGGAGGGCAATACAAGTTCGTGATAAAGAAGGCTTCGAAGCGTATAGTTAAAGAATACGTGCGTGGAATAGTAAAATGGTTGGGGACAAGGGTATACGGAATTTGATATCTAATCAAAGTCATGACTCCTCCATAGGGAGTGCCATCACTGCGTTCAATGTGATAGTTCGGGAGATGAAAGGTGAAGTGAGACGGTAACCAAGTTTCCTGAGTCAATATGATATCAGGATTGAATTCCTGTACAAGTAGAATGAGTTCATGCTTTTTGTGTAGAAGGCTCCGACAATTCCATTGAAGGAGACGCATCTAAGGGGGCGGTTGAGGGCTCGGGAGGGAGCGGGGATTTAATGGGGGAAACGTGCGATTGTGGAGGAAAAAATGTGAGAAAGTTGAAAAATAGTTTTTTTTAGAAACCGTTGCCATTGAGCGTTGTTACCCAACAACGTGAGTAATTGAGTATAATCGGCATACAATTCAGTGGGCATACCGGCAGGAGGGGAGCAGGTCGGACGAGGTAGGGGGAGGGGGTGAAAGGGGGCTTATGGAAGATGGTCCAGCAAGTGACCTAGAAGCAGAGTTGGTTGGAGGATATAAAATTGCCTTCTAGGCCTGCTGATCATAACCCGGGGGGTTGGGTTATTTGGGAGAACGTGACAGAACAGTAGTAAATGTTCGTTTTTAGGGAACCCCTCTGGTGGGAGAGAATTCGGAAGAGCTTGGGAATGGGTAATCGGAGAAGTAGTTTCCCCTAATGTAGGAAATTGTTGCGGGGTAGTCATTGGGTTGACTGTGAGCGGTAGATGTTCGGTGACTTCCTCATAAGTTTGATTAGTGAGGCACATTTGGCGCTTGATGGCTATTTGGTGTTGATGGAATTCACATCGAGCAGAAGCACAAAGGTGGTTCTGCAAACAATGGGCACAATAAGAGAGCACACTAGTGCAATCAGCCGTTAAATGGGACTGAGCACATTTGCGACATCTTAGGGATTTTGCACGACAATTGAGGCCCACATGACCATATCGTTGACATCGTTGGCATATAATAGGTAGAAATACAAAGATTTCTACTTCGAGATAAACATTAAAAAGGGAAACAGATCGGGGCAAATTTGGAGAAGCAAAGGTTATTTTGACAGTCTCCGTGGGAACGTATTCAGGGCGACCATCTCGAGTCACTCTCATAGTCATTCGTTGCAGGTTGGCAATGGGTATCGGAGTAAAATTGAATTTCATAATATCTTCAAGAGAGAGATCTAAATCCACCCCTCGAACAACCCCTACTGTCTGAATACTGGAGGAGGGTATGAAAGCTTTAAGTTTCCGTTCTGTCAGAATTGGATGCAACAGGAAATCATTTGCAAGGGTAGCGGAACTAAATTTAATTTGTACTCGATTACGACCTTTGCGTTGAATAGAGGTTATACCAGTAATCTTTCGATCATAAAAAGTACGTCCGAGACTCATGGGGTGTAAGTTGCCCAACCGCTTTTGATCAGCAGACTCAACATGCACAATATACGGTCCCATATGAATAGGAGTATAAACGGAAGAAATATCAGGACAAATGAAGATATCGGATCTCGGACGATCCGATGGAGCAATGGTAGAAGGAGCAGAGTGTTCGGTATCCATTTGGGGTTGAAAAGGTGGCGTTAGAGGGACAATATATGTAGTAAAATGTTGGAGTTCAGTATCGGGGGTCGGGCATGCAAACTACCGTCACTAGAAGACTCCATTACAATATCACCAGCATGCACTATCTTACCTGGGAAGAAAACAAAAGGTTTACACTAAAGAAAATATTCACACAAGAAGGAAGAAAGAAAAAGGTAGACTAAAGTACACTCCGAACACACGTGGCAAGGAACACCGGGAGTACCAGCACACCACGTCCACACGCACGGAGGATCCCAACTCGAAAGAGAATGGAACCTCATTTGAACCTAAACAAAGATCGCCACGCCCTATCCTGTACTGTTTGGGCTCGGCTTACGGCAACTGTTCGCAACTGTTACAGTATATTCCATTTTTTGCTTATAGCCTTATGAGATCACCTTTTGTCCGTGTGTGTGTCCCCTCCTAATAACTTTTAAACGGCTAGGGCGATTTCAATGAAACTCGGTAAGGTCATAGCACTATTTTAGCTGACCCCGACCGTGGCCTTCAAATTTTATTAGGTCTCACCAATCCAACATGGCGGCTGTGCAAAATATTTCATCAGCAACCAATATCTCCGAAACTATTTTTGATATCACGCTGAAATTTTGTACGGTGATAAAGGGTACTACTGCAAGTTTACCTATGAGACACTTTCATAAACATGGTAACTACAAAACCAACATGGCGGCCAGGCGAAGTTGAGACTTTTAAATAGACTTTTCTCGCGATTTAACCATCCAAACGCAATGAAACTTGGTATAGCAAACGTTTATACACATTTTAATGCACTGACATCTAATTTAGTTCAATTGTTTACATAACCTTAAGATGGCGGCTGTGCGAAATATTTTACCGGCATTCTGTATCTCCGAAACTATTTCTGATATCACCCTGAAATTTTGTACGGTGATCCAGCGCACTACTAGAAGTTTATATTTGTAAGTTTCAAAAACCTGTTAAGTACAAAACGTACATGGCGGCCAAGCGAATTTGAAACATATAAATAGATTTTTCTCGCGATTTAACCAACTGAGTGGAGTGAAATATGGTACATTGAATGTTTTTACATATTGTAATGCACTGGCATCTAATTTCGTTCAATTGTTTATATAACCTCAAGATGGCGGCTGTGCGAAATTTAAAAATTAAGTTTTATTTCTTGTTTCATAATCATACGATGGAAGTGAAAGTTTGAATAATGAACCTGCGCAATAATTCACCTTTAATGGTACATATCTCTATGGCCTATACATATAACAATCCAACATGGCGACCTTCCGAAATATTTAGACGGTTCTCAATATCTACGAATCTTTTACAGCAATCATACTGAAATTCTTTATGTTCATAGAGCCTATGAACATACTGTAAGTTCACCTATAGGACTTTCAGTAACCTGGGCTGTGTTGCTATCTCCCAAAATTTTAATAATGGCACCCCGTCGTGTTCGTTAAGCCCCGCCATTTTGGTCGCGGTCATGGCCTAGGGTGGGGGCTTAACGAAGAGGAATGAATCAAAACTTTCTAAAAATTTCCGAGCATGGTCTCCAAATCAAAACGTCCCTGATTGGCTGAGCACTTATTGGGTCCTTCCCGCTGGTGTATTTTTGGAAATACACGGAAAGAAAGAATTAGCTTTTGCTGTTCTTCATTACTTTATATCTGTCCATTTATTTACATTTCTTTCCCGCACACACCAACATCGAACTGTTACCTCCTGAGTGCCCCGTGCATTTGTTCATTTTTCTGTCAGTTTTTTACAGAAACGCATATTCCGCTGAACCAGCCTGACAGCGTCCCATCGCTGCCTTCCGAACTTCCATTGCTTCAAACCATGAAGACTTCTATATTAATCCGCAGGGCGTCGTGTTCTTCACCAACCAACTACTCCATGAAGACACCGCTCCAAGAATAATTTTGTTTTTGTAAAGTTTTTTCATGTTTATGTATAACCTCTTTGTTCCTCCCCTTACTCGCCCGCTTACCCCTCTTCTTCCCTCCTCATACTGCTCTCTTCTCCGCGCGCGCAGCCCGCTCGCTCGGTCACTTCACTTCTACACTTCGTCTCGACTTGTCTCCGTGTCGTGAGAAACCGCTTACCCTCTCAGTGCACTCAACTTCTTGTTGGACATGCCGTCTAGGCCAGTGTACTTCTCTGCGTCTAGCAGCCCTCACTTGTACGTCGGAAGTCAACACAGTCAGTTAGAGCTTAACTAAAGCTCGCCTCCTCATCTCTAGAGGCAAACTTTTAAATTCTACGCCATGTTAGAATTTTAGAACCAACCGTCAACTGCAACATCGCCTTCGTCATGAAGCAAAGATAAGTACCGATTTCATGTTATAACCTCATTCTCATCGCTTTTAAAAGGCTCAATGCTTTTATTTGGATTTTATAGACAGTGAAAGTTTGCTATGTGAAAATAACTGTTTTCTAGAGATCTTCTTGATCAAACTTAAACTATCGAGTCTAACTTTCAAAATGAAAGATTTTCTAAGATGCTATCTCACATCGAGGGATATTTCTAAAATACCCACTGTCTATATAATCTAGCTTTCCACCGAGGGATTCTCTACCCAATTTAAACAACTCATCATTGCTCTGGAACCTTCCAGAACCTACACTTTATCTACCAGTATACTGTCATGTATTTTCCACTTCATATGGGAATACTTTTTCAAACTAAGGAATCTTCCTTATGAACTGTTATTCAATATCTAATCTTTCTTCCTCCGTTGGGATTTTTCTGGTGCATTCAACTATAATCTACAAGTTTCTCAAGCAATAGACTCTCGCAAATCTAGTGTAACTAGTTATTTTCCACCATTGCAATAACTTTCTTTGCTATCAACATTTTGCGCTACTACAGTGAACTCTTCAACTTTATCAACAGACTATAGTGAAAACAGTGCCTGTTCAACTTTTCATCCGCGTCGCGCTCGTCCGAGTACAATAAATACGGTCATGAACACTTTTCCACAATTCCATTTGATCTTTTCCAAACCCTTTACTAACAAACAAAAATAATAAAATTGTTACTTTAGGTCTTTTTTCAATGAGGTGTCACTCTCAATAAGTGCCCTCCCTTACTTGTTCCACGTACAACGAATTAATTTCTGTAAAACTTCGTGTCTAGTACACGCCTTAAATTATATTGTTTCTCCCTTCTAATGAGGGAATTCAATTCTTTCTACTCAAAAGTGAGTTATCTCTAGGTTTCACGAAAGGGAAACTTGCCCCATTTTTCTTGTGATCCCTACTTAAACATAGGAGTTCTAGAAACTTCCTTTCAATTGTTCTCTTCAGGTTTCACAATAAGTGGCCGGCCCTATTTGTATAATCTCCTATGTATAATCTACCCACCTGTTTTTTTTGTTACTTTCGAAGTTGTTATTATTTCTAAGATACTTATCTAGAAATCCTTAAAGTACACACCTTGTACTTGATTTATTGTTTAACTTTAATTATGTCAGTTATCTTTAAATTTTTCATTTATTCATCTTAGCCATTTCAAAATCTTACGAAGATTTTAAAGCATATAAAAGGTTTAAAACTAAAAGAATTATAAATTGCCTGGCGCAAGCTTTAGGAGGTCTGCGACCCCAATTGTTACAAAACCAAAATTATATATTTGTTTCAAAACTACTTCCTTTTACATTGTTAAATAAATTAAAGATTTGTTCTTTGATTTATCATTTCTCAAACATAACGGTTAGGCAAGATCCTGTCTTCCTTGACTCTTCCTATTTAATAAAAATAAATCCATTGCTAGGGTGTTCTCCACTTGTTGCATTTGAGCAAGAACTCTTAGTCTTAACTTATGTCAAACTCTCTTCCTATTTCTCCATCCTTTTTCTCCAGTCCGAAACCCACTTCTTTTTCTTTATCTTCTTCCCTTGGGGGTTAGGTTATTCCAAAGCTAATAATCTACCCAAAATATGGTGCCGAAACCCGGGAGAGTCCATTTCTCAGAGTCTATTTATGAGAATCTATTCGTTATTTATTGCTCAAAGTCCTTTTGACAATATTTTGCAAATCATTAATATCTTCTTTGAAGTTTTCAGCTATAACTTTGCAGTGCAAGCTGGTGAAGGTGATAGAGGTCGTTCCTGTCTTTTTCAGCCTGTCTTACTTGCAATCTGTCTTCTGCTGCCAACCTGACAGCATTTTCAAAATCTCGCTACACTTTCGTAAGTTACACTTCAATTTACCCATTTCATTATGCCAACTGAAAAGGATGAAAATCTCATTGCCCGACGTTCTTCCTACAAAGGGCAACTCACCAGATTTAGAAATTTCATTAATAAAATAAATCCCGCCGATTGTGATCTAGACGTCTTGACACAACGCCTTAAGTTGTACGAACGGTCCTATGATTACTCTGATCAAATTCAAACCGACATTGAATCCGCTTGCCCAGAACTTCAATCGGATCGGGACGAGGTTGAACCCTTGTATTTTGAAGGGATCGCAGTATCTCAGAACCGGACACTAGGGTCATCAATCCGGCCCAGTTCGCACACGCTTCAGTTCATAAGGACAAACCGAAACCTTTACTTCCAAAGATAAGCCTACCTCACTTCTCAGGCCAGGAATGTGAATGGTATTCCTTTTACGAACTTTACTGCTGCCCTTATTCATGAAAACACAGACATTCTCGATATCCACAAGTTCTATTTCTTGCGTTCGTCCTTGGAAGGCCAGGCCTTGGCCTTGGTTGAGTCACTGCTTTAAGCCCAGATAACTACAACATCGCCTATAATCTCCTTAAAGAGAGATATGGTAATGTACGTTTGTGTGTTGCTCGCCACATTCGCTGCCTGTTCAACTTGCCAGTCGTAAAACCTAATGAGGTCACCTCTTTAAGAGACCTGTTAGACTCCATGCAATTACATGTTAGAGCGTTATATCAACTTAAGCAACCAGTCCAAACTTGGGACACCGTCCTTATTCATCTAGCTACATCCAGAATCGACTTTTCAACATTAAAGGCTTGGGAAATCGAACTCACTCGCAAGGATGAGCATTCTTTCGAACACTTAATCGCGTTTCTCAACAGTCGGTGCCAAGTCCTTACAGCACTCTCATTCCAGTGCGAAAATGTCGAAACGAGTCATCATTGTCACATTCTGGATAAAAAAAAACTTGTCTCTTCAAATGGTCACCAGTACCCATCTGTCGAGAACAAGCAAACTCGTTCTGCCTCTTTCAACCATCCAAGATAACTTGAGAACACTGAGATCAGGAGAATGTTGATCGACCATGGATGCAAGACCAGAAAGTCTTAATAGAAGTGTTTCATTTAGAGGCTTGGAACATCATGATCAAGACCCCTGTACTTGGGTGTGTGCTCAATCTGTTTAAAAACCCGTTGACAGATCATGAATTAATCTGTGGCTGGAATCCACTCCGTCCTATGCTAAGCTGTGAGTACTGGGCATCATTAGTGTTCTGTAACTACTGTATCAATTTCTGAAAGTTGTATCATAGGCCTATGCATAGACAAGTCGCAGAGAATGTTCTCTGATGTGTGAATACCAGTAGGCTAACCTACTTAGCTATCTCCTTCACTAGCATTTCAGGCACCTGGTTAGTTGGTAAAATGAAATAGAAAATTCACTTGAATGGTTCAAGTTGTCCTTGATTGTCCTCGTGGGACAGTGTACCCCATTCCAGATCTTAGTTCAGAATTAGTTTCCTTGTCGAAGTTGGAGAAACAGTCACAATACCTATGGTACTACTACACCTACATGTAGATGGAAGCAATGTGAGACCAACCGCTTGGTAGTGTATGTCCCATTAGTTGGGAGTGTTAGGGGATGGGAGATTGGTTCAACATGTCAGCCAATGTTGTATATTTCATTAATGTAGGAATATTAAAGCAAGCCATAATATATTACCAGTTGGTCAATTGGATACAACAATTCGATGAAACATTCTGTTAATAATTAGGAAGTGTCGTAGGCAACCAGAGAAGCGACACAAGAAAAAACACCTGAGTCTTCCAGGCAGTTGTCATCAACTGTATTTCACATAGAGAAGAATGACTAAAATAGTTCCTCATGAAAAAATTATCTGGTCAATGGCTTGAAAGACAGTAGTAAGGACTTACATGCTGTCAGTAAAAGTGGAGTTAAGAAAGATGTCTGGAATATTTAAATCAGTAGGTGTTAGCCAGGATTTTTAAAGTTACCGTAGGTAATTGCACCATAATATGTGCAAGATTTTAAATGGTAGGTTTTTCTGTGAACCAAAAAACAGCTCTTAACGTGGATTATGCTCAGGTTAGGCCTACAAGTTATTGGGAGGGAGGTTTATTCTACTTACCTGTTGCACATAAAATGAGCTTCTGATTAGAGCTCTGTGGGAATGTTTAAATGGATTGATGATCGAGTAAACATATAATAATAATAATAATAATAATAATAATAATACAGATAACGCACAATGTGCAGATTTCATACATTAACCTCGTCAGAAGTCAGTTAGGGAGGTTTTTCTTTTGTCACAGTACAGGACGTGGTATCTATCACAAAGTTTGTAACACAGATTACAAATGCACTGGTCTTCTGGTTGGTGGTAGCTCTTGTTCTGGAAGATAAGGTGGTGAAAGCCGTGCACGGCGAGTCGCGTCATCATATGTCTGAGCTCGTAGTCGGCTCGCATCCAGTCTCTATTTGTCATTGCGTCTGTAGTATAAAAGTCCATCCAGATTTCTTCTATTTTCGCTTGTCGTTCACTAAAGAGTCGTATATATGCTGACGTAGATGGCAGTGCCAGTTGATGACGCAGATCTTCAATGAAAAATGTTTGTCTTGTCAGTACAAACACCGCTTCAGGAAATTTGCTTTTATTCTTTCTATATCTTCTAGGTTACTTTTTGTCAGCTGTTCCCATATTACGTCTAGTCCATACATCACGATTGGCATTATCTTTAGTTGGAATAATTTCATTGCTGTGTCTATGGAGAGCTTATGGATATTTTGTATACTATTTGACGCAATGGTAGCTGCTGCCGCTCTTTCCTTTATGTGCTTGCTGAATGCCGTACTATTTGTCTGTAGGGTGATCCCAAGGTATTTAAACTGTTGTGTATTTGTCAGTGGAATAAGTAGAAAGGAAAAGTATGTTTTGCATATTGCGTAATCGCGAGGACATATTGCATCATCATGCGAGCGATCACGTGATATGTCTGCAGTGTTCGCGACAAAAAAGTTTGTTTGACATAAATGAATGGCCTTGACCTGCTCTAGCCCCACACCAAATTTCAACTCTCTAGGACAAAATAAATTGAATTTTGAAAATAGGCTATATTTCCAAATTTAGGAAATCTATAAAAACGTTTGTTTGACATAAATGAAAGCTCTCTGTCTCCTCTACCAGTAAACCAACTCTCAGGTGTATAGAACAAAAATGAAAAGAAAATGTTCAAATGGCGTCTTTGTTAGCGGAAATGTTTTAGGTGTACTAACATTTGAATGAGACTGTCTGGGCGCGACGCGCCCATGGAGAGCCAGTTGGTTATTCACATGCGTTTGCTAATTGGTCTGCATGTGTTAGCACTAAGAAGAGATTGACCCTTGACCGCTTGAATCGGATAACCTTTTGCCCTGCGCGCAGCTGTTATCGTTCTTTGGCTAGCGCTAGCATGCTGAACGTGGGAGGTCCTGCTTGCTGCTCCATATAGGATGTGCAGCTGTTAGTTAACATTTTTTGCGGGCTTGCATGCTCTGTGGTCTCTTTATGCATAGACTGTTTTATAAGACAAATATATAGCATTGACTGCATGAAATGAATATTGGTTTGTTTGTTTGTTTGTTTGTTTTAAATTCTGAACCATCATTATTGAACTCTGAAATTATTTTAATGAGAGAACAAGTTTGGATGTCCGTTCACAGAGCCTCATTCATGTGATATGTTTAATGAGCTTTTTGTTTATTTAACTTCATAGTATATATGAGCAGAGATGGTTTGGGAGCCATAGTTGCTCTCATCATGAACGTATTTGAATGTGTTATTGAGAAGTTGTGCCGCATAGGAGAGGTGAAATTAATAGGAGAGCGAGCGAGGGTGCTGAACTTAAATTACCTTATTTCGGCTGTAAAAGTAGAAGAAAGAATAATCATAAACACTTTAAGTGATCGAGAAAGAGAAATTTTCGAGTTTCATGTAAAGGAAATAGTGTCAGACCAACGATATAGTGCTGAATTAATATTAAATGGACTAAATATTGAAATTATTAATGTTTTGATTAATAGACTTCGAGCATTCAGAGTGAGGGGTGAGGATATTATAAGTATGACTCCTCTTCATGGACTGAGGTTGGAGGATTTAATGACTCCTCCGCCTCCTCTAGCAGAAGAACGTGAAGAAGAGGATGAGGAGCGTGTTGGAGAAACAGAAGAAGCAGAAGAAGAAGTTGATGATGATGATGATGATTGTCAAATCATTAATTAAATGGACAGGGTCAGTGTTTTTTATTTAAAATGACGGATGTATATATTTTTTAAAATATATTTATTTTAATCATTGTGGTTTACATTAATTAAATAATACGAAATAATGAAAACAAAATGGTATGATCTTCGTTCTTAAAGTGGTAAGTAGATCTTTTCTTCCGCCAAGATGCTGAGAATTGAAGATGCTGTCTGCAGAGTTGAATATGCTGGTTATCTTGTGTGGAAGGTAAGTACAATCATTCTTTTCTTTCTTGAGTGTGTTGGTTTTCGTGAGCTGAAATATATATAGAGACTCATTAATAATAATAATAATAATAATAATAATAATAATAATAATTTTTGCGATGAATTAAAAAAAACTTACATTGTTTTAATTAGAATATGTTTTTGTTCGAAATCCAAGAGTTGTGAGTTGAATCGAATCCTAGCCAAAAGGCTTGGGTTCCTTTTCTACGTAGTACTTTGTCAACTAAGTAAATATTAGGATGTTTGGTTCGTTGTAACTCTGCTTCATAAAACGCCCCAAATATCGGCAAATTTTTATTATCTTTTAAAAGATATGTTCGTGGATTAGTATTTTGAACTTTATAAATTGTAAATAATTCCGTAGTCCAATTAGCTTCGTAGTCTTTGGTGAAGTGTTTCTTGATTTTTGATACTCTTACAATGTCACCGATTTTATATTTTGGTTTTCTTAAAGTTTCATTATATTGTGTTGGCAAGCGGGGTGGATTGTTTCTTTTTACATCAATAGGTTTCATGCCAATGCTGCGATGTATTTTGTGATTATACTTTACTAATAACTCAGGCAAAATATGTACCCATCGGTATGAACCACGTGTTGTGAACTCTTTCCACATCGATTCCTTAAGAGTTCGATTAAATCTTTCTACTACACTCGCTTTTATGGAGCTCCCAGTGGAATAATGCTTTAGATTTTTTTCTGAGACCATGTTTTGAATTCACGGTTGTAAAATTCCGTTCCTCGATCAGTGAGAAAATAATTGGGCAATCTTTTACTTTGAGAATAAACAAATTTTAAACTTTTTACAATCTCACTTCCTTTCTTGGTTTTAAGAGGAATTGCCCATGCATATTTTGAGTAAACGTCAATAATGGTTAATAAATATTTAAATCCATTATTCCATTTTGCAGGTTTTGACATGTCCACAAGATCAGCTTCATGGAGGTCATCGATTCCTTTGCTAATAACATGTCTTTTAAACTTTTTTCTAAGAGGTGCATGAAGTTCTTTTGCAATTTCTCGTCTGATTTCGTTCATAGTTAATTTCTAAACAAAGATTTATAACATACTGTGCATTGTTTTACAAATGTATGAATTTTTATTCAATATATCCTGCATTTCTTAGTTCTTCTTCAATTGCAAAGATTTCGCTGTCAAGTCCTGTGTGACCTGCAGCTTTCGATGCAATTAATTTTTTAAGTCTTGATACTAATTTGTTTGGTTCATTCCAATGGACAAATTCAATATTGTTTCCTCCTTCGAATTTCCAAATGGCTTGTGGTGTGATGTGTTTCTTTTGGCCATATCCAGTATGCATCGTAGTATTTGCTTCTTCATTTTCATCTGTTGTTTTTATAATTCTATCTATGTCTTCAGTAAGAAGGGGTTCGATTATATTTTTATACTTATGAGATTGTGTTCCTCTCGGAGCTGTATTGCTTGCATAATTTCTTTTGTGCACGTTTGAAACATTTAATAATTTCAAATAAGAACTTAAATCACTCCTATCGATTAGAGAGTGATCTGGTACTTTCCTTTGAATAAATTCAAGTAGACCTTCTGTTATAGGAAATTTTTCACCACCAACTTTTAACCCCTTTTTATCAAAGAAAACTCGTTCACGTCCCAAGTATTGTTTATCATTTCTTATCGTTATACAAATGTTCTATCCACGTTTTGTTTAATGAACGGATCAAAGTAGCGGTTAAGTAGTGTAATTATTTTGATGCTATCTCCATCTTCTTCGTCTGAAGTAGCAGTTGATTCATCATTTTTTTTTTCTTTTTTGATTTTCTTTTTTCTTAGTTGACGTTGTATTAGCAATAGCTACAAGCTGATTTAATGAATTTGTTACTGGTTTAAACTTAGTCTCTATATCTAATTCTTGACGTCTAACATCATTTTGAAGTGAAAGATACTTGTCCTTAACATCTTTTTAAGCGAGAAAGTTTATCTTTACTCGACTTTCAGCTTTAATCTTAAAGCTCTTCTCCATGACTAAACTAAAATTGTAGTTGTTTTATTTATTTATAGTATAATCAAAATCAATTTGAAGAGGAAGATCATTGGTTTTATGTTTCTCGGGGTCTCTAAGTCGAAACTGTATTTCATCTTGTTCTTCAACTACAATGTCACTGCCATCCAGTTCAAACTCTTGACGTATATTTAAAATTGCATACACAATTGGAGATCTTGGTGAAACAAAAATTGGTTTTAATATACCTTTATAGGGAAGTTGGTATTGTATATTATGATTATGAAGCGTGTATACCGGTGAATGGATTGATGGTGTGTTGGAGAATTTCAGAATAAATTTCGATAAGTTCTTTTTCTTTACTTCATCTTGTAATATACCATATTCTTCTTCGAGTGGTTCTTTGTTAACCAATTGCTCAATATTTTCTAGTTCAGTTTTTAACTTGTTATATTCCTCTTTGGATGCAGCAGCGTAACTTTCAAGTTCTTCTTTTTTAACAATATTTAGATTGTTAGCAACACCCTCAATACGAGTTTGTAAATTGCTTAAAATTTCTTTTAGTTGATTAACTTCAGTTCGTGAAGCAGCATAGTGTTCTACAAACCGTTTGTCACATCTTGGTCGTTAACAGGAAACTCAACATTTGTTTGTTTTTGATGTTGTAGATTGTTTACAGTCTGTTTCATTTTTTCAAATTCATCTCGTGAAGCGGCATATTGTTCAACAAACGAATACCCGCCCAGAACAAGGTTGTAACCCACAAAAGTGAAATTTTACAGGAGAGAGAAAAAACAGATATTGTCCATATTTTTTATATTATAAACCCACAATGTCCATAAAACATGTGCATTGAACATATTATACACTTTAGTAGAACTTTAAACAATTAAGATGCAATGAAAATAGAAAAAAATGGGAAATATTCTGTCAGAACACGGAACAAGGTTGTAACCCTATTCAGACGTACAAGGTTGTAACCAACAATGATACATAGATGACAGTATTTGTAATTCTCAGTACACACGAGAGCCAATATGGGGTGTGTATAAATTAATGTCACGATTAATAGTTCCATAATGACTCGTGTTATACTTAGTCCGCCTTTAGTTCTTCATAAAACTGTCAGAATTCCTGTGGAATATACCGGCAAATATTTTGTAAATCTTTCCACTTTTCTGCTCGTATTGGTAACTGTTGAGAATAAAGAAGAGGGATTGCATTCAGCGCTACACTATAGGGCCTACAATATGTATTGCGAACACCTCTACATTTCCTCATGATTGAATACTGGTACCAAGGCTGCAATAGATTGTGGCTGAGTCTCACACGAACTGTTCCTGGATCGTCTGCTGATACCTGAATCCAATGTGAAGTTGTTATTTTAAACTCAGGATCTCTCCTAAGAGAATTGTCTAGATCTTTCAGGTCTTTGAAGTCCTCAGGCTGCATTACATATACCAGAAAAGGTTTTGTTTGCCTTGCTGAAGCTATAACTGCAATCCAGTCTTTAGGAACATAAACAGTAAAATTCTTTTTTTTACGCTCAATCAGAGCAAAGTCCCGGTCACACGGAAGAAAACTATGACCCGACACTAGGAACTTCTGATTCACTGTTGTAAACAATCGGAGTGTAATGATATACTGACAAAGTGACAGCATACGCCAGTTATTATTTTGGACAACGCATCTGTCAGACCAAAGTACAAGAGTCCTTTCTTCTCCTGGGGCTAGGGGCTAATAGTTTGAGGTGATATACTTTAATATGCATGAAGAAATTTCGGCTGAACCTCGCTTGGCCACACTTTCATGCCAAAAACACATTGTTGCTTCATTTGTGCCAGCAATATGAATGGCTTGATTATAACAAGCATTCTGTCTTTGATAGAAAACAGATGAGTGGGATAACACAGGACAGAAAAGCACTTGCTGTAGATCCGTAAACAAGACGACATACGTAGAATTTTGTTTGGCTTTTTCTCCATCTGCAGTCATTGCTTTGTATGCCACCTCAGCTTTAGTATGATGTAACTTACTTTGAACTTCAATAGCTTTCCTATTTTCATCCGTCTGTGTTGATATCATTTCCACGTACAACCTATCACAGTACACGCAGGTATCATCTCTGGGTAGACCAAATCGTAGATTGAAGTCTGAGTGGAAAATATCTCTATACGTGTGTTCATTGCAGTGGTATTCAGGATGTTTTTCTCTAAACAATGCATACATGATATTCAAATTCAAATCATTAGACAAGCAACCTTTTGCAGATCTGTGGCGACTATAATGACTTTCCTGGTTTGGCAATGATCGAATGTGCTCCCGAATAGCTTCCTTTACTTTGTCAGGAGTGCCATTCGGCCGATTGTTGTGTTTCCCTCTCTTGTCACATAACGAATCCCCTCGTTTTAATTTCTCTTGCAATTTCTGTATTCTGCGAGGAGTAATTTTATACACATGACAGAGCATCTTTTGGCACACACGGTAAGTTTCACCTGCAGGTACGGAAAGAAAGTACGAAAAACTGCAATGCCTACGCGAAACTGCTTCTTCAACTTCTCTTCTTTTAATATTCTGACGTTTAATGCAGCTTTGTCCTAACAATGCTGTCTGCTGGTCATAATTCAAAGAGTAGAAGTCGACAAACAATGCACGTGTCGTTTCTAATGTGATCTTGTTGCATTCATAAGAGCATCTGCAGTGACATCCCTGAAATAAAATTATAGTAATACTAAATTAGATTCGACATCATATACGTAACCAGCATATTTACAAACATGGATTTAATAATAATTTTCCCTGCACACACATTTTGTTACGCTATGGTATTATGTTAGTAAAATATTTCAGTAATAGAGTAGAACTCTATTCCGCTATACGAGTAAATCGTCTTGCTAAAAACAAAACCTCGGTTTATTATTATTATTATTATTATTATTATTATTAATGGTTATGGCATTCAAACATCGTGTACAAATGTGCTGTAATCACTAACTACAGTACCAGATATATATGCAATACATATTACGTAAGGACATAACACAAAGTCGGTTAGGTTACAACCTTGTTCCACGTACCTCATCTGGTTGAGTTTTCGCAGCTATCTGAATTCCCCTTTTGGATATATATTGCTTTCCAGCATCCCTGAGCCTTTTACGTTTGACATCACGCCAGTTATTTATGTTAAGTTTCCTTTTTTTGGTCCTATTCATATGGTTTTGAGCACTACCGGTAAGAGAGATCGGTGATCATCCGCCGTTTTCTTTCCGGATACAACCTTGTTCTGCGCAGCGCTAACTTCGGGCCAGCTGATCACAACCACTAACGCCATCTGTAGTCATTCCAATAAGACTGCCATGTCCCGCGTGCCGTTAACAACCTTTTTCCATGTAAAAGTCAGATTTGAAAAAAGTGAGGGTTACAACCTTGTTCTGGGCGGGTATTCAAACGTCTTATTTGCAACATCGTTATCGTATATGGGATTGTTTACGTGAGTAATTCGTCTACTCATCATATTTAAAGTCCCACCATCGTATACGTTTAAGAAGTTTTGTTTATTAAATTTAGTGATTAAGTCTTCTAGATCTTTTCGAGAAGCAGCAAAGTTTTCTAAATAATATTTGTTTATTGCATCTAACGAATCGATTGGTTGAGATATGTTTGTTATTCTTCTATTGAACATATCTACAGTTTCATCATCTTTGTTTATATTCAAAAGAGATTTTTTAAATTTCATCGAGTTCTTTTGTTACATGAGTTTTAAGAAAAGAATAAGATATCGCATCTAGATTTTGAATTAGATCTTTAACATTTCTTATTCTTTTGTTACCCAAGTCGAGACTATCATCATCAAACGGAAAGTGATCTTCTGAAAATTCACTCACTAAACCATGAATGAATTCTACTCGTTGTAACACTTCGGTTATTCGGTTTTCCAGATATTTTTTATATTCGATGTATGTTGCTGCATTGCAATGAGGTTTACTGCATCATTTGCAGATGATGGTAAAGCTAAGCCTGCGAGACGTTTGTTTTCAAAGTCAAGTTGTTGTTTCTCTATTTTACAAATTGAAAAAATTAAACATTTAAGGTCGTTAATGTTTCGTTGTATGTCTTCTTTAGACTCAATTTTATTTAGCTCATTCAGTAACTTCAGTACATAACCTTTGTTGCAAGCATCTTCAACATGTATGGGCGTTCCAACATCTTTTAACCGTTTGCCGTTAATACTTAGATGTCCATCGCTTGTTGTTGTTGTTGTTGTTACTTGATTTCCATATTGCAGTAGCTTATCATCAACATACGATTTAGTTGCAATATCATGGCGTGAAGTTGGTGGTCTGATAGACACGTTATTGATTTTGTTAAACGATGCCATAGTTAGGTTGTTAACCACACAAAGTGTATAACGCGAATGAGCATTTAGCTCTTTTGAACTATTATTTATAACTGAAAATAAACATCAAATCCATTGCGATATCGACCATTTTGTAAGTCGCTATCTTTATCGATAACCAAAAAGCCAAACTTAGAGTTTTGCCAACAATAATAACAAATATCGAAGAACTGATCATAGCTCATATCTGTATTTACATGATCGTTATATACATGACGCAAGTTTGTTCCGTCTTGTTTAAAAAGAATTAAAAAATTAGCGTTATCTCTAATTAGATGTTTAGGTATACAAGAATATGTTTGACAAAGATAAAATACGTCAACTTCGTGATGACGACCTCTACTGAAACAATCTTTTATGTGTTGTTGTTTATTGCTGGCTACATCATCAAAAACAAATATAGAGTTTTTTCTAGCCATTTCTGGAGGCATAACTTCATCATTATCGGAAAAAAATCACTTTTTATTTCTTTTATAGAGTCCAAAAACTTTTTTAATTCAACATACTTACTTTGAGCAAGTGATTTAGAACAAATATAAACTTTTTCAAAACGAACTCCATTTTTGTGACATAATAAATTTAGCAATACGTTTGTTTTGCCACAGTTCGATGGACCGCAAATGATACATCGAATAGTGTTCGGTAGTAAAACACTATGCTTTCTTTTTTCACTTTTACTCTGGTTTTCACCATTAGTAAATGAAATTACTGGTAGAGTGTTTGACTGCTTAACAAACTTCAGCATGTCTACGTTTACGTCTGAGAATGCACACTGCACAAAAAATCACATCACATCAACATATATTGTTTCCACACGTATCATAACTTGTATTATATGGAATAATTGTAGGATTTTCAGGATTTAAATCAACGTTGCCAACGTAAAACCCTCTTAAATATGGACAATATGGTGCCCATTTTTTATGATCACTTAAAGGAATATCGTTTTCTCTCCAATTTTCAATTTCAATCTTACAGAATATACATTTCACCTTATCACCATGACCGGTATAATAAAATCCTGCTGATGCTAAACAAAATTCGTTTGGAGAGGGAAGAGGCCAATTTTGAAAAGTTTTAAGTCTTTCATATTCAGATTTTAATTCTATGCTAGGAGAAATATTGTTTACGTAAGGGAAAGAAAAAGCCCATTTCTTATGCTCTTCAAACGGATCATCATCTTCTTCCCAATAACTAAGTTGCAGATTACAGAAAGCACACCTGACCATATCCTTATATCCATAATAGTAAAATCCCGCAGCTGCTAACCATGCAGTGTTCGTAAAACTGTCTGAAGACCAGTTCTTAAATGTTTTTAGCCGATCTCTTTCAGATTTTAAATTCATTCCTTTTTGACCCAATATCATTTGCATTAACTGTTTCTTGGAATACTTTACACAATTAAAATACTTCATGATGATGCTTTACTTAAAAAAAAAAAAGATGTTCCCCACACGAAGCTAAATGTGAACTGATATGAATCAACAAAATACGCTGGCTAATATGCAAGATTTGCGTGTGTTGGGTTGGCCGAGCGGTCTAAGGCGTTAGATTTAAGATCTAATTTTCAGAAATTGAAAGCGAGGGTTCGAATCCCTCACCTGACAAATATTATTTTATATACATGTGGAGTGAGGAGGTGCTTGATCATTAAAGAAACTTTAATATGAAGTGGTACAAAGACCTTTTCTTCTTTATTCATTTAGAATTACAATTAATACAATTTTATTTCTCTTGTATGAGTGTTGAAGTAATCTCCTTCTTTTAGTTGTCCTGATGAGTGTGTGTTGAGATGATCTTGTTCTTTTAGTTGTCCAGATGTTTATTTTCTGTAGACAAAAAATATACACTGTGTTAAAAAAGCAAACAAAAACAAAATATGTGTAGGTGTCAACAACACTAGTAGATTTAATGAATTACCTTTTATAGATAGCGATTACAGTTATCACATTTGCAGCGAAGATGAAACAGTTGAAATTTTCTTTTTAGATGATCTGGTAGATGTTCCCACTCCAGACGAATTCGTTGTGGCTCATATATAGTCAGTATGTTTATAGGAAAGTAGTTCCAATCAAACTTATTAAAACCTTGAAGTCCATTGTTTCGAAACTTGTTTATTATCGAACACACGATTTTCATGATGCCATCAGAAGAATTTAACCAATGTTGAACAGCATTGACATTAAATTTAGAACAACTATTGCTTCCCAATGCAAGAGATGGTAATGTTTTGGACAATCTGTAGGTAAACGTTGGCTATGCTTCAACATTAGATCTGACATTCCATCAATCGTGTTAAGATCGATTAATGACCCAGGGGAAAGTGTTTTTAGTGCAAACAAAGAAAATTCTTGTGGCAAATTATACACAACTAAATATTCATATTTATTTTTAATAGAGTCAAAAAAAGAAGAAAGAGTTTTTTCACAATACGCTGTGACCCATGTTAACACAGGACTGAATGAAGGTATATTGCTGTTATTTAACATACAGTAAGCAAGTTCCAAACTGCCGTTTGGTAGCTTGCGAATGTCTGCAACTATTGGCTGCTTCTTATTCCACGTGTCAGCATCAGTAGAAGGAGAGTTTGTTGTTGTCAATTCCATGATTGCAACTAAAGTGAGAATACTTCTTTACTTGATTGCTTATAACTTAGCAAATATTGGTTTAGATAATTACTTCATTAGTTAATGGTCTGTAAGATATTTGACGATCATGAATATGAACACAATAAAGAGTTGTATCTTCAGGTATATTCTCACTTGTCTCGATTTCAATTCGCACGTCAACTGAAGATGTCTTCACTGCCTCCACTTGCTCAAGGCAATTAATTACAATTATCGGACAATGAGACTTAAATTCATCTCGTGAAACTAGAGTCTCTGAACGAAAATCATCGATCTGATAATATACATTACGAAATTTAACAAACATGTCATACAATTCGCTGTAGTCATTTATAGCAATTTCAGAAGTTGGCATTTCATAGGGATAAAAAATTGAGTTTAAAAAACTCTTATAGATTTAATGTTACAATGGTCAAAATAGGAAGAGCACGTATTTAGTACATTTCTTTTAGTTTGAAAACCTAATAAAAATTGACGTGGTTTTTGCGTTTCAGAAGTTGTCATTACAGTCCAACTATATTTAGTTGTTCAAGGAAGAGATGGCAAGACATGAACATCCCATGATCGAAAACCAACCTGAATGGGAATATTTTTCTGCATTAGTTTTAATCTTTTAATTTGTTCTTCGTCCGATAATAATAAAACGGGAATTTTTAGATACAATTTAAATAACTTGACCTTAGAAAGATCATTTTCGGTTGCAGATTGCAACGCACGTGCGTCACTCGACGATCTGAGAAGTATTAGCTCATGCTTGCAGTTTAAAATCGGCTTTCTATAATCCTCTGCTTAACCTAACAGGTTGCTTAAAGGAAGTATTACATGGAAACGTTTTGTGATACTATCAACAATATTTGCTTCACTTGCTGGTGTTGTTAAAGAGGGAAAATAACCAGCATTTTGTAAAGCTGTATATTCGTTTTTTGAATATGATGCAAACGTTTTTATAGAACTTGTTATACCTAGATGGCGTGTACGATCAATTTCTTTACCATTTAACGTAACGCGAATTTCGCTAAAAAGATTAGCCCCAAAATTTTGGTCAGGATGTGCTGTAGTAGAAGCAGCCGGATTTACGTTAGAAGTAATAATTTGTCCTTCTAAGTGAAGAACACCTTCTGATAATAAAACTATGTTTTCTTCATTTTGAATTGGTATTCGAATTTCATCATTATTTTCAAATTTATTAGCTGATTAAGGTTGGTAAACTCTTTCTTCTCGTCGCACAACTCTGTTGTCAACCTCTCTTTTATCTGTTATGTTAAACATGTTAAACATGTTAACAGCTTCAAATATAGATAGAAACTGAATAAGATTAACAATTGCATATATATTTATATTGAAATTAAAGTACGCGATAGCCTAAAGACTGTATGAAATGTTTGTTGTTACTCGATAACTGTTTCTTAGATTTTAAGGTGTGATGGCGTTGTTTTTTTTGTTTTTTTTTTAGAAATTTTAGCTGATTGATTTATATTTCTTTTTCGAATCAGAGTTGACTTCTTTTTTTTTTCAAACTTTGAGTATTATATAGTATAACCATATTTGTGAATGTTTTCTAGTAAGCATACTCAACTAGAATGAAAATATAACAGTATTTCATTACTTTATATAGCAAGATAACGTGCTGGACGAATAATTAATTCTACAGTTAAATCTTCATCTTGCAAATCAATGAGCTGTTGAAGATGATCTTCAAGTTGCACAGATACATGTTGAATAACCTTGCTGTTCATAGGCAAAAAATTAATTGTTGTTGGTTGTACAACAATCGGATAACCAGCAGGAACATGAGCTTTAAAATTATATAAAGAGTGTGTTGGTTTATGGTTCAAATAAGAACTCGTACCAAGCACAAGGTTGAGCCTCCGTGGCTTAGGCGGCAGCACGCCGGCCTCTCACCGCTGGGTCCGTGGTTCAAATCCCGGTCACTCCAAGTGAGATCTGTGCTGGACAAAACGGAGGCAGACAGGTTTTTCTCCGGGTACTCCGGTTTTCCCTGTCAAAATTTCATTCCAGCAACACTCTCCACTATCATTTCATTTCATCTGTCATTCATTTCATCATTGCCCCAGAGGAGTGCGACAGGCTTCGGCAGCCGGCACAGTTCATATCCTCGCCGCTAGTTGGGGGCTTCATTCATTCCATTCCTGACCCGGTCGGAGACTGGAAGCAGGCTGTGGATTTTCATTTTCACCAAGCACAAGGTTGCAACATACTCGAATACTATTAACAGTGTTAATTTTAATCATATATTCAGAATGATGAGTTGTGTTTGCCTCGAAATTTTTATGAGAAAATCCTAACAAATCTGCAATAGAATCTGCAACACCAAAATCTATAGCAAAGTTTTTCGAATATAGTTTACAATTAGAGAACACTTTATCATAATTAATATAAATATATGAAGGAAATTTGTCTTTTTCACCTAATAAAACTGATAATAAATGTGCTAGTAATAATTCATTAATCTTTGCACTTAATTGTTGAAACGTATAGCTAGCATCAGGTATTATTAAAATTGTTGTATCCACATCGTTCATCTTTATGGCTAAAACGTTATTATTTTCGTTAAGTTTTACTTCACTTTCGATTCTATTTCGATCAATCTCAATTTCTTTTTTATCCTCTTTAGGGTAAACTTTCTTTTCAATACCTAAAGCCTCTGCTATACTGTTGGGTACACTGAAATCAATATTAAACGGAGAACACAAAACAAGACGGTTGCGTCCTTTTCCATTTATATCCTCTTCCAAATAAAGATTTGTTTTTTTATATGATTTGTTATAAGTTTCGACAATGAGTGATAACTAAGTAAATCATCAAATGTTGAGGCTAGATCTTCAAATTCAAAATACCTGGTGGTACCACTAAATCAATTGATAACAAAAAATTAGTAAAATGAATGCGAAATTTATTATTTCGGTTGGTAACATTTCGAATAGAATTAGATGTATACAATCCTGCAAATCCTATTTCAAAAAACTCTGCTCCTACAAGATGAAGCGGATTCTCCAATGTAACATCAATCTTTGAGCCTTTTCCTTCAAGAGTTATCCGTCTTTCGAAAGCCATCTTTGAAATGTTTAAAGACAGTCTGTTTCCCTTATTTATACAATACAAGAAGACTAAATATAAATGTCCACAAATCGAAGAAATAATCGATTGATATGAATGAAAATTATATTGTAGATAACAATTTTTTAGATATGTTAAAATTTCTAATGGTGGTCTTAAATTACCGATACTATCAAAATAATGCACGTATTTACCTCGTTTACTGAAAGCCACCCAATGTGAACCAGATTTAACCATCGGTTCAAGGTTAACAATACAGTTTTCATTTTTTAGAGGATGTCTTGGTAACGTATCTCGCATAAAGACTCCTCTAAAATTTGGAATCTTTAATTGATGTGCGTATTTAGCTAAATCGAAATTACTTAATGCTTTATTTGGTATTTGGTTAATTATCTTTTGTATGCAGGAGGATTTAAATAAATGCCTTGACCTGCTTTTCCTCGCATTGCTTCTATCATTCGATTGTGTCTTTTCATTTCTTTTAATTCTTCTTGTGCAGCTTTCGCTTTGTTTATGGCAGACGCTACCCCGGCTGCTCCGCCTGCTAGACCCCCCAAGCCCGACAAGGCTGCAAATATCGGAAGTAGGGGTAAAATACCACCTTGATTTTTCGATGCTCTCTTTTTTTTAAATCTTTTCTTGTTTTTTTTTAATATTTAATTTTCGTTTACCTCCACCAAGCATAGACTTAGCTTTCATTATGCCACTGACTGTTAGTGCAGCCGCTCTATCTCCTAATGATGCGTCACGAGATTTTACACGAGACCAAGCTTTTGAAGCTAAAATTTAATAAGCCTCTCTTCCTTTGTTTGAATCTTTATGATTTGCGTAAGCAATGTCGTGCTCTTTGAACGCTTTATCTAATATATTTATTCCTGGATCACCACGGCTCAATCGCTTTTCTAATTTTGTTCCTGGTCCACAATATTCATATCCTGGAATGTGTAATTCCACAGGTAAATTATCAATAGTTTTATTAAGTACACGACTAATGAATGATCCACTTCCTGATCGTTTATATTGAGTGGCAGAGTTGCTCCTCTTACAACGCACCATTACTAAATGATAAGTAATATAATGTAATTATATATATATATATATATATATATATATATATATTCAGGAAAATGGGAATGGTGGGGGGAGGAGTTGTAAATAATACACACAAAATTTGGGTTATTATTTATTCGTTTTTTTCATAAGCAAAGGAACACACAAAAATTAGTATTATTAGCAGAATAAAAGTGTGTGTGTGAAAGAAATAAAGTAAGTAAGAGAGATGAATTGCTTTAATCTCAAATTTGTTTCAGAGAAAAATGACCAAACGGTAAAGTATCAATTCCGTTTTCAGTTATGTGTCTTTTATCATCGTTTGATGAAATTGCCAACTTATTTTGCCGAACAGTAAATACAGAATGAGATTTTGAAATTATACAAACTTGAACTTTGCTGGCTTGATCTCTGTTATAAAGACACTTTCGATACTCATCAATATTCATAGTTTTACTCACGCTCTTCTTAATGCCTTTAGCCTTACACAAGCTATTCATTTCATCACACAATTTTATTGCATACATTTTGGGTCTTAACCCCACAAATTCTTCAACAATCCTTCCAGCATGTTCATCTTTCATTAAACCAATTTCACCTTTATTTTGTCTCACAATGCCAAAAGGATTGTTTGTTTCATAGTTTCCAGTATCAAACATATTTGAATGCTGTTTCATGAACTCATAAATATCATAATAGAATATATACATAAAACTATCTGTGTCTGTGTATAACAACCTCACATTTGATTCAGGATTTGCTAAAATAACATTGCAATGAAAGTCATTCATTTTACATTTATACAAATCTAATATAGATGCAACAACATATACTGGTTGATTGTGAAAAATCTTTAGTCTGCTCATCTCGATGACCATACAGTGTTCATCGAATATAATTCTATGTTTAAAATTAGCCTTAGCTATTAAAGACTTAGCACCATAGGCTCCATGCCATTTGGTAACCCATTTGATGTCCCTTAACTTCCTCACATTCATCAGTGAACGACCAAAAATTGCATTATTCATCAATTTATTAAAAAAAATCAAAATCATTTTTAGCATGTTTTCGTTTCTCTGTGTTCACATCAATATATGGTTTTAGCTATTGGCTCTGATTGAATTCGATTATTCTGTGAATACGTTCTAATTTCATTCCTAGTTGAATACATTGCTTTAACATTCTATAATGCAAAACATAACGTTCTTTATTATCTAGGGCAGCCATTAGCTTTGTCAACTTTTCGGGGCATAGAGGGTAATTTGAATGTTTGTCATGTAACTCTTCAGGATAAGTCAAATCTACTTCCAAGATATATCCGATTTCTGAAGTATCATCAATAGTTAAAACATCAAAGCCTTCAACATTTGCAACCCATTTAAAGCCACCCGTTGGAAGATATTCCATCATCGCATATCCATATAAATTATTAACTTCAAAGTACATTATGTAGGACTCTTGCTTTTTCTCATCATAAGTTTTCATATACTTATTATTAGCAATCGCATGTCGTGTTATACACTGAACATTTCCTCCTCGAATAGATCGTTCAAAAAAGTGTAACATATCAATATCTTGAAGCAATTCAAGTTGAACGTTGGTTATCTTTTTCATCGCGCACCAAGACATAGATGGAGCAGTGTAAAAATGAGCTGCATCAATGCCATAAGTTTCCATGCCATTCGATCTAAAATTTTCAAAGACATCCGCCAAAAGAAGTGTGTCAACTTTTAAATACAAATCGGCGTATTCTCCTAATGTTTGACAGGAAAACGTTTCCCACACCGATTGAGCAAACTAATACTCTTCATTCGATATTGTTTGATCATTAAGACTGCTATAAAACTTGGATATTTCAGGTAATTTAGTTTCGTTAAGTTCATCCATACTCGTGACGTATTCATGGGGAAACACGCCTTTTCTCGCAGTAAGTCGAAACTGTGCATCATCATTAAAATAACGTCGAGTTATTTGCTTTGAATCTTCACTTAACGAAGATGAACATTGATCTAGTGAACAGGACAAGAAATTATATGTATCGATACATCTTAACTGAATGAATCCATTCTTAACCCGTACATGCTTTGTAAACCCTTTATAACGTTCCATATTCACCGGCAACAAACTTATATGACCAGGATTATGTAACACCTCACCATCTTGTTTCTTACAAATTTCTTTAATTATAAAATGTCCATCATACGCCGTTAGATTATGAAATGCTATAGGCAGAACCCTTGTTACTTTGTAATTTAAATTACAACTATTGTGTGCGCTTCCTCTATATTTTCCAGTTATGTGACAATGATCGCGTACTTTGAGTTCATGATCTGCAATCGGTTTCTCGCAAATATGACAAATTTTACTTAACAAAAATAATCTTTCTTCGTTTTCCGTCATCTTTAACATCGGTTTAGCTGATAAATAATATGTTTGAAGTTTATCTACAATACTATAAAGTTCCTTTACAAACAATTCTATGCAATTATTTCCCCTAAAGAGTTTAAAACTGCACAAATCACTATCAAAATTACAATGAAGGTATGAAGAAATGCTGTAAGGAATATGTTTATGGGTTAATGTAGAGTTAGGAATGTCACTATTTGGAAAACAAGAGCAAATAGGAGACAAAACGCATTCAGTGTCTGCATAAATTATAAATGGAACTCTTCTCTTTAAATTTAAATTCTGTAAAATTAACAAATCTTTGTTCGTCAGTTGGCAATTTGCTTTTTGCAACAGGAAACTGTTTACAGTCTGCAAAGTGAACATTTAACTCATCCTCAAGAGAATAATATGACAAACAACGTCTACATATATAAATCCGTCTACAATTCCTAGTGACGCTTGAACGCACAAGGCGAGCGAGATTTCTAATTAAACAAAAGTGATAACTTTCACTGTTTCCAATCTGCAACATCAATAAGTCCACACTCCTTTCATATACTTTATCTGATACATACAATGGTACAATAGTAAATGTTTTTTTCCTTTTACTTCGTTTGTTCCCATACACACCCATTTGTTTTCATCATATTGTGATCCATACACATTCACAGAAATATTGTTTTGATTTTCAAACTTGTTTAAATATTTCATTTGCATTGGAATTGGAATATCATCTAAATTTAAAACATCTCTGTAATTAGGATAGGAAGAAATATGATTCACGTTTCGCGTTTTTGGATACAAACCAGCAACCACAATCCACGCAAAACAAGCTTCCTTTGTATCATAAAAATTTAGCACTGCATGTTTATTGACTATTACATCAGGCAATCTACTAGTATTGGACATTCCTACTCAAAATCCAACATATTTATTTATATTAATTCTCAAACTATGATTTTTTTCTAAAGCCCACCCAGAGCCATTTGCTTCAAATTCGCTCATTTTTGTCAATGTACCTTCAATGATATGATTATTATAAAATTCATTTACATCCGTATACTCGAAAACTACTTTATTTTTGACAGCAAAATATTTTGTTTCTGATATGTCGCGAAGCACATACTGTGCACACAAAACTGGATTCACCTTTAAAGCTTGCACAGTTAACGCTTTCTTAACATACTTTGTAAACCAAATATTAGCATTTGCTAAAAATTCGCGGGGATCCAAAAACTCATTCTTAACATTTGAAACTGCAAGTGTGTAGCCTACACTCTAGAATTGAATGCTGTTTCAATTAACTCACAGCTTAAGAAAGATTCATCCTTTATTTGAAGTGTAATTTCTTCACAATTCACAGCTTGTTGCAATATGTGCTCACTAATAACTCTCCAACATTCAATCAACTCATCACTGTTCTCAATCAAGTCCGTTTGAGTGTATTCCCCGATTTGGTATGATATTGAAATAGCACCGTTTAGTTCACTTCTAAAATTAGAAACACTTTCAAATGCATTGTCCAATTGGTTTCTTATATTTTCACTGTTATTATTATGTATTACAATATCAACCTTTCTACGTTTGCTAGGAGGTGTTGCCATTGTTGTCTAAGCAATTGTCCAATTCGCACTGTTGTTAATACACCACCAGCAGTTGCTGTAACATCTGCTCACCATAAACCTATAATCTTGTATTATGTATTCAAGCCATTGAGATAAATTGCTGCCTGTAATCTCCAGCGAACAATGAATGGCTTCAAAGGGAAATTCATCCTGAAGTTTACCAAGCAATTTGTTTCTATACTCATTCAATTTTGTTACTTCAAAACAAGTGATGGAAAATTCAATTTTGTAAACCTCATCAAATGTATTGTATCCGAAGAAACAAATAAAATGTTCATCTTCACATAATTCTTGTAACAAATATCTTAGAACTGTTTCTGTCACCTCTCGCTGACTATCATCTGATTTGCTAACATTAGTAACGTAGACTGAAAATGTTGAAATTCCACTCGAAGATGTCCATTTGTTAAAACAAGCTTCTTTCTCATTATGACTCACCTCATTATCATCTTCTTCTCCTTCTTCTTCTTCTTCTTCTTCAGACTGATGAAAGCATACACGATGATACTCTATTACCGGGTGCGATCGATGTTCAGTTCCACTCAGAAAATTAACAGTTTTCCACTTCATTTTCCTGTTCCTTTTTATTAGTTTTTAGATAATCTGAAAAAAAAATTAAACAAATTAAGAAATAATAAGCAACTAAATATATATATCATTCGTTATATCAATCAATACATATATAATCTGCATATATATACTCACCAAAAATTTACAGTCTTAAAACAACTTGATGTGAGCGGTTCTTCAACCCCAAATACACCAACATCAGTTTGCCTCTAAGTGAGTTTAGTTCATCGATCTCTGATGCGCTTAGTTTTGCAAATACTGCTGGTAGAAATACACTTGTTATTTCACCTTCAATGATAATGTCTACCACTATTTTTCTTCCAAATCTCGTCTCCACAGCCCGAATAATTTGGACCACATACGGTAAATCAATTATTAGTTCTGATAGTTTCTTATTAGAATACTCAATGCAAGTGGCTAAGTTATTGAACTTCGTTAGAACATCCATCACACACACACAATTTGTTCCTCGTCGTTGACTTTCTTTATTTCTTTCACACACACACTCTCTTCGCGCAAACGTAGAAGTTAAACTCATCCACGCACACATGCATTTATATATCCCTCACCCCCACCTACACTCAAGAAACCAAATGCTGCAAAACAAGCTTCTGACGCAATCATCTCATTATATTTTTATCACTATTACTTAAAGAAGTCAAAGATTACATTCTTACCCAATGACGTTAAAGGTCAACCACGTCTCACGCGAACACTGCAGACATATCACGTGATCGCTCGCACAGCTGCAAACTTTCATGGCTATCAGATGACGTCAACACCCATTAATTTTTATCTTCATCGCATAAATAAGTCAAAGGTTATCTGCTTCAAGCGGTTACCCAAAGGTTATCTGCTTCAAGTGGTTAAAGGTCAACCTCTTCCCACGCTAACATGTGCACGTGCACGTGCTCACATCCGCATGGCTATCAGATGACGTCATGATGATGCAATATGTCCTCGCGATTACGCAATATTCAAAACATACTTTTCCTTTCTACTGGAATACCTTGGTATAATATGTTGTCAGTATCTACTGTTTTTCCTCCTTTCCTGAAAGTCATTTTTACTGTTTTTGTTTGATTTATCATCAGGTCGTTTGTCTCGGACCATTCTATTAATTTGTTGAAGGCTACTTGTAGCCTGTCAATTTTCTGCGAGACAAGAACCATATCGTCTGTATAAAGATACATTCTTTCATCATCGGTGGTGATGGCTTTCGTAACCTCTGCGGTAGCTACAGTAAACAGGAGGGGCCTCAGAGGGTCCCCTTGAAACACACCGTTTGTTTGGTCAATTGGGTTTGATTTGGAGACTATATCATCAATCACGATGAAATTTCTTGCAAGTATGTTTCTGACGATCCTTGTCACATGATTCCCCCAGCAAATTCTACTAGCTTTTCCATAATGAGTGTTCCACTTGCTAAGTCGAAGGCTTTAGTATAATCAATGAAAATTGCGTGGAGTTTTCCTCTTGCGTGTCTGGTAGCATCATATGATCTTCTAGTAAGCATCGGATGGCTTGCGTTGTTGACCTTCCCTTCCAGAATCCAAACTGTTCTTCGGGAATGGCATTCTCAGTCAATTTGTATAGTCTCTCTGTAAGTAATGTTGCCAGTAACTTGAAGCATGTGCACTCCAATGCTATGCCCCTATATGTGTTGGGGTCTGCAGTGTCACCTTTTCCTTTGTGTAATACCCTTAGTGTTGCATGTCTCCAAGCTTCCGGTATGTTGCCCTTTCTTAAATATTCGTTGAACAGATTTACCCATGGTTATTTTTGGAAAGGAGCAGTAGTTTTCAAGTGTTCGTTATATATTCCATCTGGACCACAGGCTTTGTTATCTTTTGTATTTTTTATAGTGTTCTCTATTTCTGTTATTGTGAATAGTTGGATAGGAAAATCACATTCCTCTTCCTGTTGTTCAACTGGTGGTCTCGTTTCCTTAGATTGCAGAACTTTCTTAAAGTGTTCTTCCCAAGTTTGAATTGGTATGTGTCTTGTGAAGTATGACTGTTCCTTGGTGACTGCTTTGTACCATTTTTGTTCGGCTCTTTTTATTTGTTTTTCTTCTTCTTTAGCCTGAAAAGCAGATTTTGCTTCCTTTATCTTTTCTTTGTATTCTCTCTTTTTCTTTGCGTAGAATTGCTGATCTGCAGTTGCTTTTGTACTTGGAGCCTTGTGTAAAGCATTTACTGCTATCTTCCTTGCTTCGTAACAGTTTGAGGTGAACCAGGGCTTTGATTTGCTCCTCGGTTTTTCACTTATATTCATTGAAGTTTGAATTTGATGTTTTATTACTTCAAATGCCTTATTCAGATCACCATCACTTAGAGCATCATCTATGTTTTGTGTGTTTTTTCGGTCGAATTTGCTCACGTCAATCTTGTATTTGGTGTATAGTTACTGTTCCTAATGTTGTCTTTTGCAGTACTAGTACTGAAGTATATTGTTGTATCTACTGGTTTCCGGGCTATTGATGATATGTACAGGGTTTATCAAGCCGCTTTAATAAAACTTTATTGCAGTCGAACGACCATAGAGTATAACAGTGTACATTACATGTGCATGTAAATATCATTATTCTTTGCTGTATTTCTTCAGTGATTTTGTGCGCTTTTGGCACACAGTGAAATGGTAGTGCTCACAGGCCTTCCCGCAGAGGATGCATACACACACTGGTGAGGGATCGTGAAAACTCTTTCTCGTACATATATTGTGATGGAATCCGTGCACTGAGAGCCTAGTTATGGCGCTTCGTATGTCCTTGTTTGCTCCGGTCCAGTTCCTATCCAGCACCGCATCTGTTATATAGAAATCGAGCCAGATGTCCGATCTCTTGCTTTGTCTGTCCCGAAGTAGGTCTGACTCTTGTTTGGTCGCTGGTAGCTGTTTTCGGAACCGCAAGTCTTCTATGAGGAAGCACGTTTTTGCAAGCTCATAAGCCAGTCTTGAAGGAGTGTATTTTGATATGCCTAAAATTCTCCTCAGGTATATTGCTTTAACACATTCGAGGGTCAGTAGGTCTCTGCTTGTCAGGTTGTACCATATTAGTTCAATGCCATAGGTCAAGACAGGCATTATCTGTCAAGACACTTTCTATGCATCTTTTAAAAACATTTTAGCAATTCATAAGTTACTGTCATCATTGCTAATGCTGTAATTTGTCATGTTTATTTATGCAGCATGATGAATTAGGAAACATTGGTAGGATTGGTATATTGAGTGGAGATATAGTAGGATAAAATGCAACTGTGTCATGGAAACCTAAGATTTTTTTTTATTTCTCAACTTTATTTTCTGTAGACTCCAACGCAGCCTACCACCAGGGGAAAAACTTGTTGTTGATGTTTAATGAGAACAAAATCTTGAAACACTGTGATTTAAGTGGTTGGTATCAAAAGTTGTATAGGAAAAATGAAAATGTGAAGTCGCTCCCAAGTTTACGAAGCCTTGCCAGACTCAGCTGAAAGTATCTTCGATGCAAATCAAGTCTCAATAGTTAAAACTTTAGGACGACCTTTGACATGAGCAGTATAATATTCCTACATTTAGGATTGACACAGCCTGCAGTAGGTCTTATGCTACTGTATGCACCTGGGCATGTTTAAAAAACACTCAGTCTGCAGGTTAATAAGGTAGGATATTACTATAAATCTATCTCAAGCAAATCCAAGAAGTTACCAGACTGAGAAACTACATATCGATATTAAAAAAAAAAAGGTGGCGGTGCAAACTGCACTTTTAATCCTTGCTTCATTAGTTAAACCATAAATAATATTTGTACATAAATACAGTAAAGACTTCACATTACAAACGGCCACTTAAATTATATGCCTTAGGCATAACCTACAAATTACATGTCATGAAATTGGTAAATATATTCAAATCGCAATGGTCAATTTATAGTGCACAAAAGGTTATTGTACTGAATGTATTTCGAACTGATGAATAAAACTGGTGGAAACGACAGCCAATTGATTTGATCCAAAGTAGTAGAAACATTCAGTTGATCAGCAAGAGTGTTGATTTGTACTTTTATTTTCACAAATTTTGATGAACAGTGTCACGCTGCAATTGAAATATAAGCGTACATATAATTCCTCATCAATAAATGATTTGCACTTCATACTGTCATGAACTGGAATAGATTTCTAGCAATTTAATTGATGTAGAAATCTATTCCTCTCGCCACCATGTTGGTGATAATTGTAAACAAACCAGCGGGCAGCCAATGGCTGGTAATAATTGCCAGCCAATAACAAGCCAGGCTGACGCGGTGACCGACGGATGATAATTCGCGTTTCACTCTCATAAGAGTTTTAACTTGATGTTACGAATCAGCTGTTCGTTAACGCCACGGGGAGCCATTATAAAAATTTTGGGAGATAGAAACACACCTCTGGTGAGCTTTAATCCAACATGGCGTCGTCGCGAAGTATAAATATTTAAATGGACGTTTCTCGCGATTTAACCATCCGAGTGCAGTGAAACTCGGTACGGTAAATGCTTAGGCTATACAAATGTTATTCCACTGGCATATAACCTAATTTATTTCCATTGTTTTCATAACCGTAAGATGGCAGCTGAGCGAAATTTTAAAATTTCATTTTTACTTCTTGTGTACTAACCATGCGATTGAAGTTTGAATACTGCACCTACATAATAACCTTCATGGAATAGTACATAACTGTAAGACCTATACTAGAGCCATCCTTACTTCCGACTTGAAGTTTCAGTGCTACGTCACAGCTACCCTCTAATCAGCCAATCACAGGTAGCCAGTCAAATAGATATATCGAGATGAATCGAGTTTCGCTGACGATGCTGTCAGCTAACATCTTGCGTTCACATGTTGCTGTCAGCTGTTTGCATTGTGCTTGGTTAGTTTCATTGGCGGTCTTTGTGTATTCTCGTATATTTTTCTTTTTGATATTTATCTAGTCTGTTGTTATTTAATAGCTTAGTATTTGTTTGTCGTTTGGCATAGTGGAGCATAATTACGTGTAATTGTAGGTTAGCTTTAGGTCAGTGAGTGTTTGTGTTATTTCTGCCATGCGTGTGCGTAATAGTGTCATGCCGGGGTCTAGCACGAGAAAGCCACTAAAGAGTCGAACCCGGGAAATGATTAGTAACGTGCGAGCACAAATTGAGTCGTCCAGTTGCAAAACTCGTTTAATCCACTTGTGAATAAGTGTCATTTTCATGAGAAACGTTTCTCTGGACTTTGCCTCACGTATGTTTTGTGTTTATTGTTTTCTACTTTTTGCTTTGTGTTTTTGGTCTTTGGTCTTGGGTTTGCTTTGTGCTTTTGCATTTGCTTTTGAATTTTACTTTTTGCTTTTCTTTCTTGGTTTTGTGTTTGTTTTCTGCTTTTTTGAATTTTGCTTTGTGTTTCTAGACTTTTGTTTTCTGCTTCTGCATTTGTTTTTGAAAATTGCTTTTTGCTTTGTGTTTCTAGTCTTTTGTTTTCTGCTTTTGCATTTGTTTTTGAATTTTGCTTTTTGCTTCGTGTGTTTTGTTTTTGGTTTTGTGTTTGTTTTCTGGAAAGTCAAAATAAAACAAAGCAAAATAAAATAAAACAAAAGGAACAAAAAATCAAAATAAAATTGAAAAAATATATATAAAATAAAACAAAACAAAAACAAAACAAAAGATTAATCAAAACATTTCAAAACAAAATAAAACGAAATAAAATAAAACAAAACAAAATAAAAAACAAAATAAAATTGAACAAAATAAAATAAAATAATTAAATAAATAATTTTACATCATGATCCTTATTCACAAGTGGATTAAACGAGTTTTGCAACTTGACGACTCAATTGTTATGGACAATGCCCCGTATCATAATGTCATTCACGACAAAGCTCCAACAATGGCAGCAAGAAAGAATGTGCTCATTGAGTGGGGTCAGACGGCAATAGTGACTCCGAAATGAGTGGTGTGTTCCCTTTATAGGTTTTATAATACATTTTCTCGAACTCTGATCATCTTCGACTCCTGACGCGAGACGGTAATGGTGAGTACCGGTAGTTTATTTATTACATTTTTTCTGCTTCATTATCAGAAATATCCTGTTAACCGCAGTATACGTGTAATTGCTGCTACTATGTACTTATTCACGAGTATGATGCGTGTAAACCTGTCTGTTCACATTACGAGTGTTTTGTTAACTTTACGGCTATAATCATGTACGTCAGCTGATTCGCGTTAGTGGACTGGCAACACTGTATCGCCAGCCGGTGAATTGTCATGTCGGAAGTAACGATGGCGGCACTATACATATATAAATATCCAGTATGGTGACCATCCTAAATATTAGACGGTTCTCAATATCTACGAATCTATTACTGCAATCAAACTGAAATTTTGTATGTTGATAGAGACAATTAACTTAAGTAGGATACATGAAAATAGGCTTTAGTTCTTCACGGAACTACTTGTTAGAGTCGTAATCTATTGTTGTATGTTGGATCCATTACTACATTGAGGGCCGGGTTCACCATGGTTCGTTAAAATGTTAACAAACCAATTAAGGCCGTTGACGGACGATTACCGATATGTTGTGGTTCACCGAACTTTAACAATCCATTAGCTTCCCTATCAAGCCGTCAAAACTAATTGCTCTGTCAACATGGAATTAACGACTTGACGGTCGATTTACGTGGCAATCAAATCCAAAATGGCGTGCGGCGAAAGCTGGAATAGTCGTGCATTAAACTTTATTCTCAACGATGACGATGTTTTTGATGACATGCTAGATTTTCTTCAACCACTAACTTATAAATAACGAAGGAATTACTTGAATGAATGCGACGACATAGAATTTATTATGAGATTTCGGTTGTCAAAACCTTCTGTGTTGATGAATGTTCTACAGATGACAGAACCTAACCTGGAATTCCCATCTGATAAGTAAGATAGCCTAGGCCTATGTACCATTCCTTATTTATGTGTCATATCGTGTGATGCATTACGGTGTAGCACATGTAGTTAATTTAATAAAAGACTACCTAGACGTCTCAACATCAGTACTCTTATTTATTTTTACGTGTAATGAATTACGTTATAAAACAACATAGTTAATTTAATTTAATAAAAGGCTATCTAAACGTTACAGCATCAGTCCTCTTATTTTCAACGATTTCACGATGCTCATCCACCGAGTAGATAAGGGTGGATAATTATGTCTCTTTCATTTAACGAATATTTCACAGTCCCCGGCTCTTCTTGATCTTTTCCTCATCAGCTATGTTTGTTTTTAACCAAGGAGCATGTAACTTTTAAGCCTTTTCAGTTAACGGTCAGCTCGATTACACCAAAGAATAAACAAATACCGCCACAATCATCATCTTTCAATGAGTTTTGTACAGCCCTTAAACATAACGCTTCGTTTGCTAATGCCAATCGGCGAAAGTGCTGGTGAAACGCCGACGAGCTTAATGCCGATGTTAAAGTTAACAACGCATTTACTGACGGACTGTTAACGCTGCGTTGGTGAACCCGGCCCTGAATAACAATTGACAAGTGGTTTAATTAGAAGTGGTCTTCTTCTACCTCGGCTGTGTTTCTATCTCCCAAAATTGTAATAATGGCACCCCGTCGTGTTCGTTAAGCCGCCATTTTGGACACGATGACGGCCTAGGGTGGGGGCTTAACGAAGCCCTGAGAATCAAAACGATCTAAAAATTTTCCGAGCATGGTCTCCAATCAAAACGTCCTTGATTGGCTGAGCACTTATTGGGTCCTTCCCGCCACACAGCCGCAATCAAATCCGCCATTAACCTCAATTTAACATAACCTAAGTTACTTAAATTACAAATATTAATAATGTTGGTGAAGGGTGGGTGACTTGTGGATTAGATAAGCCATTTTTAGTGTTGCCTTCTATAGATTTGTGTTTTTTTTGGCAATCTCGTTATCTTGTAGACATTAAGATAAATAGTTATATTTCGGGGGCCTATCACTCAGTACCGGTTTATCACAACAGTAGCAACTATTACGAATAGCTGTACTATAGTAAGATTTTTCTGCACCTTCGCGAAATAGTGGCGGTGGTTTGAGATTTTTTTTGACTACCATTATGGGGTTTTAATAGTTTTTCATAGAGCATTTTTGTTGTCTTGTAGGCATGATTGATTTGACAAGTTAGGTCAGCATGTAGCCTACAGTTTTTTTCTGGTTTTTGGAATAATGCTCATTCTCATTAACATTAAGTGCAACCGTGTTGACCGACTGAAAGACATTGAATATTTCGTTTACTAAGGCAGCACTGAAATATGGGTTCCTACACGATATGGACTTGGAACTTATGTTCGCTTAACAAAATAACGATACATCAACAAGTCATCCTTGTAATCTCTGCAAATAATAAAAATATTTCCCATCCAATATAGGCCTATTCATGTTGAACGGTAGAAAGTTATCAACCTTTATTAAGGCAACACTGAAAAATGTTCATTTTGATCTAGCATCAATGTCCCTAGAGGTCCAGTTTTTTAAATTCTCCCTTTCTATGGTCAAATAACACATGGATGTTCCCTATTTTTCTTAAGGGGATTCAATGATCTTATGCTGAACTAATAAAGAATAGGGCATGTATCAGGATAAAAATAATGTCCATAACCATCAGAAACTTGAGAACACAGATCAGGAGAATGTTGATCGACCATGGATGCAAGACCAGAAAGTCTTAAAGAGGAGTGTTTCATTTAGAGGCTTGGAACATCATGGTCAAGACCCCTGTACTTGGGTGTGTGCTCAATTTGTTTGAAAACCCGTTGACAGATCATAAGTTAATCTGTGGCTGGAATCCACTCCGTCCTATGCTAAGCTGTGCGTACTGGGCACCATTAGTGTTCTGTGACTACTGTATCAATTTCTGAAAATTGTGTCATAGGCCTATGCATAGACAAGTCGCTGAGAATGTTCTCTGAATGGTGAATACCAGTAGGCTAGCCTACTTAGCTGCCTCCTTCACTAGCATTTCCAGGCACCTCGTTAGTTGGTAAAATGAAATAGAAAAATCACTTGAATGATTCAAGTTGTCCTTGATTGCCCTCGAGGGACAGTGTACCCCATTCCAGATCTTAGTTCAGAATTAGTTTCCTTGACAGAGTTGGAGAAACAGTCACAATACGTATGGTACTACTAGACCTAGTACGGTACATGTAGATGGAAGCATTGTGAGACCAACCACTAGGTAGCTTATGTCCCATTAGTTGGGAGTGTTGGGGAATGAGAGATTGGTTCAACATTTCAGCCTATGTTGTTGTATATTTCATTAATATATGAGATCTAAAAGTGTATCATAGAAATATTAAAGCAAACCATAATATATTACCAGTTGGTCAATTGGATACAACAATTCAATGAAACATTCTGTTAATAATTAGGAAGTGTCGTAGGCAACCAGAGAAGCGACACAAGAAAAAACACCTGAATCTTCCAGGCAGTTGTCATCAACTGTATTTCACATAGAGAAGAATGACTAAAATGGTTCCTCATGAAAAAAAAAACTGGTCAATGGCTTGAAAGACAGTAGTAAGGACTTACATGCTGTCAGTAAAGTGGAGTTAAGAAAGATGTCTGGAATATTTAAATCAGTAGTTGATAGCCATGATTTTTAAAATTACCCTAGTTAATTGCACCTTAATATGATTAGTAGCCTACCGGTATGTGCAAGATTTTAAATGGTAGGTTTTCCTGTGAACCAAAAAACAGCTCTTAACATGGATTATGTTCAGGTTAGGCCTACAAGTTATTGGGAGGGAGGTTTATTTTACATACCTGTTGCACATAAAATGAGCTTCTGATTAGAGCTCTGTGGGAATGTTTAAATGGTTTGATGATACAGGATTTATCAAGCCTCTTTCTATGCATCTTTTAAAAACATTTTAACAATTCATAAATTACTGTCATCATTGCTAATGCTGTAATCTGTCATGTTTATTTATGCAGCATGAGGAATTAGGAAACATTGGTAGGATTGGTATATTGAGTGGATATATAGTAGGATAAAATGCAACTGTGTCATGGAAACCTAAGATGTATTTTTATTTCTCAACTTTATTTTCTGTAGACTCCAACACAGCCCACCACCAGGGGAAAAAAGTGTTGGTGATGTTTAATGAGAGCAAATCTTGAAATACTGTGATTTAAGTGGTTGGTATCAAAATCTGTATAGGAAAAATGAAAATGTGAAGTCACGCCCAAGTTTATGAAGCCTTGCGAGACTCGGCTGAAATTATCTTCGATGCAAATCAAGTCTCAATAGTTAAAACTTTAGGACGACCTTTGACATGAGCACTATAATAGGCCTACATTTAGGATCGACATAGCCTGCAGTAGGTCTTGGGCTACTGTATGCACCTGGGCATGTTTAAAAAAAACTCAGCCTGCAGGTTAATAAGGTAGTATATTACTATAAATCTATCTCAAGCAAATCCAAGAAGTTACCAGACTGAGAAACTACATATCAATATTTAAACAAAAAAAGGGTGGCAGTGCAAACTGTACTTTTAATCCTTGCTTCATTAGTTAAACCATAATATTTGTACATAAATACAGTAAGGACTTCACATTACAAACGGCCACTTAAATTATATGCCTTATTAGGCATAACCTACAAATTACATTTCATGAAATTGGTAAATATAAGCAGACAGCAACATCAATATGCAATGGTCTATAATGTAGTTTTATAGTGCACAAAAGGTTATTGTACTGAATGTATTTCGAACTGATGAATAAAACTGGTAGAAACGACAGCCAATTGATTTACATCCATTACATCCAAAGTAGTAGAAACTTTCAGTTGATTGGCAAGAGTGTTGATTTGTACTTTTATTTTCACAAATTTTGATGAACAGTGTCACGCGTCAATTTAAATATAAACGCACATACAATTCCTCATCAATAAGTGATTTGCACTTCATACTGTCATGAACTGTAATAGATTTCTAGCAATTTAATTGATGTAGAAATCTATTCCTCTCGCCACCATGTTGGTGATAATTGTAAACAAACCCGCGGGCAGCCAATGGCTGGTAATAATTGCCAGCCAATAACAAGCCAGGATGACGCGGATCATAATTCGCGTTTCACTCTCATTGCGTTTTAACTTGAGATTTCGGATCAGCTGTTCGTTAACGCCACGGGGTGCCATTATTAAAATTTTGGGAGATAGAAACACGCTCCTCATCAACATCTTTATGTAACCTTTCTGGGCTGAGTGTTGCACTGTACCCAGTTACTACGTTGTGTATACTGATTTGTGTGGGAGTAACAGTTAAAAACAGATAGGGGCTCACAGTTCGGGTGATGGAAGGATTCAGTAACAAGGAACAAAACAGGGACACAAGGGAAAAGCAAGTCTTCACGCTGAAGTGACTCTCCTTAGCGGCTTACTACGAGTCACATCAAAGGGGCAGGGAATTAAAGAGTACGGTAATAGAACAATCCTGTAATTAGGTTAACAATGGGGATAGAACTGGAAATGGAGAATGATATAGAATATTGGAAAGTTTTAAGGGATGTTGGAATCCTAGAAGTTGTAAGGAACGGAAGAAAACCTGACGTGGGATTCGTAGTGTACACCGAAAAATTATATTATGGATGGTTCCGGCAGCTTTACGACAAGCCCGAAGTGTGGAAGGGATGAACTTACAACGTGCTAGATAGACCGGTGTTAGCGCGTGGTTGAAACGAAGGCGTATGATTGTAATAATATAGCGACGACAATATTAACTGGAATGTTGTGTACTTACTTGATTTAACATGAACATTCTAGTTGATGTGCCCAGAACATTCTAATTTGGAACCTTCCAATCTGGAACCTTCCATCCCCTCACTCTCTCTCTCTATATATATATATGCACCCGCAGACTGTAGAAGTGAGTTCCGCGCTAGTTCCGCTCAAGTTAGTCCACCTTGTGTATCGTCGTGTATCAACTAGTGTTAAATAAACCGTTGTTTTATATTAACAAGTGTGTGTTATTTATCTTGTATCTCCCACGATATAACAGTGGTGTCGGAAGTGAGACAAGATAAATAACGTTGTGAAACGAGTGAACTTTCTAACCTCAACGCAAGTGTGTGCACCGAACTAAGTTCATTGGAAGTGCGTGTTAGAAATACTGTTCTCCACTCATCTTCACCATGCCGTACTTAACCTCTGAGCAAATCCAACAATTCTCGGCAATGATCGCCCACGCTATTCGACAGACAATAGGGTCTACAACTTCATCAGAGCCTCAACCGCCAAAGTGCACAATGCAACCGTATTGTGCTACCGACGGGACTACTGTAGCCGACTATTTCACTCGCTTTATCTGGGCGCTCAATCTGAGCAAGATACCCACGGATCAACACGCACATTTTGCTCGAGTATACATGGGATCTGAACTCAATGATGCCCTGAAGATCCTGGTGAGTCCTAATGATCCGGAAACTCTGACATACAACGAGATTCAATCTGAGCTGAAAGGCCACTTCGACGCCACACGCAACAAGTTTGCTGAGAACATCAAATTTCGGAGTGTAATGCAGAAGCAAGGAGAAACCATCGCTAGCTTCACCTTAAGACTGCGGCAGGCTGCAACGTTTTGTGAGTATGGCACATTCCTTGATCGCATGTTAATTGAACAAATGCTCGCAGGCTTGGAATCACGAGAAATGTGCGACGAGATTATTGAAAAAAAAAAAAAAAAGAATTTCACCGTGGCATATGAAATCGCGTACGCACTCGAAGCTACTCGCACCACCGCCGACGAGGTCAAAACAGCTGCCGCTAAGTCTGAATCAACCAATCGGATTGGATACGAGAAGCTTCTGTCCAGGAAGAAAAGCAACCAGCAGCCGCCACGCAGCAAGTCAGCTCATCGAAGTCAAGGGTCTTACAACCTAACCAGGCAGCACAAAGGGCCAAATCAGGCAAACCGAAGTGCATCCCAGGACAACCAATCAACATGTGCAGGGTGCGCTGAAGCCCACCCTCGTAGTCAGTGTAGGTTCCTGAACGCCGAGTGCCTGAAGTGTGTCAAGAAAGGTCACATCGGAAACGTTTGCCGATTGAAATCTAGGAAACATCGAACAACAAACCATGTGGCCGAAGAAGAGCTTCCAGCAGAGAACCTCGACTTCGTGGAGTACCTCAGCAAAATCAAGGTCATCGGATCGGTCAACGCAGCACCTAAGCCACTGGTTGATGTCAGCATAGAGTGAACCACCGTCAAAATGGAACTCGACACTGGCCTCCCCCTGCTCAACCATGAGCAAATCTAAGCTAAGTACGATCAAACCAGGATTTTTGTTGCAGAAAAATGATCGTAACTTCGTCAGTTACACCGGTCATCCGATCAAATGTATTGGCAAAACGTCAGTGTACACCACCATCGGAACCACAACCAGGAACCTGAATCTCCACGTGGTTGACGATGAAGTCGAATTGCTCTTTGACCGAGAGTGGATTTCGGAGTTTGTACGGGAGATCGACTTTGGTCACCTCTTCAGAAAATCCGACCCAATCCACAAGTTCTCAGACAAGCAGGCTCTGACCTTGGAACAACAGAAGCAGCTCGACAACATTCTGTCTCGCTACCAGGATGTGTTCAGTGACACCCCCGGGAAGTTCACAGGTCCCCCAACGAAGATGCACCTGAAGGCTGGAGCCACACCTGTTTTCGCCCGTGCTCGAGATGTACCAGTTGCCCTCCGCGATGTCTACGCCAAGGAAATCGACAAGAAAATTGCATCTGGCTTCTACAAAAGAGTGGACTACTGTGAGTGGGCATCGACAACGCACGTCGTCGCCAAGAAGAACGGCAAACTGAGGATCACAGGCAACTACAAGCCTACTCTCAACTCGCGGATCATCATAGATGAACATCCGATTCCCAAGGTGGAACATCTGTTCAACCGAATTGCGCGGCGCCACTCTCTTCTGCCACCTGGATATCACCGACGCGTACACTCATCTCGAGGTGGACGATGAGTTCAGCCATGCTCTCACGCTTAACACCCCAACTCACGGTCTGATCCGCCCAACGCGAGCAGAATATTGAGCAGCTAACATCCCTGCTATCTAGCAGCGGCGAATGGACACAGTCCTGCAAGGTCTCCCAAACGTCGTAAGTTTTTTCGATGACAGTATAGTTTTTGCTGATAGCTTTGAAAATCTGATGCAGGCCCTCAGCACCACTCTGGAACGGTTTCGGCAACACAACCTCAAGCTCAACCGAGCCAAATGCGTTTTCGATGAAACATCCCTGGAAGCCCTTGGCCACAAAATAGATGCGTCAGGCATCCACAAGTCTGATGCACACATTCGATCTGTACGTGATGCACCGAAACTGACTACACCAGAAGAACTCCAACTGTTCCTTGGTAAAGCAACCTACTATAGCTCGTTCATCCCTGATTTGTCCACCAGAGACAGACCACTTAAGGACATGCTGATCAAGGACCCCCTCATCTGGACACCAGAAGGCGACAGGGCATACAAAGACATCAAGATCGCCCTAACGTCGCCCCAGGTACTCATGCAGTATGACCCATCGTTACCACACCTGTTGGCCCCGGACGCCAGCAAGACCGGCCTGAGCGCAGTACTGTCACACCGGCTCAGCTACGGGCAAGAACGTGCAATCACTTACGCCAGTCGAACGATGACAGCAACGGAGCAAAAGTACCCTCATCTCCGCACGAGACTCATCTTGACCGCGCAACCAACCAAGTCACCGTGCAACCGACCAAGTCACCGCTCAACCGACCAAGCCACCACGCAACCCACCAGGTCACCGCGTAACCGACGAGGCCACCGCACAACCGACGAGGTCACCGCGCAACCGACAAAGCCACCGCACAACCGACCAACCTAGCCTGGGACGAGTTCGCTTCACCAAGACACCAGCAACAGTCCAAACACCACCAGCCACACCAGCTACACCTGTAAACAGGGCACCATTTATTTCCCAGACCACTTTTATTCTCCGCAGGAGTACTCACCGGCGAAGACCACCATTGAGATTCTCTCCTGATTAAGTTTCCTAAATCATCCATTTAAAAGAGGAGGAAATGTTGTGTATTTACTTGAGTTAACATGAACATTCTAGTCGCTGTGCCCAGAACATTCTAATTTGGAACCTTCCAATCGGGAACCTTCCATCCACTCACTCTCTCTCTCTCTCTATACATATATATATGCACCCCCCAGACTGTAGAAGTGAGTTCCGCGCTAGTATCGCTCAAGTTAGTCCACCTTGTGTATCGTTGTGTATCAACTAGTGTTAAATAAACCGTAGTTTTATATTAACAAGTGTATGTTATTTATCTTGTATCTCCCACGATATAACACGGAAGAAAACCAAGATTGACGGGTGATGATAGGTTGGAGGCCATAATAAAATGTTGCTTTGGTATGAGCATATTCGCGCCATTGGCGTTGCCAGTCCGATCGGAGTTGAGATTTTATTAGGGGAATGTTATCTGAGGAGGGAATTGCAACATCCATAACGGCACCCGTGTCTGAGGTCACTTCCTTAGCTTGATTTTCCGCTACTTCATCGCCGGGAATACGAGCATGCCCTTGGGTCCACGCAAACACTAGGCCAGGGCGAATAGAGTAATATGTGATGGAACTCCGTTAGTTGACCGTTTCCGCCGCTATGTGGTACTAGTGTTCCTAGGCCTGAAGGTGCAGGTGGACCGGCAGTCTGACTCGTTGTTTATTAAAAGAAGTATTGCACTAGAGCTCGCGTCAGCTGGCAAGGCGTCCGACGCTCTGGGATTTGCGCGGAGAGAGACAGAGATACATGTCCACTGTTGCAACAGGTCCACCAGGTCAGAGGCGGCATAAGAGTGTGGAGATTGATAGATTAATTGTTAGTCATTCTAGGTCTGTTATTGGTTTCTGGCGGCAAGGATTCTTTCCTGGCGAGTGGGAAGACCAAGTCCCTTTGACTGTAAGGCAAGATTTTGCCTCACTTACAATTCTCTGTATTGTCTGAGTCCCCACACCGCAAGCTGCTGCCGTTAGTTCCTGCGGTGTGGCAACGCTCAAGACAGACTGACTATGATTGGTGGGGTGGAAGTAAGGCATGACGTAATTGTAGCGTTGTGTTCTGCACACCGTCCTCCCGGCTGACTCGAGCTCTAAATACTGTTAAGGGCCGAGCCCTTAGGGCTCAGGACCCTACGACCCTAAAAGGGAGAGGGGACCTACGCCACTGGCCTCACATGCTGAACATCGATATCTAAACCTACGACCACCAGACTTCTCCAAAACACCTAAACACCTTCTTCTACCCAAAATCCGCCCCCAGGCTGGGAATATAATAAGCCTATACATTTTCTTAACACTGTAAGGAGACGGCCACTTGACACAAGGTGGTTAGTCAACATCTTACATCACACATATACAAAGACACTATCGCTGGTATTGGGAGCATCAACAATGACGACACGCCGACTCAGCAACTCGAGAACCCTTAAAAAGGAAGACCCGAGAGAACTAGACATCTGTTGTCGCCCTAGGCCCTGCAGGAGGACGTCCCGATCATCCAGTCATCACCTGAGGTAAGAGTGTGCTCAGCCATCCTCATATTTTATTGTAATCCATTTCCTTCACACCTATACTAAAATTGTACTTGTAAAAAAAATTGATTCACATCGTCCCACCTTGAAAGGGACCGCACATAACACTCATACTGATCAAATAAACCTTTGATCAGTAAGCTACACTTTGTCCATCATTACATTTGCCTTCACGTCCTTACTCCCACTCTGATAGTCTTAATTGCCCGTGACCGTCAAACCAGAGAAGTGCAAGGTAAGACCTTCCATTGTGTTCGTACTAGCGTACTCGAGTAGCCAGGCAGGCGCTAGGTCAGCAGTTAGGCTCCACACACACTTGCAGCTGTTTGCTCATTGCCGCAAGCACTCTCATTTTGATCGCACATCCCTTGGTAAGTAATTGCACCCCCATAGAATTGCGCCCCCATTTCATTACATCGTTTTACAAACACATACACTTGCAGTTTCCCCCAATTACGTGGAAACTTGCACCCTTTCGGAAACAACCCCTAAATTGGACATCAACACACCCTTGTTCGTCCCATCCCCTAACACCGGGACTGAACAAATTGGTGGAGGCCGGGTACCACGCAATTTAAGGGTAGGGACTCATACAACGAGCCCTCGTGGTATATCGGTAGAACTACCTAGAGCAGCCAAGCAGAAGTAGGAAAAAGTAGATTTTTTTTAGAATACGCTATTTATTTTTCTTCTTGGAACAGAAGGGGGAATTTTCAACCCAACTACCCACCCCATAAGACAACACAATACCTAGAAGATAGTAAAGGGAAGGCAGGGCATGCTGAGGTTCAGAAAAGTGAGTAAGGTCAGACGTACTGTTAGCGACGCAGCCCACCACCTCGCCGCTAGCACCAAGCCACTACGTCCTAAAATCACAGTTACAAACGCAGATCTCATAAACGAGAATACTGCGGGCCGGATAATAGCTGAATTGGAAGCAGCTGCCCTTGAACTTAGAGGACAGTACCCTAACACACTAGTTCACGCACCTCCTCTCACAAGGGCGCAGGCACAGAGCGAGAACACTGGGAACTTATCTTCGGACGACAATAATAGCGAAGACGAACACTCCGCACTTCCCCATAACGTACTACAAAACATAACCGATACACAACACACATATAACGGCCTGCACACGCTCATACAACAGTTGGGAGACGTAGAGGAGGGAACAGTAAACGGAGGATTAATTGCGGATATCCTAGTCATAGCTCGGGCGCTGGAGCAAAACATCAATAAGTCACTTGAATCCGTACAAGGGGCGCAAATCAACCATAACTTGGCCCTTGACAATATCGCAGAGACAGAAGTCTTTAATACGCAACCGATATTGCAATCCACACGAATCGAACCCGGGACTTCTCAGGGTGACCAAACACACTTCACCCAAACACAAGCCCTCACCCTCGCAGACCACAACACCAACTCTAACGCTTCAGAACACAGTCACCGGCGAGATAGCATAGAAGGGCACGAATCTTTAGCTAGCCAGGAAAACATACAAGAGCGCGAAATGGCACTGCCAACGAAATATCCCATGATCCAGCCTGAAAAGTTCCTAGGAAATGGACAGGATCCGGAGGAATATTTAAAGGCATTCAACCGGACAGCCAAGATAAATGGCTGGGGGACGAGGCCAAGAGACGCCTCTTACCCGCCTACTTAGCGGAAGCGGCATTAACATGGTACGAGCTTCATGAGGGCACATTAGAAAACGCCACATGGGAGCAAATCGCCTTCCTATTAAAACACGAATTTCAGCTCACACCGGATGAGGATGATTTTTACGACAAAATCCGCGGAAGAACTCAGGGGCCAGCAGAGACGGCACAAGCGTATATCAACGCGAAATTGCTGATGTTTGATAAATATAATATCCCGATACCCAATAAACAGAAAATTAAACTTTTAATGCAGGGGCTTAGGCCGGCGTTAGTTGACAAACTCTGAATCATGAACAATCCAACAGTGCAACGTATGTTGGAAAATATAAAAATAATTGAGGCGGGGAGGAAAATCACCGAGAAGGCGACAGAAAAGGCCATTGACCAACATGTCGATCTACCCAAAGAGGATATAAACCATAAAATGGACGACATGATACGGCAATTGGAGCAGTTTAGAATTTCTGCAATCCAGCCGAGGGAGAATACACAAAGGGATAATAGGGACAGCACAGTGTGGACACAATACCGTGACAGGGAAAACAGGTACACAAGGGATCAAGGTTACGTGCCAGAAAGGCAGACATACCCTACACGATACTCACCATCCTCCTATGCACAGGACAGGCAATACTACCCTGCACGGTACTCACCATCCCTATATACACAAGAGGACTACTCTCCGGTATACGTGAACGAGATTCCCCACCGGGAAGACCCACCTCCAAGCAGACAGGCCTATGCTTCGCCACACTACAGGGGAAACGGGGAATACCGGGAAGACCCACCCCCAAGCAGACAGGCCTACGCTTCCCCACTATACAGGGGTAACGGGGAATACCGGGAAAACCCACCCCCAAGAAGACAGGCCTATGCTTCCCCACAGTACAGGGGAAACGGGGATCACCGGGTAAACCCACCCTCAGGCAGGTTTACGCTTCCCCACAGTACAGGGGAAACGGGAATCGCCGGGAAAACCCGCCCCCGCAGCAACAGGCGTACACCCCTCCCCATCGAAGACAGGAAAGCGGGCCACAATATAGGAAACACGGCACGCGACACAGAAAAACGGCCCCACAGCATAAGCGGGATGATCCTAACAAATACACAAAGGGGCCGGAACAATATCCGCTCCCCGACGAATACCCGCAGGAGTTCAGAGAGGATGAAGCCCAACAACCAGCTAGGAGGGTACTGCTTCCCACACCAAACTACCCATCGCAAACGGGGAGTTGGCATAGCTACCTCGGGAGGGGACAAGCATATAACACGGGGCGACGTACACCAACATATCCAAAAAACTTTTGAAGGGGGAGGTTCGGCCAGCTAGAGAAGCGGCGGAGGTTCCTCCCATAACACAACCCCAGAGAGGCCCTTCCCCTTCACTGACACGCAAACGCAGGGGGAAGGAGCAGGCAAATAGCAAGGTGGCTGGAGATCCGCCCCCGAACCATTTCCAGGCACACCCCGTAAAAGGGGATGGCAACTGCTTATTCAGAGCCATCAGCTTTCTGCTCCGCAATGACGAAAGTCAGCATAGGGGTACAGGCTGGAAACAGGCACATCCTGAACAACTGGAATGAATATCGCGATTTTTTAGCGGACGAGGTTGACAACCCATTCAGAACAAAGGAACAATACAGGAAATACATGAACCGGGACGGGACCTTCGCCGGAGCTGTAGAAGTAACCGCTCTCGGTAAATTCGTGCAGGCTAACATACACGTATACACTAATAGCAATTCACCACCATTACTCACCACTGAAGGATTTGACAGGGGCCTGCACCTACTGTTCACAGGGGACCCTAGATCCGTACACTACACTCCCCTAACGATCCCGGGAAAACAACTCACAGAAAGCAGACCCACATTGGGGCGGGATGAGGACGTTGCCCCTACACAAAAACAAAGCACAGGGATAAGGCCCTTACCATCAATAGGCAAAGGGATCCTCCTTACGATACAACACAAAGACAGTGAGGGGCCTACATCATCGTCGGACATGAAAACAATTCCAACACCAAAACAAGGAGGGAACACCGCACCCGCACCCCCCGGGGATTGAGAAACAGATCGAAAAAGGCAAACGGAAGGTAAGATTCCAAGACACACCCTCACAAGACAATGGAGAAAGCGATCGGATAACACAGGAATAGGGGATCAAACCCACACTAGCTAGACAAAAAGAAACAGGTATTCTGCCAAACCAGGCCAGAAACAAGGAGTACCTGCGAGTTGGTACAAAGCATACATGGGTAAATGACCAAGCCAAGGAACTGAGCGAGAAAGACGCTGACCTACGGCGGGGCTATGTGGAAAAACCAAAAACACAATATTACTCGTGAATTCATGCCTACGGTACAATCACACCTCAAAGACAGGCTTGAACAGCTGGCACAGGAAGTCGCGAACGTAACAATTACCACACATAACAGTGGGAAGGAAAAGATTACCGTGCCTACACAAGGTACTGGCTTCAAACCCGCGGCAGGGCAACAGCAGGAAGCAAGCATTACAATGGGTAACACGATGAAGAGAGCATACAATGCAGGGCCTGAGTACAGTTCGCTGAGCGAGACAGAAAAGCTGAGCCAGGAAATGAGTCAAGCGGCCAAACGTATCAGGTACGATAGGCGACAAGCTCCATGCCTCTTCAGCAAAAATGGGACACAGGGAGTAAACAATGACACACGGCGAGAAGAACACTAAACCAACAACAATACTTACCACATACACGCTTAACAACACGTCTGTACACTGGGAGGAGAACAATACATCGGCGCTAACAATGCAGGCTAACATAAATGGACATAGGGCACAAGTCCTTATTGACACAAGGGCGGCAGTCAGTTGTGTGGATAGTAAATACATTGCTTAAGGACAAACACACAAACTGACTGTCAACGTACGGCTTGTAGCAGCCAATTCGCAAACACTTGAGAACACAGGGGTAGCAAACACATACATTAGGATGGGCAGCTTCGCAGCAACACACCCCATGTTTGTAATAGAACATCTTTCCACGGACGCTTTACTGGGGACTGATTTCCTCGCAAAGTACGAGGCGAGCATAAATTTTGCTAGTGGCAGGATGCATTTAATGCATAATCAGAAGCTCACTACGCACCCCATGGTATACGCCAAAAACACAGATAGTATTCGAGCGGAGCGAAAAACCTGCGAGCACCAGGCCTCTACACTGAACACAATTAACAAACACACAGGCGCACACACAGAAAAGGTACTCAATAACACTCATAGACAGGACCTAACACCAGAGCAGGATAGGAGGCTCACAGAACTCCTAGAGAACAATAGAGACATCTCTGCCAACTCGCTAAGAGACCTCGCGGTAACAGATCTTATTGAACACCATGTCACACTAACCAGTGATCGGCCAGTTCACCAGCCGCCCTTCAGGGTGAGCCAGAAGGAAAGACATCCTATCGACACTCAAATTCAGGAGATGCTCGAGGCAGGGGTCATAGAGCCCACAATCTCAAATTATAGTGCTCCGGTCTTGCTGAACAAGAAGAAGGATGGTTCCCATCGGTTTTGCACTGATTACCGCAGGCTCAATAAATTAATAGAGAATGACAGCTATCCACTGCCACGTGCCGACACCTATTTGGATGCCCTCAGTGGGGCCAACTGGTATAGCTCGATGGATTGTTTTTCCAGGTTCTATTCAATCCCTATTTATGAGCCGGACAGGCACAAACTGGCATTCGTTACGGAGAATGGCCTTTATACGTATAGAACGTTACACATGGGGTTCCGTAACGCCAGCCAGACATTTCAGAAATTGGTGGATAAGGCGTTTTCAGGCCTGAAGTGGCGGTCGATACTCGTCTATATAGACGACAAAACAGTTTTCTCTCAGACTTTTGATGAGCATCTCGTACACTTGGAGGAAGCATTCGCAAGGATCAGAGAGGCCATACTAAGGCTTAAACCTGCGAAATGTCAATTTGCCCGACAGCAAATTAATATCCTGGGGCATATTGTAAACAGAGAAGGGATTATCCCCGACCCAGCGAAGGCAGACGCAATAACGGGTATCCTGATGGCCACAAATTTAAAACCATTGCGTAGCTTTATGGGCCTGGCATCCTATTACCGTAAGTATATTTATAGGTTTGTACACATCGCCCACCCCCTAACAGAGCTAACACGCGAAAAGACGCCCTTCCATATTACACAAGAACACGTAGATGCCTTAATACACTTAAGCAATTATTGGTCACCCCGCCAATACTACAACACTCTCAGAGCGATAGACCCACATTTCTACACGTTGACGCAAGCCAATATGGGCTAGGAGCCGCCCTATTACAGGAAGACACCGAAGGGCGCAAACGGCCAGTGGCTCACGCCAGCAGAAAACTAACGGCTGTTGAGACCAGATACTCCGCCACAGAGCGCGAGATGTTAGCATTCTCATGGGAAATAAACTACTTCCGAGTATACCTCTATGGTATCAAATTCACAGTAATAACTGACCACGCCAGTCTGCTATTTTGGGATAAGTTTAAAACCCCAAATTCGCGCCTAAATATGTTTATATTCCGTCTTTACGACTATAATTTCGTGGTCAAACACAAGAAGGGCGCTACACACTTAGATGCAGATGGGTTATCTAGGCTGCCAGTAGCCGACCCTCCGGATGATAGTAAGGATCACGAGTGGGATAGCATGCCCACTTTTGCCCTAACGCTAGTAGACATGAAGCAGGAGCAAAAATATGATCCACACTTGAAACAAATACTCATGGCGCTAGAAAACTTGGACAAGGTAGATTCCAAAGTCTAGGCGATTTTTCCTAGACAAAGACGGGGTCCTAAAATTTAAGCCCACAGCCATGCACGACTCTGCACCTATAGCGGTCCCGAACTCTTTGAAGAGAATATCATGAGCATCATAATACACCATAATACACCAATGTCTGGGGCGCACCTAGGTACGCATAAGACGAATCACCGAATCCGAAGCAAATATTACTGGGTAAACATGAAGGCAGACATAGACAACTTCGTAAAATCATGTCACACCTGCCAGCGATAGACACGAATAGCATAGCGGAATTCCTATTCGACATAGTTACACGATATGGCCTATTCCAAACCTTATTGTCCGATAGAGGGACTATTTTCACCTCAAAAGTACTCCGGCAGTTTCTTGAGATATTGAGAATAAGAGCATACACAACAACGAGCTTCTCACCCCAAACTAATGGGTTAACTGGAGCTATGAATAATATAATAGGGACAGCTCTAGCAAAATTCACAGGGGACACGGGGACAGACTGGGATGATTACCTGCAGCCCATCACATTCAGTTACAACACATCAATATCCACTGCCACGAAATACTCTCCACACTTCCTGTTACATGGCTATACACCCAGAAGCCCAATAGACAATATATGCATTCCCCAGGACACCCTCACAGACAATACGGCCCGACTATAACACTTACAGATAGCGCGAATGAACGCGAGAGAAAACATCACCACAGCACAGAAAAGGCAAAAAGAGCGGCACGTCAAGCAACACAGACATTGGCCAATTGGTCATGATTTTGAGTCCAGCCCGCAGGAAGAACGTGTCCGAATTCCTGCTACCACACTGGACAGGCCCCTTCAAGGTTTGTAGGAGGATATCTGACCTCAATTACATAGTGAACGTTTGGCATGGGCACAAACTTATCAAGGACACAATCCACGCCCGCCGAATGAAAGCATACCATACAAGAACACAAACACTAACAAATACAGCCGGAAAAGCCATAAAGAGAAAAGGAAATGGCTCCACTCACAGAAAGGGTAAGAAAGCCAAAACCTAGGACTTGGGACCGCGAGAACCGCACCCAAATACGTATGACATAATAACAAAACTGTCACCCACACCTAATTGCCAGACATGCGACTAGAGGCGCTGAGGTACAAGTACACAGACGCATGAGCTCCACAGATAGAGATATCTTAATCAAGGGGCAGACACTTATCAAACACAGTAGAACACAAAAATTGACAACGCGGTATTTGTAAACAGGCGCAGGATCTTGGTTGGAACAAAGCACACGACTCTCACCGTACACGGGGCGTCATTACGCAGCCACAACAATGGATGGGACATAAACAAGGTACACGGGGCAAAAGGTTATTACAATTAGTGTTAAACGACGGTAGGGCCACTCAGGCAAAATCACAACATGAATACTTTACATTTGAAGTGTCAACAGACGGCCTGGAAGCAGTCTGCTGTCCAGAATGTGTTATCGCACAGGTAACACGACACTGGTGCAAAGTCAGCGCGAACACGCGTTGTACAAGGCGGCCAGAACCAAGACAGTAGCACGATTATCGTAACATTACGGTCGTTAGTAACTCATTCATGACAGATTCAAAACCGCACTCCGCCCACATTTCAAAAACGGGGACCACAAAAATTTGCACAGACACCACAAACAGAGGGTATTTTTGCATACTGATGCCTGTTTTACGATACTCGCTACGATAACGTAATTAGAGAGTTAGTGACCCCGGGATACCAATAGGGGACTATCAGGCATACCAGGCTTTACCAAGGCCACACAATACTCCTGCCAGTCGCGTATAGCCCGCATTGGCGGTAAAAGAGAAACACTACAGGCAGGGAATCTTAAACGCGCGCCAAATGGCAACAGGGAGTAAGACACACTACAGGGGACACAGTCAAATTCACATAAGAGACACAGGCTTAAAAGGCAACAGAAATGATTATCCTGCTCGAAGGCGGTCTCAAACCCGCGACCTTATGAGAACCAGAAACGTAAGGCCAAGTAGCCATCCGCATGGAAGACACACAGTGATAACGGGCAGTCACGTCAGCAGGGTTTGACAGGCCACAAAAATCAAAGTTAACACCGGCACCTAGCTGCCAGACACTCGGCTAGAAGCCCGGAGGTACATGTACACAGATGAATGAGCTACACAAACAGAGACATTACAGACAGAGATATATTTGCGTCAGGATAACATTAACACAAATTTGGGGACACTGTAAAAGCAAAAATATGAGAGGTGATCAGCACCCCGCCAGTTATTGGGAACAGGGTAATACAGTAAACACATTAAAAACACGAGACATCTGTGCCAAAAATCACGCTATCCAATGGCATTTTGGCACAACAGACACGACGAGAAGCCACACTTGAGGATAGAAAAAACTATCGGCTAGACATCGCAGACATATAACACGGAGCGTTACACGTAGGTCAGGGGTCCGAATTCTAACTAAGAACGGAAGGCCCGAGAGGTAAAACTGAAAAGGGTTGACTGACTGAAGATTACGCCCCCCAAACATACAGGTATTCAGACACAGGAATGCACTACATTCATACAGAGACCAACAAACACAGAGGTACACTAACACACCCCGAAAAGAGGCCTAAAATGCCTATCAGAGAGTAGAGATTGATAGAGAGAGATATTTTACACAGGTTGCCACATTTTAAACCTAAACATAGCGAAACACAGTCAGCACAGCGGTAAGGCATATTATTGTACTTCAAAACAAAGATTGAGACAGAGTCAACAATTGCAGCAATCAAAACACAAGCTAGCGAAGGACATACATACCGTGCGTTCCTTTGAAATGCCGATACACATACCGGAAGGAATTGCACCCACGGGCGGTAAACAAAAACATAACGTGACATTGTGGAATAAGTAAGCAACAAGCTCACGACAGCCCAGCTTTGGTAACACGCTTACATAATCACAGGGCTCGACACTATTTTTAAGGAAATACTTCCGCCAACATATTCTACACTTGGTACACGAGTATGCAAAGCCAGGATGAACCACAGTTGACAGCACTGATGTAAACCGAACACATGACCACTGTAGGCGGTTGGCGTGTGCCCAGCTGCCGTCACAACTGATAACAAGGTAGGTTACCTAACACCGCTAGGCGCGTGGAGATAACGAGCGCAGTCACATGTTCACGCACTCGCGAAGCGAGACAGACCTATCGCGAACAGATGCCAGGGCCGTCTCTCGCCCAGGCAAGAACTGGGCACAGAGACATTCACATTGCACACTAGAGGGTGTAAAACATATTATTACAGTAGGAATATTCTCAAAGGCGCAAGCGCGCACCGTCTACACAGTTGGTACACTAGGTATATTTTAAAAGGGCGTTAACAAGACGATTAGGCATATTAATAGAGAGGAGAGATGAGACATGATGTGCCCACAAATACAACGAGCGCATATTCTAATAACGCTCAGGAACGAAGAAAACAGAACATGGCCCAGGGAGAATGGACACATAGCACAAAGCGCGGAAAAGCACCGCACTTCGATTTCCCCATAGAATAACATACGGGCAGAGATCCCAATACCATTCCTCAACACATCCCAATACCCAATACCCATTTACACACATATACAAAATACACTAATTAAACACGGGGACTGTAGATTTCCTGCTTTTCACAATACGGTTCTACTGCACCCTGTGCCATACTGCCTTCTCCCGAATACTAGGGGAGTTCGGACGCCAATATTAAGCGCAGTATGTACATCTATACACACAGATGAAAGGCCATAACATGTACTAACAGACATTTTACTTAATGCTCCAGCATGCAAGTTATAAACTTATTATCCCCAAACACACCCCTTTTCCTTACGTGAGTGGCAGACATGCGCTCACATCCATCTACATGCATGAGACATCCCGCCCAAACACCAAGGGTTGTATTTTTATCATACCCGCATAAAATATTTGAAATTTGGACACCTGAGGAAAACCCACCCCATCCCTGTAGAGTAAGAACATCCCTACAGCGTTACCGACTCTCGGCCACCATAAATATAGAGTCCAACGATGCTACAACCTTCCCAACCTCGATATAACCCCTATATTAACAAATAACGCCCTACCGGACCTTAATAACAAAGGACCTTACATTCCACAAACCTACTAACATGTCCAGAGAGATACTGAAACATCAGCACTGGAGATCCGAAAAAAAGGTAAGAAGGACTAAAGCAGGCAATGCGATTCGAATGTTCTACAGCCCCATATTACACTAATTTTTTAACAATGTACACAAATATATTACATACATTTTACACAAAAATATACATTACATTGATACACAAAATTACTCCCCCAAAGAGATAAAGGAGCTGAGGTCACACCAGGTGGTGACAGGTACTACATCATGATGACGTAAAGGGACGCTGAAAGGCAGAGCCTTTGGAACATACCCTGACGACCAATTTGGACTTGACATTTTAGCTAAATTGTAAGGCTAAGTAAACCCTCGGAGGCGTAGAGGGTAGTCTTCCTTTCGTAGGAAGTGAAGAAGTGAGCCAGGGTACAGCGGGACCAACCCTTGGCCACGCCAAGTCCTCTTTTTCGGGTATGAGGTGAAGATGATTGAACAAGTAATAAATAATAAATAATGAACAAGGAATGAATGCGATCATTCGGCACCATGCCCAAGTAAATGGAGGGCCAGCCATATATATATATATAAATGAATTATTACGGTACCTGCAGACGAAAATGGATATCCGCGGGAAGTATTTGCTATTCTACCAACAAAAATACACAGGCCTGCACACACACCAACACATTCGTTATAAAGGGGGGAAGTTGACGTCTAGGTTTAGGAGGATAGGGAGCAAGGACCTAGTCCGATTATTCTGGTGGGGACCGGCCCCAGCAGAATATGCCTATGCCCGAAGACCCTAAACACTATGTTAAGGAGGAAAGTGCAAAAGGACTTAAGCCTGGCGGCCTGGTGGTTATCGAGCCCATCAGGAATACGCACGCACGAGCCCCCTTAGGTAAGGAGGGACGTGTAGGGCCGCGGTCTGGCTGTTCTGGAGACTCCGGCGTTACCAGAATTTGCACGCACGAAACCCCCCAAGGGAGATATTCCTCGATCAAAATTCTAGTACGTAAGACAGTTGCATTCGGTAGGCAACTTAGATTTAAGCAAATTTAGTAAGTACGGTTGCGAGACAGTAGCTTGCAACACATATTTCGGCATTAGAATGAGGAAACGTGTCATATTTTTTTAGATATAGATTAATGTTAGCTAGATATAAGATACACTTTTATACTATATATATATATATATATATAATAATTTGGCACCATATAGGGTAAGACCGAACAACATTCAACGACATATGTAATGCGAACGCGACACAGAGCGTTCGGCACCTGGCGGCTAGTCGTTACCAGGATAAGTCCGATAAATCGATAAATTACCGATAAAAACATAACAGGGCGGAGGCACTGAAGCCGGCCGACCCACCAGCGAGGTGAAAGGTACAGCCACCGGAGCTGACCGGCCTAACCGACACGCGAGACGCCGAAGAGGTCTCTAGGGTGGCACAACTGAGGCCAACCTTAAAACAGCGCAGCGATAGATGCGCAATATATATATTTGGCCAAGCATTGCTAACATGTTTTTATATTTCAGCAAAGAGCTCCAACACTGCACCAAGGAATGGAACCCAAAAATGATCATGGTATAAGGTAAGGTGGACCACCGAACAAACATACACTCATACACTGGTATACACTGAGGAGACATAACAATAAACAAAAAGGTATATACATAAGTCATAGCCGGCATAAGAAAGTATAGAGTAAGGTAAGATAAGAAGGCGCCAGACAGAGAACAAGACGGACGACACGAGTGTATTGACAAACAATAATACCTGTAATTTTGATTTCAGAAAATAGACACGCCGACACAAGAGGCGATATGGAGATTACGCTAAAGATTACATGTTTTTATTTTTTTACTTCTCCACTTTACAGACGGCGGCACCAGATACATGACACTGGTGACGATGATTTCACTGCCATACAGCAGCAATATGTTTTTTGCCATGCTATTATTATGCACCACCTTTATTCACTAATTTGTACACATTCTAACATAATGCAACACACTCACCACCTTCTTTCACAGCAAGACTCCAGAACACCGAAATCTGCACAGCTAGGATTGACACCTGTGGGGTATCAGGCCTACTGACAGATAAAGAAAATAGCGTCAAAGATGTGACGTAACATACGACACTGAGGGCGCAACCGATTTGTGGCGGCGACTCTCACTGTCAAGTGTGGAGGCATTCGCCCACAGAGAATGATCCACAGGACAGGGGTATATCAGCAGCACGACCACTAAACTGCACCAGAAGCGGCCGGACAGGATATAGCCATGAGAGGGCACATGAATAGAAAGAGTAGCGTGCACGCAAAGTACAGTAGATACGGCCGTCTAGGTATAAAATAATTAAGGTAGATATAAGAGAATAATGTAAAAGAAAATAATGTAATACTGATAAGAGGCACCTTACACAAAATTTGTTACCAATGATGCAACACATTGTAAACACACATACTCTTATTTATCACACACATGTGGAGGCACTTCTAACTTAAATTTTGTAAAAATGTCTTACCTCACCTCGAGCAATAAAAGCATATTATATTAAACCATTAATCACACCTTAAGACATTTATTTTTTCTTTCTCTCTACACTATCTCTGTATTTTCATTGTTACATTTTACACCTCACGCAGAAGGCAATTTTTTCATCCAAGCTGCAAAGCAGCATCACAGCTAACACCGATGTTTTTTCCCTTCTGCAAAACCATGAATGAATTATTTCCCACACCATATATTGTAAACTATGTATTTTTAATTCCAATGTCAAATTTTATAATGAATAATTTCATGTGAATAGCAAACTATATTCCACACCCAATACCCACCCCTGTGAGCACACTCTAACCACACATCGCCAAGCAGACAGAACGACACGACCACACGATATCCACATCTACACAGGATCAGACAAGAAGAAGAAGAAGAAGAAGAAGAAGGACTACGACACCGCAACACCTACACTATTTCCCGTTCGTGAGACCACGAACTAAAGGCCGAGGAGGTCTTGTTAAGGGCCGAGCCCTTAGGGCTCAGGACCCTACGACCCTAAAAGGGAGAGGGGACCTACCCCACTGGCCTCACACGCTGATCATCGATATCTAAACCTACGACCACCAGACTTCTCCAAAAACACCTAAACACCTTCTTCTACCCAAAATCTGCCCTAGGCTGGGAATATAATAAGCCTATACATTTTCTTCACACTGTAAGGAGACGGCCAATTGACACAAGGTGGTTAGTCAACATCTTACATCACACATAAACAAAGACGCTATCGCTGGTATTGGGAGCATCAACAATGACGACACGCCGACTCAGCAACTCGAGAACCCTTAAAAAGGAAGACCCGAGAGAACTAGACATTTGTTGTCGCCCTAGGCCCTGCAGGAGGACGTCCCGATCATCCAGTCATCACCTGAGGTAAGAGTGTGTTCAGCCATCCTCATACACAAATCAAAAAAGGTTTTGCATCACCTCGGTTCCAAGAGTTCCGGAACCGTTAAATACAAAGGGAATAGAGATCAACACAAACAACATTTCAGCTCGTTTTATTGCTCATGAGACCCACACATTGCATGTTGTACCATCATACAGCTAGACTTTCAGCATTTGTGGTCCAGATTGCAGTACACACCACTACCTCTAATATCCAGTAGCACGTCCTCTTGCATTGATGCATGCCTGTATTCGCCGTGGCATACTATCCACAAGTTCATCAAGACACTGTTGGTCCAAATTGTCCCACTCCTCAACGACAATTCGGCGTAAATCTCTCAGAGTGGTTGGTGGGTCAAGACGTCCATAAACAGCCCTTTTCAACATATCCCAGGCATGTTCGATAGGGTTCATGTCTGGCGAACATGCTGGCCACTGTAGTCGAGCGATGTCGTTATCTTGAAGGAACGCATTCACAAGATGTGCACGATGAGGTCGAGAATTGTCGTCCATGAAGACAAATGCCTCTCCAATATTCTGCCGATATGGTTGCACTATGGGTCGGAGGATGTCATTCAGGTATCGTAAAGCCGTTTCGGAGCCTTCCATGACCACCAGTGGCGTACGTCGGCCCCACATAATGCCACCCCAAAACATCAGGGAACCACCACCTTGCTGCACTCGCTGGACAGTGTGTCTAAGACGTTCAGCCTGACCAGGGTGCCTCCAAACACGTCTCCGACGATTGTCTGGTTGAAGGCATATGCGACACTCATCGGTGAAGAGAACGTGATGCCAATTCCGTGGGGTCCATTCAGCATGTTGTTGGGCCCATCTGTACCGCGCTGCATGGTGTCGGGGTTGCAAAGCTGGACCTCGCCATGGACGTCGGGAGTGAAGTTGCGCATCATGCAGCCTATTGCGCACAGTTTGAGTTGAAACACGACGTCCTGTGGCTGAACGAAACGCATTATTCAACATGGTGGCATTGCTGTCAGGGTTCCTCCGAGCGGCAATCCGTAAGTAGCGGTCATCCACTACAGTAGTAGCCCTTGGGCGGCCTGAGCGAGGCCTGTCATCGACAGTTCCTGTATCTCTGTACCTCCTCCATGTCCGAACAACATCGCTTTGGTTCACTCTGAGACGCCTGGAAACTTCCCTTGTTGAGAGCCCTTCTTGACACAAAGTAACAATGCGGACGCGATCGAACTGCGGTATTGACCTTCTAGGCATGGTAGAACTACAGACAACATGAGCAGCGTACCTTCGTCCTGGTGGAATGACTGGAACTGATCGGCTGTCGTACCCCCTCCGTCTAATAGGCCCTGCTCATGCATGGTTGTTTACATCTTTGAGCAGTTTTAGTGACATCTATGAACAGTCAAGGGAACTGTATCTTGGATACAATATACACAGTCAACGTCTATATGCCGGAGATCTGGGAACCGAGGTGATGCAAAACTTTTTTTGATGTGTGTATTTTATTGTAATCCATTCCCTTCACACCTATACTAAAATTGTACTTGTAAAACAAATTGATTCACATTGTCCCACCTTGAAAGGGACCGCACATAACACTCATACTGATCAAATAAACCTTTGATCAGTAAGCTACTCTTTGTCCATCATTACATTTGCCTTCACGTCCTTACTCCCTCTCTGATAGTCTTAATTGCCCGTGACCGTCAAACCAGAGAAGTGCAAGGTAAGACCTTCCATTGTGTTCGTACTAGCGTACTCGAATAGCCAGGCAGGCGCTAGGTCAGCAGTTAGGCTCCACACACACTTGCAGCTGTTTGCTCATAGCCGCAAGCACTCTCATTTTGATCGCACATCCCTTGGTAAGTAATTGCACCCCCATAGAATTGCGCCCCCATTTCATTACATCGTTTTACAAACACACTTGCAGTTTCCCCAATCACGTGGAAACTTGCACCCTTTCGGAAACCACCCCTAAATTGGACATCAACACACCCGTGTTCGTCCCATCCTCTAACACCGGCACTGAACAATACGAACCAAGTTGTGAATAAGAGAAACAAATCTTCAAGGAAATACGAAATATTAAAATACTGTCCAGAACACACTAAAATACATTTCTAAGAAAAGAAGAGCTTACCTCTAAACAGAAGAGATCTTCATTATATTTCTCGCTGATTTTGAAGACGATCTGGATCTTAGTTCCCCGGACATTTCTTTCGCCCGGAAAATGAACCGGCATGTAATGTAATGAAACACTATCCTAGGGAAATATAATAACAAGTGCTCCTCCGAGCAGCACACATTTCAGAACACAGGAAGTTCACAGATCATATCCACACAATCTGAAAAGATATCGCCCCACAACGCGCCTTCTTGCTCCAACTTTGCCTCCACTATTGCATCTACACGTTTCATTACACGTTTCATCACGTGAAATGTCCGGCTCCGTGGCTAAATGATTAGAGCGCTCTGTGTCCCTGGTTCGATTCCTGGCCGGGTCATAAGGGATTTTAATCTCCTGGGGTTAATTCCCCAGGCTCCGGGACTGGGTGTATGTGCCGTCTTCATTATCACTTCATCCTCATTACGAAGCGCAGGTCGCCCACGGGCGTCAATTAGAAAGACCTACACTCGGCCTCTCAGGAGGCCCCACGATCTTTCTTTTTTATCACGTCAAATAAATATAAAGACGGGTGTTTGAGAAATTTACATTCACTTCCGCCAAAGTCTCTCAGCATGGTGAGGATACATACATCACTAACAGCATTAAATGATTCGGAATCACTTTCCAATGACCTAATGCAGGAAGTATATTTCACAATCTTCTTTGCTGCTGTGTGAATCAGGTAACCACACATATAACAAAAAACGTTATCTCCTGCTCTCTCAGAACTGTCATCATTAACTTACAGGATTATAGGGTTCAATGTCTGTCAGTGTAATAGTTTCTTTAATTTGCTGACAATTATTGTTATCCTTCACCTCTCAGCTTGTATGTATTTCATTTCTCGCCATTGACCGTATTCATTAAAGGTTGATGTGTGTCTTCAGTATTTTGACTGCTTTAATGCAGCTCTCCACGCCTCCCTGTCCTGAGCTAATCGTTTCATCTCTACATAGCTACCACACCCTACATCCGAGGAAATCTGTTTAACATATTCTAACCTTGGTCTACTCCTACAGTTCTTGCCCTCAACCCTTCCTTCCATAACTAAGCTTGCTATTCCTGGGTGTCTTAGTATGTGTCCTACTAACCTATCTCTTCTCTTCATTAGCAGTCGCCAGAAACATCTCTCCTCTCCCACTCGTCCTAATACCTCTTCGTTTGTAACCCTATCTATCCATCTGATCATCATTCTCCTATAACACCACATTTCAAATGCTTCAATTCTCCTCTTTCTTGCTGCACCAATAGTCCAAATTTCACTTCCATAGAGCGTCACGCTCCAGACAAAGGCTTTCAAAAATGACTTCCTCATACCTAAATCTATATTTGATGTCAACAGATTCCTTTTTTGTAGAAATGCTTTCCTTGCCCAAGCCAACCTACTTTTTATATCCTCTTTGCTTCGTCCATCACTGGTTATTTTTCTTCCTAAGTAACAGAAGTCTCCTACTTCCTTCACATTTTCACCTGCCAATTTGATGTTCATAGAGGTTTCTGATTTATTACGGCTGCATTCCAATATTTTTTTTTACATTTATTAATTTTCATCATGTATTCTTTCCGTAAGACGGAGTCGATACCATTCAAAAACTCATTCAAATCCTCAGGCGTGTCGGCCAAGATGATGATGTCATCAGCAAATCTCAGAGTTGAAATTATTTCTCCTTGAATCTTCACTCCTACTTTAAATTTTTCTCCAATTTCCTTCATTGCTTGTTCAATGTAAAGATTGAAAAGTATGGGTGATAAGTAGCAGCCTTGCCTCACACCTTTCTGAATATCAGCTTTTATCTCTTGTCCTTCAGCTCGAATGACTGCTGTCTGGTTTCTGTATAGATTGTATACTTCATCCTCCTATCCCTCTACTTTATTCCAATAGATTTCAAAATGTCAAACAATTTACTCCAATCATCGTTATCAAAAGCCTTTTCTAAGTCTACAAATGCCATGAACGTTCTATTATCTTTCCTTATTCTACTTTCCAAAATCAGCCTAAGACTTAGTACAGCTTCCCTTGTTCCTTCCTTTCTCCTGAAACCAAACTGGTCTTCAGCCAACTCCGTTTCTATCTGGCTTTCCATCCTCTTCTGAATTATACTAGACAGGATCTTTTAAGCATGAGTGATCGAGCTGATTGAACGATAATCTTCACATCTGTCAGCTCCCACTTTCTTTGGTATAGGGATGATAACATGATTCTTGAAATCAGGGGGTACCTCACCTGTCTCATAAATCCTACACACCAAGTGAAATAACTTGATCAGACCTTCATCTCCTATTAAAGGAAGACATCTTATTGTCAATAACGTCCTCATAATTAGCTTGTAAAGAAAGGACCTCTTTCACTGGTTGGCAGTACACCTCCAGCTATCACCCACACGACTCAATATAATTTAGGTCTTTAAATATTCCATACTATAAAAATTAACGCACTTGAGTTCTTTCTTACGTCAAATAACTTTATTAACTTTACTAATTTAATCCAATTTTAACTACATTTTTATTATTGTTATTATTAACTCCACTGAAGCTGCAGCTGACAGGCCACTACCGAACGAACTAGAGCAATAACACCTAATGATGCTGCGAGTCTGATGGCCAATAGCCAAGCAGCTGACCCAAAATCAGCACTCGCAGCTCATCAGGTATAAATTCAGTATTAGTGCTCTCAACCATCATTCTAACAGTCATTATAATACAGTATATAAAATCACCAAACGATATTTTAAACTACCAAAGTACGACATATTCTCACAACTACATTATATCTAATGTACTGTGAGAATAATGTATATAACCACTTGATAAATTATAATTATTATAATAAATTAATTGTCTTAAATATAGGAGTGAAAGGAGACCTTATGGGCACCGGACTCCAAGCATTATCAATCGCCGTCCTGCGATATGACTGAACGAGAGTACTACGGTAGGCCTATATACAGTATATAGACTGAAGCAAATGGATGCGAAAGAAGTCGGTAGAAGTAGGATGATCGTCACTGCTTAAATTCGTTTAAGTCCAAAATGTCTCTCAGAAGGCTCTTGATTTAATTTTGCAGTTAAAACGTAATTGTATTGTAAGTACAATTTACGCGCGGTAATGCATCACTGCTTGACAGCCGGCATTTGCAGAGACAGACTATGACTATACGCTGGGCGCGGCGCGTGGTGTTGAAATTTAGAACTACTTCATCTTAACCATTTACTCATCCGGGAGTTCCACCACTTATTACTTTATTCGCCCTGCACTAGGCGATAACCCAGCCGTCCAAGTTCATTTGTAAGCGTTAGTATGTTTGCGACGAACCATTTGTCAGAATTTTCGACATTTTGTAAGACCATGAGAACACTTTGAAAATCGGTGATGGTGAGATAGGAATCGAGAGGGCGGCGTTTAATGTAAATGAGAGCAGATAGTGTAAATATTTGATAAACATTGTAATAGAAATTCTTATCGATAATTTAATGAACTTAAACTAAGTTGTGGGAACGTGTATCTAAAGATTTGGTGACTTCTTCAATCACTGTTTGAAGCAAGGAGAGCAGTGGTGCTTTTACGAGATTTTACCCGATTGGGAGATATACAAATTTTCATATTCTTCTTTATCAGTAGATAATTAGATTAATTTATTTTGGTTGTAATAATTAAAATAAATTTTGTGTAATTTGGTTTAAACATCTAGCCTAACTTAGATATCTAGTATGGCGTCAGTAAACAGTGTTAGTGTCCCGTCAAGTAGTATAACCGTTACGGATTTATGCTCGTCGTGCAAAATGAAAGTAAAAAATGCAAATAATATCATCACAAGATCTCAGGTAAAATTGAATGAGGAGAAAAGTGAAACAGATTCTCGTAATGTACCGCTACAGTCATGTGAATGTCTGTCCTCTGAAGATGAAATTATAAAGCTGCTAATGGAAGATATTGCTAAGTTAATGGAAGAGTCGAATAAATTAAAAGGAAACAGAGAAGAAAGCAAGTAAACTTGGTCGACAGTGGTTGCTGGTAGTGTAAGATTGAATAAGCCTAGGCCTAAAAATGGAGTAACTGAAATTCCCGTCTCTAATTCATTTGGAGTGCTCGTCGAAGAAAATGATGACATTCTGCAAGATGAAAAGAAGAAAGTAAAAAAGAGAAAATCCAGGAAGATGCGGATAGTCACGGGCGAGTTATAGCAGCAAACGTTCTGGAGGGAAGCAAAACATGGCGGTCACTTCGACAGTAAAACCACGAGCACCAATTGCAGCGGTCACGGATGGGATGGTAGGAGATTGTGCGTCCCTAACTTGAAAGGATTTTGCAGTTATCATCGCTGGAGCAAACGACGTCTACATCGCCATCCATGCATAACACTAATGTAATTATTGTAAACATTCCGCAGAGTTATGACTTAATACCCAAATCATGTGTAAATGTAGAAATAGAGGCTACAGATGGGAAAATTACTAACATTTGTAAGAGTTTTCCAAATGTCCAAATTATAGATGTAAGTAAATTAGACAAGAAATTCCACACTCGCCATGGCCTACACTTAAATAGGTTAGGAAAAGAGTACCTTAGTGATGAAATCTGCAATATTGTACACACAAAATGGTCAGATTAGTGCAACATAATATCCTTAGAATGGAAGCAGGGAAACTGGTAAAGGAAGCTAAACGTGAGGTTGGGCATTCAGATGAGTATCTTTTGATGTCAAATTTAACTGAGTGTAACAATGGTATTTCGGATTTGCCTAGCAACAAGAATAATAACAATTATGATAATAATAATGTAAATAAATCACCAACACAAGCCTGCAACTGTAACAAATTTAAAATTTACCACCAGAATGTCCAGTCTCTCTTTAATAAAATTGGTACATAAATCAATTGCTTAAAAATGAACTTAAAGACATCTCAATACTATGTATTTCAGAACATTGGCTGCAAGAGGAACTACTCGAATTAATTCGATTCCCAGGGTTTATACAAGCTAGTACATACTCTAGATCTAATATTAGCCATGGTGGTACTTGTATCTTCTTAAGAAATAATGTAGATCAAGAACAGTTAACAGCTTATGATTTTCTAATTATGGAACAGGATTTTGAATTCTCTGCACTAAAAATACAGCAGTTTAAATTAATGATGGTGTGCGTATACCGTTCTCCGTCAGGAAATTTTCGTTTATTGATAGATGAAATAGAATTGTTACTCAATAACATGTGCAAAGTAAATTTCGATATAATAATTTGTGGGGATATAAATGTGGATTTCTTAAAATGTGATAGAAATTTTGAATTATTAACACAGTTACTAATTTCCTATGGACTAAAACCTACAATAAATACCCCGAGAAGAATAACAAAATTTAGTAAAACCACTCCCGATCAAGATTTTATAAATAAAGATAAATATCACTATTCAATAGAAGTCTATTGACCGGGTTTTTGTGACCACCATGGACAAATACTGAGCTTTGAAGTACCTGAAAAAATCAATAATAATGATAATGGAATAAAATCAAAGTGCAGGTCATTCACTGAATCAAATGTTATATATTTCAATGTCTTATTAAATAAGGAAACATGGTCAGAAATTTATAAACTAGAAAATGTAAATGATACATTTAATGCATTTAACAGTACCCTAAAACACTATTTTGAAACAGCATTCCCCTTTAAACAAAGAACTATTCAAAATAATAAAACTAGCAATTGGATAACAACAGAGATTATAAATTCATGTGAAAGAAAGAAATTTCTACACAAAATAAAACAATACCACACAGCACCAGGATTAAATTTATACCACAAAAATACACTAGCATATTATGTAAGGTAATAAGACTAGCAAAGAAAATGCATAATGATAATTTTATAATTTTATCATCTAATAAAACAGGGCTATGTGGAACGTGATAAAGAATGAAACTGGAAAATCTGCTAAAATACAAAGGAACATTACACTGACCTGCAATAATAAAGTGATTAATAATCCAGAGGAAATAGCAAACACTTTTAATGACTATTTTCTGGAAATTCCTCAAACATTATTAAATAAATCACAGGTAAATACACTAAATTCTAATAATGAAATAAATATATGGAGTGATTCTTTATTTATAAATCATGTCACAATTCATGAGGTAAGAATAGTTATAAAAGAGCTAAAATAACTTCTGTGCTGGCATTGATGGCATCCCTGGTGCAATTTTAAAGAAATGTGCAGAAAATATAATAAATCCACTTACGCATATAATAAACAGTTCGATTCTCTCTGGACCTTACTCGGATATTTTGAAGTTATCAAAGGTAATTCCAGTGCACAAAAACGGTTCAAAAGATGAATTAGATAACTATCGTCCTATTACCTTACCAACTGGTGTTGCAAAAATTGTGGAAAAAATCATGTATAAGAGACTGATAAGTTTTATAGTAAAAAGTAAAATACAATCAAACTCAAAACATGGATTCAGAACGGAAAAATCTACACAGACAGCAATTTATGAATGTAGTAATAGTATACTGAAATTAATTGACAATAAGGAACATGTAACCGGCCTATTCTTGGATTTATTGAAAGCATTTGATGTTGTTGACCATAAAATCCTCCTTACAGAACTAAATCAATATGGTAGATAGATAGATAGATTTTTATTAATTCCATTTGATCAAATACATGCATTCAATACATTTTTGATATAGGACACGTCAGAATTTACATGCATAAAATAAAAGAACTAACAGGTATATATTACTAAGATTATAACTATTTATAACTTATTATAATAGCAAATCTTAATAGATACAATCTTATTGCACAACTATTTACACCTCACTCTATTATCATAATATGAAAACTTAATTCTATAAATACAACAACATACAGCTAGGTATTAAAATTAAATTAAAAAAGTAAAATATAGTTATAGATTCCATCACTCCTATACGCTAAAATATTCAACTACTGAGTAAAAACAATGGCACTGCAGATAAGCTTTCAACATTCTATCAAAGGTTTTTATTTTTGGGGCCAGTTTTATATACTGGGGTAGTTTATTGTATAATTTAACTCCAGTGTGAAAAGTTCCTTTTTGATATATGCTTGTGTGTGTGTGTGAAATATGAATGTTTTGATTTTGTCTTGTGTTATGCCTATGAACATCGTTGTTTGTTTTAAGAAAAACATCTTTATTCATTAAATTCTTTTTAAAAAACATAATACCTTCAAAGATATATATGCAGGGCAGTGGGAGAATGTTTAAATCTTTAAACAGAGGTCTACATGATTCTCTAGTTTACATTTGCCATAATTCTAATCGCCCTCTTTTGTATCCTAAACGTGCTTAGTACATCTGGCGACATACCACAAAATATGATCCCATATCTTAAGTATGAATGGAAATAAGCAAAATAAGTATTTCTTAATGTGTGCATGCTAGTGCAGATTTTCAAAATACGTAACGCAAAGCACATCGAGTTCAGTTTAGTATTCAGATATTGTATATGTTTATTCCATTTCAAGTCTTGTTGTATCCATAGTCCTAAAAACTTTGTTTCTGATTTATTTTCTATTTGATGACCATTTAATGTTATATTGGGCATCGCAGGATTCCTATTCTGTATAGTGTGGAAATTTAGACATACTGTCTTTTTATAGTTTATTATGAGGCGATTATCTTGTGACCATTTGGTTAACTCTCCTGTAACGGAGTCAGCAGACTGCTGTATGACCTGTTTAGTTTCACCTTTTATTACGAGTGTTGTATCGTCCGCAAACAAAATTTCCTTATGTGAATGAACGTTCTGTGTTATATCATTGATATATAGAAGAAAGAGTAGTGGGCCCAAAACCGATCCCTGGGGTACTCCAAATTCAATAATTCCCTCATTGGACTATGTTTCATTAAGTAATTTGGTTCCATCATCCTTGTGTCTCAAGCTTACTATTTGTTTACGCCTTGTTAAGTAAGACTCTATCCATTTATTAGCTAGACCTCTAACACCATATTTATTTAGTTTGGTAAGGAGGATTTTATGGTCAACAACATCAAATGCTTTCGATAAATCCAAGAATAGGCCAGTTACATGTTCCTTATTGTCAATTAATTTCAGTATACTATTACTACATTCGTAAATTGCTGTCTGTGTAGATTTTTCCGTTCTAAATCCATGTTGTGAGTTTGATAATATTTTATTGTTTTTCTATGAAACATATCAGTCTCTTATACATAATTTTTTCCACAATTTATGCAATACCAGTTGGTAAGGTAATAGGACGATAGTTATCTAATTCATCTTTTGAACCGTTTTTGTGCACTGGAATTACTTTTGAAAACTTCAAAATATCCGGGTAAGTTCTTGAGAGAATTGAACTGTTTATTAAGTGCGTAAGTGGATTTATTATATTTTCTGCACATTTCTTTAAAATTGCATCAGGGATGCCATCAATGCCAGCACAGAATTTATTTTTTAGCTCTTTTATAACTATTCTTACCTCTTCACTTGTGACATGATTTATAAATAAAGAATCACTGCATATATTTATTTTATTATTAGAATTTAGTGTATTTACCTGTGATTTATTTATTATTTTTTGTGGAATTTCCAGAAAATAGTCATTAAAAGTGTTTGCTATTTCCTCTGGATTATTAATCACTTTATTATTTCTGGTCAGTGTAATGTTCCTTTGTATTTTAGCAGATTTTCCAGTTTCTTTCTTTATCACGGACCACATAGCCCTGTTTTTATTAGATGATTGGGAAATAAAATTATCATTATGCATTTTCTTTGCTAGTCTTATTACCTTATTTAATATGCTAGTGTATTTTTGTAGTATAAATTGAATTCAGGTGTTGTGTGGTATTGTTTATATAATTTGTGTAGAAATTTCTTTCTTTGACATGAATTTATAATCCCTGTTGTTATCCAATTGCTAGTTTTGTTATTTTGAACAGTTCTTCGTTTAACGGGGAATGCTATTTCAAAATAGTGTTTTAGGGTACTGTTAAATGCATTAAATTTATCATTTACATTTTCTAGTTCATAAATTTCTGACCATGTTTCCTTATTTAATAAGTCATTGAAATATGTAACATTTGATTCAGTGAATGACCTGCACTTTGATTTTACTCCATTATCATTATTATTGATTACTTCGGATACTTCAAAACTCAGTATTTGTCCATGGTGGTCACTAAAACCCGGACCGGACAATAGACTTCTATTGAATGGTGATATTTATCTGTATTTATAAAAATTTGATCAGGAGTGGTTTTACTAAATTTTGTTATTCTTGTTGGCGTATTTACTGTAGGTTTCAGTCCATAGGAAATTAGTAACTGTGTTAATAATTCACAATTTCTATCAAGTTTTAAGAAATCCACATTTACATCCCCACAAATTAGTATATCGAAATTTACTTTGCTCATGTTATTGAGTAACAATTCTAATTTATCTATACATAGAGGAAACTTTCCTGATGGAGAACGGTATACGCATACAATTATTAACTTAAACTGCTGAATTTTTACGGCAGAGAATTCAAAATCCTGTTCCATAATTAGATAATCATAAGCTGTTATCTGTTCATGATCTAAATTATTTCTTAAGAAGATACAAGTACCACCATGGCTAATATTAGATCTAGAGTATTTACTAGCTTGTATAAACCCTGGGAATTGAATTAATTTCTCTTTCAGCCAATGTTCTGAAATACATAGTGCTGAGATGTCTTTAAGTTCATTTTTAAGCATTAGATTTATGTAATCAATTTTATTATAAAGAGACTGGACATTCTGGTGGTAAATTTTAAATTTGTTACTTTTGCAATCTTGTGTTGGTGATTTATTTACATTATTATCATAATTGTTATTATTATTGTTGCTAGACAAATCCGAAATACCATTGTTGCACTCCGTTAAATTTGACTTCAAAAGATGTGAATGCCAAACCTCACGTTTGGCTTCTTCTACCAGTTTCCCTGCTTCCACTCTAATGATATTACTGTTGAATTATTCTTACCATTTGAATTTACAATTTTGCAGATTTCATCACTAAGATACTCTTTTCCTAATCTATTTAAGTGTAGGCCATGCCGAGTGTGGAACTTCCTGTCTAATTTACTTACATCTACAATTTGGACATTTGGAAAACTCTTACAAATTTTATGAATTTTTCCATTTGTAGCCTCTATTTCTACATTTACACATGATTTGGGAATTAAATCGTATCTCTGCGGAATGTTTACAATAATGACATTTGTTTTTTGCATGGATGGCAATGTACCCTTTAAATCTTTGATTACCTTTTTACTCTCATTTCTATAGACGTCGTTTGCTCCAGCGATGATCACTGCGTAGTCCTTTGCAGTAAGGGACGCACACTCTCCTATCATCCCGTTCGTGACTTCTGCAATTTGAGCTCACTGTCGAAGTGACCTCCATTTCTCGGCTTCTCTCCAATACGCTTGCTGCTACATCTCGCCCGTGGCTATCCGCAAATATCCGCATCTTCCTGGATTTTCTCTTTATCACTTTCTTCTTTTCTTCTTGAGGAAAGTCATCATTTTCTTCGACAAGCACTCCAAATGAATTTGAGACGGGAATTTCAGTTACATGTACTCCATTTAACTTATAGGCCTAGGCTTATTCAATCTTACCTTACCAGCAATCACTGTCGACCAAGTTTCCTTGCTTTCCTCTCTGTTTCCTTTTAATTTATTCAACTCTTCCATTAACTTAGCAATATCTTCCTTTAGCAGCTTTATAATTTCGTCTTTTGAGGACAGTTCGTTTCTCAGGTTATGACATTCGCATGACGGTAGCGGTAGGCCTACATTACGACAATCGGTTTCACTTTTCTCCTCATTCAATTTTACCTGAGATATTGTGATGATTATATTTGCATTTTTTACTTTTATTTTGCACGACTAGCATAAATCCGTTACGGTTACACAACCTGACGAGACACTAACACTGTTTACTGTCGTCATACTAGAGATCTAAGTTAGCCTAGATGTTTACACCAAATTACACTAAATTTAATTTAATTACTACTACCTAATAGAATTAATCTAATTACCTACCAATAAAGAAGAATGTGAAATACGTATATCTTCCAATCGGGTGAAGTCTCGTAAAAGCACCACTGCTCTACTTGGTTCAACAGTGATTGAAGAAGTCTAGCTAATAAATGGATGGAGTCTTACTTAAGAAGGCGAAAACAAATAGTAATCTTGAGACACAAAGATGATGGAACCAGATTACTTAATGAAACATTGTCCAATGAGGGTATTATAAAATTTGGAGTACCCCTGGGATTAGTTTTGGACCCACTACTCTTTCTTCTATATATCAATGATATAATACAGAACGTTGATTCTCACAAGGAAATTTTGTTTGCGGACGATACAACACTCGTAATAAAAGGAGAAACTAAACAGGTCATACAGCAGACTTACATATGAATACTTATGAGGTGAATACTGTGCCCGAGAGCCACATTTTGGCCTGTATATATTTTTAACAGTATTTTTTCGTTGCTGGAACATGATGGAAAACACTGGAAAGCCATGGACAGCATCACATATTAACATGTATATTACAGCCATGGGAATAGATGTATATGACTTTCAAGTGTGTCAGACTATGGTTTGGGGCATATTGAAACATTGTTATGAGTTCCATGACAATTGGATGAGCCGTTTAGGTGCTACAAACATTATTGTTTGTACTCGTTCACTGAAGAGTGTGTACCCTGTGACGTCAGCCCAAGCTCCAGGATATGTTAGGCGAGCCCTGGCTACAGGTATTCACTTCTTCACTCGGCGTTAACCTTCGCAGTCACTCGCAAGCTAGTCTCTGATGCTATTATTTGTATGTCAGCAGATCTCTACGCAATAGCGAGGTCGCTAAGCTAAGCAGCACTAGTGAACAACTCGGCTGAAGAGTAAAAGTTACCCGAGGTGTCAACTTCAGACCCTCGTGGATCATCGAATTATTCATCGCAGGCAAATCATTTAAATTGCTCTCTAATCTACGAGTCTGAATGCACAACCTACCACGAATTTATAATTTTACAAATTCAAAGTGCGTCACTACGTAAATTGAGCTGCATCTTCTATAGCAGGCTGTTCCAAATCCATGAGTTTGAGTATGCGTACACGCGAGTACCCAGCAGTGATGTTGGGAGCACAGGGACTGGGGATGATAGCCAATACGTCACTGGGCGAAGGTCATAGCACAAGTGGATGCGCTTCCTGACAGTTTTGATGTATCCACCGCGAAGTGACGGCAGTCTCCCACAGCAGAGCTGTATTGCATGTTGCAGGTTTACTCACGCAAGGCGGCGAGTACTCCGCTGCTCACGGGCTAGTTGCTCGGCTGCAACAGCCTGTTCTATAGGTTAAATTTGACCGAAGTGATCACTAGTAACTATTATGATGTGCTTATGAACCACATCAGCATGATTGAAAACTACAAAGAAACGATATTCACCAGACAGAGGTGGACAGGTGAACATAAGGATGGATGATGCTGATGAAGGGACCTGAAGCTTACCCTAGTTTATCACCAGAGGGGATTCTTAGACCAGCAGTTGAACAGAAGACAGAAGACCGAGGAAACACTGACCAGGATGATGGGATTATCCAAGATGATGGAACTATCTAGGAGGATGGACCTCAAGTTGGAGGCCGTGTCGAACCAGCCAGTCAAGATCCGAAGAAGGAAGCAACTTGGGAACGTGGTACGACTTTATGGTTTACCCAGGAACCATAAGCCATGGACGCCCCATGTCGAAGCTGACATGATAAATGTCTGAGAAATCCAACCAGTATTCAGTTGTTATAGTCATTTGGGAACAGTTCATGTAGTTCAGGTAATTCATATCCGTATACTTCTATCCCATATTTATTTTTGATGTACTGCATTATTACAGTGTATTACGTTAATTTTGCGCTTCGAGAAACACTGTTATTTTGCCATGAATTTTATGAGCTTTGCTACGTGCATTGACAAACAGATGATTAGATGTCATGCAGAGTGATTGTTTCCACCTATTAGCGAAGGTCAGAGCCTATGATCCATTAGATGGACTCGTCGAGTTATTTGTTTACGTCTAGTAGACTGCCTTCTTTATGACTATGATGATATAGTAAATTCACTTCTTGAACGACCGATTGTCGTCATTTAAGATTGCTAGAACAGACAGCGTTTTTCATATATTCATCCCGCAGGAGCTAGTCAATTCTGCGAAATTATTTATAACAAATTCATGATGTGATTATACTATTTGTCGTTAACTGGTAAACAATCTATTTGTACAGAAGTTATTTGTTGCTAAAAACAGAGAAAGCAGATAAGACACTAATCATGATAATAATAATAATAATCTGTTGACGAAATATAAACTATTATTGAAACTAACGTATGATAAAATTATTCTTGGAGTTAAATGTTCTTAAATGGACAGGGTGAGTGGACAGAGTAGAGTAGCCTCTGGTCCCTGCGTAATGTATGTTGATGATATAATAAAATGGGAATAGTAATAGTTTTTCCCAAAGTCTAGAAGTTGTGATGATAATTATTGTTTCCAAGAATATAGTGAACTTTCCGCAGATGTATGCGAGGGTTTTAGTGAGCATTAATTGATGATGATGATGATGATGAGATGATCGTGTAATAATAATAATAATAATAATAATCGTCAACATGTGTCTTAAGCACAATACCGTCCTAATAAGGTTAATAATTTGGTATTAGAATTATGATGTGAAATATGAAAATAGATATGAATTTGTTATTTTAAATTATTATAGCTGATCGCTTATGAAGGCAGATTATAACGATAATAAATGGCATTTGTTTATAACAGCCAGGTTGATATTTGAAATAAAGCCATCCTATTTTGGAGCAAGTATATTTGTCGCTCACGCACGCTTAGTTCACTTGAGCAGTATGAGATAATAATAATAAAAGTAGGAAATTGGAACAGCTATGAGACAGATAGATTGCCAACGTTAGTTGATGAATGTCTATGTGGACCATGTAAATATAGTAAATATTGTAAATAATTATTGGAATTACGATTATTTGTAGTGTAGGTTTTGGCATCAGCATTTCTGCTTTGAGCGCACATTTAAGTTTATAGCGCATGTTGATTGTTTGTTTATTTCAGCACATTTTTTTTGGCGAAGCACAGTTTGATAGGTTTTTATTTTTGAGTATTATACATGGTGTAGTGGATCCATCTGGTATGTCAGGTCATTCTGAATCGTGTTATGCTCACATTCAACGTGACTTGGGCATATTCAGAACTCGATGATAATAATAATAATAATAAATATAATTATCAATAATAATTATTTTCGGAATAGACCGATTGTAGGGGTAGAATAGGATGTCTTCTTTCCACAGGAGTGTTTGTTTTTAAGTAGATCCTTTACCCTACAGATCGTAGGAAGTTTATTTATGTTTTGTTCTACTACAATCCATGGGAAATAAATGTTGGCTACTGTTTTTATCTTAACTATTTGTATGCTTCTGATATGTGATTCCCTATCTTCCCACCTCCTTGCGTGGAATTTGAGGAAAATGTTGCACTTATCTCAAATATACTACGTCACCAGATGTACTAAGAAAGTTTAGGACACAAAATAGGGCGATTAGAATTATGGCAAATATAAACACTAGAGAATCATGTAGACCTCTGTTTAAAATTTAAACATTCTCCCACTGCCCTGCATTCATATCTTTGAAAGTATTATGTTTTTTAAAATGAATTTAATGAATTAAGATGTTTTTCTTAAAACAAACAATGATGTTCATTGGAATAACTCAAGACAAAATCTAAACATTCATATTTCACACACACACAAGCATATATTGTTACAGCCCCAGCCCGTAAAGGCTTTAACGACCTACACATCCATAAAAAAACCTAACAAATCTCATAGTAATAAAGGGACTCTAATGGACTGCACAGCCACAAGAACAGAGACCGCAACTCCGCGACACACATGCAGAATTCCGCTGACAATGGGTAACCTAATTGAGCCCTCAAATACGCAAGTCACCTTCGCGCTCGGGATATTCTAACAGTTGGACAGTTGAACCTAGGAGAGAGTGCGCCGGACGTACGGAGAAGAGTGCCTCTCGGCGAGGCGGTGCCACCCCAACATGGACGACGTCTAGGCTACCAGACTTCGAGACTACAAGACGCCCCAACGGAGAGTGTGTCGGCTATCGTTTTTATCCCTTCTCTGCCCCTTTAACTACACTTAATTTATTGCATTAAACCCTAGGTTACGAATAAGAAATCTCTCTTTCTTTCACCCCGTTATCATAATCCCAGCTCCTCGCTCCGTAATCACGCCACGGCCTGCGTCTGCTGATACATCATGCCAACAGCTGGCAGTACGATGGCCTCACGCACGCATCCCACTGCTTCAGCCGATGGCACGCGTGCGAACCCATGGTAAGTGCCCATCCTGCATCTACTTCAAATCCCTCTACACTATCTCATTCCCATCTCCCCAACATTCACACACCCCCTCAATCACACATCCCGTTTAGCACGTCATCCTCTTGTGCAGCTACACTCCCATTGCATCGCTACCCCTTTGCCAAGCATCGCCAGCCTACCCGAGAGGATGACAACCTAAACAATTGGTAGAGGAGCCGGCCCGGCGCTGATAAATGACCAATACAACTGGCCATGCGCCGGGGTTAAAACGAGGTAGAACGGTTTAACACGGTTCGAAACCTCTCACAAGCCTTGCAAATTTAAACTCACCCATAGAAGCTGAACAGCGGTGTAATAGCACCAGGACTGTAATACCGCTATTATAAGCGATATTGCTCCATTGTACAGACATAAGCAACTAACACATGTAATTTTTCCAGGAGAGCATCCATTTATGTATATTTTGTACCCCACCCATTCTTTGGAAAATATTTGCTCGACCGATTGAACAGCAATTACGACAATCCGTGTAGGCAATACCTGAAGGCAAATCTCACGCTCACACACTGATACTGTCACCACAATAACATGGGTTATCAGACAGAACAAACACACTCAAGTACACGGAGACAATCAGCAATGACACATTTTAGCAGACAGAATACACACACACAACCAATTACACGGGGACATATCGCAAAGGCCAACAGGAGATCTACACACACAATTAAATATTCACACACATCATTTAATTTACGAAGAAATCTCAACCCATTGTTTGTTTAGAGTCAAACCACATTACGCCAATACACTGCCAGCGATTTCTCGTTCACAAGCGAACTCGCTAAGACCGCACGCTTGCACATTTAGGCACGTATTAAGGACGGCAGCCATTCTTAACTACTCCGCCAGGCAAGCGACCACTCTAGTTGGTAAACATCCCACTTCAGTACAATATTAGCACTAGCTGTATTCAAGAGCGCAAGTTCGAATCATGGCGTAATCAGCTGGCACTTCACAATACACAATTTTATCATCCATGACACATCCATCGACACATTAAAGGATCTTGAGATCCTAAGGAAGTCCTTAAGACCACTCAGAGATGTTACCAAAAGTTCGCACAGTTGTTATATCTTTCTTCTTTGAGAAGAATGTCCTATTTTAATAAAAATTTGATTCCTACACTTGTAGAATAATATTCATTGCTCCCCCCTCCTGCCCCCTACACACTAGACATTTATTAGATTGCCTGCCGAATACTAATCCCAGAAAAACCTAAATAACTAACCAACTAACCTACTAACCGTACATTTTAAGGACACCGATGCACCACTAACTAACTAATCAACTAACATTAGATATAAGGACAACCACCCCGAATTTTCACAAGTAGTAATGAGTAAGGAGATAAATATTCCAAACACAAACACGCTCACTCAATTAGCAACCACCCCACTATTACACACGCGCTCACGCACGCTGCAATTCATACATAATAATAAAACAAAGTTTTCAGAGACACTTTCTACACTCCCGAGCTCAAAATAAGCCCTGGTCACCCTTTAAGGACAATTCCACATTTTGCCCATACCAGCAGGTATTTTGGGAAGACTTCCTTATCACAGTTACAAAGCACACAGTCACGAACATTTAAACGCGTAGCAATCTATCAATAAACGAGTAGCAACATTTAAAACTACATCTCAACAATGGCGTTTATACTTGTACAATGTACCAACACTTTTCTTATATTTTTATTATTATGAATTATTATCGTTATTTTTAATATTATCATTATTATCATGAACATCATCGTATCTTTATCTACACAAATGCCACACTAAGAGAAGAGAAAGTGAGGAGATACGGCGAATATATATAAGAGGTACGAATATTATGAGTATATTGTAAAGATGTCGAAGATATGTAGAAACACCTACAACACAGACAAGCGTTTAGACTATTAACACAACGTATAGCACGCAGAGAGAGAGAGAGAGAGAGAGAGTACAATGGAGGAAGAAAAAAAAAACAAATCAGAGTAGAGACAAATACAATATGGGTTATTTTTATTATTGTTATTATTATTATTATTATTATTTTCGTCACTGTGCCGCACGCCTATAAACATAACGCAGTTCAAACACCAATCAGCAGAGACATACAGAAGAAACACATGAGCATTATAAATCACGCACAACAGGAACTAACAACAACAATATCACATACAAAAAAGTTTCACAGCTTGCTCACAACTGAACAGGTTATCAAACAATTCTACACACGATTGACCATACGGAAGATATTTGAGTACATTCAGAAGATCAGTGAGATAATCCTCACGCAGCGAGGAAAGCCAATGGTACACTACCTCACAACTCACCTTGACCGAGACGCACACATCCCTTACATCAAACAAACCTCACGAATGTCATAATAGTTAACTCACAATGTTAAAGGAGATAAGAACCTCAAACACGAATGTAAATAGGAAGACACTATTATCTATCAACTACCCCCGCCCCCCGAAACACGAACCATATCTCTTTTTGTCTAGCCCACTCACCATTTGACTCACCATTTTAGCCCTAATCGTAGATATAAGACATACTTTTAGAACTCCGTAGATCTAAGCATCACACACAGTGTAGCAGTTTTGCTAGCCCACACTGTTGGGTGATAAATGTAACTGTTTACCTTTGCCTAAGCTATGTTGTTTTAATGGGCGCCAAGACCTCAATGCAATGTTGAAATCTAAATTTGTATTTAACAACGTCTAGCTCTGGCAGAACACCTTCAAGACTCTATTCACTCAGATCGTGGTATGATTTGATCATTAACCCAACAAACAATTGTATCAGGAGAAGGAATTGGTCTATATCTAATGCTACCTACTGAAAGCAAAGATTGCATTGTAAAAGAAATGAATTTATTATATAAAACAAGTATAGCAAAATTAATAATAATAATAACTATAAAATTTAAATTGGAGCGTTGTGATTTGAATATTACCGATAGAAAATTACGTGAAAACGGAGTCTGATAAATTGATTTTACTCTTATTTCCAAGCTATGAAGTTACTGAAATATGAAATGTAAAACAAAGAAAAATGAGAGATTGCGTATTTCTGCGTCATTTGCGCTTACCATTGGAAATTGCCAAGGCATTTCCCTCGTACTTGCTGATGCCGTGAGCTTCCCACAGTCTCCTGGACGTCGTCATCTCCGTCGGAATTTGATGATATTCTGGTAGATTAGATAATTCTATGGTCCGTACCTCGGACCCAAACACTCGTACAACCGCACTGGTTAAGTTTTGCAAAAGTTAGTCTTCAACTCCACTGAACATCGGAGCGACACGCACTTCCAACCGTACTCCGCAAGTTCTACACAGATAGTCCTCGTTTCACGGCGCGTCGAACGATATATGCACCTGTTGGCTCCCCCACCACGGTACCGTCTTCCAGCTTACGTTGTCTCCCCTGATTGGCTGAGCACGCCTCCAGTTCCCCTCCTCTGCCTCATTACACTCGGCGCGCGAGAGGGAGAAGTCGTTTTCCGTTCCAACAATTCGCCTTTTCTAGACCTTGCGACCCAGCCTTGCGTAATACTTCTCGACAGGAATCAGCTTGTATTCGAATTCCCAGTGAGTCATGTCTCTCAAATACCCTAACTGACAAAACTCCGTAAAATTCCGTAATCACACAATTTTCTATAATATTGTCGTTCGTAATAATTTGCTTGATAGCGTTTTCTAAGACATAGAAAACCTATCTGAATGCTAATAACTTTTATAAAATGCTCCGAAAATACCTTAATAATAATTATAATAAATTAATAATAATAATAAATTACCATGAAAAATTCTCTTGGCTGAACAATTTGCCGCGTAAATAAATATAGAATGGCTTCCTACTGACTTATGCCAGTTGCATAAAACCCCTCGAAAAACACGTTACATATTCGCCTCGGATCATCGGATGATTTACCGTGACGACGGTCCATTATCCGATTATCCCCGACACGTTAATAAACCCCATCCAAAATACATATTACATAAACGAAATCACCCTAAATTACAGATATATACACTCATATTTTTTCTTCACGCACTTTGCGTCAAAGTTTGTTGTCACTATGGATTGCACTTTGCAACCAGTCCAATGTTTTACATATGGAATAGTGTTCCACGGATATTTCCGCCTCTCAAATTTCTCTATGTTGGAGAAATAGACATAATTAATGTGTGAGCACTATGTATTTATGATGTCATATCACACGCATTGAAGGTGTTCTGATATATTTATATCACCATAGAACTCCCTAATTTCACTGGAGGTCCCCTCCTTATGGTGAAATTTAATCTCACTTATCACTGAGCACACGATCACACTACTGTGGCAGCGCCTCGTGACCATAATACTTAATCTCTCTTTAAAGTAGATTAAATTAATATTGACTTCTGAAAAAAAAAACAGTAAATGCGCATTACATATAACACCAAATATTTCTGTGCCGTAATCGCCCTGTCTTGTTAAGTTCCCGTTAACCATATTCTACTTTATACTAGTTCTCAACACAGACCATTTCTCCTCACACAAATAATACCATTGTACAAATTATCTTAAATTACACACTTACAAATCTTACATGGCGAGGCCGTAAACAGAAATCACGTGTGCTGATATGTATGAGTTTCATGAAGGACTGTCTCGCATTCTGATGGCCCATCTTTTATCTCGTGGACGCCTTAAGCTAACAAGCCCTATTCAAGCGCTCCCCCATCTCTTGGAGATAAATGGGAACCCATCAGCGCTGCCAAAAATGGCCTTGGTGCATCGAGACAATTTAGTGCTCAACAGCATCCGACAATCCCGTCATATTTCCCTGTACCTTAAAAACTCTCATTTACTTACATACTACCCTCCTGTGTGACTTCTGATACGCCTGCCTTAAGACCAGATCTTCCACGCACCAGACACCACACTTACTCATTTGATAGGCCGGCTCGCCAGCTAAACACACTCACTTTATGACACATATTTTCGTAGACTATGTATATTATACGTTCCGTATAATCTGTTTCCCTCACTATTCTCCAGCACATATGCTGTTTTCCCAATACGTTTGGAAACTATAAATGTTTCTGCGTCACCTGCTTCCAACCTTGCAAGTGGCTCCCTTAAATGAACGTCATCACGTTGCTGTACCTAGCATATTTCTCAGTGTCTGTAACGATGCCCTGTTGCTACTGTCCACACATGCACATATTAAAATACCGTCCTCTGCTTTAACCACAGGATAATCCCTTCATAAATTAGTGTCCCTCGATAGCATGTCTGCAAGAATGTTATCTTTACCTTTAATATATTTTACTGTGAATTCGTATTCCTGCAGAGCAAGAATCCACCTACTAACTCTGTTAGAACTGAGTTTACAAGTCCTCATATACAGTAATGCATGGTGATCTGTGTGGATCTCAAATTTCCCCCCTACTAAATACATTCTAAATTTCCCTAAACTGAAAACAATACCTAAAAGCTCTAACTCAGTAATCGTGTATCTTTTCTCTGCTGCAGTCAGTCCTCGCGAGGCTAAAGATACAATGCACAGATTACCCTCATCATCTTTCTGACATAATACTCCAGCAATGCCTATATGTGAAGCATCTGTCATAACCACATATTCCTTATCTTTTAACGGATATTTCAGCACTACAGCTTTCTCAAAACCTTCCTTCAGCGCTCTAAAAGCCTGTTCATGCTTGGACTCCCATCTCCACCGAGTCCCACTTTTAAGCAATTCCCTGAATGGTTCTACCAACCCTGAGTATTTAAGAACGAACCTCCTGAAAAAGTTGCAAATTCCCAGGTAAGTTTTTAACTGTTTAACATTCTGTGGCACCTCTGCGTTAAGTATCTTATTAACGCTACTTTCTTCTGGTGTTACACCTCTACTCGACACTCTATGACCTAAAAATGTCACTTCTGACTGACAGAATGACGACTTAGACAGCTTCAAAGTGAACCCTGCCTGATCTAACTTCTGAAAAACTATATTTAAATGACGTAGATGCTCCTCAAAACTGCGTGAACTAATTACCATATCATCTATGTAAATGGTTACAAACTCTCCTGTGTCATCCCCTAATGCGATGTTTAAAGCCCTAATTAAAGCTGCTGAACTACTCTTTAACCCATAAGGTGTTCTAAAAAATTGATAAAGGTTATATTTATGACTAAAAGCTGTAAATGGTCTATCTTCGTACATAAGTGGCACTTGCCAAAAACTGGAACTCAAATCTACACAAGTGAAATACTTCTTCCCCTCAAATGTTTGCATTAATTCTTCTATTGACATAGATTTCAGCTGACCTGAACTAATTCTATTGTTAACCAAACGAGCGTCTAAACAAATACGAACAGTGCCGTCGGTCTTGGGTACCGTTATCAAAGAATTAACATACGGACTGTTAGAGTGCTCAATAATCCCATCTTCAAGCATCTGATTAATTTGTGCCTCAACTGCACTCTGATAAGCGAAAGGTACAGGATATCTATGTCCTGTGAATACTGACCTATCAATAACGTTCAATGAATGGGTATAGCAATTGGCCATACCAATGCGATCCTCAAACACTCTCCTATTACACCATAACACATCATAGAGCCGAACACACTGTTCATCCTCTATATTTCCCTGAAATGCAGCCTCACGTAACGAGTCCTCTAGACTTCCGTTCGTAATCACACTGCCCACAAAACATGGAGAACCCCGCTCTACGGCTGGCGATATCTCATTTAAAGTACAAATCACACCTACAATACTACTTCTCTGAATATGGTCATTGAACGCTACTTCTACTTCAGAATCTCCCCATTTAAATTTCAAACTCCCTACATCATAACATAAGTTACCAGACACTCTACTTAGCCACTCTGAACCCAAGATAACACTGAATACTAAATTTGGAATTACAAGACAAATCTGCTTCTCTACATGATTATTAATTTTAATGTCTACTAAAACTTGCTTAGAAATTACTTTAGACCTCTTCCCAACAGCTGTGATAACAAAAGTGCTTTTAATTGGCATCTCCTCAAAATTTACTCCAGTTCCTTTCATTTTATCATAAAATGCACTACTTATGCAACTCTTCATACAACCACTATCAATTAAAACATCTGTGTACGCCTCGGACACGTTAAATTTAACTATGGGGCTCTTACTAACCACTTCCTGAATAATACCTTCATCATTATTTCATGTAATAATTCATTTCTTACATTTAGGTCATAGGGTTCCTGTATAATTGTATGGACAGGGCATGCTACAGACTGAGATTCTGACCTTACTTCGCAGCCTGGTTTGCGTTTAAAGAACCGCTACAGCTGGCCGTAGTACTACTAACTACTAAACTGGTCTGGTTGTTCTGGGCTGTGTTGTCATTGTTTGGCTGTATATTACTACCACTAGGCTGTCCTCTTCCTTGACCCCTATTCTGGTTGTAATTATTGTCATTATAATTTCTCCCTTGATTTCCCCTGAAATCATTGTTTCTCCCTTGATTTCCCCTGTAATCATTGTTCCTCCCTTGATTTCCCCTGAAATCATTGTTCCTCCCTTGATACTGATTACCATAGCCATTTCCTCTGTTCTGATATAGCTGATTATTATTATTTCTATTTTGAGCGTTGGCCCCTTCGCCACCGTTCCCTTGAACTTCTTGATGCCTGGCTTCATTAGGTCTATTATTATTATTACCCTGGTTCCGATTGAAATTGTCCTCATAACCCCCTCTCCCTAGTGCATCAAATGTGCTTAACAAATTTTCTACTTGTGATATAGTCTTTACATTCTGGATACAAGCAGCCTCCTTGATCCTATAGGGAAAGTGCCTAAGTAGCAACCTTACCACATCACTTTCCTCCTTCAAGCCATCCAGATATTTACACACTAATACCTGCCCTAAAAAGTATTCGGACATGGTGGAGCTTCCTTTAGGGTTATATTTACCACACACTACTCCCTCACGATGCTGCGACTGAATAACCTCATTCCAGAACTTTTCACAGAATTTCATTTTAAAATCATTAATATCAGTAAACTTGTCTCTGTAGACAGCAAACCAATTCCTCGTTTCCCCCACAAACACTTGTTCTAAAACTACCTGGCACCACTCAATACTACCATTTTCCAACCTCTCCCCGAATTTATTTTCTATAGTGTTCATGAACTCCATTGGGCACCCCTGTCGATTGCTGAACTTACCCAGTTCTACCTCCCTGTGTGTGCTATTCACAAAAACTGGCCTATTCTGACTATTTTCTTGCCTGATCCTAGCTTTTAATTTTAATTCTAATTCTGCAATTTTCTCCTCAGCCTTCCTCTCAATACTGTTTACTGTTAATTTAATGTTTCCTTCTGATTCTTCTACTTTATCATATAGCTTTGCTTGTTTCTCCTCAATCTTGCTAATGCTCTCTCTATTACTCTCTCTTAAATCATTTACTTCTGCAAATATTTGCGAGTGGACTTTCTCAATTCTACCCCCCAGCTGTTCCTTAACCTCTTTAGTTGCTACCTGAATTTTGTCAATTTCTCCCCCCAATTGCTTTTTGACCTGCTGTGTTTCCAGTTGCACTAGTTCTTTTAAATTTTCAGCCTGTGTACTGATTCTAATTTCTAACTCCTCCTGTACTTTTCCTAATTTCTTGTCTACATCTGCAATGATCTCTTTAACCTTCTCTTCCATTACTCCTCTGATTTCTCCTCTAATCTGCTCCATTTTCACACTAATTTCCTTGTTGTTCTTATCTAATTTTGCATTATTCTGTTCTAATTTTGCATTTAAAGCTTCTGTACTTTCTTTATTTTCTCTACTGTTTTGTTCTAATTTAGCGTTGTTTTGTTCCAGTTTAGCATTTAAAGCGTCTGTACTTTCTTTATTTTCCCTACTGTTTTGTTCTAATTTAGCGTTGTTTTGTTCCAGTTTAGCATTTAAAGCGTCTGTACTTTCTTTATTTTCCTTACTGTTTTGTTCTAATTTTGCATTTAAAGCATCACTACTAACTTTGTTCTGATACATGAACTCGAGAAGTAAAGTTTTTAATTCTGGTTGGCCGCCTACACTCCCTGTTTCAGTATCGGGATTTACCTCCGCTACCCCGGTACTACCATCACTCGACATACTGCTCGTATCATCACTCTCCAGTTGATGACCACTACGTAACCTCATCTGTCTTTCTTTCTCATCCCCCATAATGATATACACTGATAGAGACAAATAACCCCCAAAATACAGGCACAGAAATATATACCCTTCTCCTTCCACAAATGTTATTAGGTTTTCATCCCCACGTTGTCGGCGACAAATGTAGCAGTTTTGCTAGCCCACACTGTTGGGTGATAAATGTAACTGTTTACCTTTGCCTAAGCTATGTTGTTTTAATGGGCGCCAAGACCTCAATGCAATGTTGAAATCTAAATTTGTATTTAACAACGTCTAGCTCTGGCAGAACACCTTCAAGACTCTATTCACTCAGATCGTGGTATGATTTGATCACTAACCCAACAAACAATTGTATCAGGAGAAGGAATTGGTCTATATCTAATGCTACCTACTGAAAGCAAAGATTGCATTGTAAAAGAAATGAATTTATTATATAAAACAAGTATAGCAAAATTAATAATAATAATAACTATAAAATTTAAATTGGAGCGTTGTGATTTGAATATTACCGATAGAAAATTACGTGAAAACGGAGTCTGATAAATTGATTTTACTCTTATTTCCAAGCTATGAAGTTACTGAAATATGAAATGTAAAACAAAGAAAAATGAGAGATTGCGTATTTCTGCGTCATTTGCGCTTACCATTGGAAATTGCCAAGGCATTTCCCTCGTACTTGCTGATGCCGTGAGCTTCCCACAGTCTCCTGGACGTCGTCATCTCCGTCGGAATTTGATGATATTCTGGTAGATTAGATAATTCTATGGTCCGTACCTCGGACCCAAACACTCGTACAACCGCACTGGTTAAGTTTTGCAAAAGTTAGTCTTCAACTCCACTGAACATCGGAGCGACACGCACTTCCAACCGTACTCCGCAAGTTCTACACAGATAGTCCTCGTTTCACGGCGCGTCGAACGATATATGCACCTGTTGGCTCCCCCACCACGGTACCGTCTTCCAGCTTACGTTGTCTCCCCTGATTGGCTGAGCACGCCTCCAGTTCCCCTCCTCTGCCTCATTACACTCGGCGCGCGAGAGGGAGAAGTCGTTTTCCGTTCCAACAATTCGCCTTTTCTAGACCTTGCGACCCAGCCTTGCGTAATACTTCTCGACAGGAATCAGCTTGTATTCGAATTCCCAGTGAGTCATGTCTCTCAAATACCCTAACTGACAAAACTCCGTAAAATTCCGTAATCACACAATTTTCTATAATATTGTCGTTCGTAATAATTTGCTTGATAGCGTTTTCTAAGACATAGAAAACCTATCTGAATGCTAATAACTTTTATAAAATGCTCCGAAAATACCTTAATAATAATTATAATAAATTAATAATAATAATAAATTACCATGAAAAATTCTCTTGGCTGAACAATTTGCCGCGTAAATAAATATAGAATGGCTTCCTACTGACTTATGCCAGTTGCATAAAACCCCTCGAAAAACACGTTACAACAGAACCAGAGCTAATTGCTAAGCACTACGGTAATTATATACCATTAACATTATCATTAGGGGATTGTAATTATCACTATTTATTTATATGTTCACCATGTCATTGAACACAACATCATTTGACCACACCAGATCTCGAGGACTGATCACCCTTGAGGCCTTGGCTAACAGGAAACTTTTCCCCTACGGGACATATATAATCCAATCCCATTTAGCGAATTTTTCTTTCGTCCACATTTTACGCATTGGAAATAACATACTACTTTTAATATTATATTTAAATTGTACATAGCACATTAACACTAATTACATTTAAATCACACCCATTACATTAAAATTAAGGAACCTTTCCATTCTGCAATAAACATAAATATTATAACTACTAAGATCAATTTAATTAATCTTAGACTTAACGTAGGCTACTAGCACTAGAGTATTAACAAACCCTCCAACCCAGCCCCAGCCCACAACAGTCGCCATTACCACATTATTTCTATAAACGCGGCACACAGCCACGACCAACAATTGTAACAATGTACATAACATGTGGCAAACCATAATATTTTTCAGCAGTGTAAACACATTATTCCACCAAGTACATAGGCATATACAGTCACAAATATATATATATATAAGGCTTACAACTAGACAAACCACCTACGCTACATACACAATTGAAAAACGGTACGAATTCAGCCCCTAGAATCACTAGGATCGTCGAGCCTCACCATGACCATTAGTGACAACATTATCATTACTATTATTATCATAATTATGATTATCACGTTTATCGTATCTATATCTACACAATTTCTACACTAGAGAAGGAAGAAAGCGAGTGTACCCGCTTAGATGAAATGGACTAGGCACAGCACAAACAATGCATTACACAATTGTAGTACAATCCATTCCGATATGAGATATTAGCACAGCAAAATATACAGAGGAACACACGGAGAGAGAGATAGAAGTACGATGAATAAGGAAGAATAGAGAATAATGGAGAATTATGAGTACACGAAGAAACATTTATCACACATTAGTATATAAGGTGTATTAGTATGTAAATCACAACGCAGACATTCATTAATATTATCGATCACAACATCAACTACGGAAAGACAGAGGAAGAGTACAGGAACACAAATAAGTATATCTATTATTATCTTTAACATTGAACCATCCTATTCACACTTTACTCCATTGCAGCTGGAGAACGATCACCAGGGTAAAAACCACCCAAACACGTACAGAAACTAATACCACTTTCTGATTTCAGAAATAACAACGATGACACTCCATGTACTCCCCATAATAGCACGTGACGATCAGGTGGCCCTGGAAGAAGATGACGGCGACGACAATGAAACGGAACAAAGAAGGCAACAATGAAATAGCATATAAAGCCGTATAGAGGCAGGTTAGCCATAAGTTCTATTCCTTCTACACATATACACCCCCAATTCATCACATAACGCACTGTAAAATATCTATTTCACCAACAAAATTAAACTATCATTCATGCATCTTCAACCCTACTTTATAGGGAAAGTAACGTTATAAACGCACCCTCATGGCAGAGCGTGAACTGCTGAGTACTACACAATTCACGGACGAGTCCAAACAGGGGTAACTATACTTTAAATTCCCTATACCCTCTTTTGCACCATTTCTCTTTCTCTTCCGTACTTAGATACATTTCTTACATTCCTACAACACTCTCACTTTCATCAACAACCCATCTGAAGCTATACTCACCTTCACACGCACCTCATATTTGTAATCATCCCCCATAATAAACCTAACATTTCAAAACCACAAACCTATTGACAATTAACCCTATACCAACAAGAAATGCAAAATTTAAATTGGAAATCGACGGTATACGCCCCAAAAACACCCCTTGCCACACCTACCTTCCCCACATGGCGCGGCAAACTTACCTACCCCACTTCAAGAAGAAGAGGAAGAAGAAGAAGGAGGAGAAAGAAGAAAAGAAGAAAGAAGTAAAGAAGAAAAGAATATGGAAGAAAAGTAGACAAGTAGAGAAAATATAAACAAACCGACGCCCCCCACGACTTACACAATGGTCGAGGGCGACCATTCGTTGAAGAGGAGGAGTTGTTACAGCCCCAGCCCTCAAAGGCTGTTACGCCCTACACATCCATAAAAATCCCTTACAAATCTCATAGTAATAAAGGGACTCTAATGGAATGCACAGCCAGTTACATGTGAAGCAATTATTGCATCACAAAGTAGGCCACCAGGTCAGAGACAGCAACTCCGCGACACACATGCAGAATTCCTCTGACAACGGGTATCCTAATTTAGCCCTCAAATACGCAAGTCACCTTCGCGCTCGGGATATTCTAACAGTTGGACAGTTGAACCGAGGAGAGAGTGCGCCGGACGTACGGAGAAGAGTGCCTCTCGGCGAGGCGGTGCCACCCGAACATGGACGACGCCTAGGCTACCAGACTTCGAGACTACAAGACGCCCCAACGGAGAGTGTGTCGGCTATCGTTTTTATACCTTCGCTGCCCCTTTAACTACACTTAATTTATTGCATTAACCCCTAGGTTACGAATAAGAAATCTCTCTTTTTTCACCCCGTTATCATAATCCCAGCTCCTCGCTCCGTAATCACGTCACGGCCTGCGTATGATGACACATCATGCAATCAGCTGGCGGTACGATGGCCTCACGCACGTATGCCACTGTCTCCGCCGATGGCACGCATGTAAGTGCCCATCCTGAAGCTACTTCAAATCCCTCTAAACTGACTCATTCCCATCTCCCCAACATTCACACACCCCCTCGCCCACACATCCCGTTTAGCGCGTCATCCTCTTGTGCGGCTACACCCCAATTGCATCGCTCCCCCTTTGCCAAGCACGGCCGGCCTACCCGAGAGGATGACAACCTAAACAATATCAAAAAGGAACTTTTCACACAGGAGTTAAATTATACAATAAACTACTCCAGTATATAAAATTTGCCCCAAAATAAAAACCTTTGAAAGAATGTTGAAAGCTTATCTGCAGTGCCTAAGTTTTTACTCTGAAGTTGAATATCTTAGCGTAAAGGAGCGATGAAATCTATAAATATATTTTACTTTTCTATTCTAATTGTAATACCTAGCTGTAAGTTGTTGTATTTATAGAATTAAGTTTTCATATTGTGATAATAGAGTACGGTGTAAATAGTTGTCCAATAAGATTGTACCTCTTAAGATCTGTTATTATAATAAGTTATACATAGTTATTGTATTAGTAATATATACCTGTAAGTTCTTTTATTTTATAGATGTAATTTCTGACGTGTCCTATATCAAAATTGTATACATGTAATTGATCAAATGGATAAATAAAATTCTAATCAAATCTAATCTATAGCGAAGACTTCCACGGTAAATATTGACATCACAGCTGGAAGGGTGAATTTCCTAACTAGCTGTAACGAGGGGATATAAAATGCGGCGCCGACTCCGGCAGGGTTTGAGAATTTAGACCCTTCAGTATAAACAGAGATATGAGAAGAACGTGAGGAATGGAATTCCTGGAAGTTATGAGAGGCGACTATAGGGCTTAGGCGTAAATCGGAACGAGACATATTGGCCATGTGAGTTATAATATCTGGGCGGAAAAACAGTATAAGGAATGGGATTGTACACAAGCGGCTTGCGTGTTTGAAGGATATTAGTTCAGAAGGGTCGAAGGTCAGTGAAGGCCTTGAGTAGGGAGGGGCGAGAAAAGCTCTTTACTAAGTTGCGATTATAATAATCATCCAAATTTGTAATTTAGCTGGTGAGGGGAAAGAGGAGAGAGACATTTTACGTAACAAATATGTAGGCGAAATATATTGGAGTCAGAGGGGGAGGGATTGGTCTACAGCTTCCACCAAAAGTGCTTGGGTGGGGGTGGAATGTGTTGGAGTGAATGGCAGGAGAATGACGACTGGGCGTATATGCAGGATAAACTTTTAATACAAACTAAATTACTAGGTCACATACAAGCGTAATATTATAAGGAAGACAAAAGAATCAACAAGAACATTATAGTAACTAAAACCGCCACCAAGGGTGTTGCGTTCCTTGATGCAACCTTAGATCGGTTGTTGATTTACGTATTTTTAACACACCCACTTAAACGAATAGCTGATCTAGAATGTAATAGACATTTTGTAAACCAGACTTCAATCATACAGTACCCTACATAAACATAATACAATTTCTGAAAACATTTTTGAACACAATGTGTACTTTAAGTACTAAATTAACAATTCAATCCAATTCCTTGGGTACAATACACAGGTTTGGTTTTATGCAAAGGTTTGGTGAGATTATCTGCAATCATTTCTTGTGTGGACAAATAGTTCAATGAATTGATTCTCTCTGGAACCTTTTTCCTAATGAAATGATGTTTGGTGTTGATGTGTTTAGTGCGCCTATGAAAGAAAGGATTTTTGCACTTTTCTGTGCACTTTGCCATTATACGAATCAATTTCTTGATTACAATCCATTAACACACACTGCAAATCACATTCACCTTTAACAAATTCAATTTTTATTGGACCTTGGTTAGAACCTATCAAACCAAACATCAGACTCTTAAGATAAACTGCTTCGTTCGCAGCCTCTAACAAGGCTACATACTCAGCCCCTGTCGATGAGGTAGCAACTGAGCTCTGCTTGCGAGCTTCCCATGATATGGCAGCTTTGGCAAGCTTGAGTTGATAACCAGTATATGACTTACTATCACTATCAGTGGAAAAACTGGCATATGCAAACCCTACCAAATCTAAACCAATGCTCTTAAAAATGAGCCCTTGGTTTATCGTACCTTTAAGATATCGAAGAACCCTTTTGGCTGCAAGTCAATGTTCCTTACTGTGGCAAGAATTAAACTGACTTAAATATGACAATGCATAGGCAACATATGGTCTACTACACACTCTCAAGTACATAAGTTAACCTATCAGCTGCTGATAAGGTTTATCGTCCACATTTTTGGCTTAGACAATCGCATATTAGTAGGGGGATGGTGCCGGTTTAAACACCTCCCCACCACTACTCCCAATGCAAGTCAATATCTGGCGAACCCATGGTCAGATATTGATAAATGAGGTGTCGTAGGACTCGGTGTGATGTCCCCTTTCCTATGGACCACTCGTTATATATATATTTGAAAATTTGTGTTTTTGAAAGTAGGCGATATTGTTTAAACCAATCATGATAGAACGTTGTACAATGGTTGAAACGAACGGTGTATATGTCCTTTATTGTTAGAACAAAACGTTTTATTTTTTACATTTTTTCTAAAAACGTTCAATTTTGAAATTGGCTATATTTTGGAAACTAGGAACTTTACAAAAACGTTTCTTAGACGTAAATTAAAGGACCCTACCCCCTCTACTCCCAAAATAGCAGTAGTGTGGTAACAAGAGTCCAGCGCTACTTAGGAGGTTGTGAGCTACTGGCGGCCTTGTGAAGTAAGGATTAATAGCCCAGCCATTATATGCAAAAAACACGGCCAACCTCAAAAAAATAAAATAATGTAAAGCTGAAATTTGGCATAGATGTTCCCTAGTACCCTAAAAACAAATCCTGGGAAGTCCCCATCTCTGCGGTGTCTGCGTCATAGTTTTTGGAGGGTTCAAAAGGGCTTAAATGGGGACCAAGAAAAAAATAGTGTGGCTCAAGATAGTGCTTTGTTTGTTAAAGAGCATTTATTATCTCATGAAAAAGACATGTTAGGACAGTCGTTAACGTCTAAGAAACCTCTAACACTATCAAAGACAACACAAACTATGCCAAAGGCTGTTGCATTGCAAAATGAACAAAAAGGATTAGATAGTAATAGTGATGAAGATTATATTGATGATAATTATATTGATGATGATAACCATGATGATGATGATGATTATGATGATAATGGTTTACACCAAAAAAAATCATTTGTTAAATTTGTTTACTGGAACAATCCCAGTAAGCTAATCCAGCGGCTTCAGTACTTGCATACCTGTAAACAGGCTGGTCATACTAAATATGAGGAAGAACTTTTGGAAATAGAAAATGAGCTTCGTCATGCTAAAATTATTGTGTAATGAATCCATGAAACCGCTTAAACTATTTCTTAATAATACATGTAATATTTGCTACCACTTTGCTACCACTTTTCTAGTTTGCTACCACTTTTCTACCACTTTGCTACCACTTTTCTACTACCTTTCTGCCACTTTTCTACCACTTTTCTAGTTTACTACCACTTTTCTACCACTTTTCTACTACTTTTCTGCCACTTTTCTACCACTTTTCTACCACTTTGCTACCACTTTTCTACCACTTTGTTACCAATTGTCTACCACTTTTCTACCACTTTGCTACCACGTTTCTACCACTTTTCTATTACTTTAAACTGTACATATTAAATATAAAAGCCAACGCTAAATAATTCTATTACCAGAACAGATATAACCTTTGTAGTGTGCAAATCATACTAACAGGTTAGTTACTACTATGGAACTTACTACAACTAACCGAGGTAAACAACGTGTACTCTATAAAGGCTACTCTTATAACTATAGACGACAAAATGTAAAAGGAATAATATTCTGGCGATGCTCAAAACAGAGGTCAACAAAATGTCGAGGCAATATGAAAAGTAGAAATGGTGTGGTTTTAAGTGTGAGTGATCATCAATGTAGTGCTCCAGACAAAACACTGATGGTGTTGACAAAAAATCATCAGAATGCTAAAAAGTTAGTACAAGAGAAAGATGTTGCTACTCAAAATAGTGCATTGTTTGTTGAGCAACGTTTAACCCCTGTTGTAAAAGTTATGTTGTATCCATCTTCCACGTCTCAAGAGTCAACATCACAGACTATGCAAGAGGTAGTGTTGTTGTTGTTTTAAGGGGCTGAACTACAAAGTCACCTGCCCTTGATCTGCAAGTGGATCGAAAAGGACTAGATAGTAATAGAAAAAAGAGAGTTGTAGTTAGTATATAACTATTGTACAAGTACTTACATTAAATAAAGAAAAATAGTGTATGGGTATTGTCTGTTTTTCTTAATTGCTATCCCCATGTCTCACTATTAATGCAATTGTTAACCATCAACAGTCTCTGACTATGTTCGGAAAGAGAGTGACCTTAAACAATACACTCTATCTATGGTTTGTGTACCGAGTACACAATAATACAGTGTGGTCAAGCCATGTTGAGGCAATAGTTATATCAGGTGAGGGATTTGAACCCTTGCTTTCTTGTACAGAAAATTTGAACTTAAGTCAAACACCACTCGGTCAACCTGACAGTTACTAATTTAATTATTTTTGTGGACTTGAGTGTTTATAAAACTTTTCCAGTATACATTGACTAAACCACTTGTTTGTTTTGAAATATAGATTTTGTTTTGTTTGACCATAACATTGCAGTTATGAGTCTTGTGAACTGGGTGTTTAATATAGGGTTAAAGGCATTTTAAAATAATTTTAGAAAAGCTCTTAGGTATCGTGTCATGGGTTTTAGTAATGCATTACTGTTCGTTGACTAACATTTACCGTTACACAACATTATTTTGGTGAGCTCTACATGTTGTTGTTTGAGTCGTCAGTCTTTTGACTGGTTTGATGCAGATCTCTATGCCTCCCTGCCCCGAGCTAAACGTCTCATCTCTATATAGCTACCACACCCTACATTCAAGGCTATCTGTTTAACATATTATAACCTTGGATCTCCCCTACAAGCTCTTGACTTCAATTCCTAGATTTAACACAAACTTTTAAAAGTGGTATGACAACTAAAACTAGTCTACTCAGTCTCGGGTGGTCCAAATAAGTAGAGAGGGTTTGATTCACACCTCAACCATAGAGCACCATGTTTTTTTTAAATAATGATAGCCATTTGTTCAATTTCACATTTCACACATTGCAATTTGTCAATTTTCCATTTGCATTTTTTTAAATGACAGTTTGATGTTTTTCAATTTCATGATATGGAAACATGGATTTTTCCATTTTCATATTTACACATTTGTCAATTTCCCATTTGCATATATTTTCTTAAATGTCCATTTAAGGTTTTTAAATTTTGTCTATATGGAAACATGGATTTTCCATTTTGCTGATTACACATTTTTTATTTATTTATTTATTTATTTATTTATTTTGTGTATGTTGAAAACCGATATTCCCAAAACAAGATTTTTTATTTTTCATTTCATGAGTTTGTAAATGATCTTAATGTGAGTGCTTGACCATGGAATTAATACAGTCTATCTATGTGTTAGCGGAACCGTAGAGGCTTATTACTACTGCAAGTAAGAATGTTTTACAAAATAACGACTATCTACCACTGCATTTGAAAAACAAAACTATTGAAAAAAAAATATTTTCCATTCATATATAAGTGCTAATTCTCCCTCACCCCACCCTACCTCACCGTATTTTCTCTGGTCAAACAACCAATGCTAGCCACACATACACAAGCTTTCGATATCTCTCTCTCTATATATATGTTTTCTCTTGTCCACAAGATAAAAATTATAGTTGCGGGATTGTATCCTGCACTGTTTATGCGACATACCTTAGCCAGTTCATAAAACCGTTAGGTATTTCTCTACACATAGCGATTTTACCACTGCTCTACCTACGGCTTTTGCTTGTTTGGCTTTCTTACAGTCTAGTATGTGATAGGAAGCATTAGCTGTATATCAAACCCAGTCCACGTTTGTATTTGTAATCTAAGTAATAATTTGAAAAGAGACAAGTGTAATCAGTTTTAAACATTATCTCTGCTTTTATTTGTTTGTTTATGACATGCATATTAACCTAAAATCAAACCCTAGTCTACCTAAGTGAAAGGCTAACAGTTTAACCACTGCGTCACCATACCCTTTTTTCTTAGTTTGATTCGTTCTAGGCCTTAGAGCTATAAATCGAGTTAAGATCTCCAGTGAAAGAGGCACATGTGCTCACCACTATAGCATGTAATGTTTAGCTGCTAACATTAGACAACCGAAAATGATTGTATTTCTGTTAGCCAAGCATTTCTGTCATTTGCCTACTGTGTGAGCACTGCCAGCAAGACAGTTTAGTTTAGAACAAGTGTGTGTGTGTGTGTATAGATTATTAGCCTCAGGTATTTAAAGCTTGTTGTGTGTAGCGACCATCTTGTCCCAGTAACCACTGAGCAAGTTTTAACTGTCAACCCATAAAAAATGCATAGGATAGTTGTGTGTGGTTCATGTACTTGGGTGTGTGCATTAGCACCATGCACTAGCTTTACCTTACCCTCTATAGGTAGAGCGTTATCCCTTTCCTTTTTGACATTACCAATGACCACATCCACCCACTATTTTACACTTAAACCCTTGGCTTGTTTCCGATTAGGTTTGGTTCGGTTTGGTTGGGTTTGATTCAGCTTGGTTCAGTTTAGTTCAATGTAGTCACCATTTTGTTTCATTAGCTATCCTCTTTAACCAATCAATTAAAGATAGTCTACTCTTAATTCTTGAATCAATAAATCCGATTTTGTATACACCGTTTGTCATTTATTAACCCATGCCTGCAACCTATACTCTCTCTGTACTACAGTCTGATCTGAAAACAAGTTCCAATAGTGAAAGACTTGTCAGTCACCTTACATGTAGCCTACACTTGTTCTTTCTCTACCTAGCTATGTCTCATCACTCACGGTAAACAACTCACATGTCCGTATCCAATTATTAATTTATAAAATCTCAGGTCAATGACCTTAATATTTTGGATATTTTAGGTAAATTCATTGGTCATGGGAAAGAGTTGACCATTCTAAGTCTTATGACACCTTACATGTCGATATTCGATTATTAGTTTATATAATCTCAGGTCAATGACCCTGTTGTTTTAAATATTTGGGGTAAATTCGTTAGTCATGGGAAAGGGTTGGCCATCCTAGTATTATAACACCTCACTTGACTCTCTCCCATTATTAGTTATCGAGATATTAACAACAGTGCAGTTAGGCCCTTTTGACAAGCATTAAATATATATTCAAAAACAGAGCGTCACCCCGAGTGCTAGGGCCCACATACAAGTCCCTAGCCTTATTGGTTCGCGAGATATTAACAAAAGTGTAGTTAGGCCCTTTGTTAAAATTTCAAAAATACATTCAAAAAGAGAGTGTCTGCCCAAGTCCAACGACACCTCACAGGTCAAAATCCCATCATGGGTTCAGGAAATATCAACAAAAGTATAGTTAGGCCCCTTGTCAATATTTCAAAAAAATACATTTAAAAACCTTACCCTCAATAGGTAGAGCGTTATCCCTTTCCTTTTTGACATTACCAATGACCACATTTACCCACAAGTTTTACACTTAAACCCTTGGCTTGTTTTCGATTAGGTTTGGTTCGGTTTAGTACAATGTAGTCACTATTTTGTGTTTTAGCTATCCTCTTTAACCAATCAATTAAAGATAGTCTACTCTTAATTCTTGAATCGATAAATCAGAGTTTGTGTACACCGTTTGTCATTTATTAACCCATACCTGCAACCTATACACTCTCTGTGCTGCAGTTTGATCTGAAAACAAGTTCCAATGATAAATGACTTGTCAGTCACCATACATGTAGCCTACACTAATTCTTTCTCTACCTAGCTACGTTTCATCACACATGGTAAAAACATCTCACATGTTCGTATCCGATTATTAGTTTATAAAATCTCAGGTCAATGACCTTGATTTATTGGGTATTTTGGGTAAATTCATTGGCTATGGGAAAGGATTGACCATTCTAAGTCCTATGACACCTCACTTGACCCTCTCCAATGATTAGTTTATAAAATCATAGGTCAATGACCTTGCTGTTTTAGGTCTTTTGGGTAAATTCGTTGGTCATGGAAAATGGTTGACCATCCTGAGTCCCATGACACCTCACTTGACCCTCTCTGATTATTAGTTAGCGAGATATTAACAAAAGTGCAGTTAGGCCCTTTGACAAAAATGAATAATACATTAAGAAACAGGATGTCACCCCAAGTCCAACGACCTCTCATACAAGTCCCTAGCCTTATTGGTTCATGAGATATTAAAAGCTGATGACCTATTAGTTTTAGATCTTTTGGTTAATTAAAAAAAACTCATCTATAAATCTGTATTCAAAAAGCCCGCCCTCTTACAAAAAAAAAACAAGTGCGCATGCGTAAAAACAAAAAACAAACATGTTAATTCATAGTAGCAATCGGCTCTTCGCTTGCGTTTCATGTGGAACAACGTTTAATTTCATCATAGCATTCGGGACCAGTCCAAAGGGACCGGTCCAAAGGGATCAGTCAAAAGGAACCCATCAACAGGGACCCATCAACAAGGACCCGTCCACAGGGACTCGTCAACAGGGGCCCGTCCACAGGGATCTGTCAACAAGGACTTGTCCACAAGGACTCGTCCACAAGGACCTGTCATCAATGACCTGTCAACAATTACCCGCCAACAATGACCGTCAACAATAACCCGTCCACAGGGATCCGCTCCCCCACCCTCTTACAAAAGCCATGAGTGGGCATGCGTAAAAAACAAAAAACAAGCATGTTAATTCATAGTGGCTATCCACCGTACACATGCACTTTATGTAGAACAACGTTTAAAACCATATCGGCATTCAAACTCTCACATGTTGCAATTGAAAAGAGAGATTCTCTATAAAATTACAATTTCACCCCCTAGTAGGGTAGATTTTATTTTTGGGGTTGAAATATGTTGTCCATTGGAAAGGGGGTGTCAGCCCGAGTTCAATGACACCTCATTCGTCAAAATCCGATCATGCGTTCGAGAGATATCGCGCCGCCGCCATCTTGTGAGGTGGGGGGGTGGAGGTGGCTGTAGAACCATCCAAAACACACTACTTATAAAGCATACTTTTAGCTTCACACTGGTACATTACCCATGTATATGCGAGAAACGGTTACCGAGTTACGGTCCCAAAGCATAACCGCTGTTGAAAAGGCACCCGATCGCGTTTCTAGGTGACAGCGCTCGGCCTGTCGTAGCAGGCCAACAATACTCGAAACAATTAATTCAGATTCTAAACAGTCTTGGAGTTTCAGTAAATGTGGCAGAAGTCCACAGGTACGAAGTTTCAGCGCTCCGTGAAGAACGTCCAATCCCGAATGATGGAGCGTTCACGCAGTTTTGCTTTGACAACGCTGACTATTACATAATGACATTGGACGGGCGAAACACATTTCACTGCATGGGAGGCATCAAGTGCACAGGTCCAGCGTCTGACAGTGAAATATCTCCACTCCCACGTACACGAGAAGTTCCTAATTTTGGTGTGATTGCGGCGATGGGAAAGTTCAACATGTCGTGGTTTCGGAAACCCTCTTCTCCTATTTCAAAGGACGTCAAGATTAAGGAGTTAAATGTGGAAGCCCCAAACTCTGTGGCTATTACGTCGATGATGGACTCCTTGTGGTTATCTGGACGGTGGTCAGGTATTAATTTACCCGCTTCGTGGAACGGTTTTATGAAGACGTCACTGTCTGCTCATGCTCAATCAGCTTCCCAGACAACGTCAGTTGATGCCCTGCCGTTCATTAACTTGGAACCGAGCTATCCATCAACTATATATTCCGCGTTGAAGTTTGCCGCAAGAGAGTGCGCGGAACTGAAAGAAAGCACTTGTTTCGTAACCTTTGACCAGCCCCTATACGCGAAAGTTGTAGAGATAGTCGCATCGGACACTTCAGAGGAACTCAAAAACGTGGTTGTTCGTCTAGGCGGATTTCACCTTCTAATGTCGTTTCTTGGGGCAATCGGCTACGTGGTGAATGGAAACGGTTTCGAGGAGCTCTGGGCGGAAATATACGCTAAATCGTCAGTGACTCACATTATGTCTGGACACGCATATTCTAGGTAGGCTTGCAATTAGCTCGCTGTTAATGATTACGTTATGCCTTCAATTTCAAATGTATGAATAACGTGAAACTGTGCATGTTCTAGGGCCCACAGAGTGCATTTTCTGACAAAACAGGCTGTCGGGACAATGTTACTCAACATGAACGACGAGCTGAAGGATGACAAGGACGAAATACAGGCGCTTTTTACCGCATTCCAAGAAGGCACCGCCAACGACTTGCTATCATATCCTTGCCTTCAACGTGTCAAAGAGTCGCTTCATGACACATTTTCTTCAATGAGCCAGAAATCTCGCACAGAAAAGCTGTGGGTAGAGTACATCAAACAGCAAGCCTGGAAAATATTGAAGGATTCCGCATCTTTACGCGAGGAAATGAAGTTATTCGTCTCTACGGCTCCAGATGAAAAGGCTATAATATCAGCTGGAGAGAAGTTCGCCATTTTTCTCTATGATAGCGCCAAATTGGAGTGCAAGAGCCTCGACGAACGTCGGGTAGTGAAATACAGCCAAAAAATTGCCAAACAACCGGTCACAGCATCATTTCAGCTGGCTTCACTTCCGCTGACTTCGGCGGCATGCAAACAACATTCACTGCGGGTATAATTGCAAGTTCAGTAATGGTTAGGATGTTCTTTGGACCCGACCCAATGGGAATGGAAAATCCAACACTCAGGTTTAGTACCAGGGACAACTCATCTTCCAGCTGCTCCAGATCATCTCCTCAATTTGGTGTCCTGCAACTGCAAGATCTCTTGTGGCAGTCGGTGTGAGTGTGTACGTTTCGGTTTAGAATGCTCCTTAATGTGTGGACACTGCAGTGGAAAAGCTTGTGGCAACGTCACATTTGATGGCTCAGACGATGAGGAGGACGATTGAGTCTGATGTAAGCTTTGTTTTGCAAGTGTTCTTTGTCTAAAAAAGCTTTTTAAGCTTTGTTTTTTGTTATAATTTGAATTATGCATATTATGAATGTACATTTAACTGCTAACTGCATTAAACTCGTTTTGTTTTATGCAAACTGTTTCTGCTAGTTTACCTGGATTCAAAGGAATACCATCCTAAAAGCTCTTGATCAAAGATACAAAATGGTGTCAGCAAAGGTGAATAGATTGAGCACACCAGCGTAAATGGGCGTTCGTTCGGAAAGCATTTTATATTTGTAACTGTATCTCTGCTGCTGTTTGTCGGATGAACAAGGGCAATGTATGATTTTAAAGCTACAAGTGTGCTTTACAACTTTTACCTGGGGTCTTTAGTCGCCATCAGCAGCTGTTTACACGATAAGTCCCGGCTAATGACAAATTTGCTAAATTTTCGTGAGAAAAGTTGAGCTAAAAAGTTTGATTACTCGTCTGATTAAATATATGGCAATAATTACGACCAATAAGAGCGTTATATTTAACGCAGTCCTTCTCTTATTACTATCAAAGCTCATTAGAACTGATTTTGGATCAACATTTTGAACGCAGGTAGCAAAATTGCTGTTTTTGGCACTTAGGCCCCATTTAAGCCCTTTTGAACTCTCCAAAAACTATGACGCGGACAACGCAGAGATGGGGACTTTTCAGGATTTGTTACTAGGGTACTAGGGAACATCTATGCCAAATTTCAGCTTTACGTTATTTTTTTTAGGTTGAAACTTAATATGCCTGGGTTATAATGGTGTTGGGGAAGGAATAGTCGTACAGAGGCCTGCTTGGTATTGTTTGAATGGTATTTTTCCTGCTATATCTGATGGTGAGATTATTGTTTTAATTGGTGGATTATTGGAAACTGTTTTTGCGGTAAACAAGTGTTTTTTACATTTGTGCTGATATCTCGCGAACCCCTAAAGCAACAGCAAAGTTTGACATGTCATTTGTTTCATCGCGTTGCCCTCTTGACAATAATGTCTCTGCCGAGTAGGTGTGAAAATGGTTTTTGGGGTACAAATGCGTTTTTCACATTTTACAGATATTTGGCAAACAAATAAGGCTAGAGACATGTACGAGGTGTCCAAGGACTTGGGGTGACGTCCCCTTTTGAATGTATTTTTTAATTTTTGCAAGAAAATCACAAATGGCTTAACGCCACACATATTGAAATTTTTTTTTTACCTGTTTAAAATTTTAATTAAGAGTGGTAGTACACAGAAATGTGATGTGTTTCAACGAGCCTGTCGCCGACCACGGTGGGGGTATCCTAATACAGCAATTGAAATTTTGGCGGGCCAGTCTATGACAGGGCGAGTGTTTTTTTCCGATCTTTCTTATGGCGAACGGACGGAGGCTAATATTTCAAAATGCGTGAAGCGTGCTAAGATTTTTTTAACCCCTGAAGGAGATATTTAACGTGTAAACGGTTATGAGTGAAATGACAAATTATAATTCTATGATGCAAACGGAGCTGGCTTTATATAGGACAACATAATTTGGCTTGTGTGTCGCTGGAAGTCAGAACAGAAGCGGGCTGGAGCTGGATAGCAAGATGTGAATGTTATCACGCTTATGGAATGTGTGTGAACCTGACAACACTGCTACCTGCGGACAGAGGGCAGATCAAGGTGAAACGAACTGGCAACCATGGTGGGAAGGGAGAGCGGGAATGAGCGGGGACGCAGAGAGAGAACACTGAATCGCATGACCGCCCATAGCCCTAGCAGGAGCAGTGTCAACAGCTGCGGTGGTAGGTGTGGAGGAGAGGGTATGGGAGGGTAGGGGAACCCATAGAACTTTGGATCCCATAACGGCCAATAGCTGGACGAGTAGTGTGTGAACAGGCAGTGGTGGGGGAGGAAGGGGTGGGGTATGAGAGGCCACAGGTAGTGAGAGAGAGATGTGTTGCTGATATCACATGTGGGCATGCATGAAGCGCTGAGCGCAGTACACAGGGCTATAGGTGGAGTACAACATGATTGAATAAATAAATAAATAAATAAATAAATAAATAAATAAATAAATAAATAAATGGCTCACAGGTTTACACAACATTTAATTTATTAATACTAGAATTGAAGGCTGAGTTAAATCCTAGCCATTTTACATACATTTTAATTCCTTTTCGTTTCAACACTTTTTCCACAAGGTAATGTTTGGGAAACGCTGTCTTGTGGAGTTCTTAGAGATAAACCCTGCCTTTTATGGGTTGATGGTTGAGGTCCTCGAGTAAATAGGAGACTGGACTGTCCAGGTTCACTTGACGAATTCAATATATTTCGGTCCCCCAATTCGGTGTGGCCTTTATCGCAGGCAGACTTACATTTGCTCACACGAACATGGTAACCGATTTTGACGTTTAGAGTCTAATGTTTTTATGGGGTTAAACAATTTATCCAGTCGCGGAATATGTCTGGTCACTAGTCGTGGATTGGTACTGAACCCATAATTTAAAGGACACAGACTATGGTATGGGTCGGGATGTGAACCGACAGCTCTTGAGAACACAAGCGCCGTTGTTACGAGTCTGGTTAGGCAACCTGCAGCATTGTATAAGGTATCATGGCTGTAGATAACTCTAGTGCTGAGTTGAACGTCTTCTGTAAACATTTAGCACGGCGAAGTGAGGAAATGTAAAATGTTATTCCATTATCATGGAGATAAATGGGAATTTATACATGCTGGAAACTGGCGTGATTGGCAAGTTTACTAGTGGTGACGTTTGGAAAAATCCAGTTAAGCAGAGCCAAGTGCCAAGGTGACATTGACGCGTGCGAGAAAAGGTATCAGGCTGCGTTTCATCGCGTGACCGCATATCGACCAATGGGAAATTTATCTATGGCGGTCCCTAATATAGTTATGATTATTAAAAATAACTTTCAGAACAAAATAAATGGCAGAATCGGAAAGAAATAGAGAAATGAAAGTCAATGATGTAAATTTTACTAAAAGATTTATATGAATTAGGCAGATATTTACAGATAAAGAATGTTACAAGGTCGAATGCCAGAAACGCCATTTTTCAATCGTCATCAGAGTGGGGAGACGGGGAGAAGAAGTTCATTCTCTACTCATCTTCGAAGTTGTACGAACGTGTTAGTCGAAAGTGGAAATAGTTGACCGAGGGATCTTAAGAAGACTTGACGGGGAGCAGAGCATTGCCGCCGGTGAAGATGAGAACAAGTATCTCTGAAAAATAATACACCAGAAAGTTTAAGTTATAATTCAACGAAAGTAAGCAATATAATTGGCAAATATACGAAGAGAATTCATTGAAATATCCAAGGGAAATTCAAGCTACGGTATGGAACTACAAATGCCAAGCAGAAGCAACGTTTTTCCAGATATACAAGAGTTATTCGAAAACTAAGTGAACTCTACAAAACCCTACTCAACGAGATAGTTCTAACCGCTATTAAGAAATACGAAGATGTTATTTGAACTGGGGTCAACGAGGATGTCTGACATGATATATTACCTGATTGTCATGAAGAGTTATTAAATTATGAAGGGGAACTAGCTATTTACAATATGAGGATTCCAGCAGTGACTTATCACGCATATCACGGCCTTGTCAAGGAAGGTGTAAGCCTACCTTCATGCTTCGCCAAATAAATACAAACGCATCTGCGACTGCAAGGTATTTCTGAGCCAACATGAGAAATACCAATGAACTACAACAACAACTATTCGACGCAGAACTTCCAGAATGCTGTTCGCTAGAAGACGATCGTCTGAAACGCCCTAGTTTCAGAAGAGTGCGGGGAGATTCGAGTCCTAGCACGGAGAAGGAGGCACTGCAGACGGTCCCGGCTGATATGAAGACGAGGGGAGCGCAGACAGGTGTTCATCCTGCTGTCTGGCACGCGGTAATCGCTGGTCCCGTTACATCAGCTGACTGGCAGGCTACTGTTGGTGGAGACTGCGGCGTGGGAGTTTCAGGTCCGATTTGGATTTAGAAAAAAGATTCTGGCAGAAGGTAAGAGATACACAACGAATATTATTGTAGTTAGAAATGCAGTAACGTAGATATGCTTGATCTGACCTAATTTTTTGCGGCAAACTTGATATTTTTCGAAACTATTTAAAATGTGTTAATTCTGATTTTAGCATCGTTATTGTCGTTTAATGTTCAAGTAAATGCTTTTGAAACGTCGTCATTAGGATTTTGACGTATTCTGGATTTTTATTCGTCGTTGTTTGATATTGCGAGATTTATTTTGAATTTATTGGTATTTGCTAGATTAATTTGGATTTTTTAAAGATGCGTTAGTTCTAAATTTCTTCTTTGTGAAGAAAGTTGAATTATACATATTTCTGAGTATGATTTTTCGTGACAGAGATTTATGTAAATTCTGGATTGACAAATAAGTTATTGTTTAGATCTGTTGAGAACAACAATAAACTTCTTTCTTTAAAACTGAGCATCATTGCAGCGTAATGTTTCATTAAACAATCTGATGCATTGACACAGATGAAAAACGCTATATTGCGGTACGAAAAATTCGAAATGTATAAAGTAATACCTATTTAACTGAAATGTTGTGAGAAATGAAAGAAAAGTATAAGATGCAATGCATAAGCACGAAATACTAGAAAGGAGATGTCATGTAAAGTATTTATATTTCATTAAGACGAGAATCTACAGACAGTTCTTTAAATTTATGAAGTTGTATGAACTATGGTTCCATAACATAATAAAAGGTTAACAAGATCGCATACTGAAATACTTTAAATTGTGTTGTGACAGAAAATGCATAGGAAGAGGAACAGGAACGAAAATACAAATGATAATTAAGTAAATGGAAGAGGAATTGAATGTATAAGAGATATAAGAATTGTAATTTGAACTCTATAAGTAAAATTACTGAATTTCATGGACACCTAGAGTGTGCATAGAAATGGGATTATTTATTACTATTGCGTGTACAGGAAATGAATACGAAAGCGTTGGTGTTGACGCTAGCTTGTGTTTTGTGGTAAAATATTATGATGTTCCTATAGATGTATAGAAATCAATGCGATTTTATAATAAAGTTCCAACCATGTTGTCGAGGTGTTGTATGTTTGAAGATGCGATTAATATATTATGTAACTGTTGAAGTAATGAATTGTACTACGTGAGGGAAAGGAACCGTAGAATCGTCTCTAATATATTCGTCTTACTTATTACATTTTTTAATCATAAATTCGTCTTTACCGAGCAGTTCTTAGCTTCATTGTTCGAAACATTATGCTCATTGGAAGTGAAATTTAAACCTGATTTGACAATGAAGTAGAATGTTTCATTATTATAAATGACGAATGTAAAATGCAGGGAGAGTGATCGATGGATCAAAATATTATCGAGTAGCTAACGATAATACTGTAAATACGTGTATAAAGTAGTAATAGGATTTTTTACGGTTATTTCAACTGTGTGGAGTTTATGTTTGATTAAATGTTATTATGGAATGTATCATGTAGGGGATGAATGTAAAACGATTAGCATGTGGAATGTTTAATATATATATAACGAGTACAGTATGAGCCACAAGTGTGATTACGTTTTTTAATGTTTTTATGACGTTGTGTAGAATAAGTATTTTGTCTGTTATAGTCAATGAGGACTGATAAAATAGTGAGAGGAAGTTCACTACGCTTTTTTCATTAATACATGCTACATATTTTAATTTACTTCTGTTTATGTATGTTACGTGTGAATGTAGGAGTTGTATGGACTTGAAGAGTCCTTGATTGTTTAATAAATTAGCAGGCACGTGTTTGTTTGCCTGTCCGATTTTTATAGAACATCTCGACATTCTAATTTAATAATCTGATGACGATAGTGCTACTAATTAGGTACTGGCGCTCTTTGCAACCCTCGAGATTCCAAGAATCTCGTCCTACCATATTTGATTGTAGGATGTTTTATTCGTAACTAAGTAGGAGTACTATCGTGGTTTTGTAAATATACCTGTATCGAGAAATTACTAGCCTTTCACCTAGCGAGGTACTGTTGATTTATCTGGCTGGGTATCAACGTCCTTAGTGATCCTTTCCATCCTTAGGATATTAGGTGAGGGCTACGTCAATTTCGGATACAGTACCAATCGTTCTGTGTTTGGTGTCATTGTAATGTGACACTAGATCAGGTAGCAAGTCTAACCAGCAATAAGAGCCCCGAGCGGTAACCACTTTCCACATATGTGATTTCAATGTCCGATGAAACCGCTCTACCACGCTGGCATTTGGATTGCCGTACGTGGTGTAATGGTGAATATCCAAAGATTTGAGGAAACTGGAAAAATCCTTGTTGAAAAATTCTATCCCCTGGTCGGTTTGTAACAACTGGTGTTGACGTGTGGATTGTTGAATAATATGTTTAAAAGCCTTGGTGACTAGCGAGCCAGACTTGCGACGCACAGGTTGAACAAAGGCCATTTTGGAATACACATCAATGACCGTCAGCATAAAGCGTACACCATCGTTAACGCTAGCATAGGGAATCATTTCCAGCAAATCGGCTTTCCAAAGTTCATCCACACCCTGTGAAATCACCTTGATTCGCTAAGAGTGACGCCTAGCTGGGCGATGCAACTCGTGAGCATTGCCCACATTGATGGGCGAGGGCTTAAACAATAACTTTGGCATTTCGAAGTTCTTGTTCAATTTCTTGAATTTCCGAATCGTGACCGGTATGGTCGGCTTGACGTGATACATGCAACAGCTGTAGCCGCTGGACGAGCTTATTGGGATTATGCCAGGGGGTAACATCCAGAAGGGGTTTTATTGGTTTAAATGTCACTCCCGAAGCGGTCAATCTATGACGAGCACTTTGACTGATTGGAAACAGTTTTGCAATGATGGTTTTATATTTATGATATATATTGGCATTCACTTGTTGAGAGGGATCATACGGTCTTTTGTGAGCATGGGTGTCCAATAAAAAGAATTTATCTTTATTACGGTCCTGTTGGGTATAATCATCTGAAGATAGGGTACGAAAAAATAACAGCTTTAACAGACCTGGCGTTAATTGATAGTTCATGTTTGTAATGATGACACTTGTACGAGCAAATTTAATCGATGAATTACTAATTTTAAAACCATTATCCTCATAGCGAACACCATACGTCGTATCCGTCTTTCCAGTAAATAGATCTGTGAGATAGGGTTCCATTGATGATCCATAAAATTTTATTAATATGTGTTTTAATTGATCTTTATGTTGAGGCGTGGCCAAGAGTTGTAACAATGGTGCTTGCTTGGAAGTGGAAGGTGTTTCAACCATGGCCAATGATTTCTTAAAAAAAACTCTGCAAGGGGTGAGGATTTTTTTGCGGAGTAAACACTTGATCATCCTCGTCCTCAACATCGCTAACACAAGTCGATTCTTCCTCTTCCTCTTCCACAGGGTCCTCGTGTAGAGCCTGTGTGGCTTGTGAAACAGTGGGTAGCGTTTCATTTGGTTTGAAAGAGGGTTTAAACATGGATTTTAGCGGAGGTGCTAAATATTGTTGTTGAATAAACAAAGCTTTATCTGCACGTGATCGTTTCAATTGACGAAACTTTTGGCAAATATTATTTTAACTCTAATAATATGCTTTATCAATTGACTCTCTGCTAACGCCATGGTGTCTTGACAAATTACTTAAGAGAGACAGTTCCTTAAATAGTAATAAAATGATCAAACCCTAAGCGATAACGTCCTTGGTTGAGTTCACTTTGTTTGTCTATCACCAAACAGGCATGGCGTTGGGTGTTCCAGCACTTGGCACACAATTCAGTAAATGTTTGAAATGGCATATCTGGATGGACATGTTCATTATAAATGTGGCGACTATTCCGCTCATCCTGGCGAAATAAAACAATGACATTGGCATTGTCACGAATACGTTGTTTAGACATTTTAGAATACGTTTGTCCAAGATAGAAGCAATCGATATGTTTGTGACGACCCGTGCTGAAATAGCTTTGAATGATGGCTTGTTGTTCAGTGGATACATCATCGATAATCATGAGTGAATCAGGCCTTACCGCATCCGGGGCAATAACATTTTCTTGCATACAAAATGTGAAATAACCCATATTCTCGCTTTGTAATTCAGACATGACTTGATACAGGAACACGTAGAGGAGTTGGTAGAGAGATTTTGCAAAAATATAAATATTTTTAAACGCAGATCATTTGGCGCTGTGATGAGTGTGAGCAAAAGATTGGTCTTTCCACATCCCGAAGACCCCACGTTAATGCAGTGAATGGAAGACGGAAACAGTGAACCGTGGCGTTGTTCACGTGATGTGGGATAAAGATGGGAAACCATGTCCCCCACGGGGAATGACTCTTGCTGCTTAATAATCTTCATATCAACTAAGGGTCAGAGAGGTAACAGGCTGTCTATATACATGGAACTGAGCCTTGTGATAGAAACAGTAGACCAGTACTACAGTCTTTGAACGTGCGTTCATGGCCTAAGCTAGGTCTGCCCCATACATGATCCTAAACAAGAAACAGATCCTGCTAAGAAACAATATGTGGATAGGTCCGTGGTGACACGTACTGAACAGGGAAATTATGACTTTAAGGGAAAGCGATTAACTCATGTGAAACATCCTCAAGTGTCTACAGACGTCCCTACAAAAAAGTATGTGGATAACAAGGTGCACGAGTTATATGACAAAGTGCCTCAGCTTACTGTGAATGGCTATACGGCTAATCATATCCGCATTATTCACGTGGAAGTCCCACAAGAGGATGATGATGTCTGCACCAAACGTTACGTGACCTATCGAATGAAAAGGCTTTATAAATTTGTCACATCCCTGTTTTTAGTGTACCTGTCAAACGAAAAACCTGTGAATGACAGGAACCATTTACCGCTAGTCAATGACCACCTGACGTATGTGCTTTCTTCAGGTTTAAGAAACTATCGATTACACTATGATGGAACCATTCACATTAAACAATCGATGCCTGATGAGAACCATTTACACGTAGAGATAAACCGTCATAGGATGTTGGTACATAACCATCAAACCGTCAACGCAGGTGATGAATTATCATTTCATCTCATGCTTACATCGGATGAAAAGCAAGCAGGAAAACCATAAACGATTTCCCACTTTATGTGGAACTTGAATATACAGCCATGAAATAATGACGACACGTTAGTTATCACTTAAACTTTCTTGTGAAAGGTTGTTCGTCATCATCATCATGTTGAAACAAAGATATGTGGAGAAAAGGACTAAAAAAGGACCGTGTAATTGTCAAAGAATGGGGTTAAGGCATTGGTTGACAAGCCCTTGCGAATGAAAAAATAAAAAATAACGTGTTGACGATAAAGAAAGCCCTTAGAGCAACACAGATACGTGTTATTCCAAAACGTCAGCGACAAGTTTCAAAACAAGGCCGAGTGATTCCTGTCCCCAAAGGAGCTGGAATTTTACCTACTTTGTCCGCCGGCCTGGCTGCCCTGGGTTCACTTTTGGGTGGTGCCAGTGCGGTGGCTAAACAATTAAAGCTGTACAGCAGGGCAAGCAACAATTGAAAGAAAGTCAGCGACACAATGAAACAATGGAAGCGATTGCTATGGGGGCTAGAAACGCCAATTTAAAGCTAGCCTTTTATCAACAAGGACTTGGGATTTTCCCATCTCCAAATAAAAAAATAACCACAGCCATAGCAAGACATGCCCTCACCCATGAACAAGTCGAAAGCTATGCCAAACAACTAAAGCTCGCTCATTTTCGAGGTGTGTTTACGCGGAACCAATTAACACCACGACCCTGGAAACAGGAATGTGCCGTTCTAAATTTGGATGACGACCGAGGGCCAGGAACCCATAATGTAGCCTATGTGAAAGAGGGTTCCACGGTATGGTACTTTGACAGTTTTGGGAATTTGCCCCCGCCCATGGAACTAGTGATGTATTTTGGAAACAGGACCAAGATATATTATAATGTGAAACGTGAGCAAACGTTTAACAGCCAAGAGTGTGGGCGTTTGGTTTAATATTTTTATATAAGACACAGCATAAGCAAAAACGTCAACAGTATGTCGCCAGAAAGTAAGACGTTTACACTGCATGGACGCGGATCTGAAGTCAGCCTAGAATTTTACCCACCTATTGAATTGAGTGTAAGACCTTATGGTTTGGGACTTGGTTTTCTCTTAAAACGTACAATAGAATGTACAACATACGTAAAAATGTGAACAACAAGTTTTACGAGGGTAATTCCAAAAGTAAGGTCCGATTAGCCGTTAATATTTGAAAGCGGCGCCAAGGTCAAAACACGCATGCGCGCCGACTCCTGGTATGCCTTGCGCGGCAAAAAACGCCAGTAGCGTTGTTACTGTTGCTGTGTGCTGCTGATAGTGTCAGTTCACAATGTTTAAGACAATTAATCAGCCCACCGATTGTGAAGTAAAGGCAGTGATACGGTTTCTGCGGCAGAAATTCATCGGCAGATTACTGAAGTGTACGGCCCTAACATAATGAGTGACAGTGAAGTGCGCAAATGTGTGCGAGCCTTTAATGAAGGACGGGAAAATGTGCACGATGAACCCCGCTCTGGCAGACCATCAGTGATTTCAGACGAGTTGGTTCATGCGGCTGACGACAAAATTCGTGAAGATCGACGATTCCCTATTTCAGGGACAACGATCAATAAAGCCGCCTACTGCGCTACCCGGACTAAAATTCGACGTGCAATCCAGAATAAACGACGTTGTATTTGTCGTCTGTAGTGTTGTTGTTGCATGACAATGACAATACCAGACCCCATACTGCGAATGACAAGCAAGCTCTAATCAAGAAATTTGGATGGGAACAGATGGACCACCCACCGTACAGTCCGGACGTGGCACCAAGTGATTTCCACCTGTTCCGCTCTAAAGGAGTTTCTTGGCGTCAAGCGCTTCGACACAGATGATGAAGTGAAAGAAGCTGTTAAGGACTGGTTAGCTTCGCAGGCGGCCGAGATCTACGATTTAGGCATACAAAAGCTTGTGGAACGATGTGACAAATGAGTAAATAAGTATGGAAATTCTGTAGAAAAATAGAGAAAGACGTAAGGAATGTCAATAAAACAATTGTTTTGGAAATAATTTTCATTTTGGATGATTTTTTTAACCGGACCTTAGTTTTGGAATAGCCCTCGTACTATGATGATTCTGTGCTAACCCTGAAACCTGGTGGATATACGATATATGATATCTATGAACACATTTATTTGGTACTGGTCAACCAATATGGTTTAGGGTCATTTCTTGATGGAACACGCAAATTTGAACTGAAAGGAAATACCAACACTCATCACTGCAGTATTTTCTCAACGTTTAAGATTGACTTTGAAACACAACCCGATTCCATTGGTCCTTTACTAGGATTTAAACAACGAATGTTGGAGACCATCAAAAAACATGATTCGGACCATGAAGTCAAATTGATTGAGGACCATCACGTGTCGGTGATATGTAATATTATTAGCCATGAGGTGCGCTATGTGATTACCGATATTGTGGTGGATAGCACTCGAAATGTGGGTATTTCAAGTGTCATGAAACTATACCCCTCTTATAGTGAGGAATAATGTAAAACACTTTGCATGGCAGGTTGATCCCCTCACTTGACCAATGACTGGATGGTACAGCATCCGAATCCCGTATAGCCATAGCCTATATCCGCAAAGATAGAAAAGGATTGTAGGGAGGTCGATACCCGGCTCTCGGGTGTGAACGATGAACGTTGAGACTAACTTGAACTCCAGCAACTAATTCGCAGTATTATCGCATGTCGATCGCAAGAATGAAATGATGATCAGATTTATAAAAACGAACAGGCAAACAAAAACTAGTGCCTGGCTTTTATTTCCAAACAATTACAGATAATAAAATAAAATAATCCCTATCACCATGAATAAATAAACATGTTATAATTAACTAATACACACGTCAAATAAATCTACTATTTGTAGAATAGTGTATCTCAACTTACTTGATACAGTAATGTAACGATATTAAGTATCATAAAATGTTTACATAACATTACAGTCACCCTGTGGCTGTGTCATTAAAAAAATCTGATAAAAATCAGCTGTTCACTCATGAACAATGAAGTTAACAATTCAAAACCCTACATTATACACGAATGTGCGTAGAATGTTACTAATTACTCTAATGAAATTGTTATTAATAATATATGGTTTAAATATTATCATTATTTACAAATCTCGTGCTTCACACGGTTTAAACATTACCATTAACACTGTCAGTCGCGCTCTGACAGCTTCATAGTGTCTCTGTTACACAAATTATAATTCTCCAACAATGCTTCTACCAACGATAAAATTCTCCAGGTACTTCTTGTGGTGTGTCATAATAAATAAGCCTGAGTATCAAACAATTAAGTTAAATACAGCTTGGAATGTCGTGTCAATAAATAAATCAATAGGATAAAGATCGATGCGAAACTACTACAAGGCTCTATACAACACGTGGATCATTTACAAATACTCTCAAACATAAACAATTCAAACATCTAACCTCTGTGTTAGCGCTTTCACTCATCTTGTAACAATTCGTTGCTCCACATAGCAATATGTTCCTTCCTTCCACAATACAGTGAACAATACTTATCAAAGGCTACTACGCTCTAAACATGTCATACATTCTTCCTTTCCTCTCTATAAACAATATTCACAACTCCGCACGGCATTACTTCCTTGAAAAACCCATCTTGCTACACACTTGTAGAATAATTAGTGATTTTACTAGATAATTACACTAGAGTATGTTACCGTTCAGGACACTCCTAACTTTCACCTCCTGTCTAAATTATTAAACCTCGTGCATCAAATTACAACAATTACATGTTCGTTCACATTAATACAATTCACAAAGTACTTCTCATTCCTTTCATTAGCGCTCTTCGTTCTCTATGACCCATAATAAACTTGTTCATTCACGTTACCAAACGTTAACAATGTTACTTTGTAGTTCGCTGGACTTTTAGTTATTAATAAAAATAAATTCATATCCTCCCGCTTCTGGTGTAAATTTAAATATATGAACAATTCATATTTAAGTTGTTTTTAACATACAAGACCGCAGGTAGACTAACATATCTCCTGGTCTATTCATCTCAGTTAAACAATGTTTATACTTTAATTGTCGATAAATATGGGCATCATTTGACCTCAATTGTCAATACCATGATCCTAATTTATAGTGTATATCCGTAATATAATAGTTCAAGACTATTTAGTTGTCTAATAAGTTGTATTCCGCTATAGGAATATTATAACAGTCGAATTGTTGTAAATAATTATATCAGATGTATATGAACATCGTAATGTTTGTTACATAATATTATAGCATCTCACAATTATGCTTTACTTGATAACAATGCATTATAGACATATCAATGAATACTGTAACTGTTAAGCATAGAAATTGTTAATAACAATTATAATGTTTAAATGTTCTTACAATTTGTCAATATTTACGCTCTTCTCCAAATACAATGTAGTCGAATAATCGAATAATCTAAACATTCTCAAGTTATCTTGGCATCATCGAATTACGAGGCACTTCCAGAAAGTAAGTTCCGTTTGCTAATAAAATTAAATTGTGTACAGATACAGAAAAAATATTTATTGCACAACATTCTACACCTCTTAAACTACTTTTCCACATAACTGCCGAACGTTTGCAGGCATTTGTCATAGCGTGGGACAAGTTTTTGGATACCTTCTTCGTAGAAGTTTGCCGCCGACCCGTAAAAGAGAGTGAAGACTCCACTGTAAGATATCCTACTGTTTGGCCACCACTGTTAGGCAAATTGCGTATGTGGTCAGGAGAACTCCTAAATATACGCAGTTCTCCTGCTTATAGGCGAAGTCTCGTTCTAAAATTGTAATGCTTTTATACTCGCTGTTCTCTCCAATAATGTAAAATGCGTTTCGCCGGCCCTCCTTCCCAACTTCCTCGGCGATGCCTTGGTTGTTTGATGGTACAACGGTGCTTATCGTCCGGGCCTATTCTGTGTTCAAAAACTGCTCCTTTGTTGTGCGCGTGCGTGAAACGCGTCTACTCGTGGCCAGTCGCTATGAGAGAGTGTTTAGCCACGCTTCTCCTTCGCGGCGCGTGTCAGTCCTGGCCTAGCTTCACTAGCCTCCAACACATGTATATTTATAGAAATATACTCATATTCGCTCTATTATTCAATCATTTATATTTCTTTTCAACCAAATAAATTTCATTTTGCATTCTACACCTGTAGATGGGCTTATTTCTCTTAATATCTGCCAAATTTATATTAAAGCGATTCCCACAAAAATTATGTGCTATTAATTGATTGGCTGTTGAAATATTCTGAAAAAGGCTCCTGGGTCTAGCCTCTTCTCCACGGGTCGTGTGCATTGCTTTGTTATGATAGCCTTGCTAACCAAACTGGTTTTCTCGTGCCAAACATGAAGCTTTGTACAAAATCCAGCTTCGAATGATCGAGCTCTTCCTTAGTTAAAATCTCATTCACCAGAATATTTCCAAATAATAAATTCCTCAAAATGCTTCAAATTTCTCCGAAACACTTTCATCATGTATCATTTGCATCCCATAATACATATATATTTATTAAATTATTTTAATTTCAAATTTCCAACTTTTCCTTTCAATGGTGCACAAGTCGTTCGAACCTCGGCTCGGTCAAAGGTCCAAACTGGGCTGAATTCGAGTTCAGATCCTCACCCGACTTATGAATTAAGTGTAAAACAGACTTTATTTAACATTCGACTTTTTAAATACTGGAAATCGAATTCTTCCTTAATGAATCCTTGCATAAAATCTTTTTAATTTTGAGTGGTTATACTTCCCAATGTGTCGTTCGTCTTCTATCCTGACGATTTCATAGCAATTGTTGTTGAATACTCTTCCAACCTTAAACGGGCCTTTAAACACATTAGCAAATTTGACATATGTCTTCTTCAAAACGTCAGCTCTGACGGGCATTCTAACGAGTACTAATTCTCCGAGTATTAGTGGTCTACTGTACCTCTTTCCAAAACCTCTCTTCAGCCGTTTCTCCGCTTGTTTATTCAAGTGCTCTCTGGCGGTGTCTATTCGTTGTTCCAACGATGGTTCGTCATCTTCCGGAAGATTGAAGATTCCGTCCCACGGCCTAACTGGTTTTTCGTCGTAGTGAAGTGTCACTGGAACTTGGTTCATGCTCTCATGCATTGTGTTATTTATGCAAAACTCCATAATTGGAACTACGCTTACCCAATTAGCGTCGTTCTCTGAACTGTAGAGTCTAATGTATTTTGATGCCTCTAACATAGTCCTCTCAATAGGATTTGTCTGTGGACTACGAATGGAACTAAATATATGTCCAATCTCGAGTCTTTCCATAGCCTGTTGAAATTCTGTAGAAGTGTACTGTGTTCCATGGTCGGTTAATAAACGTTCGGGCTTTCTTAACTTAGGAATTATGTTTTTCTCTATGTGGTACAATACAGTTTTCGTTGTTGCATTCTGCATTGGATTCATCATAACTATTTTAGAGAAAACATCCATAGTGACTAGCAAGTATTTGTTTCCCCTACTACCCTTAGGAACTGGGCCGAAAATATCTTGACTGAATAATTCCAAAGGCATAACGAATAGAATAAGAAGTGATATCACTGGCCTAGTACGCCTGGTCCGCCGCAGCGCAGCGCTGGCTCCGATCTGTGATGTAAGTTAGCATTGGCGCTTACGAGACTTTTAAAACCTTGCGACCTGTTTTACATGTTAAAACACCTAAGATATCCTCATAGGCGCTAATAAGTTCGACATCTTCACTTACTTTACTGTGCCCAATTATAATTTAATAAGTCGTCTCCTGTAATAGTCCAGTTTCGACAATAAGCGAAGACAGAGAGCAAGTTCAAAATGCAATTCGTTTTGCCAGCTATCGGTAAATTAAAAAAATAGAACGGGAAAATTAACCTCGCTATCAGAAAGGATTTCTTCACATTGTTACACATTTTACATTCCCTTAACAGACTTGCAACACAGAAAAAAAAGCCGTACGAACGCGACTTTCAACTTTACCGTAGATTACTATAAAATTCAATAATAACCATAAATTTCACTCCACAAACACCAAAATCAGTAAACTACCATCATTTCAGAAGAACTTAACATTAAACAGACATAAAGGCATAGTCATGACCCCTTCATAGAGTAGGATATTGTCTAAAACTGATTACGCCTCCTTCAGCATTACGGAACATATATATATATATTTTAACTCATTGTCCTTGTATTCTCATTCCTTTCTTCACAGAAGTAGTCTTTAATGGCATCAAGAGCATTTTTATTTACACCATACTGGACAAATACTTAGGCAAATTAGGAAATATATGTGGAACAGAATAGTCTTTTAATCACCAGTTGTTTCTTGGGAGAAGTAATACTTCCTTCCCTTCCATCACAAATTTGTCAAATTTAACAATTAAATATTCTGAAAAGTGAGCATCACAGATGTAGGACTTTTCAGTAAGTTCCCTATCCTTCCCTGGTATGGCCCCTTTGCACTTGATAAAACGTTCCTTATTATCTTTAGAGGTTTGAAAAACCGTCTGACCTCTTTACAGTCCCCATAGCCAGATCTGCATCCTGGTACAAAACAGCAAGGCATCTTCACTACTCACATTAAGCACTCATGAAAATGTAAGGGATAAACTGCTGTTTACTTACATTAAATAACAATAAAATTAACATACGAAGATAACGTCAACACACGACAAGAAATTAAATTCCATTTCAGTTAATGCTTCCTACAATAGCTTTTCAGGTATTAATACTATGAAGTAATAGTGTAAGCACTTGTATATCAATAAACGTTTGCACAGAACACCACCAAAACACTCCGACCGATTAAATACTTAATATGTCGTACATAAACACATAAACGTATGTGAAAATCAACAATCTCAAGTCACTGTAGCGCTGCGTAGCGGCGAGTGCCAACCCGATCCGTATTCATTACATGCTATTGAGGGAGAAGAGATCACACTTTATATTCTATTCGTTATGCCAAAGGTTTAGTGGGTATTATGGCTTTCGGCTTCTCCTTCAAAAGCTCAGAATTATACTTATTTTTCTGGCATAGTTCACATGTTCTGATAATAACAGATATGGATTCCCGCATGTTACTCCAATAGAACTTCTCCTGTGCAGCACTGTACGTCTTGTCTACACCTCCGTGACCAATAGATTTGTGAACCAACCAAACTATGGGCACTCTCAACCTATGTGGAATTACAATTCTCACCTTCCTGTGGTCAGTGTCTACGTACTTACATACAATGCCTTCTACTAATACATACTGAGTAGCTTTCTTCCGTGTTTCTTCATATGCCTCATCGTCATTCTGCATCTTTCCTGACAAGAATCTTAACACATTTCTTCTGATTAATGGCTATCCTCCTCAGACGTTCTAATGCTGCCTGATCTTCCTCGTCCAGTTCTATTACATTGACATTCACGCTCCTCTCTGTAGTTGGATTTCTGGATAGAATGTCTGCCAACAAGTTTTCCTTCCCAGGAACATGAATTATTGTGGCGTTAAATTGTTGCAGAAACAACGTCCATCTAGTCATCCTGTCACTAGATAATTCTGACTTGAGCATGAATTCCAAAGCTTTATGATCTGTCCTAATAATGATCTGGTGTCCAATTAAATTTTTCTTCCGGTGATGCAGAGCGTTTATCACTGCTAAAGCCTCCAGCTCTGTCGTGAAATAATTTATTTCATGGGATTTCAGTTTTCTACTGTTGAATGAAATATAATGATTATTTCCCTCTTGGTCCTTCTGGTACAGAATTGCATTGATTCCGACTTTTGAAGCGTCCGTCTCAACAACAAACGAACGTTCAAAGTCCGGATACTCGAGCTTAATATTGTCTCTGAGCATCTGCTTTGCCAAAATAAATGCATTCTCTGCTTCTGTTCCCCATTTCCATCGGTTATTCTTCTTCAATAACTCGTGCAATGGAGCCATAACTTCGGAGTAACGAGGACGGTGGCTGCTAAAGAATTGACAGAGACCTGCGAAAGCTCGCACGTCTCGGATCTTCTTCGGTCGAGGAAATCTTAAAATAGCATCAATTTTGTCTTGGTTTGGATTGTAACCATTTTGATCAATTGTATGCCCCAGGAAATCAATCTTCTGTTGGAAAAAGTGACATTTACTTAACTTAACTTTCATGTTGAACTCTCTCAGGTTCTCCAATAGTTCCTTTAAATGAATTAGATGTTGCTCGGGATTTTCTGATGAAACAATTAAATCATCCACGTAGCATATGACGTTAGCTTTCACTTCTTCTGTTAGCTTGCTATCCAATGCTGTAATTAAAGCAGGGCTTGAGTTAATAAGCCCAAACGGGACACGTTCAAAACAAAAGCTATTCTGTTCGAACAAGAAGCCTGTATAACATTTACTCTTCTCAGTTAGTTCAATCTGATAAAAGGATGAAGTTAGGTCCAAAACACTGAAGCATGACTTCCCCTTGAACTTCCTTAATAGTTCTCGGATCTTAGGCGGTCGATCGTGTACTTTTTCTATGAGGCTGTTGAGACCTCTAGCATCTAGGCAAACCCGCAGACTCCCATCTGCTTTCTTCACTGCTGTGATTGGGTTCAAGTAAAGTGTTGCCTGTTTTCGGATTATCCCATCCTTTTCCATTCCTTTAATGAGATTAGCAATCTCTGCTTTATATTTCTCAGGAATAGGGTATAGCTTCTTCTGAAATGGTGTATTGTCCTTCAGTTTAATTTCGTATTTAAATCCCTTAATAAGACCTGGTTTATCATCGAAGACATCGGAATATTCCTGGATTAATGCTTCCAATCTGCCTTCATAGACCTCAAAATCATCTATCTTCAAACCATAATGTCCTGTCTTTTCTAATTCGACTTCCGAAATAATTTTCTAAAAAAAAATCCTTGGTTTCCTTTTCTATTACGTATTCATTTCTGTCTTCATTTTCTTCGCCGTTGTTCCCCTCGTTAAACTTCACTATGCCCTTCTTTAAGTCTATCACTGCACCTGTCTTAGTGATGAAATCTATCCCCAGTATAGCATCAAAATTAATTTTATTCAGTACTATAAAGATTGGTTCATAAGCATGACCGTTTATAGTGAACTTCATGAGTACTTGTATTCTACATTTCATCGTCTTATCGTTGAATATGCCACGAAATTTAATAGATGAAACTGGCATTGATATAATGCATTTTCCATCTTTCAATTTATTATAACAACTTTCTGACAAGATAGATGCATTCGCTCCCGTATCTAGGAGTGTCCTTAAATTCTCTCCTTCCGTTGTAATTTGCAAAATAGGAAAACTAGCTATTTTTCCTTTCTCTGGCTCCTCTCTTTCATACAATAAGTCTTCATCTTGTACCTGATAGAATTCGTTCACGGCGATCTCATGCCTATCATTGGTGAACACTGTTCTTCCCTCTACTTCCGTTTTCCAATCGGAGTTTTTTTTGTACCCCGCTCAGGTTCTGTTCCTGTGTTCCTGAGTTCGAGGCTTGAGGTTGTACCTCTTCTCTTCCTTGGCTATTTCTTGCCTCATTTTCTGTATGGTTATTCCTATAGTCTTGACTTTCCCTGTCACGATCTTGGTAATATTGCCTAACGTTGTCGTTGTTGCGCCAACCTCTCTGTTGTTGTTGTCTAGGCTGTTGCTGCTGCTGTTGTTGTTGTTGGCGGGCATAATTATCGTCGTTCCAGTTTTTATATCGGCGATATCCTCCCGCTGTGCCTTTATTGTTCCGGTCGTTATAGTCGTACATCCGTGCGTCATTGTTCCGGTGGTATCCAGTCCTTCTCTGACCATTATTCCACGTTCTTGCCTGGTATGGCCTTCCATCTCGAAATCTGCGATACAGTGGTTCATAACGGTTCCTCCCATACGTATTATTTCTGCTAGGACCTGGTCTACTACGGTTCTCCTCCGTCTGTTGTGTCTGATCTACCAGCACGGTATGAACTTCTCTAGTCTCCGGTCTTCCTCTAGTATTATTACTAGGCGTTGCATTCGGTGTGGAACTAGCATGATCTAATCTCCTCAATATTTCTGCCATGCCTTCCAGAGATTTCACAACTGCCGCAATTAAATGTCTTCTGACATCATTTGGCATCTGTCTCGATATCGCATGAATCAGTTCGGTCTCAGCCAATGGTGGATCCAAATACTGAAGTCTGGCGAGCTGCGATGTAAAGAACGTTGCATAACGCGTAGGGGTAGAGTGCGCATATATTTTAGAGTATACTTCAGCTCTAACGTCCTGCTGCATCTCCAAACTCCAAAATCTGCGTTGTAAAGCGTCCGCAAACTCTTCAAAGTTGGTGTACGTGTATTTGAAAGCTCTATGCCAATTTAAGGCTTCGGATTCAAGATGTATCTCAACTACACGCATTTCTCGGTCCCTTGGTATGCGATTATCATCGAGATAATGTCGCATGTCTCTAAGAAATTCGACTGCTCTGATGTTTTCTACTCCGCTGAAACGAGTCGGTTTATCGTCAATATTTCTTATGACGATAAGTTTCGGGTTATTTCTATGGCCTCCTTGGTCGTAGAATCCCCCCCAGTCCTGCATATTCCCTCTGAATACGTTCCGGTTCTTGCATCATATGTGGCCGCTCCTGCCTTCGACTAAAGATGCTTTCAGTATCGTCTTCAACTTTTTCTTCTGGTTTACTAAGTCTTCCTAGATCTTCTTTATATCTCTCCTCTCTACTTAGGAAAAATTGAGTGATATCCCGTTGCATTCCTAGTTTTATCTCTTCCTTCAAACCCTCATGGTCGCATGGTTCTACCAAAGTAAGTGCGTTGAGTTTGTTACAAATGTCACGTAGTTCGCTTTCCTGACTAGACTTTACTTTCGCGAGATCAAGATTTATTTCGTTAACTGTCGCGCGGATAACGTTCAGTTCCTCACCCTTTTCCGATTCTGTTTTATTTACAATACCTCTCATTTCGTTAATGCTCGATTTTCTACTTTCCTCTATTTGCTTATACAGTTCTAATTTCAAATTATCCCTGTGAATCTTAGCATTTTTGTCTATTTAGTTATACAAGATTCAATGTCAACATTTATGCCCTCTGTTATCAGCTTCTGTTGGTCTTTCAACTTACCTTCTAAGTTACCAACAGTGGTGTTCAGGTCACTGAGCTTATCAGTGAGCTTCTTCTGGGAACCTAGCAAGGAATCATTGTATTTAAGCTGCTCTATAGTGGCTTTCCCTATGCTTTCCTGTATCATTCCTTCTAGCTTTATATTATTGTCATTACATTGGACTCTAGCTTCTACTACCTTCTGGCTAACTTCCTCTCTAAGTGAGCTCATTTCCATCTTGGTAGAGGCCACATCTTCTTTCACTTGATTGAAAGCTTATTTGGTCTCTTCCAAAGCTCTCCTGCTTTCGTCTATAGAAATTCTACTTTCGGTCTGAGCTAGTTTGCATTGCTCCTGAGCTAATCTTCCTTCCTCCTGGGCTTTCTCTAAAGCTTTCTTAATTTCTTCCTGCGTCTGTTTCGCCTCCTCTTGTATCTGTCTCACTTCTCCTTGGGCTTTTCTTATAGTGTTTTAATCCCTTGGTTGGGGGTAGTTGGGATAAAACACGGTTGTGTCTGTGTGCTAATTTAGAAGGCTATTCCTGGATGAGAGTAGCTCCCCGTGGTTGGGAGAGACTACTGGTGTAGTGTGTTGGTGTTAGTGTTTAATCTCTTGGGGGCGTCCCTGCAAGATGCAAGTATCTGTTAGGGGATGGATCTCTAGGTGCAAGCTACTAAACTGGCCTGCCAGCTGAGTGGAATGAGTAATTCAATAAATGTGTAGAGTCAGCGGCTCGACGCTATGCAGTCGAGTCGCGTGCCGTGAGTACAATGGAGTCTGAAGAAGCAATTACTGACCGCTACGGTCAGGGGCACTTAAGGCTAAGGTCAGGTGGGGTATGAGGACGTGAAGTGGAGTGTGATCAGTAATACAAGTGTAGCTTACTGACCAAGTATTTAATGGCCAGTTGATGTAATAATATGTCCCTCTTGGGGAGTCTAAACAGATATAAATGTAGTACAAAGTGTCAGGGTAGGTGTTTTAAAAAATAAAGGATTCTGAGCACTAGCTGGATTCTCACCTGGTGATGAATGGACGTCGGGCAAGGCCGCTGGCGAAGAACACTACAGAACAGATAATGGCTCCAATCTGGACTCCATTCTTATACCTTTCGGCGCTGCTTGGTCAGCATTGCGTCAATGTAGCTGCCCCAGATAGTTGTCAGTGTAAATGTTTGTGTGTGTTTTGCAAGCAGTTGGCTAACCTCCTAGGCTTAGGTGGCCGCCGCTTGCTGTGTATAGATATGTCCTGGAGTTATTGTGTTTCCAGTTGGGGTGGTTTTGGCGAAAGATGGGGGGGGGGGGTGGCTCTCAGGGGGTACTGCCCCCCCCCCGGGCTGTACAAGTCCCCCTCATCGATTAGTTCGCGTCCTTGCGAACGGGAAGTAGAGTAGTCGTGTCGTTGTGATGGTTTCTTCTTGTTTTCTCCTCGTACCTCTTCTTCTTTGTCGTCCGTGTCGGAGTCGTGTAGGTGTATCGATGTCGTGGTGATGTGAGTCTAGCGTGTGCTCAGAGGGGTAGGTTTTGGGTATATACATAGTTTATAGTTCATCTAGAATTATTCATCGTAAAAAGTTGACATTTAAAATAAGTACATAAAAAATTCTTGAAGTTATTGCTGTTTTAACTAAATCAGGGAGAAAAACATAGATATATATATATGTATTGGTGCTATGCAGGAAGGAAAAAAACCATGGCTGGACGGGTGGTTGTGCCGTCCTGCGCTGTGTGGAAAAAAAATTGCTCCCTGCAAGGCATTGCATAAAAGATGGAAGAAAATAGAAAAAACAGGTGCCCCAGGGTATAAGTTAAAGGAATATATATTAAATGGTTTATTGTGTTGGGGTGAAACGGGACACCTTCACAAATTTTGTCGTTATTAGGATAGAAAGGAAAGAAACAAAGAAACAAAAGTGTTTTACAGTGTGGATGGTGTTAGAAAGTTGCAATATTTTGTGTGTATTCTCCATATTTCTTATGTTGTGATGGTTTTATAATTTGTTACAATTTTTATTACAGTCCTTACGTTCTAGCCTTAATTACATTAGTATTATTACGAAACCTTTTCTGCTCATGAGTACCTTGTATGCATGTGCCGTAGCGCTTTCCATTCTTGGCCACCTTTACTTTGTGCCATTCATCTGTGGCATTTTGACCTGCCACCGTGGTTTAGTGGCTAAACCGTTCACCTGTTGTCGTGAATTTCCCTCCGTGGGTGGAAGAATTCACCTTGATGGCTAGATTTGGCACTTACAAAGTTGTACCATTCCTGGCCATCGCATTTCGCTCATTATTTAAGTGGTTTCATATCTGCAATTGCGTCAGCATCGCTCGGTGCCCCACGGTCACCTTACGTTGCTGGCCGCGGCGTCGTCACCTTTAGGGGTGCGACTGAAAAATGACGAAGATCAGTGGGTTTATGTGTGGGAGATAAGTAGTGTAATTCATTGTCGGAAATATATTTACAATAGACATGTTTATGCTCCTCTTCCTCTGTAAAATAAAATGCATTAATGGCCATTTCATATGTGGTTCTGTGCATGCCGTAGCTTCCTGGCTTTCCTGCATTCCTGAAAGTGGATTATGTTATTATGATTACAGTACATGTATATATATATATATATATATATATATATCATTTCCCTCGCTGCGCTTATTATATAGACTAAGTGTAGTGGCCCTTAGGTCTAATTTAGTCTAGTTTAGCCTAATCTTAGTCTAGCTTAGCCTGAGCCGGCTGGATCTTACCATCCTGTCTGTATCTTTCCTCTTTTCTCCGTGTATTTGTGTGTGTAGCCCGCTATAGGGCGGTGTAGTGTATCAAATCTGTTACAACTGTGACCATGGTCTTTGACGATCTCTGCCGTATCGATGGAGCTCTTTCTCTGAAATTCAAATACATATTTTATGAAATACACTTGGCCATAAATTTTCTCTCGCACCACTGTGGCCGGTCAGCCTTGGTTGCTGTGCCGAGCTGTCACATATATCGCTTTTGTATGGGTCGGCTGGCTCCTGTGCCAACGCCCTTGGTGCGCCTATCGTGCTGTCGCCTATTTTCATTAAAATTATTGTTGCTATTGTTATCGCTTTATCGTACTTATCCTGGCAACGTCTAGCCGCCAGGTGCCGAACGCTGTGTGTCGCGTTCGCGTTGCATGTCGTTCGGACTTACCCTATAAGGTGCCGAACGCCATATGTCGCGTTCGCGTCGCATGTTCGCGTTTACGCGATGTATTGTCAACTTACTTTAATGTATTGTCGGACTTACCCTGGTAACGAATTTAGTTGCCAGGAGCCAAACGCTTTATCTTAACTCTATTTATCCTATGTATTGTCGGGCTTACCCTGGTAACGGATTTTAGTTACCAGGTGCCGAACGCTCTTATCTTAATTTTAAAAAAGTTTGACCTAAATTATATTAATTAATACTAAATGAAAAAATATCCTGTATATACATGCCGAGGTGGACCTTAACCTAATGCCGAAATGTGCTGTAGCTACTGTTTTGCAACAGTGCTTATTAAATTTGCTTAAATCTAAGTTGCCTTTTAAATGGCACTGCAACCTATACGCTAAAATTTTGATGGAGGCTCGTCCGGTCGATTTCTCTTCCGGGGGCCCTTGTAACCTATTGCTGGGACCAGAACCCAGCAATGGCTCGTAGTCCCCTCCGTCTTAATACTAATTGTCGACATTACCTTATTAGTAATTAATAAAGGCCTTGGCGACTGCGCTGCTAAAGAGCAAACGCCTCGCTCGGATATCCTTTTCGTCGCTGTTATACCTGCCTGTGTTGGCATTATTCACCATTTATCATCTGTTTATATTTATTGCTGGGTTGCCCACGAGACCCCTTTTGGTAGCCCGTTGCATACCTATTTAATATCTCTGGCGGCCCGGTGCGTGACCATTTACGCTCTGGAGACTCGGTGTCATCCATTTATGTGGGCACGGGACCGAATGATCACATTCATTCCATACGCATTAAGTATTATTCATTTGTTATTATATATATGATCGTCTTCACCTCGTCTCGCGGGACGAGGACTTGGCGGATCTAGGATTGGTCCCGCTGAATCCTGAGATCCTTCTTCACTTCCGCGAAATGGAAGACTAACTTCCCGCCATAGAAGCTCTACTTAGGTTACATGCTACCTAGAAGTCTAGTCCTAGTGTTGTCGTCTCTAGGTTCGTCTCCTGAATCTAGCGTGGAGCTGGATAATTCTCCTACTAGCCATCAAAAGTCTCCCCTGCAGGTTTTGGCTTCGATGACCGTGGCGCATAGTGGGTGTAACTTTCTCCGCCAAGGGGGTAGGCTAGACACACCCTAGGACTCGACGTTTGCCCACGCCAAGTCATCGATGCTTCAACCTTACGTTATTTCGTCTTTAGTCTGGGTCAGGATCTGTTGGCGTCTTGCCCCGTCCCTGCCCTTCTGTGGAGCTTCTGCTCCCTCCGTTTACATCTCATCACCATCCAGTGTGATGTCAGACTCCTTTAAAAAAAAGTGTGATTTGTAAATAAGTTTGTGTGTATCATGTAATTATGTAAAATTTTTAGTGTTCTGGGGTTGTAGGATCTTCTAATTGCATAGTCTACTTTAGGCTCGTAATCGCCATGTCGGATTTCCAGCGGTAATGCCTTGGTAATTTCCTGGAGGCGTTAGTGAGTTTGTAGGGCGTTGGGTCCCTTGTTATGAGGATCCGGGGGTGTAATTTTTACAAGTGCCATGCAGGTGTAATAGTAATAAACCCTGGTATGTGGATACTACATTCCATGCATGGGGATGGATATGAGGCGTATCCGCTCTCACTTAAGGATAAAGCATGTGTCGAGGTATAATAATTCTATGTCCCTTACATGCGGGATTATTTAATTTAAAAAATAGTTGTTACTATAAATGTGGCCTCATCTCTTTACATAGAGATGTGCATTACGCTTGATATTGTTTCCGACTCACCCCTAATACTCGGGTGTAGGCATTTGGGGCCAAGGTGTAGCATACCTGGATTTATTAAACGCATGAAGTCTATCAACCCCGATGTATATTTTGAAATGTAGTGTATCTGTTTTATGTGTTTATGTGTTTGTGTTGGATAGCGTTGTAAGTGACAGGGTATGTAGGGAGAAGGGTGTTGGAATGGTAGACCGTAGCTGGTACCATAGCCATCCTGATGGCACTATCCATCTCTGCTCCTGTCGTGGTGTGTGATCCTCTCTTGGTCACGATGTGCTCTCTATCTTTCCTTGGTATGTACACTGGTGAAATTGAGATGCCATAAAGCATCTACCAGTCTGTGGAGTGGCTGTGGATCTGTGATACCTATGTTGTGTAGAAATGTTTGTGTCTGTGGGCCCTGCCCACGGGCTGCCCTTAGGAGTTTGGAGTGCAGTGACGCTGAGACGTCACGGCCTAATCTGGTTTCCTATTCATAACGTTAGAGTAGCATCTGATTGTAAGTGTGAATTGTTATGGCCTGATTGCCTGTAATGGTTTTTAAAGATTAAAAAAACAAGAAAATAAGTTATTAGGGGGGGTTGTTCCCTCATGGACGCTGTCTAAATCCGCCCCTGATTGTTGGGCGCGTGTAGGCAGGAGGTGCCCGTGGCTGTAATTAGTGTGGCTGCGTGTGTGAGGTCGCTTACCGCTGCCGCACGCAGGCGCGTGGGCCGTTATCGGATAAGTCTTATCTTGTGTCGCGTGGCTAATCGTCGGGTGTCGCTTATTGCGTGTTAACATCCTTGTATACAGGCTCCTGTGTTCCTAAGATGAATCCGCCCATAGTATTTGTACATTACTGGATGCCAGGCCTATTGTAATAGCGCTCAATCCTGTGTCAACATCCTTGTTACTGTATGTCGTTATATTATTATTATTGTGCTAATGTCATCATGTCTGCATTTCATTGTCACTTCCATTATAACAAGAGTGTCTACCGACGACAGTGTTGCAACCCGCTGGAATTTGCTTATCCGCAACGCAGTGCTTTTTCGTGTTTTTGTTTTTGTGTCCTTGTTTGTAGGAAGTCTCTAATGTTATGTATGAAGGCTAACGAAACATGACTTTTGCCATTGTCCGTATGTTGACATTATTTTACATTCTAGGCGGGCCAATGTGTTAACCTGTCATGTTTTCGCTACCAATCATGTGTGGACTTTTCTTGCGCAAAACCTCTGCTCTGTGTAATTATTTATGATTTGTGTCTAGCAAGTCTATTGCCTATATTCGGGGTAATCCAAATTTGCCATGATTTTTGGCCTTAGAAATGTGGTGTTACCTGTTTTGTGTGGGAAATTGTCTGTGAGAGTGGCGTCCGCCGTATTCAGGTGTCGGGCACTATGGTTCAAAAATAAAATGTCTTGTGGTCCCCGTAGAAGCCTGGCGTTCCTGGTATGTCCGCTATTGGCAGTCCAGGGGTCGCTAATGCCCTAAGTAGGCTGTTGTAGTGAGTACCTGAGAACGGCTCTACGCCCCTGTATCTATGTTAAAGGACCTTCCTGTATTCATGATTGTGTGGCTCAGTCGTTTATGTGCTTGTATATGTCATTAGTACAAAGCTTCTGCCACCTCTAATGTATGTTTGAAGCGTGTGCACAGTGATAATATGCCATTTATATACGCATAATTTAAACATTCTTATGCCTATTTTCACTCTTGGCTATGCTCTATGGGGCACAGTGTCTGTGTGGGAACCTATGGTTTTTTCTGTGGGGGATGGTGTATGCCTGCTGTTTGTGCGATGCTGCCCGTGTAATTTGTCTGTTCCCATGTCCATATTCCTGTTTTAATTTGGACGTACCTGCGGATTGCCTTAATTTTGGCCAATTTCCGTCTAAATGGGAGTAAATTTTCCCCTGTGAATGGGTCTATTTGGTGTCTAGTCGCGCCGCCTGAGTTTTCTGACCTGTGGTGTCGAAAGACCTTTGTGTTATATGTAACTGATCTTTCGTCGGTCGCCAATTCTTGTTTTCCACGGCGTCCGATTTTATTGGGTGTTCGGACCCGCGATCCCGTGTAGCACTCCGTGTTTTGTGTCTCATGGCGTGTATTGTATGTTTGAAACACGCATGTGCAAATGTACGCTAGTGTGCGTATTTTGTGTGTTTCGGAACGTCCCTCGTATTTTAACTTCGGGAGTTATCCGGCTTTGAAAATGGCGTGAATGATTGTGTGTGTACCTTCCAAAGCGAAAAGTGCTTCTAGGCTGTCTGCTGCTGGTGAAGGTCGGCTGTCCCATTACGTCTTATCGCTGACTGCGATAGTGTCAAGTTTCACTGACGTGGGCATTACCTACCACTCGTCTGGCGGTCTGCATGTGTTAAGCACGTGTGTGTGTGGGTTTGGTGACACGCTCGTCTATTGTGAGCATATATGATGTGCCTTCGGCTTCCCGTCATGGAAAAGAACCTACCTCTGTTCATATATTGTGTCCCCAAATTTTGTGATATTGTAGACCTGATGCGAATATATTCCTGTTAGTGTGACTGTCCCTTATCGCTGTATCCTTCAATTGGATGGCTACCCGACCTTGCGCTCCTGGTATTCAGAAGGTCGCGGGTTTGAGACCGTCTTTGTTCAGGATAATTATTCCTGGTGCCTTTTGGGCCTGTGCCTCCGGGACAGTTTTGTCAGTGTTATTGACTGTTGGTATGGTATTTACGTTTAGTGTGTGACCCCAAAAATAAATTATAGTAGTTTCCCCTGGATCTTGAGTGTTATCCCATGACATTTACGCTTAGTTTGAGCGACATCATAGGGGACAAGAAAAATTCCTGCTATGGGCAGTGTAATAAATAACGTACAGCTATGGATCAAATATATACAGTTCAACTTGGGTAATTCGAACTTCAAGTGTTAGTAAAAAAATTCGAGTTATCCGAAAATTCGAATTAAGAAAGTTCTTTGAAAAAAGTAGAGAAAATATATTGTATCACGTTTACATAATGATTTACGTTCACCAAAGCAGATTAACAGACGACGGTACCTTATAAAGATTGTATCGTGACTAATCTCAAAAGTTTCAAATGAAAAATAAAACCTAAATGTACTATTCACCTATTTAACGACGTTAGTAGTACAGTAATCTAGTTACGTCTCAGAGAAATCTACTGTTTTTCAAAATAGTTTGAGATTCTTAACTGTTTCCTACAATTAAGTCTCTCAGCCATCACAAAAGAATCTAGCAAATTGTAGGAACGGAAAACAGAACAGCTTAGTCATTTCTACTTAAAAAGACCCGCCTAAGCTCTGTGATGCGGTTTGTTGCTTAGTCCGCACTCGGAACAGTTCCTTCAGGAACTGAGCCATATGACCCAACTGTTTGGCTTCCGATTGCCTTTTTACACAAAAAAAACTTTGAATTATCCAAAATTTAATTCGAATTACCTACGATTATAAACCATTGATTGCCTATAAAATGCTATGGGCCAAGAGAAAATTTCGAATTAAAAAAAAGATTTCGGATTATATAATTTCGAATTAGCCACGTTCCACTGTATATACATGTAAAATGTGCAGTTTTGTGCATGAGTTTTTGCGTATTTACCCTTTACAGGGGTAGAACCTGTCTTTTGTGTGTCAATTGTAGTGTACGCGCCCCCGTGAGGGCTTTTGGGAATATTTATCCCTGGGCGTGTGCGGCCAGTGAATTTCACTATTGAGTGCATGCCCTCGCTGGTCGGGGTGAATTATTGCGCCCTATTATGAAGGCATAGGCCTCAGGTTCCCATTGAGGGGCTTCTTTACTATTTTTCAGGGGTGTTTTAAGAAAAGCAGGCCTAAGCCTACGTTCCCCGTGTTGCCTGTAAATAGGCGTATGAATGCTGGCGCCTGAAGGGCTGTGTTGGCTCTGCGCTAACTTATTAATGTCTGTGCGCGTGTAAGCCCTTCTGTCGAACTGGCCTTGTGGGGTAGGTAATAAAACTTTCCTTATGCCCCGTGTATTGTGTGTTTGCGCCTGGGCAGTGTGCACAGGCGTGCGTTTTGCACCCTGAGGGGCTGAAGGCAACACCCTCTTATGCATCTGTACTGGGGGTGCACATGTTAGTGTCCGCTTTCGTTCTGGCGAAATCGCCCTCTGAACCAGCGGTAGGGGTCGTGTATTGGTTTGTGATAGCCCTGGCAATGTATCGGAGGGTAGTCTGACCGATTTCTGGCCTATGGCCACGGTAGACTCCTTCCCTCGTGTGGCAGTACGTGTCGAGAGGGACATCCTCGCAAATTGCTGAGTTAGCGTATCTACGCCTATGTCATCTCTAGGCTGGGCTGGTGGCCCTGCCATGAACTCAAAAAAGGCCTTATTGGCTTGGAGCTCCTTATATTTCTCCCAGATTTGGGCGTACTGCCTATTGAGGCATATGGCCTGTTCGCAAATTGCTGTGTTGAGGTGTTTGCGTCCTATACAGTTCTGTGGCCGCCAACTGGAGAAACGCCTGTTCGCGAATAAGCTCCCTGTATTGGGCATATAAAATTGTGTAGTGCACCCTCATCCTCTCTAGGGTTGTGTTGTCTATTGTAGGGCCATGTGTAGTGATTAATTGGTCGTATATCTTGTTCCTTTGGACATGGCTCCTATTGAGGTGTTCATGTATATGACTTAAGTGTTTGTGTGCGCATCTCAATCGCGTTGTCCTACCCTCTGACGGGATGCATGGCTGTTTGCCTGTATTGCTCCAACCTTTGTCTGGAGTGCCCGTATTTGTGCCTATCGCCTTTTTACATGCCTTTGGCACCTTAGTAATAATGTAAATAGTATTGGTGTACCCCTATTGCCTCTATGGCTTACAATCCCTGTTGCTTCTGCATAAGGTGCCATCCTGAGCTAAGTGTTTGTCTAAAAAGAAATGTGTGCGACTTATAATGTATGAGATTTCTGATCCTTTCTAGGGGGGGGGGGGGGTGGGTTGACAAAAATTTCCCTTCTGTTGCTAGAGTGAAGGGAAAAATAATGCTTTTTCTCAAAAAAAATTAACTTTTTCGCTTGGCTGTTTGCGGTACGGATCGCTTCTACCACGAGGGCTCGTTTTTTGAGTCCCTACCCTTATTGTGCGTGGTAGCAGCGCCTCCACCAAATATGTTTTAATCCCTTGGTTGGGGGTAGTTGGGATAAAACACGGTTGTGTCTGTGTGCTAATTTAGAAGGCTATTCCTGGATGAGAGTAGCTCCCCGTGGTTGGGAGAGACTACTGGTGTAGTGTGTTGGTGTTAGTGTTTAATCTCTTGGGGGCGTCCCTGCAAGATGCAAGTATCTGCTAGGGGATGGATCTCTAGGTGCAAGCTACTAAACTGGCCTGCCAGCTGAGTGGAATGAGTAATTCAATAAATGTGTAGAGTCAGCGGCTCGACGCTATGCAGTCGAGTCGCGTGCCGTGAGTACAATGGAGTCTGACGAAGCAATTACTGACCGCTACGGTCAGGGGCACTTATGGCTAAGGTCAGGTGGGGTATGAGGACGTGAAGTGGAGTGTAATCAGTAATACAAGTGTAGCTTAGTGACCAAGTATTTAATGGCCAGTTGATGTAATGTTATGTCCCTCTTGGGGAGTCTAAACAGATATAAATGTAGTACAAAGTGTTAGGGTAGGTGTTTTACAAAATAAAGGATTCTGAGCAAAAGCTGGATTCTCACCTGGTGATGAATGGACTTCGGGCAAGGCCGCTGGCGAAGAACACTACAGAACAGATAATGGCTCCAATCTGGACTCCATTCTTATACCTTTCGGCGCTGCTTGGTCAGCATTGCGTCAATTTAGCTGCCCCAGATAGTTGTCAGTGTAAATGTTTGTGTGTGTTTTGCAAGCAGTTGGCTAACCTCCTAGGCTTAGGTGGCCGCCGCTTGCTGTGTATAGATATGTCCTGGAGTTATTGTGTTTCCAGTTGGGGTGGTTTTGGCGAAAGATGGGGGGGGGGGGGGGGGGGGGGTGGCTCTCAGGGGGTACTGCCCCCCGGGCTGTACAATAGCTTCTTGCACCTTTCTAGCTTCCTCTCGGACTGCTCTGTCTTCTTCTCGTGCCTTTCTATTTTCTTCTTGAGTTCTCTCTTGTGCCTTTCTTATCTCCTTCTGGACTTTCTCTTGAGTTTTCCTGCACTCTTCCTGAACTAAGGATATACTAGCTTTAGTGACTGACTGAGCTAATGCTAACTCTCCTTTCATCTCAGACTTAACTGTGGCTGCTGAATGCTTTATCTCTCTATCTAACTTCTTAGTGATATCGTGTGTGGATTTGTGGAGGGCATCTACATCTCCTGTTAACTGCTGCTGACTTTCCTGGATCTTCTCCAGAATAGCCCTGATATGGCTCATATCTCCCGACGACATAATAATTTCACACTTGAGAAATAACGAGGTATCATCTATAGTACTTCATGGACATGTCAGAGTGACCAACTCATTTAAATACTACAAAGGAATACTTCGACATACGTATTAAAAATTCAATAACCTTACTTATACAATCTTATCTAACCTTACTCTAATAAACTGATCTTCCTTCACTCCGCAATCCCTAACTAATATTACGTTTCGACAACAAGAATTTTTTTTACTAAATTTGACTGTAATATGACCAAAATGGCATTAGCTGGATAAACAAACATGCCTCTAACAAACTGTACTCCTCAAATTTGGCAGTGTTTAATCACTTAAACAACTTTCCAAAAAAGTTGGGATCGGCATTTCTAAATTAACACAAAATCTAACAAATATCTTATACGGTTGTCGTTGCAGACTACACTGTCTCAACACAATCGATGCTAAAACACGTCCGGGCGCCAAGAAATTACCACCTATATACACCCGAATCCCGCATAGTCATAGCCTATAACCGCAAAGATAGAAAAAGATTGTAGGGAGGTCGATACCCGGCCAGGTAGGTCAACGCTACCCTACTAGGATAATGACTAGGGAACCCTCGATGCATACCGGTCATGCAATAACAATACCGTTTAGTTACACTTTTACATAGAAAATAAACTATCCTAAACACAAAATGGTAGGACGAGAATCTCGGCTCTCGGGTGTGAACGGAGAACGTTGAGACTAACTTGAACTCTAGTAACTAATTCGCAGTATTATCGCATGTCGATCGCAAGAATGAAATGATGATCAGATTTATAAAAACGAACAGGCAAACAAAAACTAGTGCCTGGGATTTGTTTCCAAACAATTACAGATAATAAAATAAAATAATCCCTATCACATGAATAAATAAACATGTTATAATTAACTAATACACACGTCAAATAAATCTACTATTTGTAGAATAGTGTATCTGAACTTTCTTGTTACAGTAATGTAACGATATTAAGTCTCATAAAATGTTTACATAACTTTACAGTCACCCTGTGGCTGTGTCATTTAAAAAATCTGATAAAAATCATCTGTTCACTCATGAACAATGAAGTTAACAATTCAAAACCCTACATTATACACGAATGTGCGTAGAATGTTACTAATTACTCTAATGAAATTGTTATTAATAATATATGGTTTAAATATTTTCATTATTTACAAATCTCGTGCTTCACACGGTTTAAAAATTACCATTAACACTGTCAGTCGCGCTCTGACAGCTTCATAGTGTCTCTGTTACACAAATTACAATTCTCCAACAATATTTCTACCAACGATAAAGTTCTCCAGGTACTTCTTGTGGTGTGTCATAATAAATAAGCCTGAGTATCAAACAATTAAGTTAAATACAGCTTGGAATGTAGTGTCAATAAATAAAACAATAGGATAAAGATCGTTGCGAAACTACTACAAGACTCTATACAACACGTGGATCATTTACAAAAACTCTCTCACATAAACAATTCAAACATCTAACCTCTGTGTTAGCGCTTTCACTCATCTTGTAACAAATCGTTGCTCCACATAGCAATATGTTCCTTCCTTCCGCAATACAGTGAACAATACTTATCAAAGGCGTCTTACTACGCTCTAAACATGTCATACATTCTTCCTTTCCTCTCTATAAACAATATTCACAACTCCGCACGGCATTACTTCCTTGAAAAACCCAACTTGCTACACACTTGTAGAAGAATTTGTGATTTTACTAGATAACTACACTAGAGTATGTTACCGTTCAGAATGCACTCCTAACTTTCACCTCCTGTCTAAATTATTAAACCTCGTGCATCAAATTACAACAATTACATGTTCGTTCACATTAATACAATTCACAAAGTACTTCTCATTCCTTTCATTAGCGCTCTTCGTTCTCTATGATCCATAATAAACTTGTTCATTCACGTTACCAAACGTTAACAATGTTACTTTGTAGTACGCTGGTCTTTTAGTTATTAATAAAAATAAATTCATATCCTCCCGCTTCTGGTGTAAATTTAAATATATGAACAATTCATATTTAAGTTGTTTTTAACATACAAGACCGCAGGTAGACTAACATATCTCCTGGTCTATTCATCTCAGTTAAAAAATGTTTATACTTTAATTGTTGATAAATATAGGCATCATTTGACCTCAATTGTCAATACCATGATCCTAATTTATAGTGTATATCCGTAATATAATAGTTCAAGACTATTTAGTTGTCTAATAAGTTGTATTCCGCTATAGGAATTTCATAACAGTCCAATTGTTATAAATAATTATATCAGATGTATATGAACATCGTAATGTTTGTTACATAATATTATAGCATCTCACAATTATTCTTTACTTGATAACAATGCATCATAGACATATCAATGAATACTGTAAGTGTTACGCATAGAAATTGTTAATAACAATTACAATGTTTAAATGTTCTTACAATTTGTCAATATTTACGCTCTTCTCCAAAATACAATGTAATCGAATAATCAAATAATATAACATTCTCAAGTTATCTTGGCATCATCGAATTATCTTAGTTTTATCGAATTATCTTAGCCTTATCGAAGCATTCCTTTATAAAACGAGTATCGTTCAAAAGTGAGAGTCATACAACGTTTCCTTCAGAATAAAAAATTACGTGAAACGCAAATCTAAGTTAAATGAACTAAATAACGTCTCATACGACACATGACGACGTATCAAAAATTTACAATGAAACTCTAAAATTTAAGCTATTAAAAGACAAAGAATAAGGATGAGAATAACTACAAATGATGTTGGTCACTCCAAAAATGGACCTCTACTACTACAGCAATACTACAGACATGAAACAAACTGTTGTTCTACCTTGAGACGTCTTCTACAGCCAGGGAATACCTCTGTCAGCTGTCCTAGATGTTGCTTCGAAGCTGTCATCGTTCGTCTCCCAGCGATACCAGTTACTGCCAAGCTCGTTCATCAGCTGTGGTTGACCCCTACTCACTTGGGCTGCCACCTGTTCTGCATCATGGCCTGAGCTGATAACTGTAGATGCATCACTTACTCGGCCAGCGGCCTGGAAACTGCGATTCCCAGTTCAATCGGCTGCAAATGGTCTTCGTCTTCTTATCTCTGTCCTGCAGAGTGGTCTCGCCATTGTAGATCCGCAAGTCCTGGGTTGACATCTCGTCCTGGTGAAGTTGGGCATCTTGCTTGTTGTGTAGAAATTCATATTTGAATACTGCAAGTTGGCGTGCAGTTGTAGCTGTGTCGATCCTTGAATTTCCGAGTCACTCTGACCTCCCAATCCATGGTATAGATTAACCTCCTTTCATTTTACTTAGTTCTCCATAATCTATTCTTCAATAGACGTATAATAAGCTTCTCGTCCCCGGCTTATGATTTCTGCCATCATGTAGTCTGTGATGTAGCTTGTGATAAAATACTGCTGTATATTTATATATGAAATAGTTGCAGCAATATCGATGCCTTCAGTAGATAATGCTCTATGTAATTTCTTCTGTGTGAAGTGCTGCTTATAGGCGAAGTCTCGTTCTAAAATTGTAGTGCTTTTATACTCGCTGTTCTCTCCAATAATGTAAAATGCGTTTCGCCAGCCCTTCTTCCCAACTTCCTCGGCGATGCCTTGGTTGTTTATGGTACAACGGTGCTTATCGTCCGGGCCAATTCTGTGTTCAAAAACTGCTCCTTTGTTGTGCGCGTGCGTGAAACGCGTCTACTCGTGGCCAGTCGCCATGAGGGTGTGTTTAGCCACGCTTCTCCTTCGCGGCGCGTGTCAGTCCTGGCCTAGCTTCACTAGCCTCCAACACATGTATATTTATAGAAATATACTCATATTCGCTTTATTATTCAATCATTTATATTTCTTTTCAACCAAATAAATTTCATTTTGCATTCTACACCTGTAGATGGGCTTATTTCTCTTAATATCTGCTAAATTTATATTAAAGCGATTCCCACAAAAATTATGTGCTTTTAATTGATTGGCTGTTGAAATATTCTGAAAAAGGCTCCTGGGTCTAGCCTCTTCTCCACGGGTCGTGTGCATTGCTTTGTTATGATAGCCTTGCTAACCAAACTGGTTTTCTCGTGCCAAACATGAAGCTTTGTACAAAATCCAGCTTCGAATGATCGAGCTCTTCCTTAGTTAAAATCTCATTCACCAGAATATTTCCAAATAATAAATTCCTCAAAATGCTTCAAATTTCTCCGAAATAATTTCATCGTGTATCATTTGCATCCCATAATACATATATATTTATTAAATTATTTTAATTTCAAATTTCCAATTTTTCCTTTCAATGGTGCACAAGTCGTTCGAACCTCGGCTCGGTCAAAGGTCCTAAGCTGGGCTGAATTCCTGTTCAGTACCTTTAATCGATTTTTACCTCTTAAACTTACATTAGGCTGTGCCGAAGATCACCAGCGTATTGTGGTCAACGCAAGGCAAGAGCTTTATCTGGTCAGAGACAGGAGCGATAATAACGCAATCAAGGGAGCTGATGACGAACCAATAGATTCAAAAATTCAACTACAACGAATGCTATGGAAAGTACCACATGTGACCATTTCTGGTAGCAAAAAAACTGGTAATGCTCAAGATTGTAGGAAAAGATATACCTCTACCCTTGGAATTTAGAAACTAGGCACTCCATGAGTACCCCCTATTGCCCACCACCAACACACACATTTGGTCTGTAAAAACAGCACGCTATACAGAGAGACCTCTCTACATTATCGTGGGTTTTCAAACGAATCGCAAGTATCAACAAATCAAAGATGCTACGCAATTTAATCTCCTGCAATTGAGAAATACACGTCTTTTCCTCAACGGGGCTGGTTCTCCCTATTTTTCAAAAAATAAGTTTTCTAAATTTAGATGGTCGTATTATCAAAAAGAAAAACTGTCCCAAGTTGTTACCCCAAGCATTTAAGACAAGGGCGCCTCTGATTGCCTTTGACTATTCCTATTTGGAAGAGTCTGTCAAGCAATCCAATATTGACATTCGACTTGATTTTGAAACGCATGACAATGTACGAGCCATTACAACCGCCTACTGTTTGATTTTTCACCACAAACAAGTCAACTATTATCTACTGTCGAACCAAGTGACGAGTGTATAAATAACAAGTCAACCCACGTCATCACCATAGACCAAAGGGAAGAGAGTGATGAACCTATACAGGAACATCGGCGCTGGTCACCAGCCTGCCCCTACCTCTGTAGAATGGAGGTGGGTAATATACCGCTCACTAGTGCCTCTGAGTGATGAAAAAAGTTATGATACATTCGGACCTTATAGCGTCAACGGTGCTTCGGTGAGCAGCTCACAGTAAAAAACACCTAGTTTGGAGACATTGGGGCATCATCAGTGTCATGGGCGTTATAAACACAAAAGACTGTATTGTTGTATGAGTTGGTACCGTCCCTATCCCAGATTGACAAATGAATGTAAAACTCGTTATGACAATAAAATTATGTAATAAAAATAGGTTGTTGTTATTCTAATTTCTCATGTCACTTGTCATACCCTAACCTCAATTTGTTTACAAGAATGGGATGTAAGTAAATGTCATTGGTACACGTTAGTTGTCGATAGTCATTCCTTGGTCAGTAGGACTTGGACCATGGAGGCATCAACATGTTGCGCACACTGATTGTGGATTGTAATGGGTTTAAAATTGCAGATAACAAATTTATATTTAAAGAAGTGGCCATGATTGCTTGTTCCAACTTTCGCATATCACACGCTACCCTTTTGGTATTTAAACCACCCTATGCTTTTGATTTGTTGTGTGAAAAAGATCGTAAACAACCCCAAAGGATTGAAAATCATTTGCAACTAAACTGGAATCAAAAAGCCATTTCATACAAATATTTAGACATGGCGATGAAAGCCCTTTTGTCCTCAGCCAATGTGGTATTTGTAAAAGTTAATGAATAACGCCAATGGCTATAACAATTTTTGGCTCCTTACTGTCAATGTATTGATTTAATGGACTTGGGGTGCCCCTCACTGCAAACACTCATGAACCACTGTCCCTGTGGCAACTTCGCCAATAAAGCCCTGGCACAGGCGTGGCATCGGTTTCATTGGTTAACCACCAATGCCTGTTTTGAGTTGTTAAATAAAATTAAAACTCAAGGTTTACCTGTGGAAGAGAGCAGTGAGATTCCTACAAGCGACGTGTAAACATCGAAGTGATACCATGGAGAGAGGGGATGCTACGGATAAAGCGATTGGGAAATTCTTTTTGTGCAAAAAGAAACTAGACAGTTTTACAAAAGGGGAATTATTGGCGCTCCCCAAGTCGTTCATTTATTATGTGGCAGACAACGCCGTCAAAGAAATCTGGCAACATGTACCAAAATCTTGGACTCAAGACCCTGTGTTAAGTGAATTGTAACCATGTACGGATTACGATCACCACAAGCAAGTGGCCATGGCGTAAGTACCCTCTATTCGACAGTGCGCTACTTGCCAGCTGGTCAAACTGTATCACGGTCATAAAAGTCAGTGTAAAGACTTTGTTTCATCATTCCACGGGTGTGATGGCGAGAAAAAGCATCAAAAACAAACATCGTCCACAAAGGAGGAGGAAGATCAAACCTTTTCGCCATCGATGGAGAAGGATAAATCAAACCTGTACTGGCAATGGCGTCATTGAAAAAGTCATTCCACGACTTTTGAAATCCACCTACTTGGTTACCGTTCTTGTGGTCCTGGAATTCGCCTTGAAGAACGTTTGCAGCGTGATGATGTACCAATTAATCCTTAGGATCAAGCATGCAAAGAACATGATGGGCTTATTCTTGATCACACTGGTCTTACTTATTTCAATGGTGGCCAAATTATAATAGATAATTTTAATGGATTTGAAATTTAGGTTGGCAATGTACCGCCGGGCACCCCACCGCCACTCCCAGACATTAACTAATTTAATGCCGCGGTATTTACGAACATTTTCCAATGACTTGCCATAGATGCAGTTGTTCATCAATTTAAAAAAATGATTTCAAACTGCTGTATTGCCATTTGTCGATGCTCAGTGTAGACTTGCACGTATGGCTTGAGCCATGCTTTTTGAGCAAAGGAAATAGCCCTGTGGATTTTCTTCAACACTAAGCACATTGCACCAACATTTGGATATGTAGCACATACCGATTTTTGTTGTAAAGTGTGCCAATCAGGTTTTCAATTTTCACTCTACTATTAGGGGGCACCATTCGCTCTAGGCAGAATGGAAAATTGACATGTTCATCACTCAAGGATGATGGATATTCAACATCCACTTCTAAAACATATCCGCGGCATGTTTGTTGGCTGGCCATGTTCACATCAAATTGTGACATTTGTCTCTCTGTCAGCCAAACAAAATCCCTATAGGATAAAGGCTGGTTCATTGCATAACCATACAAATTATTTACATCATAGTACACTAAGTACGATTTTGGTTTGTCTTGTGAATAAGAGGGCATGTATGGATTATTCGCTTCAGCAAGCCTCTGGTTAAGCGACACAAAGCCGCCGCGAATGCCCTTTTCAAAGAATAAGACCATGTCTACATCCGTGAGTAGATCCAATTCCACTTGAGTGTATTTCAAAGCTGCATCGAATGACAGCCCAGGACTCGTATAATAGTCTGCAGATTCAAGGCCATAGATGTGTTGACACAACTCACGGAATTTTTCAAACACATCTGTCAGAAGCAATATATCAAGTTTTAGGTTATGCATTGCATATTCACCTAGCGACTTTATATCAAACGCTCGCCAAACTCGTTCAGCATTTGCATAGTATTGATCGGAAAGAGTACAGTATGTCAGCTTTGAGTAAAATTTCTCTTGGTGGTGGGAGAGGTTTCTGCTTTAACACGTCCCAGCAGTTACATAAATCATAGGGGAAAATTCCTTTCCGAATGCACAATTGAAAATGCTCAGGAATTTAAAATGCATTCTGGTGTATTTTAATTCCTTTTCATCCAAGACGTTGACGATGCTGTCTAGGGAGAATGCCATTAACTTGGAGGAATCGAAAAATCGAATGCAAAATTGGCCCAACCGCCATGTAAAGACTGTAAAAGGTTCATGATTTTTAAGGATAATTGAAAACGACCCATTGCTGACATGACCCAATTCACGAATCAGAAACTGAATATCGTAATTTGACAGATTGTGGAAAAACACAATGCTAAATCGAGGAGCTGGATACTTGACATTACACGTCCTATGGGCAGCTCCCCGAAACTCTCCCGTAAAGTGCGAATGATCACGAACGGTGTCTGCAACACTAACCAGCGGCATTTCACAAATATGGCATGTGGTTGCATGCTCATACATGATCAGCCAACTCAACAAGTTGGTTCAAAAACCATTTGGCACAAACTGGTCCGTCACAGGATTTGTAATATGATTTGTGGGGTCATAGGCACACGCCACGTTAAATCCTATAGCAAAGGGTTCATGTTTTTGAATGGGTGTGGTTGAGCTGATGGCGGGATCTGGTTCACATCCCGCCATGGGTGTGGTGAGAGATTCAAAATCCGCATTGACCACAAAAGGCACTGTGTCACGCTTATAAATATTCTTAAACTTTAATACATCATCGTCCCCTTGTGGCAATACTAGTCTCACCGCTTCCTGAGATACTCAATCTACCCTATGTCGTTCCAAAAGCGTAAGGGTTTTAAAATATCACAAATATGTTTTGCATGTACATGTTTCGACACTTGACTGCTAACCAATCTACTCAAATTCTTAATGAGACAATAGTGATTCACCTCTCCATAAGACAAATATAAAAGTTGAATGTGATGTCGTTTTGGTTCTTTTGTGGCATAAACAGGACCCACAATTTCATCACCATCAAGGCCATACACCATAAACGAAAAGTCCTGGTTATCTTGTTCAAACCTATGAATGTTAGTTAAGTTCATTGGGAACGAAACATGAGTTAAATTTAAATTTTGTTTCAATTGTTCAAATATGGCCTTGTACTTTCCAGGTCTCACACAGTGACGCTGTGCTGGCTGCAAATTCGCAGCCAATGACCACAGAAAGCAATAATAATCAACATTTTCAATGTTAACCACCGCTCTCCGGCAGGCAATCGCTGGTGGTGTGGGAATAAAGCTTGACCCAGCAATCCAAGGATTGAATTGACAAATGTTGAGTAGTAGGTGATGGATTTTGTCTAAGGCAAGGCCACCGGGTCCTTGTTTCAGTTTATCAAATTTTGTTAGCAAGGCATTTGTTCGCTTTTGCGAATAGTTTTGTAAGTTTTTGTTTCCCATTCGGTTTGAAACAATTGTTCATTTTATCTGCCCCATTATTCTACTTCGCCCGTAATTGCAGTGAGAACGCGGTCTTATGTACTTATTTTCTTTACATACAACTCTTGTATCAGTTGTATTTATGTGTTCAATTACTCTTGTTGCAATTACTTACCTTTTTGGAAGTAGGTTATAGTGTACGTCTCTCTTTCTCAATATCACGATTGTACTAAGCTGAGCTGTCACTTTACCCTGGCTTCGAGCGCTGTGCTATTCGCCGATTTGCTGCTGGCTTCTCCCTCCAGCTTTGGTATCGCCGCCTTCCTATGACGTCATACCAACTATAAAACAGCTGGCCTTTGGGCCTCCTGGGTCGACACTTCTCCGCTGGTCACCACTGCTCTCTACGTACCTGCAGGGGTTATTGCCCTCTCGGGGTGCCTCTTGTAGCCGGAGGCTCTTCTCCACCGTCAACATCTCTATTCTGGACCTGCCTGCCTGCCCGGACAGTCTAAACTCATCGGCCTTCACTTGGGCCAAATTTTCAACTCGGATCTACTCTGCAAGACTTGGTTATAAGGTCATACCTTCACCAGCTGAGGGATTTACTACCAAGAGACTCCTCTTTGCAGGTCTCTTTTTATAAGGAGAATCTACCATCATCAACTCTGGTTCCGAACCCGGAACCCTGGAGTATGCCTGACTGACCTCGCACAAGCCCCGAGCGGGCGAACTAAACTACCTCCAGCTACTGATGTCCTCAAGTAGCCAGCCTACCTTTGGAAGATGTTTAAAGGGATTCGATACTTCCTGTATCACACATCAGAAAAGGTGGTAACCATTCTTGTTCAAACACTCTACCCGGATTCTTTCCGTAATTAGAGTACTGTACCCGTTCGTCCTGGGGATGCGATGACCCATCTGCTATTACATCGCATTCCTGGATTTCCAGGACAGAGCGGAGTTAAATGAACACCTATTCAAATAAGGAATGTGTCGGAAATTCAGTTGAAATATCTCAAAAGCAGAGGGTAACACGACATAAAGTATCTCAAGGGTCGTTACGGGTTTAAATTTAATTTAAAAAAAATACAAATATCAATGGGCGCCATCAACTGAATCCCTAGCAAACCACATCCTTCCTGGTTAAGCCTTAATTAAGACAAGGAAAGAAAATAGGAAAATCACATCATCATCAGATCACAACTAAGATAAAAACAAATTTATTCAACTTTGATAGTCAGACAAACATATTAAACACTCATCCTACCTGAGAGCATGGTCGAATGCCAACGTTTAATTGTCATTGTCCAGAAAATCGAACCATCTCCATTCTACTCAAAGTGTATTTAATCCACATAAAATAGGAAAAATTTCTAAAGTTCTCTTGGGTTCTCAGGATCACCGTAGCACTATGTCTTTGCGTCACTGACATTCGTGATAACTGAGACCTAATTTCTCTTTAAATTAACATCATGAATTTGGATGTAAAAATATTATTAATCTGTCTAAACACACATATTATAATCACATATTTTAAATATCACATAATTTATGGCTTGCATGGCATTATTCAAATGCTGAATATGTTAGTAAAATGCTCCTAAACATCGAATAAGTAATTTACACTATTTACACTGTCATTAATCATTGCTTATTTGTGAATCACAGAAAATCCACTATTCATTGGTTATAATTATCATCATCATCAAAATTAATTGTTTAATTCATCAACACAAGTTGCAATTCTTCAAATCATTTCTCAATTAAATTTATTTAAATCCATTTAAATTTATTAATCATCAGCTTCTTTAATTAATTATCACCTTCTAATTCAGTTATACATCATCTATTCAATCATCTATTAATTTACTTAAGTCAGCTTATTTATTCAATCTTTAATTCATCCATTTATTTAATTCATAGATCTATTCCAAAATTTAATTTATCAACTTATTTAAATTTTATTCATCTGGTTATTTAGATTTTTATTATTTCATCTAGTCAGTCTGATTTTTATTTCATTAGGTCAGATCATTAATATGTTTAAATTTCAGATTATTATTTCATTAATTATTATTATCAGAAAATCTGGTATTATCAACACTATTTATTTGTTTAATTTCCTAACAAATTGTTTAATATGGGTTATAGAACGTTGTCTTACAGTTTTATCACTTCCAAGTTTTATCTCGTATTTAATTATCATGCCAAAAAATATTATTGCCTTCACAAATTCACGTTGGATCTCACTATCCACAACTACATTTTCACTTTATCAAATATCACATTTGAATACCACAATTATTCCACAAACTCCATAAATATTCAGCGCACAGCATGAATCTCAAAAATTATGCTAGACTGGGTTCGACAACCTCATGTCTGCTTCAAAATACATTAGCAATATTGCAACTTCCACTTGGCAACTTCCACAAAATGCCTATCACAAACTTCACTTAATCACGTTGCATGATCTACAAAAATACATAACTGGCTTCAAATTATCAACGCACACAATCTCCAATAACTGTAATTATTCTGATAACATCTAGACAACTTCTTAAACAATTAGGAAAAATATATTACCTTAGTAATCGTAATAAAATTCACGATCTGCTTTCAAATAGCATAAATTCTCTTTAAAATTCTCATAATTCACTTCACAGAAAAACACCAATGTGCTATAATCTCTCACATCGAAATATGCAATACTGATCTGCCTTAAAATCAATCTGACCATTAATGATTCATCTTATAAGATTCAATTACTTTAAATCCTTCTCAAAGGTATCAAATTCAATCATAAAAATTATCAAAGCATCAGCTGTATCAGCTGTTAAATTGAAAGTACTCTCAAAAGAGTATAGCAACAAAATATTGGATTGGCAAACAAGAATTACAAAATGTAACCCTGCTGACATGTATTTTTAATTTATTTAACAAAATTCGACTGATATGTGACTAGTAGTTTCTTGTTTGATCCTCTTACAATCTCAAGTACACTCGGATGATAAAAATGAGTTCCTCAATGGCAAGTAAGATGAGTAACCACCACACGATCGTATAAATACGAAAGGCCTTGCCCCGTCGTCTAACATGATAATGCCCTGAACGATGGGTAAAGATGTGTACCACCACGCAATCGTATAAATACGAAAGGCCCCATCTCGTCGTCTCATGAGTGAATGTACCAGATTGGAATCAACAAGTCTCTAGTTGTCACATAAAACGATATTCATTCACTTGAGTGAATAACGTCTTAATATCTCCAAACAATCCAATGGAAAAAATTCCTACTGATTAATAATACACACTCGCTAGTATGCAATGAACTGACGAAGTGATTTAAATAATCCAATTGCAGATCACGAGTTCGAAATACTCGCCACAAAAAATTAACTATCCAGGAAAACTATCCTTACTGGAAAATGTCTAAAAGACCAAACATCTGCTTAATAAAGCCAACCAATGGTGAGAATTTCGTATAATGGTGCCTGCCATATCATATGGTAACGCCATATTCTAGCAATACTCGGAGCAAATAATGTTTAAGCCATGTCTAAATAATTGTAGAACTCCTACTAGAAAATATATACATGTATGCCCAGTGTTCATGAAAATATCATATTAGAAAGTCATAACTCTTACAGTACCTTCTCATATCAGCTGTTATTATATTTCAAAGATCGTCGATTATTTGTGGGTAATAAATTTCTCGAAAGATCGACGTGAATATCGTTTCACCCACGCGATAACGATCGCCTTCATATCCCAAGTGAATCAGCTGTTAGACCTCCTCTTCTTCAGGAATCGAATCCATCGCTCCGTGGTGCCATCGCGTCTCTGTCTTCGTTTACTCCGACATGATGAACTGCATGTTATCCATAATGGATACTGTCCAAAACCTTACGTAAAAGTTCATAAAAGCAGCGTACCCCATATTCCTCTTCTATGTTACGCCACTGTCCCATATAATGTTCGGTTTGCTTGTTAAAAGTTCAATCTCCACAGCGGTTAAGTCTCACTTGCAGAAAATAAATTTTATTTATGAGAGTGTATAAGTTTTTGAAACACCCTGTAGCTGTATTCGTACTCGGTATTTTATGATAATTCATGAAAACGAATTCTATTAATGCACGTGCCAATGTTCATAAGTGCATATAATTGTAACAGTTCGTTTGCTTAAAAGCGTTAATGTTGTTTGGACCCCATGGTCGCTCTACATATTCCGTTATGAAATGCATAGTCGTAATGTAATTTGAATGTCTAAGTTCATAATTGCAGTGTATTGTAACTATCTGCCTGCACAATTCTATTACTGAATACAAGTTCCAACTCAATGTTGTAACTGAATGTTGAAATGAAGTTCAGCTTCTTTAATGTTGCCTGCGTATAAAAGTCGGAACTAGCCCGCTCTGATCTACTGCACTGTTCCAGAATGAACTATGCTTAAAGCCGGCCTCGCCATGCCGCTTTGCTATACTGTTCTGCGTTATAAAATGCAGCTCGAAATAAAGTTCTCAAACTCGTATTACAATGCTGTTCTGAACCCCGGCTTTTCTCCTCCGTACACGGCCCGTACAGCCTGCCTCTTAACCGGTCTTCTCGCCGTCAACCGTGCGTTGCTAGCCTTGGCTCACTGACCTACTTCCGCTCTCTGCTTGGTTAAGTAATACTGTCGCCTTCGCTTTACGTAACAAGTGCTGTTCACCGCTCGACTTTACCGTACGCTCTGCGCATGTGTACCACTTCAGCTCGCAGGCTGAACTCGACTGCTGTCTCTAAACTGCCTTGACCAGCTCCTACCTGGCGCGGTCACGTGATTCTCCCCCACCTACTACGGTCGTGCGTCACAAATATAATCTCGACCACCTTCATCTCGGCTATTAAGTTATACAATAACTTAAGGGATTATCTATCTTTCTTCAAGTTATTATCATATATAATGCTTGTTATCTCTTCTCTTCTGAGATTATTAAATACTATGTTCCATAAAGATCTTAATAAAACTTTAATATTCCTCCCATAATTCCATCTACTTGACTGGCAGTGCCTTCCTGATCCTTGGCATTCTACGTCATTTCCTAGCATTCCTCTCGACTCGATTTGAGCGCTATCTTTACAACTTTTCCCATAAATCTCAACTACGGCTCAATGTCAGCTGGCGTAGCCGATAGCCTCAACTGGGTATCGGGTGCAGTACCTAGCTTTAATTCTACTCTGGGATGGATTTAAATTATTATTGTAGATTATTTTATTATGCTCTTTTTATTCATTAATTTTGAATTTAATCTTTTATAGGGAGTTACAGCGTGCAAGCAATTTACGTTTCCTGGAGAAACGAGTAATTTTTAATTGTTATTGTTTCTTATTGTCAATTTTAAGGCAATTTCTTTGAAAATAGTCATTCCTTGCAATATATTCGCTTTATGATAAATAAATATAAGCAAAATTTAAGTATTAACATTTTGGTCTCTTCCCTCACTTTCCTTTGTTATTACACCTTGTGCCTGAAACCTCGTTCTATCGAAATCCCCTATGATGTACCACATCCATTACGGTACACATTTCCATGGTACCTGAAACCCGAGAACTAATCCGTTATCTTTACCCTGAGACCACATATTTATATTCATAAACTGTGTAATCTAATATATGTTGTATATTTCAGTTTACCGTGGCTAACCGCGGGAGATCTGCCAGGGGACGTAAACAATCCCATCCTACCAGTACAAACAGACTAATTTCCGGAAAGCAGGTCTCAGCCTGGCGCTCCAAGCAGAAGTGGTGAGGGAGTCATTCCAACTTCCAGCCATGCCGATAACGATCGATGATAAATGGTTAAACTCCCGAGCTGCCTACAAGAGCCAGCATACCCGTTTCCAAAAATATTTAGCTACCCTACCTAAAAATGAATAAAATCTTGATATTATATCTCAGCGTTTAAAAGCTTATGAACAGGTGTACGAGAAATGTGATCTCGTGCAACTTGAAATTGAAATCAAAAGTCCGGAATATCAATTGGATAGGGAGGAAGTTGAGAGTAATTACTTTGAAACACACGCTCAGGCTGTGGCATTAGTTAGAACTTTGACCCTGGCGTTGAAGGTAGAAGAAACTCAAGGAAGAATTAGCGACAATGGGAATAGTGTCAAACCATTATTACCTAAAATCGAAATTCTGCATTTTTCAGGAAAGGAGAAGATGTGGCAATCATTCTTTGAATTGTTTAGTTCATTAGTACATGATAATACCACACTTCCAGAAATTCAGAAATTCCACTACTTAAAATCCACTTTAGAGGGTCCACCCCTTCTACTTATAAGGAAACTCCCCTTAACAGGAGAAAACTATAACATTGCTATAGAGCTTCTTAAGGGCCGATATGGCAACGAATGATTATGTATACAAATGCATATTCAGGCCTTATTCAACTTGTCCGCCTTGCGCGCTGACAATTTGTCAACACTGCGAGGCTTAAGTGACACTGTCCAACTACTCGTCACAGCATTGGCACGGTTGAATCAACCGGTCAAGCATTGGGATCTATTCTTAGTTCACTTAGTTACTTCTAAGTTTGATCCAGCAAGCTTAAATGCATGGGAGATGAAAATAACAAATAACACCTCATATACTTATGATTCATTGCTTACAATTATAAATAATAGATGTCAGGTTTTGTCAGCCGTAGCCTGTCATACGTCAGGTAGTGCAGATAACAAATCTAATGTTGTCAAGCCAGTCAGTACTAAAGTAAACAAATCTGCTGTCTTCACTGTTCAACATAATTCAACAGATTGTATTCTCTGTAAAGCACCTCACAGGTTATATTCCTGTGTTGCCTTTAAAGCTCTTTCTACCGACGAAAGACGCAAATTAATAGCTCAAAAAAGATATTGCTTTAACTGTATGTCAGCTAGGCATATGTTGCCTGATTGCTTATCTAAAAATACTTGTTCACATTGCAAGGCTCAACATCATACCCTGTTTCACAGGTTTGAAAAGCCACGTCAGGCTCCTTTCCCCTGGAAGTTCCAAACATACATCCCCAGTAGCCAATGCGCAATCTCATGCACAAAGCTCTAGCTCGATTCGTAGTTCCCAGGTGCTACTATCAACCGCGTTGCTGAAAGTTCAAGATTCTTCTGGTAGATGGCTTGAAGCACTTGCCTTATCAGACATTGCCGCCACTCACGACTTTATAAGTGAGCGCCTTATTAGGAAACTTGGTCTTCCAAAGCAACCTACTTTGATTCAGCATTCTGCTATCAACAATAGCAATGTTAAATCTTTGCATTTCGTCAGAATCCATATCAAAGATGCTGTTCATTGTAATACAACATTACAGTTGAATTGTCTTGCCATTGATACTATTGGCAGTAATACCCCTAGCACTTCTTTTGAAATTAGAAATTGGCAATTCCCTCGTGACATTCAGTTGGCAGATCCAACATTTAATACAAGCGCTCCAGTAGACATACTTCTCAGTGCCCATGTATTTTGGCAAAGTCTCCTTAGCTCTAAGGTCAAAATATCACCAGGAGTGTTCGCTCATCATACCAAATTAGGCTGGTTAGTATCGGGTCAAGTCCCTCGTAAGTCATTACAAAATTTCTCACAATGCTATTTTGTTAGTACAAGTCTTGATTACAACTTAGAAAGATTTTGGAAAATTGAAACTATAGATTCAGTTTCACCTTCCTCTCTTGAAAATGAAATGTGTGAAAAACTGTTTTGCCAAACAACCACACGCACTTCAGAGGGTAGATTTGTTGTAACCATGCCCCACGTGGATAATCCACCTCTTCTACTTGAAACACACCCTAGAGCTCTTAGAGCACTCTATGCGGTTGAAAGCAAATTTAAACGTGACCCTGTTGTTAAAACTCAGTATTCCACATTTATGGAAGAATATGAGGCGCTCGATCACATAGCGGTTGTTACCAGGAGAGATGATGCTCATATACCCCATCTGAAGTCATTTATCTTAATCACCATCCTGTTTGGAAGAATGAAATGTTCAAGGAAAACATAAGAGTAGTATTTAATGGCTCTGCTTTGGATGCCAACGGAACTTCTCTGAATGATACTTCATTATCTGGCCCCTCAATTCAATCTGACATCTCTTCTGTTTTGATAAATTTTCGCTTGTTACCTATCGCAGTGATATCTGATATCAAACAGATGTATAGACAGATTTTGATTGATCAACAACAGCGCGACCTTCAGAGAATTCTTTGGCGCGACGAGCCTTCTAAGCCTGTCTAGATTTTTCGATTAAAAACATTAACATATGCACTAAAGCCTTCTGATTTTTAGCCATACGTACGTTGAAATTACTTGCTGGCCAGGATAGGCCGCTGTATTCTCCTAAAGTTTCTGAAGTGTTAAAATTATCATTTTATGTTGATGATTTTCTTCATTCCTTTGAGTCAGTATCCGAAGCACTTCAAGTCATTAAAGATTTGACAGCCTTGCTTTTGGGAGGCGGATTTTCCCCGTGTAAATTGAACTCAAATTCGGAGGAATTCCTTTCTAAATTTCCTTTAACTGCAATCTATAATGATTCGGTAGCACTTCTCCAAGAAAGTAATTCTATCAAAACTCTAGGCATCTATTGGAGTCCTCAAAAGGATTTTTTCTTTTTCAAAATTAATCTCAGTGACATCCATCCGCAAACCAAGCGGCAAATTTTGTCTGAGAGTGCAAAGATATTTGATCCTCTCCAATTCTTGGCGCCAATCATCGTCTCGGCAAAGCTTTTTATGCAAGACCTTTGGTCCTTAAAAACTGGCTGGGATGAACGAGTTCCTTCGGTATTGAAAAGAATTGGATTTTTTTACAGAAATAGTTTGGAAGATCTTTCCAATATTATTATCCCGCGAGTGATTATCCCCTTTCCTTCCTGCGGAGGATATGAACTTCATGTTTTTGCTGATAGCTAATCAAAAGCTTATGAATGTTGTGCGTATATCGTCTGCCGTAATTTTGTTAAATCAAATTTCTTTTCCAATTTAATTTGCGCCAAATCTAAAGTGGCCCCTCTTAAAATGTTATCTTTGCCAGACCTGGAACTTTGTGCTGCCCTTCTGGCGGTTGAATTATCGGTCAAAATCCGTCAATCTTTAAAGGTTCGATTTATTAAAACTTACTTTTTGAGTGACTCCGCCATCCCGTTGGCATGGATTGCCAAGCCTCCATCTCACTGGCAGGTCTTTGTAGGTAATAGAGTGTCCAAATTTCAACAGTTATTTAATTTGGAAAATGCCATCATGTATCTGGCAAGGAGAATCCTGCAGATGTCATTTCTCGGGGGTGTTCCCCTCGCATGTTGGCTAACCTGAAATTATACTGGCACGGTCCCGCTTGGCTTCTGCAAGAGCCTTCCACTTGGCCAAATTTTCCTCCTCCGGAATGATCAGATTTGCGGATGCTGGGAAGATCACTGGATCCTCTCTTCTCGTTTCCGACTCTCCCCTTCTCTTGCAGCTATATTCCTCTTTCCATAAATTGGTAAGGGTTATGGCTTATCTCCTTCGATGGAAATATTTTGCGGTAGATCAACCTCTTGGTCCTAAACCATATTTAACCCTTTCGGACTAGGTTTAGCCACTATAAAAGTGTTATGGCTTACTCAACGGGAAATATTCTCTGAGGAATGTCAGACCCTGTCCCAAGGTCAATCCCTTAAGAAATCAAGTAGGCTTTCCTCTCTCTCCCCATTTTTGGAAGCTGATGGTTTGCTAATATTAGAAGGACGTTTATCTTTGTCCGAACTTTCCGAGGATAATACACATCCAATTATTCTTCCCTCAAAACATCATGTCACCTCCTTAATTATTCGCCAGTATCATTACCAGCATCTTCATACTGGCACTCGCACATTACTTTCTGTCATTCGTGAAAGGTATTGGCCCATGAACAGAGTTCTTGAAGTCACCTCTGTTATCCGTAAGTGTATTCCATGTTTTAAATCCAACCCCAAGATTACCGCTCAGCTCATGGGTGATCTTCCCACGTTTCGATCTGCGCCTGCCAGACCTTTTACCTTTACGGGGGTGGATTATTCCGGACCCTTTGTTTATAAAAAAAAATCCCCTGAAGCAAAAAAGTGTATTTCTGGAAAGCTATATATTTCGATTTTTGTATGCATGGTTACCGGAGCAGTTCACTTAGAACTGGTTACCAATGCCTCTACTGCTTCCTTTTTGGCAGCCTCGGCCAGATTTTCTGCCCTTAGGGGTCTTCCTTCAGAAGTGTTCTCGGATAATGCTAAAAATGTTGTCGGAGCTTCTGAACAAATTAAGAGAGCTCTTACTCATAATTCAGCGTTAGAAAAGATTACTGATTATGCTCACCAGAGAAATTTCAAGTGGCACTTTAATCCCCCACATGCACCTCATCAAGGTGGGCGTTGGGAGTCTTGTGTTAAACTCACCAAGAAGCACCTTAGACGTGTTTGTGGCCACACCCCCCTTTCTCATGAAGAATTTAATTCCTTAATTATTTTTATTGAGGGCATAATTAATTCTCGTCCTTTATCACCCTTATCTAATGATCCTTTAGATCATCTGCCATTAACGCCGAGTCATTTTCTTATTGGTGGTCCATTGACAGTCTCTCCCCCTTTGTTATATTCTAATTCTGAATCTTCTTTAGCCATTTCTTGGCGCAAAATTGAAAGTTTGCGCAATAATTTTTGGCGCCGCTGGAGGTTGTAATACATCGGTTTGCTTCAGCAGCGTGGTAAATGGCGTGTTTCCGGCTCTAAACTTCAGGTAGGGGACTTGGTGCTGTTGAAAGATCCCAGTCCCCCTCTTGTGTGGTATTTGGGTAGGGTTGTTGAGTGCTTTCCTGGCAGAGATGGTAGGGTCCGCGTGGTAAAACTAAAAACTTCTGCTGGTCATTTTCTCAGGCCAATCATTATGCTTGCTCCTTTACCACGCAAAGCCTAACTTCTGCGCTTTCTTCCTGCAATTTTTCTCGCCCCTCCCTGCATGCTCGCTTTTGCGAATAGTTTTGTAAGTTTTTGTTTCCCATTCGGTTTGAAACAATTGTTCATTTTATCTGCCCCATTATTCTACTTCGCCCGTAATTGCAGTGAGAACGCGGTCTTATGTATTTATTTTCTTTACATACAACTTTTGTATCAGTTGTATTTATGTGTTCAATTACTCTTGTTGCAATTACTTACCTTTTTGGAAGTAGGTTATAGTGTACGTCTCTCTTTCTCAATATCACGATTGTACTAAGCTGAGCTGTCACTTTACCCTGGCTTCGAGCGCTGTGCTATGCGCCGATTGGCTGCTGGCTTCTCCCTCCAGCTTTGGTATCGCCGCCTTCCTATGGCGACATACCAACTATAAAACAGCTGGGTCGACTCTTCTCCGCTGGTCACCACTGCTCTCTACGTACTAGCTGGGGTTATTGCCCTCTCGGGGTACCTCTTGTAGCCGGAGGCTCTTCTCCGCCGTCAACATCTCTATTCTGGACCTGCCTGCCTGCCTGGACAGTCTAAACTCATCGGCCTTCACTTGGGCCAAATCTTCAACACGGATCTACTCTGCAAGACTTGGTTATAAGGACATAACTTCACCAGCCGAGGGAGTTACTACCAAGAGACTCCTCTTTGCTGGTCTCTTTTTTATAAGGAGAATCTACCATCATCAACTCTGGTTCCGAACCCGGAACCCTGGAGTATGCCTGACTGACCTCGCACAAGCCCCGAGCGGGCGAACTAAACTACCTCCAGCTACTGATGTCCTCAAGTAGCCGACCTACCTTCGGGAGATGTTTAAAGGGATTCGATACTTCCTGTATCACACATCAGAAAAGGTGGTAACCATTCTTGTTCAAACACTCTACCCGGATTCTTTCCGTAATAAGAGTACCTAGCTTTAATTCTACTCTGGGATGGATTTAAATTATTATTGTAGGTTATTTTATTATGCTCTTTTTATTCATTAATTTTGAATTTAATCCTTTATAGGGAGTTACAGCTTGAAAGCAATTTACGTTTCCTGGAGAAACGAGTAATTAATAATTGTTATTGTTTCTTATTGTCAATTTTAAGGCAACTTCTTTGAAAGTATTCATTCCTTGCAATATATTTGCTTAATGATAAATAAATATAAGCAAAATCTAAGTTTTAACATTTTGGTCTCTTCCCTCACTTTCCTTTGTTATTACACCTTGTGCCTGAAACCTCATTCTATCGAAATCCCCTATGATGCACCACATCCATTACGGTACATATTTCCAGCATTGACCACGTTGGATTCATACCACTCTTTCAGATTGTGGGCTATGAAATGCTCTCGCATTTTACTGCAAATATAAAATGTTTCTTTATGCTCACCGTCCTTCTTTTTATATATGAAATCGCACACAAGTTCTGTATTGACCTTAAAGCTGTATGCAATCCTTGCGCCGTACAAATTTGATCTTTAAAAATTTCAAAACAAGATTCCAACAAAGGTTTGGGGATTAAACTTTCCCAAACATTGACCACGCGACCAGAGCTTACACGCGATTTGAGACAGTGATCGAGGGGTTGCCAAGTTAACGTATCGGCAGCGGTAAATTCAGCCATTGTTAATATAAAACACTCTCACCTGAGTTTTCAGCCGTAGATTTTCTCAGCAATGGTCGCACTCTAGAGACTCTTGGCTTTCATTAGCAGTGGCTACAGCAGTAAAGCGTTTTTTCCCAAGACTCGGAGAAAAGAAATAAAATAAATCACCATATGTACATCAATTCCAAATAGTACATTTCATAAACAAACAAAAAAAAACAAATCAAACAGGTTGTATATAAGAAAATCTTACCTTGCTTTTATAAAAAGCCTTGCTTATGCCTTTTCGTGGGCTGGAGTGGAATGGTTTCTGTCTCTGGCTGTCCGTCTTTCGCCTCCTCTTTGTCTCTACCACAACAGGTATACAGGTTATCTAAAATAAACAAAAATAAAACAATCCATTAATAAAATTGTAAACAAATAATAATTTAAACATCCATTGGCATTTAAAAAACTAAACAGGATTAATAATAAACTTACCTCTGAAATATATCATTCATCCAATATCGTCACTGATAGGGTCAGGCACACGAATCTGTTCACCTTTAACACTGTTTTATCCAGAGCCTATATTTCCACTGCAAAGTACAAAATAGTAATGATAAGCTATGCGCCATGACATTTGCAAGACTCTCTTACCCCGCCCCTCTCCTCCGCTCCCCGCCCCTTCCCCACCTCTCCCACCACCGCAGCTGTTGACACTGCTCTTGCTAGGGCTGTGGGCGTTCATGCGATTCAGTGTTCTCTCTCTGGGTCCCCGCTCATTCCCGATCTCCCCTCCCACATTGGTTGCCAACTCGTTTCAACTAATATAGCGAGTGATCCATAGGTTGGGGGACATCACCCCGAGTCCTACAACACCTCATTTGTTAAAGTCCAACCATGGGTTCGCCAGATATTGGCTTGCATTGGGAGTAGTGTTGGGGGTTCAAACCGGCACCATCCCCCTACTCATATTTACATCCATAGGAGTACCGATGGGATTAAAATCAGTCATATCAAACTTATTGAGCAGATCCTTTATGAACTGTGTCTGGAAAATTTTGAGTATATTGTTATCTGTGTCCCTTTCTATTTTCATACCAAGAACCTGAGCAGCAGGTCCAAGGACTTTCATCTTGAAATTTTGTTTCAATACATCTTTTAGTTTGCACAGTTCCTGTGGATTATTGTAGAACACAAAGAAATCATCAACATACAGAGCAACAAGAATTACAGTGGTGCTGATAGTCTTTCTATAAACACATGCCTCATTATGACTGTTTGTGTAGCCCAAAGCAGACAGAACTGTATGAGCCTTTCTGTGCCACATATGTGAAGCTTGCTTTAGTCCATAAATTGCCTTTTTGAGCACACAATCCTGGTCTTCCTTTCCCTTCACCTGGAAGCCCTCTGGCGGACACATAAATATTTACTCCTGAAACTCTCCATTGAGAAAGGCAGTCTCAATGTCTAGATAATCTGTAAATTTAATTCAACCGCTAAAGCAAACAACATTCTGAGTGTGCCATGCCGCACAACTGGTGAGAATGTCTCGATGAAGTCAATGCCAAATTGCTGTGTAAAGCCCTTTGCAACCAACCTTGCTTTATATTTCACAACATCACCATTTGTATTACGCTTAGCTTTGAACACTCACTTATTCTGTACAATGTGTTTAGCTTCTGGCTTAGGAACTATAATGAATATCTATGACTTTAGTCATTTTTTCAAGTTTTTCCGTATTGATTTTGATAAGTTATGTACTTGTCCACTATACAATACAAAATATCTGGAACTTAGGAACTATAACCCAGGCCTTATTAACTATCATGGAATCCATTTCGCACTTCATGGCTTTATGCCATTCCATAGAGTAAGGTGATGACAAGGCTTAACTTACTGTGCATGGTTCATTTGGTTCAGAACAATGAGTGTAATGCTGAATTTAATCAGGATATTGTCACGGTCTTCTTTCTCGCTGGGGGTAGCGATTCGCTTCCTCATTGTGCTGTGATGGATTATCTTGATGATCAGGTTCAACTTCCACTTTTTCATCACGCTGTGGAGCTAGATCTGAAACATCCCTATCACATGCAGTCAATAGTGGTTTACTGACTTCAGTGGTTAGGGGTATTATTGTATCCCTTGGTACCACTGGAGGATCCGTTAGAACAGAGAAAGACATCTCATCAAAATCACATCTCTCGGTGTGATTAATTCATGGGTTACTGGATGCAGGAGCCAGTACGCCCTTTTCTCATCCGAGTACCCAACAAATACCATTCTCTCATTCTTGGGATCTAGTTTCATCTCAGATGATCTGGAACATGAACGTAGGCATTACTCCAAACACTTTTAAGAGTGTCAGGTCTACTTTCTCTCCAGTCCACATTTCTTCTGGTGTTGAATTTGGTGTCTCCCGTGCAGGAGATCTGTTGACAAGACATGCAGCTGTATTGACAGCTTCTGCCCACATCCGGTTGTCACAAGCCGCACCTTGCAGCATGGCGAGTGCTCTCTCATTCAGAGTTCTGCTCATGTGTTCTGCAGTTCCATTTTGCTCTGGTGTGTACCTTGCTCTTAGCTCATGCTTGATGCCACGCTGTTTGAAAAACTCGTCCATAGCTTTATTTCAACACTCCCCACCATTGCCAGAGCATATGACATTGATTTTCCTTTCACACTCAATTTCAACAGAATTAGCAAATTGTTCAAAGATTTCCCTTACCTCACATTTCCTTTTTAGAAAAAAGACAAAAAACCTTCCTCATATAGTCATCGATGAAGGTGAGAAAATATCTGACTCCTCCCCAGGATTACTCAGGCATCGGTCCACACAGGTCAATGTGCAGCAGGTCCAGTCGGTTTTCGGCACGATGCTTGTTGGTCTTGAAGGGCTGTCGAGCTTGTTTCCCTTCTATTCATGGAACACAGAGCTGCTTTTCACCCAAAAAATCAATACCAGTAGCCACACCATTTTTAACAAGTTCATCCCCACGTGATTGGGATGGCCTAACCTTTTATGCCACAATTCTCTAGAATTAGAACTTTTTGAATAAAATTTTTTAGCATCACTTCAACAAGACACTGCTGATGCATTTGCACTTACAGAACCTGAGTTATTTAAGACATAAAGTCTATTTGACTCTTCAATCAATAATTGCACATCACCTGTAATTTGACAGTCACTGTCTTGAAACACTTTACAACCTTCTTCATCAAAACCAATAACATGGCCCTTTTTAACAATACTGTTCACAGAGAGCCAGTTTGCTGTAAGGATAGGTACATAAATATCATCGCTCACCTGTGTAAACATATTTGCTTGTACTGGAACATCACCTATGCCACCACTATACAGTTTACAATCATCAAAATTTGGCATCCAATCTACTCTACCAGTCATGTGTTTAAAGGCTGCGGAGTCCATGTACCAGGTGTCTGCTGAGTGCGTATCAACCCCAAGTGCTGTGAGCAGAGCCCTACACTTCTTATTTTCTTCTTTCTTCTCTAGTGGCTTGGCGTCTGCTTGATGTGTTGCTGTCTTGTTTTGGTATTTGCAATCTTGTTTACAGTGGCCAGGTTTGCGGCAGTTCCAAAAGAACGGTTTCTTAGGTTTATTATTCTTGAATCCACTCCTGTTAGTGTAGAGTGCTGTTTCTTTGCTGGAGCTGCGTTTGTCTTCCTGTAGCAGTTTACATTTCACAAAGTCACAAGTCAACTCTGCGCATGAATTTTCTATTGCTTGAATCGTAAGTTCATAGTCATCAGGTAGTCCCTGCAAGAGCAAGGCACCTAGAAATTCATCATCAAGTGTTTTTTTATCTGCTGCTAGCGCTGGGAGAGCCCCCAAACTGTGGTGACATATTCTTCCGTAGTCTTCAATCGTTCAAGCTTGGTGGAACACAGTTGGCGAAGAATTCTTGTGTGCCTGTTGGCACCTTTATCTTCATATGCCATCTCGAGCGAATTCCATGCTGCTTTCGCCGTATTTGCTTTCATGACTTACGGAAAAACACTCTTTTCCACCATAAGGTTAATCTTGCACAAGACACGTACCTTAACCTCTGTGTCCGTTTTATCTTCTTCTGCATAACCAGATATGCGCTTCCAAAGATCATCGTGCATAAGATAATTCTTCATATGAAAACGCCAGTCAATGTAGTTTTCTCTCCCCTTCAGTTTCTCGAAGTTATAAAGAGAACCAGTGCTGGATTCCGCCATGATGCACACATTTATTGCACGGGATCACAGTTTTGTCCATTCAAATAGAATCACACTGGTCAGAAAACTATACACTTGTCAATGATCCTGGGCCCATAACCTGTTGGAGTTAATGGCAGGAGAATCACAACTCGGCGTATATGCAGGATGAACTTTTAATACGAACTAACTTACTAGGTCACATACAGGCGTAATAAAAAACAGAAGAAAGAAGAATCAACAAGAACATTATAATAACTAAAACCGCCACCAAGAGCGTCACGCTTTTCGGCGCTTAATTCAAACCAAAGATATGTTGTTGGGTTACGTATTGAGCCCACTGTGCTCATGTCCTTGTGATATATTCCATGAGAATGTTTGAGTGTTTTCCTACAACACCGAACGCACCCAGAAGCATGCACGAACTCTGTCTGAATATTAAACACTCTTTTGACTTTGGTAAGAGTGTCATATTTCTTCGAATATTTCTTTCTAAGCATTTATTAAAACAGATTTTGATTCCACAAGACCCAGCAATTATAACAACGTAATTCTGCTTGAATTAAACACCTGGATGTTGATTATAATTAATAAGGTAAAGGTAATTACATCGCGGATATGCAAGTTGGATTTAATTAGTCTCTCAACGACTAACAAACTTCCGTGAGCCTGGAATGTCGCCCCAGCGTTCGCCAAACCAAGTATTGAATCCGTCTAGGATAGACGCGATTGTGTGTGGGACTCAGTATCCAGTGTAATAAGTCCGCTCCAGTTAGAGCGAAGAAGTGAAATCGCTCTACATCAGTGTTGTATGAGCACCGTAGTTGTGCCGAATCGTATTAGAACGCACAAGTGTGCGAGAACTATTCATGGAAATCGTTTATTATGTGACATTTCCATTATTTCGACATTTGTTTCATTCAGCACGTGGGAACGCCACTTATCGTCCACGAGGCTGAAAAATTGTCAGAGTCTAAGAGGAAATATTCGTGAGGAATCATCGAACCCTGAAATACATTACAGTAAAATATTCTACTACATTAAAATTTATCTCCGCGTGTAGTGCGAGAATTGTGCACATTACGATCGCCGAGATATCACGCGATTTGCCAAGTGCTAAAATCTGTGTGAAATACTGTACAAGTATTATAGAATCTGTGGGCAGACCAGTGCAAGGCCAATTTATCTTTGTTTGCAATTGTGTAGAGTCAGTGAGCTTTATTTTGTGTACTCCGATTAACGACAGTAAATTCTGTGGAACACGAGTGAATTTTACTACCTAACATGTGCTATTTCACCTTCCACGTTTTGTGCAAATTATCACCGTTATGCACGATGGTGAATATGGAGTAGACCACCACTATTTGAGAGGGATGTCCTGAAGGTAGAGCCACATCATGAATGGAAGCCTGCCAACAAGGAAGAACATGGCAGTCATCATCTCCAAGCTATGGTAACATCTGTTAAAATGGGAAGGAAACGAATCAGTGGGAAGCCACGAGGACGCAGAAAATGTTACGATGAGATTGAGACCAAGGAATGGATGATTTGTAATGGAATAATCCCTTATAATCCAGAAGTTTCAATACCCCTCAATACCGTGCCAGAAATGAGGTGATAAATAGTTCTGTGAGTCACTGTACTTCTTTTCTATGTACGGGATTTGTTACGGTATATGTCGATTTTATGTAGTTATTTAATCAAACGAACGTTTGACAAACAATTAGGTAGGGTTTCTTAGTTAGTTTTCATGTGTTCTTACTTTCATAGCAATCTCAATGCTTGTGAGACACCCATTTTTGGATTAATCTCCATTGGTGCATTTCATATGGGCGTGTTATCATGCCGGGCCTGAAAGCTTCCTAATCGTGACCACAGGTGTTGAGCTGTATTTTTTCCTTCAGTTTAGACTGAATTTGAATCGATGATTTGGACATCCTTGTATTTTTGGAAACCCTGTCCTTTTATTTTAATGGTTACGCCACTGTTTTGCTTAGCCTCGTATCATTTGATAGCCAGCAGTAGCTATCGCTAATTTTGATTGTTTTTTTCATATTGTGAACTCAGAAGCCACATTTGTTCCAGTTAGAACTAGAGTTGGGGTTATATTTAAATTCGCCAGCTTAGCGTTGAATACTGTCCTGTCATTGTATCAGTTTCTACAACCCAGAGTGGAGTGGTTGTGTGTGTTTTATTGTAATTTTATGTCAAGGAGTAGACACCAAAGTTTTGAAAGGCAATTTTGTAAATACGACAGAAGTGTTATATCTGTCAGAATTCCAAAGCATTTTAGGAAATGCTGCATCTTGCATTTTATAGTGTTTGACTTTCCAAACACGTTGTATCATTGTACTGCGTATTTCTGCAGCAGTACTAATTCATGTGAATAATGTATTATAGGGTGAGGACACTTATATTCACACATCCGGACTCCTTAAGTGGATAATAGCCCACAATGAATGTCATATTTTACTTGCCTGATGTAAGAATCTTATAAGCGTGCACGTTATTGTACCGCGCTGTGTGAAATACGAGTAAGATCCCAGAATGCAACGTACTCTTAGTGAGTCAGACTTTATTGATTACTTGGTGACGGATCATGACGTCACATAACTGTAAAGGGAAATGTATTCTTGACATTGTCTCAAGGCCCGTAACTAAATGTAGGACAACACATGTTTTCTGTTATATTAGAGAGAGTGATAGTAGCGTCACAGATGTTTTGAAACCGCCATTGTGTGCGAGATATATAAATGAATGTAATTTCATGGACCTAGAAAACTAGATGAAGGTTTAGCTTTGCATTTTGATCATGGACAGCAGTGTATAAGGATTGAAAACGATGTTATTGTAGTGCCTTTGTCGCACTGTCGTGAGATGGAATGAATATCTCTGACCTGTATTGTTATTATGCTACCGGAAAGTAATGAAGTTGTTGCCAGACTTATCCGAGGACTGATAGGTAAGCTGTGCGCTGTCTACAGATTGTTGTATTAATGAGCCGAGTCTATGTTAACTCGTGCTGTTATTCTGACTATATGCCAATGTTGTTTATTCATCAGATTTGATTCGATTAGATTTTAATTTATCCATTTGATCATTTACACGTATACAATACATGTTTGATATAGGACACGTCAGATATTACATCTATAAAATAAAAGATCTTACTGGTATATATTACTAATACAATAACTATTTATAACTTCTTGTAGTAATAGATCTTAAGAGATACAATCTTAAGCGACAACTATTTACACCTTACTCTATTATCACAATATGGAAACTTAATTCTATAAATACAACAACTTACAGTTAGGTATTGCAATTAAAATAGAAAAGTAGAACATAATTATAGATTTCATCGCTTCTATTCGCTAATATGTTCAACTACAGACTGAAAACAATGGCACTGCAGATAAGCTTTCAACATTCTAACAAAGGTTTTTATTTTTGGGGCAAATTTTATATACTGGGGTAGTTTATTGTATAATTTAACTCCTGTGTGAAACGATCATTTTTGATATACTGTATGCTTGTGTGAGTGTGTGAAATATGAATGTTTTGATTTTGTCTTGTGTTATGCCTATGAACATCACTGTTTGTTTTAAGAAAAACGTATATATTCATTAAATTCTTTTTAAAAACATAATACTTCCAAATATATGAATGCAGGGCATTGGGAGAATTTTTAAATCTTTAAACAGAGGTATACATGATTGTCTAGTGTTTACATTTGCCATAATTCTAATTGCCCTCTTTTGTATCCTAAACGTGCTTAGTACATCTTGTGACATACCCCAAAATATGACCCCATATCTTAAGTATGAATGGAAATAAGCAAAATATGTATTTCTTAATATGTGCATGCCAGTGCAAGTTTTCAAAATACGTAACGTAAAGCATATAGAGTTCAGTTTATTATTCAGATATTGTATATGTTTACTCCATTTCAATTCCTGTTGTATCCATAGTCCTAAAAACGTTGTTTCTGATTTATTTTCTATTTGATGACCATTTAATGTTATATTGGGCGTCGCAGGAATCCAATTCTGTATAGTGTGGAAATTTAAGATACTGTTTTTTTATAGTTTATTATGAGGCGATTATCATGTGACCATTTGTTTAAATCTTCTCTAACGGAGTCAGCAGACTGCTGTAATACCTGTTTAGTTTCACCTCTTATTACGAGTGTTGTATCGTCCGCAAACAAATGTCCTTATGAGAATCAACGTTCTGTGTTATATCATTGATATATAGAAGAAAGTGTAGAGGGCCCAAAACCGATCCCTGGGGTACTCCAAATTTAATAATACCCTCATTGGACAATGTTTCATTATGTAATCTGGTTCCATCATCCTTGTGTGTCAAGCTTACTATTTGTTTACGCCTTCTTAAGTAAGACTATCCATTCATTAGCTAGACCTCTAAAATCATATTGATTTAGTTTTGCAAGGAGGATTTTGTGGTCAAATGCTTTCGATAAATCCAAGAATAGGCCTGTTACATGTTCCTTATTGTCAATTAATTTCAGAATACTATTACTACATTCATAAATTGCTCTCTGTGTAGATTTTTCCGTTCTGAATCCATGTTGAGAGTTTGATAGTATTTTAGTTTTTCTATAAAACTTATCAGTGTATTATACATGATTTTTCCACAATTTATGCAATACCAGTCGGTAAGGTAATAGGACGACAGTTATCTAATTCATCTTTTGAACCGTTTTTGTGCACTGGAATTACATTTGATAACTTCAAAATATCCGGGTAAGTTCCTGAGAGAATTGAACTGTTTATTAACTGGGTAAGTGGATTTATTATATTTTCTGCACATTTCTTTAAAATTGCATCAGGGATGCCATCAATGCCAGCACAGAATTTATTTTTTAGCTCTTTTATATCTATTCTTACCTCTTCAATTGTGACATGATTTTTAATTAAAGAATCACTTCATATATTTATTTTATTATTAGAATTTAGTGTATTTACCTGTGATTTATTTAATAATTTTAGTGGAATTTCCATAAAATAGTAATTACAAGTGTTTGATATTTCCTCTGGATTATTAATCACCTTATTATTGCAGGTCAGTGTGATGTTCCTTTGCATTTTAGCAGATTTTCCAGTTTCTTTCTTTATCACGAACAACATAGCCCTGTTTTTATTAGATGATTGGGAAATAAAATTATCATTATGCATTTCCCTTGCTAGTCTTATTACCTTCCTTAACATGCTAGTGTAGTTTTTGTAGTATAAATTGAATTCAGGTGATGTGTGGCAATGTTTATATAATTTGTGTAGAAATTTCTCTCTTTGACATGAATTTATAATCCCTGTTGTTATCGAATTGCTAGTTTTGTTATTTGGAATAGTTCTTTGCTTAGAGGAGAATGTTGTTTCAAAATAGTGTTTTCGGGTACTGTTAAATGCATTAAATTTATCATTTACATTTTCTAGTCTGTAAATTTCTGACCATGTATCCTTTTTTAATAAGTCATTGAAATATGTAACTATTGTTTCAGTGAATGACCTGCACATTTATTTTATTCCATTATCATTATTATTGAATTTTTCGGGGACTTCAAAACTCAGTATTTGTCCATGGTGGTCACTAAATCCCGAGCAATAGACTTCAATTGGATGGTGATATTTATATTTATTTATAAAAATTTGATCAGGAGTGGTTTTACTAAATTCTGTTATTCTTGTTGTTCACTGAAACAATAGTTACATATTTCAATGACTTATTGTAGGTTGCAGTCCATAGGAAATTAGTAACCACGTTAATAATTCACAATTTCTATCACATTTTAAGAAATCCACATTTACATCCCCACAAATTATTATATCGAAATTTACTTCGCTCATGTTATTGAGTAACAATTCTAATTTATCTATAAATAAACGAAAACTTCCTGACGGAGAACGGTATACGCATACAATTATTAACTTAAACTGCTGTATTTTTACGGCAGAGAATTCAAAATCCAGTTCCATAATTAGATAATCACAAGCTGTTAAATGTTCATGATCTAAATTATTTCTTAAGAAGGTGCAAGTACCACCATGGCTAATACTAGTTCTAGAGTATTTACTAGCTTGTATTAACCCCGGGAATTGAATTAATTCGAGTTATTCCTCCTTCAGCCAATGTTCTGAAATACATAGTGCTGAGATGTCTTTATGTTCATTTTTAAGCATTAGATTTATTTAATCATTTTTTTTATAGAGAGACTGAAATTTCTGGTGGTAAATTTTAAATTTGTTACTTTTGCAAGCTTCAATTGGTGATTAATTTACATTGTTAGTATCGTAATTGTTATTATTATTGTTGCTAGACAAATTCGAAATACGATTGTTGCACTCAGTTAAATTTGACATCAAAAGATACTCATCCGATTGCCAAACCTCACGTTTGGCTTCTTTTACCAGTTTCCCTGCTTCCACTCTAAAGATATGACTGTTGAACTATTCTTACCATTCGAATTCACAATTTTGCAGATTTCATCACTAAGATACTCTTTTCCTAACCTATTTAAGGGTAGGCCATGCCGAGTGTGGAATTTCGTGTCTAATTTACTTAATAATTTGGATATTTGGAAAACTCCTACAAATGTTATTAATTTTCCCATTTGTAGCCTCTATTTCTACATTTACACATGATTTGGGAATTAAGTCATATCTCTGCGGAATGTTTACAGTCATGACATTTGTGTTATGCATGGATATCCTTTGAAGTTAGGGACGCACAATCTCCTACCATCACGTCGGTGACCTCTGCAATTGGAGCTCCTGGTTTTAATGTCGAAGTGACCTCCATTTACCCGCTTCTCTCCAGAACGTTTGCTGCTATATCTCGCCCGTAACTATCTGCAAATATCCCCAACTTCCTGTATTTTCACTTTATCACTTTCTTCCTTTCTTCTTGAAGAAAGTCATCATTTTCTTCGACGAACGCTCCAAATGAATTTGAGACGGGAATTTCAGTTACTCCGTTTTTAGGCCTCGACTTATTCAATCTTACACTACCAGTAACCACAGTTGATCAAGTTTCCTTGCTTTCTTCTCTGTTTCCTTTTAATTTATTCAACTCTTCAACTAACTTAGCAATATCTTCCTTTAGCAGCTTTATAATATCATCTTTTGAGGACAGTTCGTTTCGCAGGTTTTGATATTCGCATGATGGTACCGGTACATTACGACAATCGGTTTCACTTTTCTTCTCATTCAATTTTACCTGAGATCTTGTGATGATTTTATTTGCATTTTGTACTTTTATTTTGCACGACTAGCATAAATCCGTAACGGTTACGCTACCTGACCAGACACTAACACTGTTTACTGACGCCATACGAGAGATCTAAGTTAGCCTAGAGTTAACACCAAATTACACTAAATTTATTTTAATAATTACTACCTTAATGAATTAATCTAATTACCTACTGATAAAGAAGAATGTGAAATACGTATATCTTCCAATCGGGTGAAATCTCGTAAAAGTACCACTGCTCTACTTCGTTCAAACAGTGATTGGAGAAGTCACCGAATCTTTGGATACACGTACCCACAACTTAGTTTAAGTTTATTAAATTATCGATAAGAATTTCTAAATACTATCTATATTTCGTACCGGTATTTCACTTGAACTAAGGCAAGTGACTTTATAGATTTTAAACTTCTGTTATAATATTTTACAACTGTTATCAAATATTTACACTAGCTGCTATTTCACCACACTTTCACTGTGACGCCATCTTACCGCCAAGTACTCAGTGGAGACTCACAGTTATTAAGCCTGCATCCCATTCGTCATAAACCTACGATAAACCTAAATCTACGATCATAAATAATGTCATCTCAATTACCTAAATTGTTTAATTAATTAATGCTTATAATATTGAAACAAAGCTTGCACCTACATTTCGTTTACTCGCTGATGCCATGAGATGGAATCATTTCCGCCAGGAAGTGACTACTAGACTAGCTGACACGACTTGAAACAAACATTAGTTCATAATTCGGGGTCCGCAATACTCTTGCAACTTAAGACGTAGTTTTTACTGCGCTGTTGCCAACAAAATTTCACACGCATTTAGATGACAATTGATTGCAAACAGCAATTCAATTTGTGGAGGAAAGCTTTATCAACAAGAGATGATTGTGAGTAGGTAATATAAGCCGAAGCTGGGACAGAGGCTAATGGGCAAGATGGCCGCCGCGCGCAACTAGCCCTATGTTATTCTTATGGAAGGGTCAGTCATAGCTGGGCCAGGGGCTAATGGGCAAGATGGTTGCCACGCCCAGAGACCGTAAATGACGTCACAGGGAGAGGTCGGCCATGTAGTTTTCTAAATGGAATATTATTATTATTATTATTATTATTATTAGGTAATTATTGATTGTTCATGTACAATCAAGACCAGCCTTATATCGTCCACTTTTGGTGTAGTGGGTAGCATTTAAGCTGTTTGCCTAGAGGTCTGGGTTTCATTCCCGCCTCAACCAAGAAATTTTATTCTGGGCTGAGAGCTGGAATGGGGTACACTCAGCCTCATGAGGTGAAAGTCAGAAAATGTGAGTTTCATTCATACCTAATCCATTCTGCCTAATCCAACTTTCCCTAACCTAATCCAACCTAACCTAACCTAACCTAACCTATCTAGAAAGTGTGAGCAAATATGAGTTCAAAAAAGTGAGAACAAAAAAAGTGGGAGCAAAAATGTGTGAGCAAAATGTGAGAGCAAAAAAAGTGAGAGCAAATGTGACAGCACAAATAATAATAATGAACTTAGTAGTGTATTTGCAGGGGTTCTACAGCCACCGCCACCGCTCCACCGCTGGAATACTAAAATGGCAATATCTCTCGAACCCATGGTTGGATTTAAAAAAATGAGGTGTTGTTGAACTCGGGCTAACACCTCCTTTCTAATGGACAACATATTTCCACCCCAAAAATAAAACCTACCCTACTAGGGGTGAAAATTGTAATTTTTTAGAGAATCTCTCTTTTCAATTGCAACATGTGAGAGTTTGAATGCCGATATGGATTTAAACGTTGTTCCACATAAAGTGCATGTGTACGGTTGATAGCCACTATGAATTAACATGCTTGTTTTTGTTTTTTACGCATGCCCACTCATGGCTTTTGTAAGAGGGTGGGGGAGCGGTTCCCTGTGGATGGGTTATTGTTGACGGGTCATTGTTGGCGGGGTCATTGTTGACAGGTCATTGTGGACGAGTCCTTGTGGACAAGTCCTTGTGGACAGGTCCTTGTTGACAGGTCCCTGTGGACGAGTCCTTGTCCCTTCGGACTGATCCCTTTGGACGGGTCCCTTTGGCATGGTTCCTACGGACTAGCCCATGAATTTATTTAAATTATATCAAAGGGCCTAACTAAATTTGTGTGTGTTGAACTGACGTTGTTCACCACTACTATAATGGGATAACGATATGAAAGGAAAGTGACGAAATACATGTGAACATACAAGGGGTCTAACTTGGTGGATGGATGTGTTCTAACGAGTCATTTGTAGTTGAAAGAGAATAATACATGTTCTTAAGATGTTAAAACTGAGGAGATGGTACGTGCAGTAAACCGACTTGTTACTTCCTGTGTCATATTACAGACATGGCAGAGAGTGCGCAGATCTGTTGCTATTACTAACGCTGCGGTAATTTAAAACCGCAAGTGTTCATGAAGACAATGGGTGATGATCATGTAAAGTTAGCAGTTATTGGATATTACACATGTGTTCCTTCAGGTGTCATGTTGCTGACATGGCAGAGAGCGCACACTGCTGTTGCTATGACTGACGCTGCAGTAATTTGAAACCTCAGGTGTTGATCAAGACAATGGGTGATGATCATGCAAAGTCAGCAGTCATTGGATACCACACAGGTGTTCCTAGTGTACTTTGGACTCTCAGCTGTATTGGGAAAGGAATTGCAATGATCTGCAAAAAAACTGCTGACACGAGCGATGAGAGTTTATATAAGAGGAGTGTCATATATTTCCCTACTCTCAGTCGTTATTACTCGCTTTGAGTGAACAGTGCACTATTACTGCTCAAGAGTTGAAAAAAAAAAGCCTTTTTGGTAGAAAATCATTAAATTATTTTGAATGGTAAGTACTTATTATTAATGGATTGTAGTCTTTTATTACTAATTGATGTTGAAGTTATTGATTGGAATGTATTTATTTATTGATTGATTGATTGATTTGTTTACAGATAATTGGGTACCTGTAGGTTACCAGATTCCTACAATCTGTTAATTCAGTGACAGCAGTTGATAAATTATAAAAAGATAAGTGCTCCCTCTAATAACTTTTAAACAGTTAGAGTGATATTTTACAATGTTCACCACTACATGTTAGTGAAAATGGTATATTTGGCAGTCAAAAGTTGGAACTACTTGACCATGGTGTGTAAAGCTAATTGTGTAGGTTAGATTTTGATTACCGCTCTATTAAGTCTGAATGTTCATTGCTAGGTTTCAGTGACAGAGGGAATATTTAAAGACTTAACCTCAGTTCACCTAACATAACCTAACTTTACCTAACTTAACCTTGTCATGTGACATGTTTTACAATTTTAAACTTGTTTTAAGACTGGCTATGACGTCACACTTAGCTCACTTAACTAGCGATCGCTGGTTTCTATCACGTGACATGTTCTACAAGTTTTGACTTGTTTTAAGACTGGCTATGACGTCACACTTAGCTCACTTAACTGGCGATCGCTGGTTTCTATCACGTGACATGTTCTACAAGTTTAGACTTGCTTTAAGACTGGCTATGACGCCACACTTAGCTCACTTAACTGGCGACCGCTGGTTTCTACCACTCTATCAAGTTCCAATGTTCACTGCTAGGTGTCAGTGACAGTGGTATATAGTAACCCCCAGTTAGAACTACATGAAGTTAGACTTGCTAGGAGTTCACAGATCGATTTAAATACCCTGCTATAACCATTGACTGGAATATAATTAAACTATTTATATTGTACTTTGTTTTATCTTTTATTAACATTGATGATTTCTTTCTTTTATAGATAACTTGGAAAGTAATCATCATGTTCAAGTGTGGTGACTGTAAGAAACAGTTCTCAAGACCTGACAGCCTTCAACGTCATGCAAGTACAAAACATAATCAGAAAATGTTTGTATGCAGTCATTGTGCTACAACATTTAACAGACAGGATAGTCTTACACGGCATGTAAATTTAAAACATGTCAGTACTGCACCATTTTCGTGTTCAGTTTGTGAACTTGGTTTTTCTGCTGTAAAGCGATATCAATTCCACATGGTTGAAGTGGTTGGAGAACAACAGGAATTGAAATCTGTAAAACCATCAACTAGCACGAAACCTTTAAATGAATGTGATGCTCAAAAGCGTAAACGTTCTCAAGATTGTGAAAATAGTCATGCAACAAAAAGAAAGAAGAATGGTGAACCTTCGATAATCCATTGTAATGTATGTAATATTGATATACCTTTATCAATCATTCATGGACATTTACGCAGTATTAATCATAAAAACAACGCTTGCCATGAAAGAAATTCTGGAAATATTCAACAAATTGGTAGTGCATTTAAAAGTCGAATTGCTAGTTACAGACTTTATAGTGAAGAAAAAACTCAAAGTATTGAAACATTTTTACAGAATGTTCAACCTACTGTGTTTGGCTTAGTAGAAAATGTTTTAGTAGAGCATAAAACAATCAAAATGAATTTTGAACTTTTTGGACTCTGTGTAAAAACTGGGAGTGACGGTGAAATTATGGATATCAAATCCTTTAATACAAAAACATAATTGTTAGCGAATCAACTAATATTAGTGATATGTATCGAAATATTTCAAGTGCTATCATTGTGAAGAGTGAAGAGTTCCAGGAAAGGGAGTCGGGCTGGGCATTGGTTGAAGTACTTTATTTAGAAACCAATATGAATAAATATAATTCCCTTCGAGCATCATCATATATTGATTTGCCAGGATGGATTAAACGAAAGAAAGCTTGTGTAAACGTTATGAATAGTGACCATGCATGTTTTGCATGGGCTGTAACCTCAGCTCTCCATCCAGCAGCGATGAATGAAAAGAGAACGTCATCTTATCCTCACTATTCTTCAGTGTTAGATTTAAAAGAAATAGTATTTCCTATGGCGATAAAAGACATTCAACGTTTTGAAAAGCTGAACGATGTAAGTATTAATGTTTATGGAATTGAAAATAAGAGTACAGTTGGTCCTCTATATTATACTCAGGAAAAAAGGATGCTCATGTAAATTTACTATACATAACTAAAGGTGAAAATGCTCACTATTGTTGGATAAAACATTTCAGTAGACTTCTTGGCAGTCAACTATCAAAATATAAGACTAAGAAGTGGTTGTGTGATGGTTGTTTACTATATTTCAGAAAAGAGGATCAACTAACTCAACATCAAAAATGGGGTTGTAATCATGTGTGTACGGTAATACCGACTCTTAAAAATAACATTCTAAAATTTAAGGATTATGAGAAACAGCTTCGAGTACGATTTGTTATATATGCTGACTTTGAAGCTTTGCTAAAACCATTTAATACATGTTCATCGAATCCAGCCCAACCTTTTACCAACACTACTCACATTCATGAACCTTTTAGCTTTGCATATTATATTAAATGTAGTTACGATGACGCTTTAAATAAGTTCGAGCTCTATAGAGGACCTGATGCACCTAAAGTTTTTATGGAAAGGCTTGAAAAAGATGCCATCCGTATATCCTCTATTTTAAATACGATCATTCCAATGGAACCACTAACTTTATCAGAGCAAATGAATTTTGAAACTGAAACTAATTGCTTTATATGTGGTGAATGTTTATATACAGACAGGGTTCGCGATCATGACCATTTAACAGGAAAATATCGTGGTGCTGCTCACCAAGAATATAATTTAAATTATAGAGTAAGTAAATTCATTCCGGTCATTCTACATAACGGTAGCAAATACGATAACCACTTTATCGTTAAAGAATTTGGAGCTTCAGATGTGAAAATTGATGTGATTGCAAATAATAAGGAACAATACATATCGTTCTCAAAATACATCAAAACTGACAATAAGAAAACGATAAAACTGCGATTTTTAGATTCATTCCGCTTTATGCCGACTAGTCTTGATAAGCTGGCTAGTAATTTAAAATCAGATCAGTTTCATGAAATTCAACGTGTCTTTCCTAAAGAAGATGATTTTAATTTGATTTGTCAAAAGGGTATATTCCCTTACGAATATATTAACTGTGTGGAACGTCTTGAGGAGTGTTCTTTACCACCGAAAGATGCATTTTACAGTTCCTTAAACACAAGTCATATCAGTGATCAGGAATATTTACATGCACAACGTGTATGGGCACAGTTTGACATTCAAACTTTAGGAGAATTTTCAGACCTATATTTAAAGACAGATGTGTTGTTATTAGCAGATGTTTTTGAAAATTTTCGGAATGTATGTATGAAAACTTATGACCTTGATCCTTGTCAGTATTTCACTGCTTCTGGGTTAAGTTTCAGTTCAATGTTGAAAAAAAAAACGAAAGTAAATTTAGAATTAATGACTGATATAGACATGATCAATTTTATAAACTCATCAATTCGAGGTGGATTAAGCCAATGTAGTGGACGGTACTCTAAAGCGAATAATAAATACATGCCTAGCTACAACCCTTGTGAAGAGTCAAAGTATATTGTCTACCTCGATGCAAATAACCAATATGGTTGGGCTATGAGTCAATATCTACCACTGAAAGATTTTCACTGGCTGACACAACCTGAAATTGATGTCTTACATGTTGACACTCTTAATGATAACGATGATAAAGGATATATTTTAGAGGTGAATCTTGAGTACCCTAAAGAGTTACATGATGATCATAATGATTTACCATTTTGTCCTGAGAATATGAAATCTCCATACATCACATCACGAACAAAAATGTTAATTGCTAATGTGAATGATAAATGTAAATATGTAATACATTATCAAAACTTGAAATAGTGTCTACAGCATGGATTAAAATTAACTAAAATTCATCGCGTATTGCAATTTTATCAGTCAGCATGGCTCAAACCGTATATTGATCTGAACAATAATTTAAGAACACTGTCAACAAACGCGTTTGAAAAAGATTTTTATAAACTCATTAATAATAGTCTTTTTGGAAAGACTATGGAGAATGTTGATAAACGAGTTGATGTAAAGCTGATAACAAAGTGGGAGAATGATGGTAAAAGGTATGGTGCGAGCAACTTAATAAGCAAGCCTAACTTTCATAGCTGTTCAATTATTCATGAGGATTTAGTTGTAATACAAATGAATCGTCTTAAAGTAACTTACAACAAACCCATATATGTGGGTTACACCATTCTGGAATTGTCAAAAACACTTATATATGAGTTTCACTATGATTATGTAAAGAAAAACTATCTTGATAATGCTAAATTACTCTACACAGACACAGATTCTTTTATTTATGAGTTTAAAACTGATGATTTTTATGAGGATATCAAAACTGAGCTAAATAGGTTTGATACAAGTGACTATCCCGAGGATAATATTTACCATTTGCCTCTAGTAAACAAAAAGGTTCTTGGGGAATTTAAGGATGAATGTGCTGGTGTTATTATAGACACCTTTGTAGGTACAAAATCTAAATCATACAGCTATATGACAATTGATGAGGTAGTAGTAAAGAAATTAAAAGGAGTGAAAAAGAATGTTGTTAGTAAAGAGTTAGATATAAGTGATTATAAAAACTGTATAGTTAGTTACCCACCTGTACTATATAAGAAAATGTGAGTATTTAGAAGTAAAAATCATCAGCTACATACCAATTTGCTGAACAAAGTTGCTTTAAGTAATGAAGACAACAAACGATTCATTATATCCAACACATTTAATACTCTTGCTTGGGGAAACAGTCGCATTGACGACTATTACTTTACTTGAGTCCAATGATCACTATATTGTAATATTTGTAGTGTGTTTTATATTGTAATATTTTTTTGTAAAAACTGTAAGTAGAATGTATAATGTTAGGCTAGTGTAGATTAGTAAAAATAAGATAAGTTATACATTTTAGTGTAAAATGTTTGCTTTTGTATATTACGAAAAAGATTTTAAAAAATGTACAGAATGTGTGAACTAAACAAGGGAAATGTAAAAATGTAAAGTGGAAATTGTAAATATCCATGTGTGAAGAAGTGAAATAGTTATCACCATTTTAAAATTAAAAGACATTGTGATCTGGTAAACCTTGTTTTTATTTCACAACAACAAAAATGTACAGAATGTGTAAACTAAACAAGGAGAATGTAAAATAATGGAAAGTAGAAATTGTAAATATTCATGTGTGAAAAAATGAAAATAAAGAAATGGCTATCACCATTTTAAAATTAAAAGACATTGTGATCTTGTAAACCTTGTTTTTATTTCACAACATATATGGCTTTACAAAATAGAATACAAAGAAATACCATTTCCTCAATCCTTTTCAATGTTCATGTCCACTCATCATTAACTTTCCTTTTGGCGCGATTGATAGTAGGCGCTATTAGTAGACGCGATTGATAGTAGGTGCGATTGGTAGTGGACGTAATTGATAGTAGTCGCTTTTGATAGTAGGTGCGATTGATAGTAGGCGCGATTGATAGTATGCGCGATTGGTAGCAGGCGCTATTAGTAGACGCGATTGATAGTAGGCGCGATTGGTAGTAGGCGCGATTGATAGTAGGCGCTATTGATAGTAGGCGCGATTGATAGTAGGCGCGGTTGATAGTAGGCGCTATTGATAGCAGGCGCTATTAGTAGGCGCGATTGGTAGTAGGCGAGATTTATAGTAGGCGCTATTAGTAGACGCGATTGATAGTAGGCGCGATTGGTAGTGGACGTTATTGATAGTAGGCGCTATTGATAGTAGGTGCGATTGATAGTAGGCGCGATTGATAGTAGTTGCGATTGATATTAGGCGCAATAAATAGTAGGCGCGATTGATAGTAGGCGCGATTGATAGTAGGTGTAATTGATAGTAGACGCGATTGATAGTAGGCGTGATTGGTAGACCTTGAGGTGATAACCCCTTTTGATTGATCCCTGTTGATTTGCCCCTTGGGCCTGGTCCCTGTTGACTAGCTCCTTTGGACGGGTCCTTTCTGAAGGGAGTCATTTTTGACGGGCCCCTGCTGACGGGTCACTGTGGACGGATCCCTGTGGACGGGTCCCTGTTGACAGGTCCTTTTGACCAATCCTTTTGGACCGGTCCCTTTGACATAATTTGGATAAATGCATGGCCAACCCATAGGGATCAGTCCAAAGGGACCGGTCCAAAGGGATTATTCAAAAGGACCTGTCAACAGGGACCCGTCCACAGGGATCCGTCCACAGTGACCCGTCAGCATGGGCCCGTCAAAAATGACTCCCTTCAAAAAGGACCCGTCCAAAGGGGCTAGTCAACAGGGACCAGTCCCAAAGGGCAAATCAACAGGGATCAATCAAAAGGGGTTATCACCTCAAGGTCTACCAATCACGCCTACTATCAATCGCGTCTACTATCAATTACGCCTACTATCAATCGCGCCTACTATCAAACGCGCCTACTATTTATTGTGCCTAATATCAATCGCGCCTACTACCAATCGCGCCTACTATCAATCGCGCCTGCTATCAATCGCACCTACTATTAATAGCGCCTACTATCAATAACGTCCACTACCAATCGCGCCTACTATCAATCGCGTCTACTAATAGCGCCTACTATCAATCGCGCCTACTACCAATCGCGCCTACTATCAATCGCGCCTACTATCAATCGCGTCTACTAATAGCGCCTACTATCAATAACGTCCACTACCAATCGTGCCTACTATCAATCGCGTCTACTAATAGCGCCTGCTATCAATCGCGCCTACTACCAATCGCGCCTACTATCAATCGCGCCTACTAATAGCGCCTGCTATCAAGAGCGCCTACTATCAATCGCGCCTAATCAATCGCGCCTACTATCAATCGCGCCTACTACCAATCGCGCCTACTATCAATCGCGTCTACTAATAGCGCCTGCTACCAATCGCGCATACTATCAATCGCGCCTACTATCAATCGCACCTACTATCAAAAGCGCCTACTATCAATTACGTCCACTACCAATCGCGCCTACTATCAATCGCGTCTACTAATAGCGCCTACTATCAATCGCGCCAAAAGGAAAGTTAATGATGAGTGGACATGAACATTGAAAAGGATTGAGGAAATGGTATTTCTTTGTATTCTATTTTGTAAAGCCATATATGTTGTGAAATAAAAACAAGGTTTACATGATCACAATGTCTTTTAATTTTAAAATGGTGATAGCCATTTCTTTATTTTCATTTTTTCACACATGAATATTTACAATTTCCACTTTTCATTTTTTTACATTCTCCTTGTTTAGTTTACACTTTCTGTACATTTTTGTTGTTGTGAAATAAAAACAAGGTTTACCAGATCACAATGTCTTTTAATTTTAAAATGGTGATAACTATTTCACTTTTTCACACATGGATATTTACAATTTCCACTTTACATTTTTACATTTCCCTTGTTTAGTTCACTCATTCTGTACATTTTTTTAAAATCTTTTTCGTAATATACAAAAGCAAACATTTTACACTAAAATGTATTACTTATCTTATTTTTACTAATCTACAGTAGGCTAACATTATACATTCTACTTACAGTTTTTACAAAAAAATATTACAATATAAAACACACTACAAATATTACAATATAGTGATCATTAGACTCAAGTAAAGTAATAGTCGTCAATGCGACTGTTTCCCCAAGCAAGAGGATCAAATGTGTTGGGTATAATGAATCGTTTGTTGTCTTCATTACTTAAAGCAACTTTGTTCAGGAAATTGGTATGTAGCTGATGATTTTTATTTCTAAATACACACATTTTCTTATATAATACAGGTGGGTTACTAACTATACAGTTTTTATAATCACTTATATCTAACTCTTTACTAACAACATTCTTTTTCACTCCTTTTAATTTCTTTACTACTACATCATCAATTGTCATATAGCTGTATGATTTAGATTTTGTACCTACAAAGGTGTCTATAATAACACCAGCATATTCATCCTTAAATTTCCCAAGAACTTTTTTGTTTACTAGAGGCAAATGGTAAATATTATCCTCGGGATAGTCACTTGTATCAAACCTATTTAGCTCAGTTTTGATATCCTCATAAAAATCATCAGTTTTAAACTCATAAATAAAAGAATCTGTGTCTGTGTAGAGTAATTTAGCATTATCAAGATAGATTTTCTTTACACAATCATAGTGAAATTCATACATAAGTGATTTTGACAATTCCAGAAGGGTGTAACCCACATATATGGGTTTGTTGTAAGTTACTTTAAGACGATTCATTTGTATTACAACTAAATCCTCATGAATAATTGAACAGCTATGAAAGTTAGGCTTGCTTATTAAGTTGCTCGCACCATACCTTTTACCATCATTCTCCCACTTTGTTATCAGCTTTACATCAACTCGTTTATCAACATTCTCCATAGTCTTTCCAAAAAGACTATTATTAATGAGTTTATAAAAATCTTTTTCAAACGCGTTTGTTGACAGTGTTCTTAAATTATTGTTCAGATCAATATACGGTTTGAGCCATGCTGACTGATGAAATTGCAATACACGATGAATTTTAGTTAATTTCAATCCATGCTGTAGACACTGTTTCAAGTTTTGATAATGTATTACATATTTACATTTATAATTCACATTAGCAATTAACATTTTTGTTCGTGATGTGATGTATGGAGATTTCATATTCTCAGGACAAAATGGTAAATCATTATGATCATCATGTAACTCTTTAGGGTACTCAAGATTCACCTCTAAAATATATCCTTTATCATCGTTATCATTAAGAGTGTCAACATGTAAGACATCAATTTCAGGTTGTGTCAGCCAGCGAAAATCTTTCAGTGGTAGATATTGACTCATAGCCCAACCATATTGGTTATTTGCATCGAGGTAGACAATATACTTTGACTCTTCACAAGGGTTGTAGCTAGGCATGTATTTATTATTCGCTTTAGAGTACCGTCCACTACATTGGCTTAATCCACCTCGAATTGATGATTTTATAAAATTGATCATGTCTATATCAGTCAATAATTCTAAATTTACTTTCGTTTTTTTCAACATTGAACTGATTTTAACCCAGGAGCAGTGAAATACTGACAAGGATCAAGGTCATAAGTTTTCATACATACATTCCGAAAATTTTCAAAAACATCTGCTAATAACAACACATCTGTCTTTAAATATAGGTCTGAAAATTCTCCTAAAGTTTGAATGTCAAACTGTGCCCATACACGTTGTGCATGTAAATATTCCTGATCACTGATATGACTTGTGTTTAAGGAACTGTAAAATGCATCTTTCGGTGGTAAAGAACACTCCTCAAGACGTTCCACACAGTTAATATATTCGTAAGGGAATATACCCTTTTGACAAATCAAATTAAAATCATCTTCTTTAGGAAAGACACGTTGAATTTCATGAAACTGATCTGATTTTAAATTACTAGCCAGCTTATCAAGACTACTCGGCATAAAGCGGAATGAATCTAAAAATCGCAGTTTTATCGTTTTCTTATTGTCAGTTTTGATGTATTTTGAGAACGATATGTATTGTTCCTTATTATTTGCAATCACATCAATTTTCACATCTGAAGCTCCAAATTCTTTAACGATAAAGTGGTTATCGTATTTGCTACCGTTATGTAGAATGACTGGAATGAATTTACTTACTCTATAATTTAAATTACATTCTTGGTGAGCAGCACCACGATATTTTCCTGTTAAATGGTCATGATCGCGAACCCTGTCTGTATATAAACATTCACCACCTATAAAACAATTAGTTTCAGTTTCAAAATTAATTTGCTCTGATGAAGTTAGTGGTTCCATTGGAATGATCGTATTTAAAATAGAGGATATAGGGATGGCATCTTTTTTAAGCCTTTCCATAAAAACTTTAGGTGCATCAGGTCCTCTATAGAGCTCGAACTTATTTAAAGCGTCATCGTAACTACATTTAATATAATATGCAAAGCTAAAAGGTTCATGAATGTGAGTAGTGTTGGTAAAAGGTTGGGCTGGATTCGATGAACATGTATTAAATGGCTTTAGCAATGATTCAAAGTCAGCATATATAACAAATGGTACTCGAAGCTGTTTCTCATAATCCTTAAATTTTAGAATGTTATTTTCAGGAGTCGGTAATACCGTACACACATGATTACAACCCCATTTTTGATGTTAAGTTAGTTGATCCTCTTTTCTGAAATATAGTAAACAACCATCACACAACCACTTCTTAGTCTTATATTTTGATAGTTGACTGCCAACAAGTCTACTGAAATGTTTTATCAAACAATAGTGAGCATTTTCACCTTTATTTTCAATTCCATAAACATTAATACTTACATTGTTCAGCTTTTCAAAACGTTGAATGTCTTTTATCGCCATAGGAAATTCTATTTCTTTTAAATCTAACACTGAAGAATAGTGAGGGTAAGATGACGTTCTCTTTCCATTCATCGCTACTGGATGGAGAGCTGAGGTTACAGCCCATGCAAAACATGCATGGTCACTATTCATAACGTTTACACAAGCTTTCTTTCGTTTAATCCATCCTGGCAAATCAATATATGAAGATGCTCGAAGGGGATTATATTTATTAATGTTGGTTTCTAAATAAAGTACTTCAACCAATGCCCAGCCCGACTCCCTTTCCTGGAACTCTTCACTCTTCACAATGATAGCACTTGAAATATTTCGATACATATCACTAATATTAGTTGATTCGCTAACAATTATGTTTTTTGTATTAAAGGATTTGATATCCATAATTTCACCGTCACTCCCAGTTTTTACATAGAGTCCAAAAAGTTCAAAATTCATATTAATTGTTTTATGCTCTACTAAAACATTTTCTACTAAGCCAAACACAGTAGGTTGAACATTCTGTAAAAATGTTTCAATACTTTGAGTTTTTTCTTCACTATAAAGTCTGTAACTAGCAATTCGACTTTTAAATGCACTACCAATTTGTTGAATATTTCCAGAATTTCTTTCATGGCAAGCGTTGTTTTTATGATTAATACTGCGTAAATGTCCATGAATGATTGATAAAGGTATATCAATATTACATACATTACAGTGGGTTATCGAAGGTTCACCATTCTTCTTTCTTTTTGTTGCATGACTATTTTCACAATCTTGAGAACGTTTACGCTTTTGAGCATCACATTCATTTAAAGGTTTCGTGCTAGTTGATGGTTTTACAGATTTCAATTCCTGTTGTTCTCCATGCACTTCAACCATGTGGAATTGATATCGCTTTACAGCAGAAAAACCAAGTTCACAAACTGAACACGAAAATGGTGCAGTACTGACATGTTTTAAATTTACATGTCGTGTAAGACTATCTTGTCTGTTAAATGTTGTAGCACAATGACTGCATACAAACATTTTCTGATTATGTTTTGTACTTGCATGACGTTGAAGGCTGTCAGGTCTTGAGAACTGTTTCTTACAGTCACCACACTTGAACATGATGATTACTTTCCAAGTTATCTATAAAAGAAAGAAATCATCAATGTTAATAAAAGATAAAACAAAGTACAATATAAATAGTTTAATTATATTCCAGTCAATGGTTATAGCAGGGTATTTAAATCGATCTGTGAACTCCTAGCAAGTCTAACTTCATGTAGTTCTAACTGGGGGTTACTATATACCACTGTCACTGACACCTAGCAGTGAACATTGGAACTTGATAGAGTGGTAGAAACCAGCGGTCGCCAGTTAAGTGAGCTAAGTGTGGCGTCATAGCCAGTCTTAAAGCAAGTCTAAACTTGTAGAACATGTCACGTGATAGAAAACAGCGATCGCCAGTTAAGTGAGCTAAGTGTTACGTCATAGCCAGTCTTAAAACAAGTCTAAACTTGTAGAACATGTCACGTGATAGAAACCGGCGATCGCCAGTTAAGTGAACTAAGTGTGACGTCATAGCCAGTCTTAAAACAATTTTAAAATTGTAAAACATGTCACATGACAAGGTTAAGGTAGGTAAAGTTAGGTTATGTTAGGTGAACTGAGGTTAAGTCTTTAAATATTCCCTCTGTCACTGACACCTAGCAATGAACATTCAGATTTAATAGAGCGGTAATCAAAATCTAACCTACAAAATTAGCTTTACACACCATGGTCAAGTAGTTCCATTTTTTGACTGCCAAATATACCATTTTCACTAACATGTAGTGGTGAACATTGTAAAATATCACTCTAACTGTTTAAAAGTTATTAGAGGGGGCACTTACCTTTTTATAATTTATCAACTGCTGTCACTGAATTAACAGATTGTTGGAATCTGGTAACCTACAGGTACCCAATTATCTGTAAACAAATCAATCAATCAATCAATCAATCAATCAATCAATAAATAAATACATTCCAATCAATACCTTCAACATCAATTAGTAATAAAAGACTACAATCCATTAATAATAAGTACTTACCATGCAAAATAATTTACTGATTTTCTACCAAAAAGGCTTTTTTTCAACTCTTGAGCAGTAATAGAGCACTGTTCACTCAAAGCGAGTAATAAAGACTGACAGTAGGGAAATATATGACACCCCTCTTATATAAACTCTCATTGCTCGTGTCAGCAGTTTTTTGCAGATCATTGCAATTCCTTTCCCAATACAGCTGAGAGTCCAAAGTACACTAGGAACACCTGTGTGGTATCCAATGACTGCTGACTTTGCATGATCATCACCCATTGTCTTGATCAACACCTGAGGTTTCAAATTACTGCAGCGTCAGTCATAGCAACAGCAGTGTGCGCTCTCTGCCATGTCAGCAACATGACACCTGAAGGAACACATGTGTAATATCCAATAACTGCTAACTTTACATGATCATCACCCATTGTCTTCATGAACACTTGCGGTTTTAAATTACTGCAGCGTTAGTAATAGCAACAGATCTGCGCGCTCTCTGCCATGTCTGTAATATGACACAGGAAGTAACAAGTCGGTTTACTGCACGTACCATCTCCTCAGTTTTAACATCTTAAGAACATGTATTATTCTCTTTCAACTACAAATGACTCGTTAGAACACATCCATCCACCAAGTTAGACCCCTTGTATGTTCACATGTATTTCGTCACTTTCCTTTCATATCGTTATCCCATTATAGTAGTGGTGTACAACGTCAGTTCAACACACACAAATGTAGTTAGGCCCTTTGATATAATTTAAATAAATTCATGGGCTAGTCCGTAGGAACCAGGCCAAAGGGACCCGTCCAAAGGGATCAGTCCGAAGGGACAAGGACTCGTCCACAGGGACCTGTCAACAAGGACCTGTCCACAAGGACTTGTCCACAAGGACTCGTCCACAATGACCTGTCAACAATGACCCCGCCAACAATGACCCGTCAACAATAACCCATCCACAGGGAACCGCTCCCCCACCCTCTTACAAAAGCCATGAGTGGGCATGCGTAAAAACAAAAACAAGCATGTTAATTCATAGTGGCTATCAACCGTACACATGCACTTTATGTGGAACAACGTTTAAATCCATATCGGCATTCAAACTCTCACATGTTGCAATTGGAAAGAGAGATTCTCTACAAAATTTAAATTTTCAACCCTAGTAGGGTAGGTTTTATTTTTGGGGTGCAAATATGTTGTCCATTAGAAAGGGGGTGTTAGCCCGAGTTCAACAACACCTCATTTTTTAAAATCCAACCATGGGTTCGAGAGATATTGCCATTTTAGTATTCCAGCGGTGGAGCGGTGGCGGTTGCTGTAGAACCCCTGCAAATACACTACTATACTTAGTTATAATCTAACCTAACCTAACTTCACCTAACCTAACCTAACCTAACCTACAGAAACCTCGTTTAAAATTTAAAATTTAAAATTTAAATTGAAATTAATGCATGTAAGATTTTTATTTTTACAGTTTACATTTTAGATTTTTATTTTTAGATTTTAGATTTTAAATTTAAGATTTTTTGGTTTTAGATTTTACATTTTAGATTTTCCGAAAAGAGTAAACTACAAGGTCACATACCTAACCTCACCTAACCTAACCTTACTTTATCAAACATAACTTAAGCTAATCCAAAGGCTAATGCACATACACAAAGTACATAAGGACACATGCTACTATCCTTATGATAGTCTTATAGGCCACTGTACAACATGTTCACTACCCCAACAGGCTTAATTTTTTTGTTCATGTTGCTGTTTACACATTTGTCAATTTCCCTATTTCCCATTTCCAGTTTTCAAAATGTCAGTTTTAAGTTTTCGAATTTCATAATATGGAAACATTGATTTTCCATTTTTGCTGTTTACACATTTGTAAATTTCCCAATTTCCCATTTCCAGTTTTTAAAATGTCAGTTTAAGTTATCAAATTTCATGATATGGAAACATGAATTTTCCATTTTTTCTATTTACACATTGGTCAATTTAACATTTTCCCATTTCCAGTTTTTAAAAATGTCAGTTAAAAGTTTTGTGTTTTTTGTCAATATGGAAACATGGATTTTCCAATTTTGTTGTTTACATGCTTTTCATTTAGTCCATGTACAAAGTTCATTTTGCATTAGGAGTGGGGAGAAGTGGGTAGTAATTAAAATGTACAGACAGTGTTAATATAATATCTTTTTATTCATTTTCATATTTCACACATTGCAATTTGTCAATTTCTGATTTACAGTTTTAAAATTTCACTTTTAAGTTTTTGAATTTTGTTAGTATGGAAACATGGATTTTTCAATTTTGTTGTTTACATGTTTTTCATTTAGTCCATGTCGAAAGTTCATATTTGCGAAACACGATTTTTCATTACATATAACAAGGCTGTATACCATATCCCAAAGCATATAGGTAATATATGTGTTATACTTTACTTTTGGCTACCTAGTTTTAGCTACCTAAGGCCAATTTCTTAACATTACTAAAGGTTAACAGTTTGGATTAGGAGTGGGAGGTGGGTAGTAATTAAAATGTACAAGCAGTGTCCATACAATATTTTTATTTATTTTAAATACATTTACAATATTTACACATAATACATTTTTGTTGTTGTTATAAATTGTACAGTTGGTTTTATTTGTTTTCTATTTTTATTGTTAAGTATGAATATCATTTTCTTCTTTTGTTGCTTTATTGGTGATGTTTTCTATTTTGTAGTATTATTGTTTTATTTCCTAAAGTGTTTTTGTTTTATGTATTTGCTACATGCAAGTAAAGCATTTTCTATCCATAACTTAACCCTTTACGCTTGGTCAATAATTGAGTAATGACCACAGGCATGTGTACCTATACCATTCGAATCAATCACTCTTTTATCATCACTAGGATACAAAGCAATTTTGTTAAGTCTTATAGAAGATATGTCATGTTGCTTAGAAGCGATAATGTTCATTGGTATTCTTTTTACCTCGTTTTTCATAACACAATCCTTATAATCTTGAAAGCTTATACAATTCTTGACAACGCCTCTGCTAATACCTTTAATCTTTTTGATTTCTTTACCATTTATGTCTAAAGCATACATTTTAGCTCTAAACCCAACAAATGCTTTAATAATTTGTCCACAAGCCTCGTCTTTAAATTTTCCTAACGTTTTCTTGTTTGATGTAGAGTAACACACATGATTAGTAGGATAATCACATGTGTCCAGGTGTTCTAGGAAATCCAACTTGTCTTGATATACATCTTGGGTGTTAACCAAATAAATGAACGAGTCGGTATCCGTATACATAAGTTTAAGATTGTTCATTCCATAAGAGGGTAGTAGGATATCATAGTGGTGGGAATACATTAGAGTTTTTTAAATATCCAGTATACACATTCCAATATACACAGTATATGCTTATTGAATACAATGTTACGTTTAGCCATGTGGAAAGCAGCTAGGTTAGGACCATAAATTGTTCTGTCAATAAATGTCGGCTTTGCTATTAGCTATTCCACCTTTTTGCTGTCAGTCACAAGACGTATGTCTATTCTTTTACGAATATTTTCCATTGTTTTTCCAAAAATAGCATTGTTGAATAATTTGTTCAGATTTTTCTCAAAATCATTTTTGGCTTGTTTTCGAAGGTTGTTATTAAAATCAACGTATGCCTTTAGCCAAGGTCTTTGTTTAAACTTTAACATACAATTAATTTTTGTCAATTTTAACCAATGATCTAGAGCTTGTTTAAGTGTCATGTAGTAAACAACGTATCGCCTTCGATTTCCAAGATGAGGAATTAGTTTCTTCAGAGACGAATTCTTAGGTTGTGTACACTCTGGTAGGAAAGGTAAATCGTTGTGTAGATCATGAAGGTCATATGGATAATAAACATCTACGTCTAAAATGTATCCTACAGGATGGTCTTCCTTTATTTTTTCTAGATCAACAGTATCTGGAGAAAACCCACTGAAATCCACTATAAGGAAGAGAGCGACACATAGCCCACCCGTATTGGTTGTTGACGTCATCATAGGTAATAAACTGCGAGGGTTTCTCAGAATCATAGGTTTCCATGTATTTATTGTTAGCTTCAGCATACCGATGAGACACCTGGCATATGCCTCCACGTATTCCAGACTCGATTAGGAGAATCTGATCGTAATCCTGTAGCAATTCCAGTTCAATTCCTGTGTAAACGAGCATTGCTTCAAAACTTAAACCAGGCGAAGTAAAAAAGTGTACAGCATCCACTCGATGTGTTTCTAGTGTTTTGTTTCGAAACTCTTCAAAGCTGTCTGCAAGAAGGAGTACATCTGAAGTTAGGTAGCGGTCACTATATTCCCCTAGAGTTTTAATATTGAACTGATTCCACACATTTTTGGCATGTTCATAGTCTTCTTTACTAATATCTTCTTGACTTAATTTGTTAAAGAATGCCTCATTTGGAGGTAAACACGTCTCACATAACTTTTCCCTTGAATCAATGTAATCATAACAAAATACTCCTTTACGAATCATGAGCATTGCATTTTCTTTTCCAAAGTACTTGTCTGCTTCAGTGTATGATGTTAAGTTGGAAACTAAGTTTTCAAACTACTTGGCATTAACCGAAACGTGTCCACAAATCGAAGGTTAACATTTCCTACATATTTGGTGAAGGAAATGTACTTTTCTTTGGAGTTAGCGATAACATCCAATCTCTCAATAGTACATCCCAATTGCTTTACAATGAAATTTGCGTCATAGCCACTCATATTATGTAGAAATACAGGAACGGGGTTACGTGTTTTACACTTCAAATTACAGTGAATTTGAGCACTTCCACGGTATTCCCCTGTAATATGGCAATGGTCTCGAACTTTCCAGTCCTCTTGGGTAAATGGTTTTTGACACAAATAACAGGTTTCAGAAGATTGGAACTCTGCTTCTTGATCCTCAGTTAAAGCCTTTGAAATATTTAAGCTGTAAAGGAGATCAATTTCATTAGCTATTGAGATCAAACAGTCCATAACCTTTTCTGCAGCGTCAGGTCCACGATAAATAACAGGTTGGCTAGGAAGGTTTGTCTTTATGTGTTCCAAAACTGGTGAGGGTTTAACGTATATACCAATGCTCATAGGAACATGAATCTGGTATGCGACTGTATAAATTGCCTCAGGATTAGGTAGACATGTTTGATATGGTAACAGTATACTTTCGAAATCTCCATAGGTAACGTAAGGTATTCTCAGCATTTTTTCCACATTTATGAATTTCACAATTGAGTTTTTAATAGGCATTTCAACCCAATCAATGTCATGCTGGACACACAAAGCTCTATGTTCTTTCAATTTTTCCATTCCTTGTTGATCATATTGATTACCAAAGTGAGTAAAACACCGTTTACACGTATATATCTTATGGCCATGGCAGGTAATCTGATGTCCTACTAGTTTATCAAAATCTTTGATAAAAACGTAGTGCTTATTTCCGGATGATGAACTTAGCAGAAGGAGGTCGGAAGGTCTTGTAGCTCTTGATCCACAACCTTTAGAGGGAACAATTTGTTGTCTTGTTCCAGTCCAAATACATTTATGGATATGTCGTTGGCTTTCTCAAATTTGGAAATGTCAGCTAGTGATGTAGGAAACAATATTACTGAAAAATCATACTTGTTTTCCAGGTCCTTGTATTTACTAAAGCGTTCAGATTTCGTTTTAACCAGTTTTGCTAAAATGGCATACATAAAACACTTTTCATCCGTTAAGTTTTGAGGATTAATGCAGGCTTTTCTTACTTTTATAGCTGCTGGTAATGGAATATATGTGCATCCACGCAAGGGATTGTACTTATTTATTTTCAATCGTACTCCTTCCACTGCTAACAATGCCCAATTACTGCCTTTTTGCTCAGATACTTCCATCTCTGTAGTTAACTTTGTAAATTGTGTTTCCAAGAAACTACTTAATTTGTTTCCAAAAAATAGGGCCTGATTTCGTGTTTTAAAAGCACGATCTGGAATTTCGTTAGTGGACGTATGAATGAATCTACATTCATCCACAAGATTAACTTTTATCTTTTGTGAATTGCTAGTTCTTTCTGCATAGCTTGTATTATTTGCTGTTTGGACTCTTTAAGGTATGAATTTAAATCCTTACACGTATTACACCGTATGAAATAGGATTTAAGTCGATCTTCAAAAGATGTCTCATATTCAATAAGTCCAGTTTTGTCAGCGACCAATGACAGTAGGTAATGTTTTGTCGGGTCCGCTTTTTGTCTTTTAGCTGTCGACACAACATTACAACATTCTTCATGACGACGTCCGTTGTACACATTGTTGAATGTACTACCACAGGTCTTGCACTCATGGAATTCACCACACGATACTTTATGTCGCTTCCTATGATAGTCTCGAAGAAAATGTTTTCCACACTCTTTGCACATATAGCTAGGAATTGGTTCCTCCATCATGGATGTTGTTTTCTGCAAGACAGTTGCTTACTGTGTAGTACAAGGCTGTACAATGGTTGTTTCAACAGTCTGTTACGATGTGAGCACCGTGAGAGGTAGTAGTCAACTGGTGATATTCTTGTAAAGGGTCCTCTAATATACCCTGGTCTAGACCAGCAGCTCTTTACAGCGTATGACAACGCTGTAAATTGGACAGTGAGACGGTCTTTCACGATGTGAACACTGTAAAAAGTAGTAGTAAACTGATTTTATTCTTGCTGAGGGTTCTATAATATATCATAGTCAAGACCAACAGCTACTTTTTGTTTAGTACAAGGCTGTACAATGGTTGTTTTGACAGTCTTTCACGATGTGGTCACTGTGAGTGGTGGTAGTCAACTGATGATATTCTTGCTAAGGGTCCTCTAATATACCCCTAGTTAAGGGTAACAGCTGCTTACTGCTTATGACAAGGATAAAGACTGGTTGTTTCAACGGTCTTTCACAATGTTAACACTGTGACAGGTAGTAGAAATCTGAAAATATTCTTATACCCTACTCAAGATTATCAGGTACTTACTGCATATCAAAAGGTTGTACACTCATGTGAGTTATGCACTCTTTCTTGCTAAGGACTCCAATATTCTCTACACAAGGCTATACATGTTAGTTCTGAAAACTTAGTAGTTAATTGCATATTCAATTTATATACAAAGATTATACAAGCACGTTTTTCATGAGGTAAAACTTTGTTAAATAGCCGCATGCGACACGCAAAGTATGTTTCCGCTATCTAGCGGTGACTATGAGAACTACCTGAACGACCAGCAGGCTACGTAGTGCTCTATATCAACACTCTCTCACTGAACGACCAGCATGCAATCTTGCGGTCGATATCAATACTCACTCAACTACCAACAGCCTACCTATCGGTCAATATGACAACTCACACAACTACCAGCATGCTACGTGGCTTTTTGTGGGCATTTTGTTGGCTTTTTTGTTGGCTTTTGTTGGCTTTTTGTTGGCTTTTTGTTGGCTTTCTGTATTGGCTTATTTGATAAGTTACTTTTGTCAATGTATTAAGTGGATTTTTTCTTTTGGTTTTGGAAAGTATTTCAGCCCTTTTTATGACAGCATAATGCGTATCACTGTGTTTGTAAGCAACAACAACAACACACTAAAATTCAAAAAAATCCAAAGTACTCCAAGGTTTATCATTGACTCTCAACTCTTACCTCTATCCCATGCCTAGTCAAAAATAGTGTATTTTTTCAAATTTTTCCTAAAAATATTGGGAATGTAGGCCATATGTTTAAACTAAAAAACATAAAAAGTCATATGCTAACTCATACACCAACCCTATACCACTCTCAGTCCAAAAATAGTGTATTTTCCAAATTTTTCCAAAACATATTTCCAAAATTAGGAATGTTACAAAACAGTTTGTTTGACATAAATGAATGGCCTTTACCCCCTCTAACCCCGTACCAAATTTCATGTATCTAGGACAAGACAAAATAATTTTTTGAAAATGGGTTATATATCCAAAATTACGAATTTTACTAACAAGTTTGTTTGACATAAATGAATGGCATTTACCCCCTCTACCCCCATAATAATTGCAAGTATCTAAGACAAGACAATTTTTTTTAAAAAACGGGTTATATTTCCAAAATTACAAATTTTACAAACAAGTTTGTTTGACATAAATGAATGGCCTTTACCCCCTCTACCGCCATACCAAATTGCAATTCTCTAGGACGAAACAAAATTATTTTCTGAAAATGGGCTATATTTCCAAAAATTACGAATTTTACAACACAGTTTGTTTGACATAAATGAATGGCCTTTTCCCCTTCTACCCCAATGCCAAATTTCAAGTCTCTATGACAAAACATAATTAGTTTTTGAAAATGGGCTATATTTCCAAAATTATGATTTAAAAAAAGTTTGTTTGGCATAAATCAATGGTCTTTACCCCCTTTATAGCCATACCAAGATCCAGGTCTCTAGGACAAAAATGAAAAACGTTCAATTGAGAAAGTAGGCGATTTTTCATAAAACCAAACATTCTAAAAAGTTTTCTATGGGTATAAAAGAATGGCCTCCATGTTCTTTATTTTTTATAATAAAACTTTTCATTTTTGGAGATTTTTTGAAAACACTCAAATTTTGAATTTTTTATATTTTGGAAACTACCAAGTTTCTAAAAAAGTTTGTTTGACATAAATGAAAGGTCCCTACCCCTTATACCCCCAAAATAAATGTCAAGCCTCTAGGACGAGAACTTTGCAGTAGGGGGGGGGGGGTTAAGGCGGTTTCTAAATAGTTACACGAGCCGCTCGGCTACGCTGACCTCTCATGTAGATATCTCCCGAACCCATGGTCCAATTTTGGGATGCGACATGTCAAATCACACAAGCTGACGCCCTCTCGAATATGGGCTCGCAAGATATCCGGTTAGAGTTCAGCGTAGCCGAGCGGCTATGCTTTAGAAACCGCCTCACCCCCCTACTGCACAGTTTTCGTCCTAGAGGCTTGACATTTATTTTTGGCGTATAGGGGGTAGGGACCTTTCATGTCAAACAAACTTTTTTTGAAACTTGTTAGTTTCCAAAATATAAAAATTCAAAATTTGAGTGTTTTCAAAAAATCTTAAAAAATAAAAAGTTTTATTATAAAAAATAAAGGACATAGTGGCAATTCTTTTATACCCATAGAAAACTTTTTAGAAAGTTTGGTTTTATGAAAAATCACCTACTTTCTCAATTGAACGTTTTCATTTTTGTCCTTGAGTTCTGGAACTTAGCATGGCTATAGAGGGGGTAAAGACTTGATTTATGCCAAACAAACTTTTTTGTAAAAATCATAATTTTGGAAATATAGCCCATTTTCAAAATCTAATTTTGTTTTGTCCTAGAGACTTGAAATTTAGTATGGGAGTAGGGGGGGGGGGGGTTTAAAGGCCATTCATTTATGTCAACCAAACTGTATTGTAAAATTCGTAATTTTGGAAATATAGCCCATTTTCAGAAAATAATTTTGTTTCGTCCTAGAGAATTGCAATTAGGAAAGGCGGTAGAGGGGGTAAAGGCCATTCATTTATGTCAAACAAACTTGTTTGTAAAATTCGTAAATTTGGAAATATAACCCATTTTCAAAAAAAAATGTCTTGTCTTAGATACTTGCAATATGGTATGAGGGTAGAGGGGGTAAAGGCCATTCATTTATGTCAAACAAACTTGTTTGTATAATTCGCAATTTTGGATATATAGCCCATTTTCAAAAAATTATTTTGTCTTGTCCTAGATACTTGAAATTTGGTACGGGGTTAGAGGGGGTAAAGGCCATACATTTATGTCAAACAAACTGTTTTGTAACATTCCTAATTTTGGGAATATACCCATTTTGGAAATATGTTTTGGAAAAATTTGGAAAATACACAATTTTTGGACTAAGGGTGGTATAGGGTTGGTGTATGAGTTAACATATGACTTTTTATGTTTTTTAGTTTAAACATATAGCCTACATTCCCAATATTTCTAAGAAAAATTTGAAAAATACACTATTTTTGACTAGGCATGGGATAGAGGTAAGAGTAAGAGTTGAGAGTCAATGATAAAACTAGGAGTACTTTGGATTTTTTTAAAATTTTAGTGTGTTGTTGTTGTTGCTTACAAACTCAGTGATAAGCATTATGCTGTCATAAAAAGGGCTGAAATACTTTCCAAAACCAAAAGAAAAAATCCACTATATACATTGACAAAAGTAACTTATCAAATAAGCCAATACAAAAAGCCAACAAAAGGCAACAAAAAACCAACAAAAGCCAACAAAAGCCAACAAAAGCCAACAAAAAAGCCAACAAAAAGCCGACAAAAAAGCCATTGTAGCATGCTGGTAGTTGTGTGAGTTGTCATATTGACCGATAGGTAGCATGCTGGTAGTTGAGTGAGTATTGATACCGACCGCTAGATAGCATGCTGGTCGTTCAGTGAGTGAGTGTTGATATAGAGCGCTAGGTAGCACAGATTACCTTACTACAGATGACCGACAGCCATGCTAATTCTTGGCAACTAAGACTTCAGCGCTGTCTGGTGTTTGACCGCGGTACTAGTTGACGTGTAGCACGGCCGTGCGGGTAGCCTACCCCACCCCTTCCCCTTGTTCCGCTAAATATTCTCGTCCTAAATGCTCTTCCCACTTCAATGTTCCGAAAATCACACTCTTCCCAATACTTATAGCACGTTTTTAAGTGTGGAGATAATCATATGATCTACAAGAAATAAATCACATTCAAAATACCAATAACAGTTTTTTTTAAATAATACTTAAGTGGGAAACTGTGAATTCCAGAACTCTGAAATGAACAATCACAGCATTTAGGACATGTTAGTTAGTTATTGTTGTTTTAAGGGGCAGAACTACGAGGTCATCTGCCCCTATTTTAGGACATGACCTCATCAATAATTTACATGTTTATAATTCTTTCAGGTGCAATTGGATCATATTGCATTAGTGACAAGAATTAGGCTACTAAAAGGCCTGCAGTATATTATCACTCACCTTAAAAAAATGGTCCCTTCCAATTAACCACATTAGGCCTAATTAGGCCTATAACCAGTTATTAGAATAAACTGCAAAGGAAAAGTACTGGGAAGGGAGAATATTCATATCTTAAAATGCTTGATGCTATTAGCAATAACAGTAAAATGTTAAGAGAGAATGCTAAGTGAACAGGTGGTGTTACCAGATCACACTAAAATTGTTAGTGCACTTATTGCCTAATTCATTGGGAGACTGATATTTCAGAAAAATAATTGGATATTACAAAATTTCTATACAGTAGTTCATTTCATATTCCCTTTAAAATATATCCAGTTCACCAATTTTACAGCGAGAAATACAGCAAGTACATCAGAAAAATCATCGCACACTAATACAGTAAATTCTATGACATCCTGTGAAGGGGAAAGGAAAAATAGGACTTTCAATGAAAAATAAGAAAAACACTCAATACTGCTAGAAATCACCATGTTTTATTTAAAAAGTTGTCGAAGAAGTAAATTAACAGCGAGAGCCAAGGTCACACTTAGCAAAAATACAGAAATCAAATCTGGTCATAAAAGTACGCGTTGAGGCATGTTCCTTTCTTCTTTCTTGCCAAGGCATAACAGTAGGCTATAGTACAGGGTAATGAACCTCTTACCTCCTTTATGCCATGGCAAAAACTGATGAACACTAAATTCCTACAACACATGCAAGTTTGTATGTTGAAGCAATAAACTTAATAAAATATTTAATGCTTCAAATGGAGAACTTGAATTTGCTGATATGTGTATGGTTGCACCTACTATAACTACATTTTCAAAGAATCTCTTATTGTAGAATCATAGTGTTGTTGATATTAATTCATTTAGGGCTTTTGATAACATTCATTTAGCCCCATGTACTTGGATTTGTATGATAATCTGTGTTATTGTAGTATCTGTAGTAGTGTGTACTGCTCGGGTCTATGCTGCGTGTACCTGAGAGAAATGTGCATCGCAGAGGTGTTGACGAGTGATGAGGTTCCTCGGTCCGTGCATAGTACAGAACCAAATATATTGGTCGGTGACTTACTCACTCATTCGTAACATCACAGTGGTTTGATCAACGGCCCTATGTTAGCAGTAATGGAATAGAAAGGAATAACAAACATCACGGCGGGCTGTTGACAGACCCTTCTCTTCTCGCCTGACCCTTCCCCTCACCTCGCAAGTTCACAGAGCTTGGACCCGAGCAGTATAGCCTACTTTTTATAATTCAGGTGACAACTGGAAAGGAGGCAGCCATAGCCTTAAGTTAGGACCAATCCCAGCGTTAGCCTGGAGTGGAAGTTGGGTAGATTATTAGCTTGGGAATAACCTAACCCCCAAGGGAAGATGATAAAGAAAAGGAAGTGGGTTTCGGACTGGAGAAAAAGGATGGAGAAATAGGACGAGAGTCCAAAAGAAGTTATAATTTTAACTTTAAATGTACTCAAAGGCAGCTGCCACTGCAAATCCGCTCTCCGATACCTAAGGTGGGTAGGGACCTGGGCAAAGCTAACAGGAAACGCAGCTGGAACTTGGGCTGTTCTCGAGAACGCTGCTTTAGTGTATTCCCTCTCAAGCATACATATGCCTACTATGGGGAACGGTGATGGTCTGGCAAGACAAAGAGTAACAGATTTATTGTGTATCTGTTCAAAGGAGTTTGTTTTTAAACAAGTAATTTGATGAATGCCAATAATTTGAATCGGTTTTGATATTTTTAGTTTTTGAAATTGTAGAATTTCTAAAGAGCGACTTAATGCTTCCAAGAAGGATAGGGATAAAGCAATTATACCTTTGGGAATAATTTTGGTAAGTATACCAATAGTTGCATTTAGAAATGGCTAAGCTTTTACCCAGCAAGGCGCCGACTAAAAGTTTAGACAATGAGAAACACTTATATTTTGAAAAACCAATCATAAGTGTTGGAGAGAATCTCCACAAGCAGGAAGCTGGCGTAGCGAGCTATGCTTGCCTTACTGGCCAGTTAGAATTAGCTATTAAAGCTAAGAGAGACTTTACTAAGTTACCAACTAAGAGTTTTTGCTCAAATGCAACAAGTGGTGAAAACCCTATCAATAGATTTATTTGCATTAAGTGGGAAGAGTCAAGGAAGACAGGATCTTGCCTAACCGTTATATTAGAGAAATGATAAATCCAAAAACAAATATTAATTTATTTAACAATGTTGGGTAGTAGTTTTTGTAACAAATATATAATTTTGATTTTGTAACAAATGGGGTCACAGACCTCCGAAAACATCTAAAGTTTGCGCCAGGCAATTAACAATTCTTTTGGTTTCAAACCTTTTATATGCTTTAAAATCTTCGTAAGATTTTGAAATGACGAAGATAAATAAATGAAAAATTTAAAGATAACTGACGTAATTAAAGTTAGACAATAAGTCAAGTACAAGGTGTGTACTTTAAGAATTTCTAGATAAATATCTTAGAAAGAGTAACAACTTCGAAAGTAACAACAACAAAAAGCAGGAAGAATAACATAGAAGTTTCTATGACTTCTTATATTAATACAGAAATACTTGGTTGGATTATGCAAATAGGGCAGGTCACTTATTGTGAAACCTGAAGAGAACAATCGAAAGGAAGTTTCTAGAATTCCTATGTTTAAGTAGGGATCACGAGACAAATGGGGCAAGTTTCCCTTTCGTGAAACTTAGTGATAACTCACTTATGAGTTGAAAGAATTGTATTGTTTTAGATCCCTTATTGGGGGGTGGTTGGATCTAAAACGGAAGAGTTATTGTGTTAATTTATAAGGAAGTGCCTAAAAGGGGGTAGCTTCCCGTAGTCGGGCAAGCTGACCAGTGTAGAGTGTTGTTTAGTGTTAGGATGCTAGGGGGCTATCCTATAAAAGACGTAGGTGTGTTTTAGGGGATGGAACTTAGCGTACAGGTCGACGTGCTGGTCTTCCAGCTGGCTGGCTGGTTATATAACCGACGTGCACGCGTCAGCTATATGGCGCGTGCTGCTCCTAGCAGTCGGGCCTATACGGGAATACAATGATACTTGTGCTAGCAAGTGTCTGGCTACCGTGTGTCACGTCTAATCGTGACTGAGGATTCAGGAAGGGAGTTAGGGCGTAAAGAAGCGTGTAAAACAGTAATACAAGTGTAGTGTACTGACCAAGTATTTATTGGTCAGTAATATGGAATTATGAGTCCCTTTTAAGGGATGTAGTAAATGTTACAATGTAAGTGTACAAACTTTTGTATACAATCTGTGGGTAAAGGTTACAAAGTACAGGATTCTGAACACTGCTGACTCACCTGATGATAACAGCGATAGCCTCCGGCCGACGCACTGTAAGACTCGTAATTGAGAGAGCTTGACCTCTTTAAGGCTCCCTCTTATATTCTCCGGTCGTTGTGTTGTCAGCATTCCGCTGCATAGATGCCCCAGTTAATTGTGTGTCGCTGTTTGTGGTAGTGATGCAAGTATTGGGTAAGCTTTCCAGACTGGTTAGCTGCCCTTGCGGTGTTAATAGATGTTGGTCTGGACTTACAAGATTTGCCAGTTAGGGGTGATTTAAATAGATGATGGGGGGATGGCCTCCAGGGGGTGCATACCCCTGGGGGACTGTACAAGCCTCTACCCCTATTTAGTTCGCGTCCCCGCGAACGGGAACGGAACTTGAGGTTGGGATGTTGATGCAGCAGTTAGTTCTTGAAGCCCCCTCGTATCTCCTGTTGGTGTCCTCTTCTTCGGCGTCGTATGATGTGGTGATGTCGGGTTGATGTGTAGGTGTGAGATCAGCTCGTGTTCAGAGGGGTGGGTAATGGGATATACATATATATATATATATAACATTGACATTGGCATAGACATTATAAAAATAGTGCATGAAAAAAAATCGATATTGACATATTGAAAGTTTGAAGAAAAAAAATACATGGTGCTGATAGTTATTCGGTACATTGTTGTGCAGGGAGGAAAAAAAACCCAGGGCTGGACGGATGATTGTGTCGTCCGCCCTATCTTAGGGAAAAAGTGCTCCCTGCAATGAGAAAGAGAGAAGAAATAGACAAAAATGGGTGTTCCAGGGTATAATTTAAGGGAAATATTCAAAATGCATTTATTGATTTGGGATAAAACGGAACACCCTGACAAATGGGGAAGTTAGAAGAAAGAAAAATGAAAGAAAACAAATCATAGACATTGAGTACATGTGATTTTAACAAACAAACAAAAAAGTATACCGTTTAATGTGCTATGTTGCGATGTTCGTATGTTGACATTTAGGAATATTATTGATCACCGCCGCCGACAATGTGGGGGTGCGAAGTATTATATATATATATTGATTTCTAGTGGAATAATTGCCCGTGGGCGCATGAATTTGTATTAAGTTACCCTTTAAAATTATCAATTACAATGATCTTATATCTAACTTAAGCGCGCTAATTTCTTATGATTCTAGTTTTTGGTACCTCGCGTGCACGCTACCCCCTTGTACGTACGCTTGCCGTCTCACGGCTAATCCTGTACGGCCACTTCCTGTTATGGTTTAGTGGTCGTACCGCTTGAAATGTATCCTTAATTCTTAATCTGTGAAGCATTCCCTGTGGGTGAATGCTTTCACACTTGACAATGAGAGTCGCCGCCACAAATCGGTTGCGCCCTCATTGCCGTAATTTGCGCCGCATTTTTGACGCCTTATGTTTCTTGTGTACGTTGATCTGCCAGCGAGCCTGATACCCCACAGGTATCAGCCGTGCTGTGCAGATGTTTAAAGTGTAGCTGTAAAAATGTGGTGAGCCTGTAAGTGAAGATGAATATTAAATATAAATTAGTGCGCACAGGTGTAATACAATAATAAGAGGGCATTAATAGCATGCTGCTGCTATATGGCAGCAAAATCATAGTCACCAGTGCCATATTCCTGGTGACGATGCCTGGAAAAAAATGGAGAGGTTAATAAAACATTTAAATATTGCCTATTTTCTATGCCGCTTCCTGTGGTAGTGTGTCCACAGTCTGAAGCTCTTTTGACCTGTGAAAAAAATGGCATGGTTAGTGTTAATCGATGTATGGCCGGGCTTACCCTATACGGTGCCGTAATGTCGTTTCTTAATGTGTTGTCGGTCTTACCCCGGTAGCGGAATTTTGGTTACCGGGTGCCGATATATTCCACCTCAATTATACTTATGTTAATGTATTATCATATATTCTAATGTATTATAATGTATTCTAATGCATTATAATGTATTGTAATGTGTTATCGGACTTATCCTGATGACGGATTTGTCGGCCATCAGGTGCCGATCGGCGTTATCTTAACACTATCTATCTTAATTATGATTAAAAATAAAAAAAATGGCTACTATTACTAAGCCGAATGGGTGGCCTTACTCTATTGCCGAAATGTGCTGTGCCATTACTCGGCAACAGCGGTTAATGAATTTGCTTAATCCTAAGTTGCGTACCAAAGTGCAACTGTCTTATTTGCTAAATTTGGACCAGAGCGATCGCCTGAGGCAATTTACTTCCTCAGGGCACCACCCGTACGAATCCTAGAAACACCGGTTGTCTCTAGGGTCGCCGGATTCCGCTCCCATAATTCTAGTTGTCGACGTCTATTCTAGGTCTTACTAACTAGTACTAATCTAGTCACAGGCGGCTTACGGTGCCACGAAGCAAACCGTTTCGCCTGCTGTATCATCCTGCTCGTTACCGTTGTTTTTCCATACGTTGTCGTAGTTGGGTTGCCCACTTTAACCCCTTTGAATTGCTCGCTGTGCCCCTCATTTAATGCCCTTGGCTGCCCGATGCGTCGCCATTTATGTGGGCATTGGACATTGTCCAATGGCATAGTATTATCTTCGCCTTTATTGGCAATCGTAGTATGCTTTACGCAGTATAATAATCTCTTCGCCTTTATTGGCCGCCGTAGTATGCTTTTCGCAGTATAATAATTCTCTTCGCCTTTATCGGCCGCAATAATATTTCACTCCCGCGCGTGGGAGTCTTGCTTCCCGCTGTAGAAGCCGTACTTACTTACATTTACCTAAGAGTCTAGTCCTAGCTTGGTCGTCTCTAGGGTCAACTTCTGGGTCCGGCGTGGAGCGAGCTATTTCTCCCACCATCCTCAGAAAGTCTTCCCTGCAGGTTTTGGCGTCGATGACCGTGGCACATAGTGGGTGTAGCATCCCTTCCTCCCAGGGGAAGTTTAGGCGCACCTAGGATTCCAGAGCTTGCCCGGTCAGGCCGCGAGTGCCTCAACCTTACGTGGTTCGTCTGTTTGGTCTAGTCGTTAAGTTGAGTAAGGTCACTGAGCTGTTGTGCCAACTGGGGTAAGGGTCAACATCACCTTCCCCAGCTCTGCTCCAGTGTGGTGCCTCTGGCCTTCGGCTTGTGCCGCTATCACCAATCAGAGTGTTTCAGATTCCTTTTCATGTAATAAAAAATATATGGGCGTAACCTGTGTAAGAAATTTAAAAATGTAAAATATTTCAAGTGTTGTGGGGTTGTAGAGCTTCTAAGTGCATAGACTACTTTAGGTCTACTATTGGTACGTCGGCTGTCCAGCGATAATGCTCTGTTAACCTTAATGGAGGTGTTAGTAGGGTCTATGGCGTCAGGTATCCTGTTATTAGGCTCTGGGGGTAGTTATTAGTAGAGTGGGCTGAAAGCATGGTAGGAAGAGGTTGCGCATCTTTGGGCTCAAATAAATGGTGGCCTTGAGCCGGTAATGCTGCTAGGATTGCTCTTACAATGAGTGGACGGGGGAGGTAATTCCCGGGATTGCAAAAATATAAAAATTCCATGCAGGTTTGATAGTAATAACCCTTGGTAAATGGATGGGATATTCCATGCACGTATCTGGATATGAGGCATCTGCACTCATGTACGGATAGGTGTAGGGTGAGGCGTAATAATAATATATTCCTGTCATGCGGGAGTATTTAATTTAAAAAAAGGTCAATATATGATTGTGGCCTCATCTCTCATTTGGAGATGCGCATTATGCTTAATTGTTGTTTGCCGACCCACCCCTAATACTCAGGTGGTAGCATCGAGGTCCAAGGCGTAGTAAGCCCTCTTTTTAAACGCATGAAGTCTATCAACCCCTATGTGTACTTTGTAATGTAGTGTAGGTGTTTTCATCGTGTTCATGTGTCTGCGTTGGTCATGTTGGACGTGGGAAGGTTATTGGAAAGGAGTAAGGTATTCAAAATGGTAGCCTTTGGGTGGTATGTCGGTAATCCCGCTGTGATTATCCACCTATGCTTCAGTCATTCTCCCTTGGTCCATGTCTGTTCTCTATCCACTTCTTGGGATAGTAAAGCGTCGTGACGCTGTGACGTCACGACTTAATCTGGTCTGCCATTTGTAGTGTGAATGTGGCCAGTGGTCGTAATGCGACTGGCCATGTCCTAATCGCCGGTAATGATTTATGAGAACTAAAATCGAAAAAGGAAGTTATTAGGGGGGTCTTGTTTCCTCAGAGCCCCTGTCTGTGTTAGCTCCTGATTAGTGAGCGCGTGTGTGTGTGACTATGTTCCGCTACACCACGCGGACGGTTGGTCTGTTATAGGCTAAGTCCTAATGTGTATCGCGTGTATGGGCAGGAGGTGCCCGTGGCCTGTCAACGTCTTTGAGAACGTGCTCCTATGGGCCCAAGATAAGTTCCGGTCTGTCACGTCTGTCCATTGCTAAATGTCACAGTTGTTTTTGCGTGTTAAAAAATGTGTGGCATTATGATTGCTTTGTGCTTGTAATTTCATGGTCATTGCCGATACAACAATAATGCCTGTCACCAGCAGTATTGCAATGTGACGAAATCTGCAAGTCAGTATTTTCGTCATGTTGTGCTTACATTTGTTTGTGTACGTGATTTTTCGCCAGTATGTGAGTGTTGCCATTGTTCTAGATTCCGGGCGGACCAATGTAGTAATTCGTCCTATTTAGCTAGTACTGTTGTGTGGCCACTATTCCATAAGACCTTTGTCTTACGAAATTTCTATACCTGTGTCTGGGAAATATATTTTCCATGTCAGGTGTAATTGAAATTTTATGCCTGGCTTTTGGCCGAAGGAAATGTGGTATTATCTGGTTCTGTGGTTGTATGGCCAATTTCGGCGTGATTGAAAGCCTGGATAGTTATTTTCCATGGTGTCCAATTTTCGCTGGGATTTGGACCCGTGATCTATGTAATTCTCTGTGTTCTGTGTCTGCGTTGTGTTTCAGGGATTGAGGTGTCCTCAGTGTGGTTTTTGCTTGTGTCTCTCGTACCAAAAATACCATTGGTTAGTTAGTTTTTGGTACGAGTGTGGTGTGTGATCATGGGTTCGGACCCGGCTTACTGTAAAGACTTGTTACGACGCTATCTGTGCCGTATATATTACGGCACATGTACCGTGTATTTGAAATGCGCAGATGGGAATACGCATTCCTGTGAAGAGTTTGTGTGTTTTTGAATTCTCCTCGTAGTGTAATTTGGGGAGTTGTGTGGTTCTGAACTCTGCGTAAATGAACGCGTATTTCCCAGGTTCGTCTGTAGTGCTCCCAGTCAGTCTGTGCCAGCAAAGGTCGCCCACGGTGAGTGCGTTATCGCTGACGCGATAGTCTCTAGTTTCACTCACGTGTGCGTTATCTTGTTAGTTGCTTGCCAATGCTCCGTGTCTGTATGTTTGTGCCTCTTAGCCTGAGTGCTAACTCTGTAATTGCGAGTGGGGTTTTCCGCCATACAAAAGAACCTCTCACTACTACATTCGTGTCCCCAAGTTTTGTGTTAACTGTAAAGTGGGTCGAATATGTCCCTATCCACTGTACAAAATGTCGTTGTACACGAGTGTCTCCGGGCCACTAGTCGCGTGTTTGGTGACTAGGTGCCGGAGGCGATTTTGTTGTTTTTCATTTATGAACATCTGTTAGTGGAACTGTCCCAATCTGTTTTAGCTTCCTACTTTTCTATCCTGCAACTGGATAGCTACCCGACCTGACATTCCTGGTATTCAGAAGGTTGCGGGTTTTGAGACCGTCTTTGCCCAGAGTAATTGTTTCTGGTGCCGTTCTAGGCTGTGTCTCCGGGACAGTTCTGTCGAGTGTTAGGATCGTATCCCGGTGCGGTCAGTGAGGTCCGAAGGCTATTTCTTGGCCTTCTTTCCACGACTGCCAGTGGGATCATTTCCTTTTCTTTTGGTAGTGTATTACTGTCATGTGGCAATGTAAATTGACTGTGTGCCTTCCAAAAATATGTAGGGTTTCCCAAAGTCTGGGATTTTCACCCTATGGTGTGTGTGCGTTTTAGCTTGCGTGTTGTTATGGAGGTGAAAAAAAGTCATGTTATAGGCAGTGTAACGTGTCACGTATGCCTATGGATTAAATACATACAGTTCAACTTGGCCACCGTCCTTTCTCCGGATTAATGCGTGAGGCAAAAAAAATGAGTTATGCCCCGCTCCGAATTAAGAGAGCACTTTGGGAAAAAAATAGAGAAACTATATTGTTTCTCGCCTGCCCACAGCGTTATGCTTATTAAGGCGGGTTGCCCGACGGCGGTAGCCTGTAAAAATTGTGTCGTAAACAATATGAAAAATGTTTAAAAATGAGAAGTAGGACCTGAGTGTAGTATCCGCCCATTAGGTGACGTTAGTACGGCAGTACTCTAGTTGCGTCTCAGGGGAATCTACCACTTTTGAAAAATAGTTTGAGATTCTTAATTCTTGCTACAATCAGGGCTCTCGCCCGCCACAAGAGAATCTATCAAACTGTGGGACCGGATCATAGAACATTTAGTCATTTCCACCTAGAAAGACCCGCTTAAGCTCTATGCTGTGATTTGATGCTTAAGCTGTGTTCGGAATATCTCTTTCCGGCCTTAAGCCGCGTGGCTCACCTGATGGGCTTCCGCTTGGCTTTGCATATTAGAAACTTTACGTTATCCAAGTTATAATATGGACCAACAATGCTCAATAATCATGGATGGCCTGTGAAAAAAATGCTAGGAGCCAAAAAAAAAAACAACCAAGAAGAATTTAGAATTATACACCTTTGGTTTAGCCATGTTGCCCTGCATATACATGAAAAAAAATGTGCCGTTTACGTTAGTGAGTCTTTATGTGTTTATTGCCGTATTTCTCCCGTGTAAACGAGCTTATGTGTGTCCCTAATATAGGTGCAAGTGTTATTAGTTTATTTCTGTGTCCCTGGTGGAAGTCGTTATTCCCGTCCGAGCGTCCGTGCTCTGGAAGGTGAAGACTTCCGCCCTGTTACGAGGGTATAGGCCCCTGAAATCCACTGAGGTGCTCCTTTGCTATTTTCCGGCGGAATTTCTAGCAAAGTAAGCCTGGGCCTACTTCCACCGTAACGTCTGTGTGCTGGTCTGAGTGTGCCTGTATTCGAGGGCCTAATTGCGCTCTGCGCTACCCTAGTAGAGTTTACGGGGGTGTGTGTATTGTTGACTGAGTGGTTTTGTGGGGTAGGTAATAACACCTTTCCTATACCCCGTGTAACGTGTGTTAGTGCCTGGTCAAAATGTGCGGGCGTATATTGTGCATCCTGAGGGCCTGAATGCAACACCCTCTTATGCATTCGCACCTGGGTTACGAATGCCGGTGTTCGCCTCCGTTCTGGCAAACTTGCCCTTTGAACTGGCGGTAAAGGCCGCTTAATTGCCTGTCTCTGCCCTGGCAATGTGGTGGCGTGTAGCCTGACCGCTTTCTGGCCTGTGGCCACGGTAGACTCCTGCCATTGTGTTTGCCTATCTGTGTGGGTGTGTGTAGGCTCAATGTGCTGTAGGGCGGGCTCTACGTCCTCAGCCCATGACGTGGTTACCTCCCGTTGTCTGCCTGTCATACTATGTGTGTCTGAGGGTCCTGGCTTCAACTCCCTCTCGTTCGTCCGTTGCGAGGGGGTTGACCTAGGTTCTGCTGCCCGGCTTGGCAAAATTGCCTTCCGAACCGGAGCGAAGGGATGTGTAATGGTGTAAGCTTGTCCCCGCAGTGTATTGGAGTCTAACCTGGCCGTCTTCTGGACTGTGGCCATGGTGACCTCCTTCCCGTGTGTGGCAGTACATGGCGAGAGGGACATCCTCGCAAATTGCCGAGTTAGCGTATCTACGCTTATGTCCTCTCTCGGCTGGGCTTGTGGCCCTACCATGTACTCAGAAATGGCCTAGTGATCCCGGAGTTCCTTATGTTCGCCCCAAATTTGGGCGTACTGCCTGTTGAGGCACATGGCCTGCTGGCAAATTGCTGTATCCGTGTGGTTGTGTTTTGTATAGGTCTGTGGCCGCCAGTTGTACAGTTGGAGAAACGCCTGTTCGCGAATTAACTCCTTGTACTGAGTGTGTAAAATCGTGTAGTGCACCCCCATCCTCTCGAGGGTTGCATTATTTATTACGGGACCATGTGTGGTGATCAATTGGTCGTGTATTCTGTGTCTTTGGATATGGACCCTATTGAGGTGTTCATGGATGTGCCTCAGGTGCGTATGTGCGCATCTTAATCGCGCTGTCCTACCCTCTGACGGAGTGTATGGCTGTTTGCCCTGTATTGCCCCGATTTTTGTTTGTAGTGCCCGTATCTGTGTTTGCCGGCTTTGTATGTGCCTCTGGCATCTGAACAATAATGCTAATAATATTGGCGTACCCCTACTGCCTCTATGGCTTACAATCTCTGTTGTTTCTGCATGAGGCGCCATTCTGAATGAAGTGTATGCGTCTTTAAATTTAAAAAACTGTGCGTGTTTGGCAGTGTATCCTGTATCTCTCTAATTCTTTCTGGGGCTGGGGGGTTGGTTTGCTAAGAATTTCCCCTGTGTAGACAGTGCGAAGCAAAAAAAACTGCTTTCTGTCTGAGAGGAAAGAAAAAAAAATCAGTCTCGCTTGGCTATATGCGGTATGGAAGGGGTCGTTTCTACTACGAGGGCTCGTTGTTTGAGTCCTATTTTACTGTGCGTAGTAGAGGCGCCTCCACCATCTGTTTTAGATCCCTTATTGGGAGGTGGTTGGATCTAAAACGGAAGAGTTATTGTGTTAATTTATAAGGAAGTGCCTAAAAGGGGGTAGCTTCCCGTAGTCGGGCAAGCTGACCAGTGTAGAGTGTTGTTTAGTGTTAGGATGCTAGGGGGCTATCATATAAAAGACGTAGGTGTGTTTTAGGGGATGGAACTTAGCGTACAGGTCGACGTGCTGGTCTTCCAGCTGGCTGGCTGGTTATATAACCGACGTGCACGCGTCAGCTATATGGCGCGTGCTGCTCCTAGCAGTCGGGCCTATACGGGAATACAATGATACTTGTGCTAGCAAGTGTCTGGCTACTGTGTGTCACGTCTAATCGTGACGGAAGATTCAGGAAGGGAGTTAGGGCGTAAAGAAGCGTGTAAAACAGTAATACAAGTGTAGTGTACTGACCAAGTATTTATTGGTCAGTAATATGGAATTATGAGTCCCTTTTAAGGGATGTAGTAAATGTTACAATGTAAGTGTACAAACTTTTGTATACAATCTGTGGGTAAAGGTTACAAAGTACAGGATTCTGAACACTGCTGACTCACCTGATGATAACAGCGATAGCCTCCGGCCGACGCACTGTAAGACTCGTAATTGAGAGAGCTTGACCTCTTTAAGGCTCCCTCTTATATTCTCCGGTCGTTGTGTTGTCAGCATTCCGCTGCATAGATGCCCCAGTTAATTGTGTGTCGCTGTTTGTGGTAGTGATGCAAGTATTGGGTAAGCTTTCCAGACTGGTTAGCTGCCCTTGCGGTGTTAATAGATGTTGGTCTGGACTTACAAGATTTGCCAGTTAGGGGTGATTTAAATAGATGATGGGGGAATGGCCTCCAGGGGGTGCATACCCCTGGGGGACTGTACAGTATTCCCTAATTAGAAGGGAGAAACAATATAATTTAAGGCGTGTACTAGACACGAAGTTTTACTGACATTAATTCGTGGTACATAAAGCAAGAGAGGGAGGGCACTTATTGAGAGTGACACCTCATTGAAAAAAGACCTAAAGTAACAATTCTATTATTTTGGTTTGTTAGTAAGGGGCTTGGGAAAGATCAAATGGGAATGAGGAAAAGTGTTCATGGCCGTATTTATTGTACACGGACGAGCGCGACGCGGATGAAAGGTTGAACAAGCACTGTTTTCACTATAGTCTGTCGAAATAGATGAAAAGTTCACTGTAGTAGCACAAGAAGTTTATGGCAAAGAAAGTTATTGCAATGATGGAAAATAACTAGTTACACTAGATATGCGAGAGTCTATTGCTTGAGAAAATTGTAGATTATAGTTGAATGCGCCAGAGAAAATCCCAACGGAGGAAGAAACATTAGCTATTGATTAGTAGTTCATAAGGAAGATTCCTTAGTTTGAAAAAGTATTCCCACACGTGAGTGGAAAATACATGACAGTATAACTGGTAGATAGAATGCAGATTCTGGAAGGTTCCAGAGCAATCATGACTGAAGAATAGGGCAAAAGTTAGTCCAGCGGTGGAACGAGCTAAGTATTTTATAGACAGTTGATAATTTAATGGTATCCCACGTTGTGAGAAAATCTCTCATTCAATAAGCATAAGAAATTCTGCTTCGTGTTAAGATTGACTTAGATTGACAAAAGCCCAACATAGAAAATCCCGCGAAGGATGATTATTGCCCCAAATATAGAAATCTCACACTGCCTATAAAATGATCATTAAAAAGCATGTAGCTATTTAAAATCAATTAAATAAGTTGAAGAACGTAGAAGTAGTACTTAGCTTTGCTTCATGGCGAATGCGATGTTTCCTTTGACGGTTGATACTAAAATTCTAACATGGCGTAGAATTTAAAAGTTTGCCTCTCGAGTTGAGGAGACGAGCTTTAGTGGAGCTCTAACTGAACGGGTCGACTTCCGACGTACAAGTGAGACACGCTCAGCGAAGCACGGAGGGACCAGGGAAAGGAAAAGAGTGGGGGTAGGAGACAAAAGGAATACATATAAGAATAACCAACATTGAAACGTTAATTTCTCTTTATGAAATGATCTTCAAAGAGTTGATAGCAGGCAACACTAGCGCAGCCTGGAGGGTGAAAAAGTAGACGAAGTTCTCTTGATCACGGAGATGATAGCTGGCGATGGCGACGAGATCTGGTGGCCAGATTGATAAAGATGTCCTCTTGTACAGGGAAGAATTGAGGAACTTCAGAGATTCGCTGCTAGATGACGCTAGGTGGGTCATGGAAGATATATCTCTAGAACAGACTCACAGGTAACATGAGAGACATAAACAACAAGGAGAAATCAGAAGATCACTGTTGGTGTTTGAGAAAAAGGAAGGAATGAACTATAGCAAAGAGAAGCAAAAGCTTACCCTATCTTACCGTGTATTCCAAAGAATACACCAGAAGTGGGGAAACCACGGAAAACTACTTCTTGGATGGCCGAGGTGAGAATCGAACCTACCTCTTCTCAGTTCTGGCTCACGAAGCTGATTGTTAGTCGTTCCAACCCTCAGACCAGAATTAAATTACTTGGAAACTAGCCCAGGACCTCAGGAGTGGCAGCTACCTCACCACAAGGTGGTATTATGGTAGCACTGAATGAAAGTAGAACGAGTGATAACATTCTCTATAAGGGGCAGATGACCTTGTAGTTCTGCCCCTTGAAACAACAATAACTCACTACCTATAGGTGTATTTTCCAGAGTTGGAATCTGACAGTTCAGCGCCACTGGGCAAAAACAGTTGACGACTAGATCGCTCGCATGGCTTGTTGCCATGGAAACTATACAGCGCTGCCAATTTGAATGATGCTATTTGACCACGTGCTTGTCGCCGATCAGTCGCTTGTTTGGTTGCCTCCAGTGCACACTCTCCTTGCTGCGTTTCATAATCTGTTGTTTTTATGAGTTATAATTGTTTGATTTAATCCGTTAATTACTTTCTTGTGTAGGATTTATACTTATTTATACCTTATACTTATATTTATACTTATAATTCATTAGAGACCGTTATTTATGTATGTAGCAGTGTTAGTGTCAGTTCTGAGCATCAGGCGAACCATTAATTCCATTCAGTCGCGCGCAGGAGCGTAGGCTACCGCCTCTGCTCTTGTAATTAGTATGACTACTGTGATTAGCTTCTGTCTTCTAAAGGGTGAGTTAATAGTCTACACAATGAGCCTATATTTTGTAATACATTTGTGTGTTTCTTGTGACTTGAAACTTATTCTACAGGAAATATAAATAACTAAATTTCACGGAAATAATCACGTGTTGTCGTTTCGCTTTGGTCATTTTTGCTTTATGATAGTATTCGTAATATTGTTATTGCTATTCATTACAATAATTTAGGCCTCTCCTCAATTTGACGGGTTAATATTTTATTTTACAGTGTTCACCGAACAGATTTAAGCATTAGTTTGTTTAAGATTTTTGAAAACCATCTGAGAAAAACTGTAATAAATGTAATAACGGTGCTAATGATATTATGAGCATGAGGAAAAGAGCGGGAGATGGAAGTACGCACGTGCTGGCCAGCAGTATTCGTGGCACCGCTTCCTTTAGTTCAACAGTTCTCCGCCGAACTGTCAGATCCCAACTCTGGATAATACACCTATAACATTCTCTATAATACATAAATTAGCCAAAATACCTTAGGAAACGACGAGAAATAAATCAGGGAATGAAGTTTAAATAGATGTTTCCTCCTCCGCTCTCTGTGACCCACCCAGCCATCCCAAAAAGAATCACGACTTATATAGGCAAAATTACAGCTGTGGCTGCCATTGTTCACATCAACTATCATCAAAACAGTACTACCAACCTCGCCAACACCTGACCATTCTAACCTACGTTTCGTCCAATCCAATGGTTTTTGACAATGGTTACAGCCTAACGCGTCCAGATCAATGTTTATTTTATCAACAGTGATGTTGTATGCCACTTCTTTTTATCAACAGTGATTTTGTATCCCACATGTTAGCAACAATTTGTGCGCCTCAGTGTGTGCTGCTAGCGTGGACCTTGTTGACAGTTGAATGAGATGCAAGCGCTGTCGGAACATGGCAGCCGTTTTTAAAGGAGCAAAATATATAAACACATATTTACATACTGGGTGCCAGGGTATGTTGTCCACAGTGCCTAAAAGCTGCTGCGAAAGATTACGTCACCAGTTACGTTGGCAGCACGGATGTCGCTTGTATCATAACAAACAAACAGTAAACTTTATACTCACCCAGCCATTCATAACATACTGTTGCACTCTTCCAATAATCTAACTATACGCACTGACGATTTCGACAGCCCACAGCCCACACATGTGGCCTTCACCCTATCAGGGACACCGTGCTGCGAACTAAACTGATGACGCAACCTCTCGCATCTGCACTTAGCCATTGCGGAGAACCTTTCCTGGCGCCCTGTACTTTAGCACATATATGATGTGCAGTAGTGACCAGGGTTCCTAATTCCAATAGGCCTACGTAATATCGCCCAGAAGATGAAACAAGGAGACAAGGTATGTAAAAGTTACATTCATGTCTGATGCAAGTGTATAAGCTGCGTTCTACATTCATTCCGATTTAATACCTAGGTAAAGTAACATGTGGGAATAAATATACTAGCTATATCAACCATTACATTGGCATACAATAAACCAATTATATTTGTCTTGTATCTATCTCGCTGTTACAGAAAATCATCGACACTAATTACCAAGAATATAAACTTGCAGCAGACATGAATGTAACTTTTACATACCTTGTGTCCTTGTTTCATCTTCTGGGAGCTATTAAATATTGAAATTAGGATCCCTGGTCACTACCGAACCTCATTATGTGCTAAAGTACGTAAATATGTGTTTCTATTTTGATATTTTAAAAACGGCTGCCATGTTTCGACAGCGCTTGCATCTCGTTCAGCTGTCATCAAGGCTCACTCTAGCGGCACGCACCGAGGCGCACACATTGCTGCCAACATGTGAGATACAAAATCACTGTTGATAAAAAGAACTGGGATACAAAATCACTGTTGATCAAAAAAAAGAAGTTCATCGGGATGCGTTAGGCTGTAACCATTATCAAAACCAAAGTTGTACGAAAAAATTATACATATTTATTACAGCGGAGCGATATACTGCATAATAATTACAGAGCATATAACAAAAATAACTCATTTCAGCCGTGGGGGAAAAATCACTACAGAGAAGTGAAAATATTGCACACACTAGCCTAATTAAGAGCAGTGAACTGAGTGCTGCTCACTAGAGACTAAACTGGGCACTTCTTTGTTTGGCAGCACCATAACGAATAGAATAAGAAATGATATCACTGGCCTAGTACGCCTGGTCCGCCGCAGCGCAGCGCTGGCTCCGATCTGTGATGTAAGTTAGCATTGGCGCTTACGAGACTTTTAAAACCTTGCGACCTGTTTTACAAATTAAAACACCGCAAGATATCCTCATAGGCGCTAATAAGTCCGACATCCCCACTTACTTTACTGTGCCCAATTATAATTTAATAAGTGGTCTCCTGTAATAGTCCAGTTTCGACAATAAGCGAAGACAGAGAGCAAGTTCAAAATGCAATTCGTTTTGCCAGCTATCGGTAAATTAAAAAAATAGAACAGGAAAATTAACCTCGCTATCAGAAAGGATTTCTTCACATTGTTACACATTTTACATTCCCTTAACAGACTTGCAACACAGCAAAAAAAACCCGTACGAACGCAACTTTCAACTTTACCGTAGATTACTATAAAATTCAATAATAACCATAACTTTCACTCCACAAATACCAAAATCAGTAAACTACCATCATTTCAGAAGAACTTAACATTAAACAGACATAGAATGCATAGTCATGACCCCTTCATAGAGTAGGCTATTGCCTAAACCCGATCACGGCTCCTTCAAATTTATTTAGAATATTACAAAAATCAATTATACCCATAAATTTCACTCCACAAACACCAAACTCAATAAACTACCATCATTTCAGAAGCACTTAACATTTAAGATGATGATGATGATAATTGTTGTTTTAAGGGGTCTAACATCTAGGTTATCGGCCCTAACATTTAAGAGACATAGAAAGCACAGCCATGACCCCTTCATAGAGTAGGCTATTGACTAAAACTGTTCACGCCTCCTTCAGCATTACGGTACCTACATATATGTTTTTAACTCATTGTCTTTTTATTCTCATCCCTTTCTTCACCAAAGTAGTCTTTACTGGCATCAAGAGCATTTTTATTTACACCATACTGGACAAATACTTAGGAAAATTAGGAAATATATGTGGAACAGAATAGTCTTTCAATCGCCAGTTGGTTCTTGGGAGAAGTAGGCCTACTACTTCATTCCCTTCTATCACAAATTTGTCAAATTTAACAATTAAATCTTCTGAAAATTGAGCATCACGGATGTAGGACTTTTCAGTAAGTTCCCTATCCTTCCCTGGTATGGCCCTTTTGCACTTGATAAAACGTTCCTTATCTTTAGGAGGTTTGAAAACCCGTCTGACCTCTTTACAGTCCCCATAGCTAGATCTGCATCCTGGTACAAAAGAGCAAGGCATCTTCATTACTCACATTAAGCACTCATGAAAATGTAAGGGCTAAACTGCTGTTTACTTACATTAAATAACAATAAAATTAACACACGAAGATAACGTCAACACACGACAAGAAATTAAATTCCATTTCAGTTAATGCTTCCTACAATAGCATTTCAGGTATTAATACTATGAAGTAATAGTGTAAGCACTTGTATATCAATAAACGTTTGCACAGAACACCACCAACACACTCCGACTGATTAAATACTTAATATATCGCACATAAACACATAAACATATGTCGACTGTAGCGCTGCGTAGCGGCGAGTGCCAACCCGATCCGTAATCATTACATGCTATTGAGGGAGAAGAGATCACACATTATATTCTATTCGTTATGGCAGTACTGTTAAGGTACTGTTTTGAAGATGATTGATTTGAACAAAGGCACCCACAGCTGTAATTTTCGCTAGCCTATAGCCTATACGCTGTGATCCTATTTGGGATGGCTGGGTGGGTCACAGACGGCGGAGGAGGAAACATCTATTAAAACATCGCTCCCTGATTTATTTCTCATCGTTTCATAAGGTATTTTGGCTAATTCATATATTATAGAGAATGTTATCGCTCGTTCTATGTTCATTTAGCGCTACCATTATTTTAGTAACACACAGAAGCTATTTATTAATGTAATCGACATCTATGATTGATCCAACCCATAGGACTGCCTCTCTCACCTTTCAATAAATAACTAAAATTTTAATCCTGTGATTAATGTAACTAATCCACATGTGAGTCCACATGGGTCACTAATACCCAAAATTCCCCCAGCTTGATATTTGGGGAGTGGGTGTAGGTGGGAGGTATACCTCACCCCACACAAAAAAGAAAATTGAACCACATATTAGACCTACACACATCATCCAATAAAAATGAATAGTTTCATTAAGTCAAGGTTTTGGATCAAGAGATCTTACTTAAAAATACTTAAAACATGGCAGGTGTCAGATTGGCCGAGTGAGTAGGCCTAATTAGACAGTAATTACAAGTTTCGAACACTTCAAGTCGCTTACAAATTGATTAGGTTATGTTAGTCGCATCGTGGTCATTGTAGGCCTACATGTTACAGCCCACATACTGTACGATTAATTCAAGTGTACAAAATTAATGAATGAATTAATAAAACAGTGCGTTCTACTCCGGGCGGTGAAGGTCACACTTCACCCATCTAGGGCTGAGATGTAGAACTACAGTAGTACTGCCAGTGACAGCGAGACAGAGGTTATCGAGAGGGCGCGCAAGGTAGTCCCAAAGACTATTTTACAAAACAATTAATTTTCTTTTTAAACAGTTACAGCTGAGAGCTGACTGTAGGATGATCACAGCATTGATGACTGTTTCTGAACACACAATAGCGGTATTGTGCTCAGAGCGAGGGGCAGAATAAGATGCTTCACATTAACAAGCATTAGCACGCTTCCTTTTCAAGATCGAATTGTTTGTGGAGTTTTCATTTGGACAGTGCCGTGAGTACAGAAATGTGGGAACTCTAAACCAAGATATAAACTGGGAGCATAGCGCCCACAATGGGGGGCTGCAGCAACTCTGGGGGTTGGAGATTTGATTCCCCGCACTGACAGAAGCTGTCCTGAGCGTTGTTTTTCCATACTCCCTCCCAGTGGCGATTACTCCTTGTAGGACGTGAGGATCGTCACTTTAAATTTAATTTAAAAAGTGCCATCAAAGGAACCTGACTAAATAATTACAGAATAGCCTAATTATTGATACATACCTTGAGTCATCAACTGAGAAGCGATGAAAGGAGCGTATCTCCAACCTCTACATTTGCAGCCAAGAACACAAGATTCTGAGTGATGTTTTCCCATAACCTACATACAAAATATACAGAATGAGGTACAGAAACCATGAAATAAAAAATCTAACAAAAAAAATTAAATTAAAGTCATTAATTTCAGCTTTCTACGACTACGGAAGTCCACAAATAATAATGCATGGCTCTCATAAGAATCCTATCGATAATATCAGCACTCTCTTAAGAAATCAATTGAATAATAGACCTACATAATGCATTATCAGTACTTACCACAGAAATGGAAATACCGGTACTGGTTTACAGGTTACATCCAATTGAAAACGCCAAGATTACGGCACTTCTTTTTCACAGAATATCAAGAAACACATGTATTTAAGGCGATTGATATTGATAATTGTTGCTCTAAGGGGCCTAACATCTAGATTTTCGGCCCCTATTTAAGGCGAAATCAATCGAAAACTCTGGGGAAGAAAATAATATTGCTGTAATGTACAGAAAATGTATATACACCGCCATGTTTGAACAGAAGTAGTGCGCAGGAAGGCAATGCCGCCAACCTAAAAAATAATGTTTATTTAATGATAAGTGCCGTAATTATCGTCTGTGAGCAAGATAATTGCTAGGAAATGTCAATTATGAATTATGTGTATATTTATTGACTAAATATAGGGATATATTTGCAATTTAATTACAACGCGTATCAAGCATATGTTGGCAAGACGCTATATAGCGCTCCATACGACTGGCCGCGCTACTACACCGATGGTGCCAAATAATCCCTATCTGGTTGACACCCTCTGCTAGGTAGCCTGCTGGTTGTTCAGGTAGTTCTCATAGTCACCGCTAGATAGCGGAAACATACTTTGCGTGTCGCATGCGGCTATTAAACAAAGTTTTACCTCATGAAAAACGTGCTTGTATAAGCTTTGTATATAAATTGAATATGCAATTAACTACTAAGTGTTCAGAACTAACATGTATAGCCTTGTGTAGGGAATATTGGGGTTCTTAGCAAGAAAGAGTGCCTAACACACATGCGTGTACAGCCTTTTGATATGCAGTAAGTACCTGATAACCTTGAGTAGGGTATAAGAATATTTTCAGATGACTACTACCTGTCACAGTGTTTACACTGTGAAAGACCGTTGAAACAACCAGTCTTTATCCTTGTCATAAGCAGTAAGCAGCTGTTACCCTTAACTAGGGGTATATTAGAGGACCGTAGCAAGAATATCATCACAGTGACCACATCGTGAAAGACTGTCAAAACAACCATTGTACAGCCTTGTACTACACAGTAAGTAGCTGTTGGTCTTGACTATGATATATTATAGAACCCTTAGCAAGAATACAATCAGTTTACTACTACTTGTTACAGTGTTCACATCGTGAAATACCGTCTCACTGTCCAGTTTACAGCCTTGTCATACGCTGTAAAGAGCTGTTTGTCTAGACTAGGGTATATTAGAGGACTCTTTACAAGAATATCACCAGTTGACTACTACCTCTCACGGTGTTCACATCGTAAACGACTGTTGAAACAACCATTGTACAGCCTTGTACTACACAGTAAGCAGCTGTTTTGCAGAAAACAACATCCATGATGGAAGAACCCATTCCTAGCTATATGTGCAAAGAGTGTGGAAAAACTTTTCTTCGAGACTATCATAGGAAGCAACATGAAGTATCGTGTGGTGAATTCCATGATTGCAATAGATAGATAGATAGATAGATAGATTGTTTTATTATTTCCATTTGATCAAATACATGTATACAATACATTTTTCATATAGGACACGTCCGAATTTACATCTATCAAATAAAAGTACTAATAGGTATATACAGTAATACTAATACTATAACTATTTATAACTTATTATAATAACAGATCTTAGGAGATACAATCTTATTGGACAACTAATTACACCTTATTCTATTATCATAATATGAAAACTTAATTCTATAAATACAACAACTTACAACTAGGTATTACAATTAAAATAGAAAAGTAAAATATAATTATAGATTTAATCGTTTCTATACACTAAGATATTCAACTACTGAGTAAAAACAATGGCACTGCAGATAAGCTTTCAACATTCTATCAAATGTTTTTATTTTTGGGGGAAGTTTTATATACTGGGTTAGTTTATTGTACAATTTAACTCCTGTGTGAAAAGTTCCTTTTTGATATATGCTTGTGTGTGTGTGTGTGTGTGAAATATGAATGTTTTGATTTTGTCTTGTGTTAAGCCTATGAACATCATTGTTTTTTTTTGAAAAATATCCTTATTCATTAAATTCTTTTTACAAAACATAATACTTTCAAAGAAATATATGCAGGGCAGAGGGAATATGTTTAAATCTTTAAACAGAGGTCGACATGATTCTCTAGTGTTTACATTTGCTGTAATTCTAATCGCCCTCTTTTCTATCCTAAACGTGCTTAGTACATCTGGCGACATACCCCAAAATATGACCCCATATCTTAAGTATGAATGGAAATAAGCAAAATAAGTATTTCTTAATGTGTGCATGCTAGTGCAGGTTTTCAAAATACGTAACGCAAAGCACATCGAGTTCAGTTTAGTATTCAGATATTGTATATGTTTATTCCATTTCAAGTCATGTTGTATCCATAGTCCTAAAAACTTTGTTTCTGATTTATTTTCTATTTGATGACCATTTAATGTTATATTGGGCTTCGCAGGATTCCGATTCTGTATAGTGTGGAAATTTAGACATACTGTTTTTTATAGTTGATTATCAGGCGATTATCTTGTGACCATTTCGTTAAATCTCCTGTAACGGAGTCAGCAGACTGCTGTATGACCTGTTTAGTTTCACCTTTCATTACGAGTGTTGTATTGTCCGCAAACAAAATTTCCTTATGAGAATAAACGTTCTGTGTTATATCATTGATATATAGAAGAAAGAGTAGTGGGCCCAAAACCGATACCGGGGTACTCCAAATTTAATAATTCCCTCACTGGACAATGCTTGATTAAGTAATTTGGTTCCATCATCCTTGTGTCTCAAGCTTACTATTTGTTTACGCCTTGTTAAGTAAGACTCTATCCATTTATTAGCTAGACCTCTAATACCATATTGATTTAGTTTTGTAAGGAGGATTTTATGGTCAACAACATCAAATGCTTTCGATAAATCCAAGAATAGGCCAGTTGCATGTTCCTTATTGTCAATTAATTTCAGTATACTATTAATACATTCATAAATTGCTGTCTGTGTAGATTTTCCCACTCTGAATCCATGTTGTGAGTTTGATAATATTTTTTTTCTATAAAACTTATCAGTCACTTATACATGAATTTTTTCCACAATTTTTGCAATACCAGTTGGTAAGGTAATAGGACGATAGTAATCTAATTCATCTTTTGAACCGTTTTTGTGCGCTGGAATTACTTCTGATAACTTCAAAATATCCGGGTAAGTTCCTGAGAGATTTGAACTGTTTATTAAGTGTGTACGTGGATTTATTATATTTTCTGCACATTTCTTTAAAATTGCATCAGGGATGCCATCAATGCCAACACAAAATTTATTTTTAGCTCTTTTATAACTATTCTTACCTCTACACTTGTGACATGATTTATAAATAAAGAATCACTACATATATTTATTTTATTAATAGAATTTAGTGTATTTACCTGCGATTTATTTAATAATTTTTGTGGAATGTCCAGAAAATATTCATTGAAAGTGTTTGCTATTTCCTCTGGATAATTAATCACTTTATTATTTCTGGTCAGTGTAATGTTCCTTTGTATTTTAGCAGATTTTCCAGTTTTTTCTTTATCACGGACCACATAGCCCCGTTTTTATTAGATGATTGGGAAATAAAATTACCATTATGCATTTTCTTTGCTAGTCTCGTGCCTTATTTAATATGCTAGTGTATTTTTGTAGTATAAATTGAATTCAGGTGTTGTGTGGTATTGTTTATATAATTTGTGTAGAAATTTCTTTCTTTGACATGAATTTATAATCCCTGTTGTTATCCAATTGCTCGTTTTGGTATTTTGAACAGTTCTTTGTCTAAAGGAGAATGCCGTTTCAAAATAGTGTTTTAGGGCACTGTAAAATGCATTAAATTTATCATTTACATTTTCTAGTTTATAAATTTCTGACCATGTTTCCTTATTTAATAAATCATTGAAATATGTAACATTTGTTTCAGTGAAAGACCTGCACTTTGATTTTACTCCATTATCATTATTATTGATTGTTTCGGGTACTTCAAATCTCAGTATTTGTCCATGGTGGACACTAAAACCCGGACAATAGACTTCTATTGAATGGTGATATTTATCTGTATTTTAAAAAAATTGATCAGGAGTGTTTTTACTATTTTTTTAATTCTTGTTGGGGTATTTGCTGTAGGTTTCAGTCCATAGGAAATTAGTAACTGTGGTAATAATTCACAATTTCTATAAAATTTTAAGAAATCCACATTTACATCCCCACAAGTTATTATATCGAAATTTACTTTGCTCATGTTATTGAGTAACAATTCTAATTTATCTAGAAATAAAGGAAACTTTCCTGATGGAGAACGGTATACGCATACAATTATTAACTTAAACTGCTGTCTTTTTACGGCAGGGAATTCCAAATCCTGTTCCATAATTAGATAATCATAAGCTGTTAACTGTTCATGATCTAAATTATTTTTTAAGAAGATACAGGTACCACCATGGCTAATATTAGTTCTAGAGTATTTACGTGCTTGTATAAACCCTGGGAATTGAATTAATTCGAGTTTTTCCTCTTTCAGCCAATGTTCTGAAGTACATAGTGCTGAGATGTATTTAAGTTCATTTTTAAGCATTAGATTTCTGTAATCAATTTTATTACAGAGAGACTGAACAATCTGATGGTAAATTTTAAATTCGCTACTTGTGCAAGCTTGTGTTGGTGATTTATTTACATTATTATTATTATTATCATCATAATTGTTATTTTATTGTTGCTAGACAAATCCGAAATACCATTGTTCCTCTCAGTTAAATTTGACATAGAAAGATCTGAATGCCGAACCTCACGTTTGGCATCTTTTACAAGTTTCCCTGCTTCCACTCTAAAGATATTACTGTTGAACTATTCTTACCATTGAATTTACAATTTTGCAGATTTCATCACTAAGATACCCTTTTCCTAACCTATTTAAGTGTAGGCCATGTCGAGTGTGGAACTTCCTGTCTAATTTACTTACATCTATAATTTGGACATTTGGAAAACTCTTACAAATTTTACGAAGTTTTCCATTTGTAGCCTCTATTTCTACATTTACACATGATTTGGGAATTAAATCGTATCTCTGCGGAATGTTTACAATAATGACATTTATGTTAAGCATGGATGGCAATGTACCCTTTAAATCTTTGATTACCTTTTTACTCTCGTTTCTATAGATGTCGTTTGCTCCAGCAATGATTACTGCATAGTCCTTTGAAGTGAGGGTTGCACACTCTCCTAACATCCCGTTCGTGACCGCTGCAATGGTGCACCTGGCTTTACTGTCGAAGTGACTTCCATTTCTCCGCTTCTCTCCAATACGCTTCTGCTACATCTCACCCGTGACTATCCGCAAATATCCGCATCCTCCTGGATTTTCTCTTTATCACTCTCTTCTTTTCTTCTTGAAGAAAGTCATCATTTTCTTCGACGAGCGCTCCAAATGAATTTGAGACGGGAATTTCAGTTACATGTACCGGTACTCCGGTACCTGTGGTAGTACTTTCAACTATGTGTACAACGGACGTCGTCATGAAGAATGTCGTAATGTTGTGTCGACAGCTAAAAGACAAAAAGCGGACCCGACAAAACATTACCTACTGTCATTGGTCGCTGACAAAAATGGACTTATTGAACATGAGACATCTTTTGAAGGTCGACTTAAATCCTATTTCATAGGTGTAATACGTGTAAGGATTTAAATTCATACCTTAAAGAGTCCAAACAGAAAATAATACAAGCTATGCAGAAAGAACTAGCAATTCACAAAAGATAAAAGTTAATCTTGTGGCTGAATGTAGATTCATTCATACGTCCTCTAACGAAATTACAGATCGTGCTTTTAAAACACGAAATCAGGCCCTATTTTTGGAAACAGACTTAAGTAGTTTCTTGGAAACACAATTTACAAAGTTAACTACAGAAATGGAAGAATCTGAGCTAAAAGGCAGTAATTGGGCATTGTTAGTAGTGGAAGGAGTACGATTGAAAAGAAATAAGTACAATCCCTTGCGTGGAAGCACATATATTCCATTACCAGCAGCTATAAAAGCAAGAAAAGCCTGCATTAATCCTCAAACCTTAAAGGATGAAAAGTGTTTTATGTATGCCACTTTAGCAAAACTGGTTAAGACGAAAGCTGAACGTGTTAGTAAATACAAGGACCTGGAAAGCAAGTATGATTTTTCAGTAATATCGTTTCCTACATCACTAGCTGACATTCCCAAATTTGAGAAAGCCAACGACATATCCATAAATGTATTTGGACTGGAACAAGGCATCAAATTGTTCCCTCTAAAGGTTGTGGATCAAGAGCTACAAGACCATCGCGACCTCCTTCTCCTAAATTCATCATCGGGACAGAACCACTACGTCTTTATTAAAGATTTTGATAAACAAGTTGGACATCAGATTACCCGCCATGGCCATAAGATATATACGTGTAAACGGTGTTTTGCTCACTTTGATAATCAATATGGTCAACAAGAAATGGAAAATTGAAAGAACATAGAGCTTTGTGTGACCAGCATGACATTGCTAGGGTTGAAATTCCTATTAAAAACTCAATTGTGAAATTCTTAAATGTGGAAAAAATGCTGAGAATACCTTACGTTATCTATGCAGATTTCGAAAGTATACTGTTACCATATCAAACATGTCTATCTAATCCTGAGGCAAGTTATACAGCCCCATACCAGAGTCTTGTTCCTATGAGCTTTGGCATATACGTTAAGCCCTCACCAACTGTGGAACACATAAAGACAAAACCTTCCTAGCCAACCTGTTATTTATCGTGGACCTGACGCTGCAGAAAAGTTTATGGACTGTTTGATCTCAATAGCTAATGAATTTGATCGCCTTTACAGCTTAAATGTTTCAGAGGCTTTAACTGAGGATCAAGAAGCAGAGTTCCAATCTTCTGAAACCTGTTATTTGTGTCAAAAACCATTTACCCAAGAGGACTGGAAAGTTCGAGACCATTGCCATATTACAGGGGAATACCGTGGAAGTGCTCACAATAACTGTAATTTGAGGTGTAAAACACGTAACCCAATTCCTGTATTTCTACATAATATGAGTGGCTATGACGCAAAGTTCATTGTAAAGCAATTGGGATGTACTACTGAGAGAGTGGATGTTATCGCTAACTCCAAAGAAAGGTACATTTCCTTCACGAAATATGTAGGAAATGTTAAGCTTCGATTTGTGGACACGTTTCGGTTAATGCCAAGTAGTTTCGAAAACTTAGTTTCCAACTTAACATCATACCCTGAAACAGACAAGTACTTTGGGTAAGAAAATGCAACGCTCATGACTCGTAAAGGGGTATTTTGTTATGATTACATTGATTCATGGGAAAAGTTATGTGAGACGTGTTCACCTCCAAAAGAGGCATTTTTTTAGCAAATTAAGTCAAGAAGATATTAGTAAAGAAGACTATGAACATGCCAAAAATGTGTGGAATCAGTTCAACATTAAAACTCTAGGGGAATATAGTGACCTCTACCTAACTTCAGATGTACTCCTTCTTGCAGGCAGCTTTGAAACGTTTCGAAACAAAACACTAGAAACGCATCGAGTGGATGCTGTACACTTTTTTACTTCGCCTGGTTTAAGTTTTGAGGCAATGCTCCTTTACACAGCAATTGCACTGGAATTGATTCAGGATTACGATCAGATTCTTCTAATCGAGTCTGGAATACGAGGAGGCGTATGCCAGGTGTCTCATCGGTATGCTGAAGCTAACAATAAATACATGGAAACCTATGATTCTGAGAAACCATCGCAGTTTATTACCTATGATGATGCCAACAACCAATACGGGAGGGCTATGTGCCACTCTCTTATTTATGGTGGATTTCAATGGGTTTCTCCAGATACTGTTGATCTAGAAAAACTAAAGGAAGACGATCCTGTAGGATACATTTTAGACGTACATGTTGATTATCCATATGACCTTCATGATCTACACAACGATTTATCTTTCCTACCAGAGTGTACACAACCTAAGAATTCGTCTCTGGAAAAACTAATTCCTCATCTTGGAAATCGAAGGCGATACGATGTTCACTACATGACACTTAAACAAGCTCTAGATCATGGGCAAAAATTGATAAAAATTCATCGTGTGTTAAAGTTTAAACAAAGACCTTGGCTAAAGGCATACGTTGATTTTAATAACAACCTTCGAAAACAAGCCAAAATGGTTTGGAGAAAAATCTGTACAAATTATTCAACAATTCTATTTTAGGAAAAACAATGGAAAATATTTGTAAAAGAATATACATATGTCTTGTGACTGACAGCAAAAGGGCGGAAAAGCTAAAAGCAAAACCGACATTAATTGACAGAACAATTTATGGTCCTAACCTAGCTGCTTTCCACATGGCTAAACGTAACATTGTATTCAATAAGCCTGTACTGTATATATTGGAATGTGTATACTGGATATTTAAAAAACTCTAATGTATTCCCACCACAATGATGTCCTGCTACCCTATTATGGAATGAAAAATCTTAAACTCATGTATATGGATACCGACTCGTTCATTTATTTGGTTAACACCCAAGATGTATATCAAGACAAGTTGGATTTCCTAGAACACCTGGACACATGTGATTATCCTACTAATCATGTGTGTTACTCTACATCAAACAAGAAAACGTTAGGAAAATTTAAAGACGAGGCTTGTGGACAAATTATTAAAGCATTTGTTGGACTTAGAGCTAAAATGTATGCTTTAGACATAAATGGTAAAGAAACCAAAAAGATTAAAGGTAATAGCAGAGGCGTTGTCAAAAATTGTATAAGCTTTCAAGATTATAAGGATTGTGTTATGACAAACGAGGTAAAAAGAATACCAATGAACATTATCGCTTCTAAGCAACATGACATATCTTCTATTAGACTAAACAAAATTGCTTTGTGTCCTAGTGATGATAAAAGAGTGATTGATTCGAATGGCATAGGTACACATGCCTGTGGTCATTACTCAATTATTGACCATGCTTAATGAGTTAAGTTATGGATATGAAAATGCTTTACCTGCATGTAGCAAATACATAAAACAATTTAGGAAATAAAACAATAATACTACAAAACAGAAAACATCACCAATCAAGCATGAAAAGAAAAAAATGGTGTTCATACTTAACAATAAAAAATAGAAAACAAATAAAACCAACTGTACAATTTATAGCAGCTACAAAAATGTATTATGTGTACATATTTTAAATGTATATAAAATAAATAAAAAGTATTGTATGGACACTGCTTGTACATTTTAATTACTACCCACCTCCCACTCCTAATCCAAACTGTTAACCTCTAGTAATGTTAAGAAATTGGCCTTAGGTAGCTAAAACTAGGTAGCCAAAAGTAAAGTATAACCCATATATTACCTATATGCTTTGGATTGAGGTATACAGCCTAGTTATATGTAATGAAAAATCGTGTTTCGCAAATATGAACTTTCGACATGGACTAAATGAAAAACATGTAAACAACAAAATTGAAAAATCCATGTTTCCATACTGACAAAATTCAAAAAATTAAAACTGAAATTTTAAAAACTGTAAATGGGAAATTGGCAAATTGCAATGTGTGAAATATGAAAATGAATTTAAAAAATATTGTATGAACACTGTTTGTACATTTTAATTACTACCCACTTCTCCCCACTCCTAATGCAAAATGAACTTTGTACATGGACTATATCAAAAACATGTAAACAACAAAAATTGGAAAATCCATGTTTCCATATTGACAAAAATCAAAAAACTTTAAACTGACATTTTTAAAATCTGGAAATGGGAAAATGGTAAATTGACAAACGTGTAAACAGCAAAAATGGAAAATCCATGTTTCCATATCATGAAATTCGAAAACTTAAAACTGACAGTTTAAAAACTGGAAATGGGAAATTGCGAAATTGACAAATGTGTAAACAGCAAAAATGGAAAATCCATGTTTCCATATTATGAAATTCGACAACTTAAAACTGACATTTTCAAAACTGGAAATGGGAAATTGGGAAATTGACAAATGTGTAAACAGCAAAAATGTAAAATCTATGTTTCCATATTATGAAATTCGGAAACTTAAAACTGACATTTTAAAAATTGGAAATGGGAAATTGGGAAATTGACAAATGTGTAAACAGCAACATGAACAAAAAATTAAGCCTGTTGGGGTAGTGAACATGTTGTACAGTAGCCTATAAGACTATCATAAGGATAGTTGCATGTGTCCTTATGTACTTTGTGTATGTGCATTAGCCTTTGGATTAGCTTAAGTTAGGTTTGGTAATGTAAGGTTAGGTTAGGTGAGGTTAGGTATGTGACCTTGTAGTTTACTCTTTTCGGAAAATCTAAAATGTAAAATCTAAAATCAAAAAAATTTAAATTTAATATCTTAAAATTTAATATCTTAAAATTTAAAATCTAAAAATAAACATAAATCTAAAATGTAAAATGTAATTTTTTTTTTACATGCATTAATTTAAATTTTAAACGAGGTTTCAGTAGGTTAGGTTAGTTTAGGTAAAGTTAGGCTAGGTTAGGTTAGGTGAAGTTAGGTTAGGTTAGGTTATAACTAAGTTTATTATTATTTGTGCTGTCACATTTGCTCTCACTTATTTTGCTCTCACATTTTGCTCACACCTCTTTGCTTTCACTTTTTGCTCCCACTTTTTTTTGCTCTCACTTATTTTTGCTTTCACTTTTTGCTACCACTTTTTGCCCTCATATTTGCTCACACTTTAAAGTTAGGTTAGGTTAGGTTATATTAGATTAGGTTAGGTAAAGTTGGATTAGGCAGAATGGATGAGGTATGAATGAAATCCACATTTTCTGACTTTCACCTCATGAGGCTGAGTGTACCCAATTCCAGCTCTCAGCCCAGAATAAAATTTCTGAGTTGAGGCGGGAATGAAATCCAGACCTCAAGGGAAACAGCTAAAAAGCTACCCACTACACCAAAATTGGACAATATAAGGCTGGTCTTGATTGTACATGATCAATCAATAATTACCTAATAATAATAATAATAATAATAATAATAATAATAATAATAATAATAATAATAATAATAATAATAATCCATTTAACAAATTACATGGCCGACCTCTCCCTGTGACGTCATTTACTGTCTCAGGGCGTGGCGACCATCTTGCCCATTAGCCCCTGGCCCAGCTATGACTGACCCCTCTATAAGAACAACATAGGGCTGGTTGCGCGCGGCGGCCAACTTGCCCATTAGCCCCTGTGCCAGCTTCGGCTTATATTACCTACTATTGTGTCTAGTGACTTATTTATATGTTTGTACCCATTGTTACCCATTTGCTACTACATTTGTTTTGTTATTAGACATTTTTTTTTGGTTGTCATATTAGCTTTTGAATTAATTATTTGTTTAAGAAAGCCTATCGTCGTAATTTTTCTTCATGACAGGACTTAGCTAACCTAATGTAACGCAAATGTAAATTCGAAATTGGTACCATCATATCATAGGCTTTGCTTCGTTGTCATCTTAAGGGGGGAGGTACACCTTTACAGGTCAAAAAATGTCATTTTTCAATTTATTTTTTTCCTTACAGAATAATCTTTTCTCTTTAATATGTTGAAGGAATTTCATAATTATCTCTTACGGTACCCGATATATGTCCCGTAACGTTTACGCGCGTCACGTAGCTTGTCCTTTTAAACTGTCTGTGACCACACCCACATGTTCTATCAAACAGTTATTGCAAATAATTTGTTGCTGCTCCAATTTCTCGCTCTGTTTCTACTTCTTAGTTGGCATATAGAATCTCTCTGACATTATAGAAACAGGAAGTGATGGTAAAGCTTTTGTTTTGTTTATATTTTGCTCATATTCTTTGATTTTGCTGGGAAAATTCAAAGGTGAACCTCGCATGTATATTCGTTGTGAAAATTTGTGCCAGTAGTAATTCTTCTCCAAGTCATCAACTTCAAATATAACATGGGCAATCAGAAACCGACAAAGAGGCGAAAATTTAGTGGGAATAGTTTTGTAGCGAAGATTAAACCTGACTCTTCTAAGCCACACATCTCCCCTAACCTAGAAAGTGCTTCTGCCAAGAAATATAGAAGTGAATGTGACAGTGTATATAACACCAATAACGATGTTAATATTATTTGTGATGTTAATATAATGTTTCGAGAATTACAGAAGTGCCTACGTTGTGTTTGTGGGGCCAGTGTACATTTTAGTGTAAATAGTAGTGTAGGCCTAGGTTGTAAAATTGCAGTTGTCAGCGAAAAGTGCAACGAAATTGGATCATTCAATAACTGTAACAAAATTGGGAAGAATGCCAATGTTTATTCTATAAACAGAAGGGTGGTGTATGCTATGAGGTGCATAGGTCAGGGTTTAGCTGCACTGAAAGTATTTTGTGGTGTTATGAACTTGGCACCACCAATTAAGAAAAGTACTTTCAGTAAAATAAATGACAGAATTTTGACTGCTAGTACAGAAGTAGCTAATGAATCCACAAGTGCAGCAGCTGAAGAAGAAGCAAGTCTTACTAACAGTAGAGACATATCAGGAAGTTGTGTTGGCACTTGGCTTATCAGAGGACACAGTTCCCAACATGGAGTGAGTACTGATATTGGTGTAAAATCTGGGGTATTGGACGTAGAGGTCATGTCCTCATCCTGCAAGGGATGCGAACAGTTGAAAAAGAAGAGACACCGTAGAATATGCAGAATGGGTAGAGAAGCATGAAATTGTATGTAATATTAACCACAAAGGTAGTTCAGGCAGTATGGAAACGGAAGGTATGAAAACTATTTTTGGTCGGAGTGTTGAGAAATATAAGCTACGCTACATCAACTATATTGGTGATGGAGACACTAAAAGTTACAAGCCTGTTGCTGATGACCAAACTTATGGTTCAGGAACTAAAATATTAAAGAAAGAATGTGTTGGTCATGTCTAAAAGCGAATGGGGACTCAGTTGAGGAAGCTCAAAAGCACAACGAGAGGGAAGAAGTTGAATGATGGGAAATCACTAGGAGGGAAGAACAGGCTGACTGATGCAGTAATTAATACCCTTACAGTGTATTATGGTAGTGCTATAAGGGCAAACAGTTCATCTTTAGATGGAATGAGAACTGCAATTTGGGCAATTTGGAATCACAAATGTTCCACAGATGAGAACCCAACTCACTACTTTTGTCTAAAGGGCCTTGACTCATGGTGCCCATTCCAACGAGCAGTTGCTGAAGGGACTGAGAAGAGCTAACAACACAATAATAATCTACCTCCAGCCATCATGGAATAAATAAAGCCTGTTTTCAAAAATCTCGTTGCAACAGATTTATTGAAAATTTGTGTAGGTGGCTACTCGTAGAGTAATAACGAGTCTTTGAACAAAAAAAATCTGGAAACTTTCCCCCAAAAACTGTTTTTTTAGTTAGAAAAACTGTACAATTAGCTGCTAATGATGCTTTAATAACATTTAATGGTGGTATGAAGGCAAGGTTAAAAGTAATGGAAAAATTGGAACTAGGGTTTGGTGAGTACTGTACACAGATGGTACATGAAGACAATATGCCAGTGCTTTCTACTAATTAAAGGGCACTAGAATCAACAAAAGAGGCCAGAAAATGCAGGAAACGGCTTAGGTTAGATGGGGAAGGACGACAATGTCAACAAGAGGGGATTGTTTATGCAGCAGGATAATTTTGATGCCTCTTCCACCCTTTGGAAAGTTTAACCTTAATTTCCCAAAACTTAAATTTTTACTTTTGTTTTCCTTCATAACTCGAACATTTTTTTAGATCTTTGATGAAATTTTGTATGCATATGTGTCTTTTGTATCTTAACAATGTGAACTAGAACCATTGCCGTAACATTTGTTTTTGTAATTTATGAGTGATCACACCCCTCAAAAATGCCCAAAAAACCTTCACCTATAAAAAAGAGAAAAAAAATATTGTTTCAAAAGATAAGCAAAAGATGTTAGTTCACATTGTTAACACAAGCATTATAAGAAAAGAAAATCCACAGCCTGCTTCCAGTCTCCGACCGGGTCAGGAATTGAATGAATGAAGCCCCCATCTAGCGGCGAGGATATGAACTGTGCCGGCTGCCGAGGCCTGACGCACTCCTCTTGGGCAATGATTAAATGAATGACAGATGAAATGAAATGATAGTGGAGAGTGTTGCTGGAATGAAATTTTGACAGGGAAAACCGGAGTACCCGGAGAAAAACCTGTCTGCCTCCGTTCTGTCCAGCACAGATCTCACATGGAGTGACCGGGATTTGAACCACGGACCCAGCGGTGAGAGGCCGGCGTGCTGCCGCCTAAGCCACGGAGGCTGTTAACACAAGCATTATGAACATTCTAAAATCATAATCTTCCAGAAATGTGATGTTTTGTAGAAATTATCAGGGAAAAGCATGATGAATGTATAAACTTTTCCAAAATTTTGAAAATTAATTCTTACTTACCAGGGACAGTTAATTGCAACTATTTAAATAAAACACTTAAGAGAAAGGACAGTACTATGAGTGCGCAAAATTTCATTTCAACAAAGTGAAGGGATATCGAGGGACAATATTTTAAATATCAGTGATTTTGACACTAGTGAAGGTGTACCTCCCCCTTAAATGTAAATTCAGATATTAGACCCATTTATAATTTCGTAGGGACTTACCTTACGTGCCATATTCCAAGCTTTGTTGTTGTTGATTACTTTTATTTGTATTCGAGGGCTTTCGAGAGGGTTTTAACTTACCTTCAGTTAGGGCCTGATCAATGTATTTTCTTTATTTAATAGCTTTGCGGATTAGCCAAAACAAACCCTCCGAAGTAGGATAGGGGTTTGATTTATTGAATAAAGAAGTTCACGAGATTTTACAAAAGCCTGTTGTTCTAATTTCAGTAGCATTGTGTTTGAGGGTGTACTTCTTTGGCTGTCTTTGACATTTACCTCCATGATACAACCAGATCTCTGGGACCACGAATCCCTTGCCACGCTGGCCTAAAAGAAGAGCATCCGATCCTCTCAGGTCATGTGTTCGACAGATGGGATTGTCTGGGACTACCATTTCGGTTGTTGGTACCCCGGCAACCTCCTCTGACGGGCTCAGTATTTCTAACAAATATGATAGCGGAGACCTTGGCAACCAGGTGGATGGGGCAACTTACGCGAGAAATACTTTCAGATTTGGAGGCCGTAATGGTTCATGTTGACGATTCCGGGAGCGCTAAACGCTATCACCAAGGAGGATATATCAAGAATCTTGAAGTGATAGAAGCCATTTTTCAGTGTTTCTTAAATCTCTTAATGAAAGCTTTCCAGTCGGTCAACACAAATTGTGCCCAATTACATTGGGCGAGATACAAGTATTTATAGATTAGATTAGATTAGATTTTTATTTATCCATTTGACCAATTACCGGTACATGTATGCAATACATTCTTGATATAGGACACGTCAGAAATTACATCTATAAAATAAAAGAACTTACAGGTATATATTACCAATACAATAACTATTTATAACCTATTATAATAATAGATCATAAGAGATACAATCTTATTGGATAACTATGTACGCCTTACTATATTATCACAATATGAAAACTTAATTCTATAAATATAACAACTTACATCCAGATAGTACAATTAAAATAGAAAAGTAAAATATAATCATAGATTTCATCGCTCCTATACGCTAATATATTCAACTACAGACTGAAAACAATGGTACTGAAAACAAGCTTTCAACATTCTTTCAAAGGTTTTAATTTTTGGGGCAAATGTTATATACTGGGGTAGTTTATTGTATAATTTATTTCCTGTGTGAAAAGTTCCTTTTTGGTATATTGTATGCTTGTGTGAGTGTGTGAAATATGAATGTTTTGATTTTGTCTTGTGTTATGTCTATGAACATCATTGTTTGTTTTAAGAAAAACGTCTTTATTCATTAAATTCTCTTTAAAAGACATAATACTTTCAAAGATATGAATGCAGGGCAGCGGGAGGGTCTTTAGATCTTTAAACAGAGGTCGATATGATTCTCTAGAGTTGACATTTGCCATTATTCTAATCGCCCTCTTTGTATCCTAAACGTGGTTAGTATTTCTGGTGACATACACCAAAATATGACCCCATATCTTAAGTATGAATGGAAATAAGCAAAATAAGTATTTCTTAACGTGTGCATGTTTGTGCTAGTTTTCAAAATACGTAACGCAAACACATCGAGTTCAGTTTAGTATTCATATTGAACCCTTGCAAAGAAGCATATGAGACTCAGATTCGGGGCGTAACAGGTCATATTCGTAAGTTGCTGTCAGCTAACGTTAACAAAGCACCATTTATCGAATGTAACGGGTTCCGCAATTGCAAGGATAAAAATCACGCACGCACGCCGCGTACATTACACATGACTCAAGAAAAATCAAAATATCAACAAACACTTTGGCCACGCGCCAACGGACATTTAAACATATAGTGTCGGTACAAGAAAAACAGCTAAAAACACAAAAGAAAAACATGACTATTTACAAAGTTCCCCGGCCAAATCTAACTACATAATTGAAATAATCCAATTTTAGTACATCACCGTTTCTGCATGTAGGACTAAGGACATCCTTCTCAACCCATTGCCCTATGGACAATTTAGCACGCCATCGTAGTCGTCTGCGTTGATTTCTTGAAGCTCATCCCAACATCAAACCACGTGCTGATCATCTTGGTCTCGACTCCTTGGCAGAAAAGTTCAATGTTAAATATTTGCCTATCTATAATCGCTTGCAGGCTACTCAGTTCACCCACAATTGTCCTACTGCGATTAATAGCGAAGACTGGCCCTAATTATATCGCACATACGCACTATAAAAACACACATACAATACACACAATTTATACATAAAATATACATCTCGAGTCCGCGCCACTGGCTCGTTAACAAGTTCAAAATCCTGGCTGCACCAGCAGTCGCTATCTCGTCCGGTATTTCCGTCCCGTCTTATGGACTTCGGTTCTGGTAAGCGCTAATGAGGGTGATACGATACTTCCCCCTTAAAGTTGAACTCGTCGTCTTTAAAAGAATGTTACAGTTTATCACGCGCTGGCGTGAAATATTTAGATCACACAACTTAGTTGATTTTTGAACAGAATGTATTATAACTTTTAAATTCGATACTGCAAACGCTGCGACTTTAGCTCCCCAGAGCTCAGAAAATAAATTAGCTTCACTGATTTTAGAGCGTAAAAATCACATTTCGAACTGGCGTGGAGTATACCTCTGAAGGCTCCACACAATAAGACTTAGATAAATTCGAGCGTCAAAATCACACCTCAAACTGGCGTGGAGTATGCCTCTGAAGGCTCCACAACTGAGTACTTCGATAAATTCGAGCGTTAAAATCACACTACAAACTGGCGTGGAGTATGCCTCTGAAGGCTCCACAACTGAGTACTTCGATAAATTCGAGCGTTAAAATCACACTACAAACTGGCGTGGAGTATGCCTCTGAAGGCTCCACAACTGAGTACTCAGATTGGCGTCAGGCCAAACTATTTATGAGAAACTGACAAGGGCGGTGGAGTGGGGCGGAGTCGGATAAAAACTTCCAGAGTTTTTGTCTCACAAAGATGGGGCTAGTGTCATTCTTCTCCAAATAAATCCAACGTCTCAAATTACTCGAGCGGAGATTAATCCGTTCGGCGGTTCCTTAGATACACACTTCCGCGCGCTTTTTACTACTGACGCCGTCCACCTCGTGGTCACGGCTTGGTCTCTTGCGATTGGCTGATTCAATCGTATGTTCGTTGAGAGGACCTCGTGATTCTTCCTTTATGTCTCCAATTTTGGTACAGTAGTTGCACAATTTGGCCTTGAACTCGACTAATTCTGGCCGTCCCCAGGAATAGCTACCAACTCAGCTTCTGTTGCAATCATTACGAAATGCTGGCCTCCCTAATATCCAAGTCGACTTCCTTATGTGCGGCCTGGGCCGTAGTAATAATAATAATAAATATGAATACTTATTTATCGAAGATCAATAAGGGTTCATTTATCCTCAGCAAGGTTTTGAAATTCGAAACAATTTATTGGTTTGGATTTCAAAAACAAAATCCACTGTAGTAACAACACATCTCTTTAAATCTCACTCAGCTGCTCGAGTGTATGCCCCTCTGACTCAATTAGTGTGCTCCCTTCTCGCTGGAATGTCATTCATATTTTCATTAGGTCTCCCCCTTCTCCTCACGTAGTTGCCACTCCCGTCGTCTCAGCTGCTCGTTGTTTACAAACAAAGTGCGTACTCACGCGCTCCCCGTGGATTTGAGTGTTTGTTTTCAAAAAAAAATATAAATTTTTGGCAATACAGATTCTGCACATATCATCTTTTCTAATCATCAAATGGTTCCCTTCTGTAGTACGGTTTCAAATTGGCGCTATTAAAAACAGATTTTGCACCAGTGCTCACTTCTTCTAATCTGTAGGCATTGTTACCCAGATTCTTAATTACCCGGAACGGGCCAATGAATTTCGGACAGAACTTGGCGAAGACTTTGTTCTTAGGGACGGAGATCGGTGGTCTACGAACCAGCACTAATTCTTGTTCTTGTAACTCTCGGTGAAACTTCTTTCCTCGGTACCGTCTCAGCCTTCGGTCCGCTTGGTTCCTCATGTGCTCCCTCGTTCGCTGGATTCGCAAATCATGCGCTAATAATGGATCCCTTGGGCAAGGAATGATCTTGTCCCAAGTTCTTTCCGGCAATATGTAGTGGTGTACAATCAGTGGGACTTGACCCGTCGACTCGTGCTTAGTAGTGTTCATGCACATCTCAATTTCCCCTACTTTGTCTACCCATTTATTGTGTTCGTTAGGAATCATTACTCTGTAGTATTTAGCGACACAGCGAATTGTTCTTTCGCTCGGATTCCCACAAGGATGACGAATACTTGAAAATATGTGTTTTATTCCTAGGCTCTCCAAACCTTGCCTAAAAACATTGCTTGTGAAATAGGTACCGTGATCGGATAGAATGGATTCCGGCTTCCCAAGCATCGGAATGACTTTGTTCTTAATTCGACTAAGGACCTGTCTTGACGTCGTCTTCTGAATAGGACATAGCACGACCATCTTCGAAAATACATCGACACATACCAAGAGGTGTCGGCATCCACGCTTTCCTTTTACTAAAGGACCAAAGCAATCAATCGCGAGCATCTCGCATGGTTTCTGCGGTAATAGTGGTCTTGGAGGTTGTTTCAGAATAAAGTTGTTCGGCTTTGTGCGCTGACAAGCGTCACACGTTCTAATTACTTCAACAATGGTGAATCTCATCTTGGGCCAAGTAAAGGTCTCCCCTATCGTAGCTTCAGTCTTATCCGTGCCGATATGTGCTAGGCTCTCGTGAACATGCCAAGTTAATCCCCTCTGTAGTGATGCTGGAACTAAGATCCGAAGTTTAGTATGATGCTCATCCACGTACTTATGTAACAAGTTATTCAAGTAGTGAAATCTCGCTTGTTTAGCACTGGCTTCCCGGTACTCCGGTGAATTTGGTTGTAACTCCTTCCTATAGAATTTTATCATCATCATCATCCATGGGTCAGCTTCTTGCTCCTTCCGAATATCCTTCAATCTTGCCAAAAACTCACGAGCCTTAGGTGTCAAGGTAATATTGTGAACTTCCGCTGTTACTTCGTTTCCGTCCTCAGGGTTTCTACTCAAGGCATCTGGTATGACGTTCAATTTCCCAGGACAATGCTCTATTGTGATGTCAAACTGCTGTATGTAGATGGACCAGCGCGTAACTCTCTCACTTGCTATTGTTGTCTTAAATAAAAATGTCAGTGCATGGTGGTCGGTTCTAACAATGATGGAATAACCATAGATCATCTTGCGCCACTGTTGGAGAGAATATAGAATTGCTAGTAGCTCAAGTTCCGTAACTGTGTAGTTCCTCTCATGTTTCCGTAATTTACGACTCGTAAATGCCAAATAGGATTTCTTCTTGGGTTCTTCAGCGTCCTCTTGGTACAGCATAGCACCAATCCCAATTAACGAAGCATCTGCTTGAATGATAAATTGTTTCTCAAAATCCGGATATCCAAGTTTCACACAGTTTTCCAATAAATCCTTCGTTGCTTTAAAAGACCTGTCGCACTCCTCGTTCCACGACCATCGATTCGCTTTCTTCAACATCTCCTGCATAGGCGCTACTGTTTCTGTGTAACCAGGGCAATTTTCTTTGAAGAAACCTGTCACTCCCAAAAATGCTCTAACATGTTTGACTTTGGTAGGTGTGGGAAATTTCTTAATAGCATCAATCTTGGCTGGATTAGGCCGCACGCCCTCGACATCAATTATATGTCCCAAATATAAAATTTCGCTCTGGCAAAAATGTGACTTTTTTAAGTTGATCTTGAAGTTCATGGTTCTCAGGTTGTCCAGCAGTTTATTTAAATTTATCAAGTGTTCTTCCATTGTCTCAGAAGCGATTAATATGTCATCAACATATCTCGTGGTGAAGTTCTTGACCTCCTCAGTCAGATTTCTATCGAGTGCTCTAATGAGTGCACATCCCGCAGTTTTCACGCCAAAGGGCATTCGACACCAGATATAACTTTGATTATCGAATAAAAATCCCGTCAACAGTTGGGATTTTTCTTCAAGTTCAAGATGGTGGAAACTATTCGTCAAATCAACACTTGAGTATATCTTCTTCCCACGGAAGCCTTTCAAAACATCTTTGATCCTCGGTGCTTGGTCGTGCTCAACTAGCAGTTTGCTATTTAAAACTCGCGCGTCTAAGCATAGCCTAATTGATCCGTTTGGCTTGGTCACAGCCAATATTGCGTTCAGATAAGGAGTTGCAGCTTTCCTTATCATGCCAGAATCTAATAAGTTAGTAATAATATCCTTCACCTGAGAAAAATGCTTCTCTGGGATCGGGTACAATTTACTTTTAAATGGGGTCCAATCTGTTACCTGCATCGCATATTGAAAATTTAAAACTTTCCCAGGTACGGTGTCAAAAGCTCCTTTATGTAATCTTAAAATTTCTTCCAATCTTCTTCTATCAGATTCCCCTACGATGGCTTCCTTAAGTCGCTCCTGAAGTAGAATTTCGAATTTGGTTCCGCCCATTTCTTCTTCCGCCAAATGCACCCAAAGTTCCTGCGAAATATCTCGGCTGTCCATTTCTAGCACTGCTGTCTGGTTGACTTGCTCTCCCCTCAAGATCTTATCTCCGGCCTCATTAGTGCATTCCTCAACAACCCAAGTATTGGCCTCTCTCTCCAGCGGATTCTCTTCCATGTTTAAACCCACATGATCCAATCCTTCTACTTGTTTGAAGCTTACCGTATTGTTATGTAAATCAATTACAGCATGAAAATCGCAGATGAAGTTAGCTCCTAAAATTATATTGTAGTTCATCTTTGGAATAACAATGAATGTTTGTGAAAAAGTATGGTTCAATATTTCCAGATCTAGAAATGCTTGCTGTTTACAATTCATAGTTTTGTCAGGAATGACACCTCTGACTTTCATTAGCGGTACCGGCATAATAGGAACAGTCTGTTTTCTTGCTATTTCTTTTATCAAAATTTCAGTGACTAAGCTCACCTGGCTACCTGTATCAATCAAACATCTCACCCTCATACCTCCAATATGCGCGTAAATAATTGGTAGCTGTCTGATAACATTTTCACGGTTCTTCACCACTTCCTCCAGGCAGTCGTCTGGGAATGCTACCCACTCTTCTATATTGGCCACTATCATCTCTTCTTGCTCCCTGGCGATCTCCGTTTCTAGCCTGTCTCCTTTCAGTTCATTTGTTTTTTTTTATCCCGGGCCCCATTAGATGTGTTTCGCCGGTTATCATTCTGTCGCTCCTGTTGCCTCAGTAAACTCTCTGCTCCTTCTCCTTGATGGTTGTCTGGGCTCTGTCTGTTTGCCATGGCACGCCCCCACTTCTCCTTCTCCGCTTCTTCATTACTTAATTGATCCAAGTATTTACGGGATTCAATATATCGTTCGTCCCAGTTATTCCTATAATCTCCTCTGTTTTCTTGGCGATAGTCCCTGCCGTTACTCCATCTACCATCTCCATTTCTTTGGTAAGGTCTACCTTGTCTCTGGTTTCCCCTCCAATTCGTGTATTCCCGCTGGTACGTCCACTGATTATTATGATTTTGGTTATTCTGATGATATCTCCCGCGGTTATTCTGATAATTCTGATTGTTGTTATGGAACTGGTTTCGGCCGTCAAAATCTTGTCTTCTTGGCGTGAACTGTGTCCCTGTGGACTGTGTCTTACTTTGGTTCCCCTGGCCGTGGTTATTTTGGAGTCCCTGAACTACCTCTGCCGTGTTGACACATTCCAAATTCCTTCTTCCTGTCTGTGGGCTTACCATACTCGTCTCATCTAAGTGTCTGAGTAATTCTTCGGCTTGGACTGCGGTCTGAATATTTCCTGCGACTAATAATTGTTGGATATGCATTGGGAGTTGTTTTCCGATGGTTAGAACCATATTCGGCTCGCTAGGCGGGTCATCAAAATCCCTGAATTTTACCAATTGCTGACTGAAGAATTCTGAAAAACGGGTTGGATGTGTACTGTGGTATTTGCGCGTGTACAGGTCCATTCTTAACCCTTGCTGTAACGAAGGACTCCAAAACTTCTTCAAAAACGCCTCGCGGAATTGAGTCATGTCTGTAAACGTGTACTTGAAACTTAAAAACCAGGTCAGGCTAGCTCCTTCTAAAAATTTCTCCACCAGTCTTAATTGTTTCTCCGGGCCGATGTGTTGGTCATTAAAGTAGTCAGTTAATTGCCGTAGAAATGCTTTGGGAGTGGTTCCTGAATGTTCTTTAAACTTATCGGGCTTAAAATCATTACCCCGAATGACTTGGATGACTTGGGCTGGTGCCAAGTTCGGTTGCGGAGTTGAAGTCTCCCCCCTGTACTGCTGGAATGCATTAGTCGTTAGTCTCGGACTTTGACCCAGACTCGTGTCCTCAGCCAACTTCGAACCTGCCGGACTTCCAATACTTGTTTGCTTTTCCGGAATATTTTCGTTTGAAAATAATGTCGCATTCTCTAACGATCTAATCTCGTTCTTTATGATTAATTCTGAGTGTTCCTGTAATTTCGACTTCATATTTTCCTCCAGTGCCTGCATTCGCTTTAAAACTGCCAGCCTGTCTTCCTTATTCGCATGAGCCTGCTGGTCCCAATCTCGCCGGATCCTACTTTTTAAGCTATTTATTTTCTCCTCGTTCCTCTCCTGATTTTTCTCTAGCTCTTCACGTATCCGTTCCTGCGTTTTCACTAGTTGTTCCCCCACCTCTTCTCTTATGACCTCCTGTGTGTTTATTAGCTGGCCTTCCATCTCTTTTCTTATGCTCTCTTGTGTTCTGCCTAATTGCTCCTCTAAATTTTCCCGCAAGTGTATCCGCTCGGTTTCAGCCTTAACTTCGACTTTATCTATTTCCTTTATTAATTCCAGCACGTTGTTATCTACCGAATTAATTTGCTGCTGTAGTTTCTCTTGGGTTTTCTTCACTCCCGCGGTGTTACTGACACATGCTGCCTCTATCTGCTTGAGTTTATCTGCCACCATCTCGTCAAATTGTACTAATTTGTTATCAAATTTCGCCTCCAATTTCTTCATTTCGCCTAACTGTTTGATGTTGTTTTCCGCAACCTCGCCTGCCAGTTTCTCTACTTTTTGAACGCTCTGATTAATATCATTTGTGATTTTTACTAACTGTTCGGTTTGTGTTACCGCCTGTTGTGACAATTTGTGGTTTAGTTCATTGAATTGTTTGTCAGTGTCTAATTTCTGGACTTCTAACTGGACCGAAATGTTACCGCTCATATCAAGTAATTGTTTTTCACTATTCTTTAATTGTTTATCTAATTGTTCTTCCGTCTTTACGGACATCTGCACTAATTGTTCTTCCGTTTTCGCGGACATTTGGATCGACATCTGTTCTAATTGTTCTTCCGTTTTCGCGGACATTTGGATCGAAATCTGTTCTAACAATGCCTTTATCTCATCAACAATCGCCATTTCACACACACAAATATATTCAGAGAAAAACAGGGTTATGGGCTAAGGTTTCAGCCCTATACGCACATACATGTCACACATTTAAATATTACTGGCTCTAATTTAATGAAAATTTCAGTAACAAAATTTACTGAATACAATGACATTTATTCCCAAACAACAAAATAACCCCTAGTGATCTGCTTTTAAATTCCTAACCAACAGAATTTACGAAACACCAATTAACCGAAGTCAATTAAATGTCAAACATAAGGCAACATCTTCCTGCTTTGACTGAGTTCATTGATAATGCAAATTTCTAATTTTAATGTGGGCGCCAGAACAAGTTTATAACAAATACCAAATCAAATTCTAACCTTGTTCAATATTTCTAACTTTAGGAACTCAGTGATTTTACTAATGCACATGGCGGTACAACATCGCCTCCATTTACTGAATTTACATGTCCGCTTGACCTGGCATCATTTCTCAACGAAATAAATATGAGATCAGCGAAGCAACAACAACAACAATCCCCACTTGGGCAGCCATTTTTGTTTTATGAACCCTTGCAAAGAAGCATATGAGACTCAGATTCGGGGCGTAACAGGTCATATTCGTAAGTTGCTGTCAGGGCGCTTCATTAACTTGCAGGGTAACATATAACAAAATAACATGCAGGAAAGAGTGAAGCCAGGGTTAAAACAACTGAATTTAATAACAAATCACCATATTTACACATAAACAATTAACAACAAAAACTCCCAACTGACTCCCGCTTAATAAAAATGCCAAAAACTTAGGCGATATCTCTGGAGAGATTAATTACCTGGACCAAGTGTCCCTAAATAAAAATACAAAAATGACCATATAAGTGCGTACGCCGTTCTACATGCACCACGATGTGTACTTTGAATGCGTGATTCGTTATCATCCAGCATGACCCTTCAAACAACGAATCCGCATTTCCTAGAGCTAGACCGACACGAGGGAACACAACTACAATACTTAAATTAAACCGACACTTCCTAAATCTACTATAAACAAACACAAAATTTCCGTGTGAAATTGGACTTAAATTGCCGTAGCAACATTTACTGCCTAAAAACTTAGGACTTCTCACACAAATCAACACAAGTACATTAACACGTGACCAATAGAAAAATACTCAAATGACCGCTGTCAAAATTTACAAATACTCTACCACTACACCACACGGGTGTGACAAACAAAATTACATGAAATCGAGTCATCAACAAAGCAATAGGCAAACAGCCAACATTTACGTTAATCACAATATTCTTATCCATACAAGGTACAACAATCCGTTACACACATGGCGAACTCCCCAATTAATTATGGCTTTAAAATTAGCCATCACAATGAACAGGTTTGCTACATGAAAGCTTACAGGGTTCAGTCGGTCAAAAAGGACTGCCTACCAAAATAAGTCACAGGCAAAACGGGCGGTTTGTGGAACTCTGCATGTCTGTCAACCCACGTGTCAATAACCTCGACCTCCCAGAACATGGGGTCGAACCTCGAAGAAATGTGCCCCAAAGCACAATAATACGTGTGTGTGTCAGAAAAACATATGGACAAGAATCAGCAGTCTCCCAAGAGCACTCTGTCTTTCCATCTAAAATACAACAGCAGCAAAAATATATAAGGGCGGTAGGACAACTACCCCCTCCTCACGTAGAATCAACACACACAAGACACATCAACACACACTGAATCACACGTATGGGTTGTGACAGACCCTGAAATAAAAGACACAAATAATATCCACATGCTGGCGCCATCGTTCTATGCCGTGACTAGTCACCTGAAAAGGACTCAAGAAAAATCTATCAAAATTAGAACGAAGGTGTTCTACAATTACTTTTAAGTTGGTGCACTCGGCTACCCTAACATGAATAATAACCTGTTCAGCAAAATGTTTTACAATCATTTCCTCCCATTCCTATTTCAAAATATTAACGTTAACAAAGCACCATTTATCGAATGTAACGGGTTCCGCAATTGCAAGGATATAAATCACGCACGCACGCCGCGTACATTACACATGACTCAAGAAAAATCAAAATATCAACAAACACTTTGGCCACGCGCCAACGGACATTTAAACATATAGTGTCGGTACAAGAAAAACAGCTAAAAACACAAAAGAAAAACATGACTATTTACAAAGTTCCCCGGCCAAATCTAACTACATAATTGAAATAATCCAATTTTAGTACATCACCGTTTCTGCATGTAGGACTAAGGACATCCTTCTCAACCCATTGCCCTATGGACAATTTAGCACGCCATCGTAGTCGTCTGCGTTGATTTCTTGAAGCTCATCCCAACATCAAACCACGTGCTGATCATCTTGGTCTCGACTCCTTGGCAGAAAAGTTCAATGTTAAATATTTGCCTATCTATAATCGCTTGCAGGCTACTCAGTTCACCCACAATTGTCCTACTGCGATTAATAGCGAAGACTGGCCCTAATTATATCGCACATACGCACTATAAAAACACACATACAATACACACAATTTATACATAAAATATACATCTCGAGTCCGCGCCACTGGCTCGTTAACAAGTTCAAAATCCTGGCTGCACCAGCAGTCGCTATCTCGTCCGGTATTTCCGTCCCGTCTTATGGACTTCGGTTCTGGTAAGCGCTAATGAGGGTGATACGATACTTCCCCCTTAAAGTTGAACTCGTCGTCTTTAAAAGAATGTTACAGTTTATCACGCGCTGGCGTGAAATATTTAGATCACACAACTTAGTTGATTTTTGAACAGAATGTATTATAACTTTTTAAATTCGATACTGCAAACGCTGCGACTTTAGCTCCCCAGAGCTCAGAAAATAAATTAGCTTCACTGATTTTAGAGCGTAAAAATCACATTTCGAACTGGCGTGGAGTATACCTCTGAAGGCTCCACACAATAAGACTTAGATAAATTCGAGCGTCAAAATCACACCTCAAACTGGCGTGGAGTATGCCTATGAAGGCTCCACAACTGAGTACTTCGATAAATTCGAGCGTTAAAATCACACTACAAACTGGCGTGGAGTATGCCTCTGAAGGCTCCACAACTGAGTACTTCGATAAATTCGAGCGTTAAAATCACACTACAAACTGGCGTGGAGTATGCCTCTGAAGGCTCCACAACTGAGTACTCAGATTGGCGTCAGGCCAAACTATTTATGAGAAACTGACAAGGGCGGTGGAGTGGGGCGGAGTCGGATAAAAACTTCCAGAGTTTTTGTCTCACAAAGATGGGGCTAGTGTCATTCTTCTCCAAATAAATCCAACGTCTCAAATTACTCGAGCGGAGATTAATCCGTTCGGCGGTTCCTTAGATACACACTTCCGCGCGCTTTTTACTACTGACGCCGTCCACCTCGTGGTCACGGCTTGGTCTCTTGCGATTGGCTGATTCAATCGTATGTTCGTTGAGAGGACCTCGTGATTCTTCCTTTATGTCTCCAATTTTGGTACAGTAGTTGCACAATTTGGCCTTGAACTCGACTAATTCTGGCCGTCCCCAGGAATAGCTACCAACTCAGCTTCTGTTGCAATCATTACGAAATGCTGGCCTCCCTAATATCCAAGTCGACTTCCTTATGTGCGGCCTGGGCCGTAGTAATAATAATAATAAATATGAATACTTATTTATCGAAGATCAATAAGGGTTCAATATATTGTATATGTTTATTCCATTTCGAGTCATGTTGTATCCATAGTCCTAAAAACTTTGATTCTGATTTATTTTCTCTTTGATGGCCATTTAATGTTATATTGGCCGTCGCAGGAATACTATTCTGTATAGTGAGGAAATTTAAGAATTTTTTTATAGTTTATTATGAGGCGATTATCTTGTGACCATTTGCTTAACTCTCCTGTAACGGAGTCAGCAGACTGCTGTATGACCTGTTTAGTTTCACCTTTTATTTCGAGTGTTGTATCGTCCGCAAACAAAATTTCCTCATGTGAATGAACGTTCTGTGTTATATCATTGATATATAGAAGAAAGAGTAGAGGGCCCAAAACCGATCTCTGGGGTACTCCAAATTTAATAATACCCTCATTGGACAATGTTTCATTAAGTAATCTTGTTCCATCATCCCTGTGTCTCAAGCTTACTATTTTTTACGCCTTCTTAAGTAAGACTCTATCCATTTATTAGCTAGACCTCTAATACCATATTGATGAATTTTGTAAGGAGGATTTTATGGTCAACAACATCAAATGCTTTCGATAAATCCAAGAATAGGCCAGTTACATGTTCCTTGTTGTCAGTCAATTTCAGTATACTATTAATACATTCATAAATTGCTGTCTGTGTAGATTTTTCCGTTCTGAATCCATGTTGTGAGTTTGATAATTTTTTTTTTTCTATAAACCTTATCAGTCACTTATAAGTGAAAATTTTCCACAATTTTTGCAATACCAGTTGGCAAGGTAATAGGACGACAGTTATCTAATTCATCTTTTGAACCGTTTTTGTGCACTGGAATTACATTTGATAACTTCAAAATATCCGGGTAAGTTCCTGAGAGAATTGAACTGTTTATTAAGTGGGTAAGTGGATTTATTATATTTTCTGCACATTTCTTTAAAATAGCATCAGGGATGCCATCAATGCCAGCACAGAATTTATTTTTAGCTCTTTTATAACTATTCTTACCTCTTCAATTTTGACATGATTTATAAATAAAGAATCACTTCATATATTTAATTTATTATTAGAATTTAGTGTATTTACCTGTGATTAATTTAATAACTTTTGTGGAATCTCCAGAAAATAGTCATTAACAGTGTTTGCTATTTCCTCTGGATTATTAATCACTTTATTATTGCAGGTCAGTGTAATGTTCCATTGTATTTTAGCAGATTTTCCAGTTTCATTCTTCATCACGGGCCACATAGCCCTGTTTTTATTAAATGATGGGGAAATAAAATTATCATTATGCATTTTCATTGCTAGTCTTACTTACCTTACTTAATATGCTAGTGTATTTTTGTAGTATAAATTGAATTGAGGTGTTGTGTGGTATTTTTTATATATTTTGTGTTTATTTCTTTGACATGAATTTATAATCCCTGTTGTTATCCAATTGCTAGTTTTGTTTATTTTGAATAGTTATGTGTTTAAAGGGGAATTCTGTTTCAAAATAGTGTTTTAGGGTACTGTTAAATGCAATAAATTTATCATTTACATTTTCTAGTTTGTAAATTTCTGACCATGTTTCCTTATTTAATAAGTCATTAAAATAAGTAACATTTGTTTCAGTGAATGACGTGCATGATAGAACCATCGCCCCACCGTCTCATCAAAATATCGATTGCTGTATTCAAATACCACCACCATGGCCAGCAACAAGCTCGTTGAACACACACACACACTCAACGGTATCGTCTCTCTATCTACAACCACTCTTCATTAACATTCTAAAGAGGTAAAACAAATTTTTCAACACGTATGGCGTTAGGCCCGTTCACAATTTTTTTGAAAACAGTAATACAACATTCAAAAGCGGAACGTCACCCCAAGTCATTTGACACCTCGTACACGTCTCTAGCCTTATTGGTTTGCGAGATATAAAAAAAGGTTTAATATCACGGTTTTAAGCCAAAAAGTCTGTTTCCCTCATTCTCAAAACTTCATCCTATTAACAAAATAAAGAGGGCTTTAAGACAAGTTATTTGACACGTCACAAATCAAAATCCGACCATGCGTTCGCGAGATATAGCGAGAAAGTAGGCTATTCCTTAGCTCCAGCCTTACCCCCCTAAAACACAGTTTTTGCCCTAGAGACTTATAATTTATTTTGTGGGAAGAGGGGGTAGTGATCTTTCATTTATATCAAACAAACTTTTTTTTGTAAAATCCTTAGTTTCCAAAATGGAGCTTTTTTTTTTCAAAATTGAGCTTTTTTTGGAAAAAAAAATGAAAAAGTAAAAAGTTTTGTTCTAACGATAAAGGACATAACAACCTTTCGTTTGAACCATTGCACAACGTTTTATCATGTTTGGTTTTCTAAATATCACCTATTTTCAAAAACAAAAATTTTAAAAATATAACAAGTGGTCCATAGGAGAGGGGACATCACCCCGAGTCCAACGACATGTCGCATGGCCATGGGTTCGTCAGATATACATGAGAGGTCAGGGTAGCCGAGCGACTAGTGTCACTGTTATAAACCGGCCTTGCTCCCCTACTCGCGTTACCCAAGATTATACAAACTTATCTAATATAAACATTGTATAGGCCTATATATTTGTGTTTAAGTGTATTTCACAAACATCGTATTCTAATTAAACCTAAGGGAAAAGGATCTGAAGATGAACGATTGACGTTCCAAACATGTAATCCAATTAAGTAGGCGTTGTGTACATAAAAGCGTGTTAGTTTGTAATAATAACTTGTTATTTTCAGGTCAGTGTTTATAAATACTTGAATCGCGCCCTATCTAATTGGGCACAATTTGTGTTGACCGACGGGAAAGCTTTCTTTCATATTAGGACTGTGCTTTTGTCTACCATCATTTTAAAAATGTCAGCCCGTCGTCTTCGTTAAGCCGCCATTTTGGTCAGAGGGTGGGGGCTTAACGGAGAGGCGGAAACAAAAATGTTCCGAGCATGGTCTCCAAATCAAAACTTTTCCCTGATTGGCTGAGCACTTATTTTCAAGGCTATCGTCCTTCCTGCCACACAGTCGCGATCAATTCCACCATTAACCGCAATTAAACATAACCTGCTTAAATTACAATCATTAATGTTGGTGAAGGGTGGGTGACTAGTGGATTAGAAAAGTTATAAGCCATTTTCAGTGTTGTCTTCTAGTGATTTGTGGGTGGCATTGTGTGGTTATTTTTTTTGCAATCTCGTTATCTTGTAGATATTAAGATAATTATAGCAGTTCTACGGTGGCCTAACACAAAGTATCAGTATATCACAACAGTACCCTAATATTACGAATTACTTTAAGATTTTGTTGCACCTTCGCGAATTAGAGTTGGAGGTCTGAGTATCGGTATATCACAACAGTACCCTAATATTACGAATTACTTTATTAAGATTTTTCTGCACCTTCGCGAATTAGAGTCGGAGGTCTGAGATTATTTTTGATTACCATTATGGGGTTTAATAGTTATTCATAGAGCATTTTTGTCGTCTTGTAGATGTGATTGATTTGACAGGTTAGGCTTGCAAGTACATTGTTATTTCTTGTTTTGGGAATAACACTCATTACATTGGGTGCAATCGTGTTAACCCACATAAAAACAGTAAATATTTCGTATACTAAGGCAACACGGAAAAATGGCTTCCAACACGATACGGACTTCGATCTGAAGTTCACTTGACGAATGATACATTAACAAGTCATCCTTGTAATATTTGCAAATAATATAAATATTTCCCATTCAATATAATTGGACATCAATTCATGTTGAACGGTTGAGAGTTATCAATCGTTTTAAGGCAACGCTGAAAAATGTTCATTTTGATCTACTTACTTGGAGTCATTTCCCTAGATTGTCGTGATAGAAGTAATTTTTCAGTGTTGCCTAATTCTATTAAAGAAAACTTTTCAGTCGTTCAACACAATTCTTTTAATTCGTGTTGACCGACTGTAAAGCTTTCTTTAATAAAATGCCCCTAGAGATTCAGTTTTTTTTAATTCTCCCCTTCCTATGGTCAAATAACACATGGATGTTCCCTGTTTTTCTTCAGAGTATTCAATGGTCTTATGCTGAACTAATTAAGAAAAAGGGCGTGTACCCTACCCCCTTAAAATATGAAGTTGTCAGAATAAAGACATGTTCATAGCCATCAGAAAAGAACACTGAGATCAGGAGAAGGTTGATCGAATATGAATACAAGACCAGAAAGTCTTAAAGAGAAGTGTTTCATTTAGAGGTTAGGAACATCATGATCAAGACCCCTGTACTTGGGTGGGTGCTCAATCTGTTTGAAACCCTGTTGACAGATCATGAGTAAAGTTAGTCTGGGGCTGGAATCCACTCCGTGCTATGCTAGCTGTGAGTGCTGGCCACCATTAGTGTTCTGAAACTACTGTATCAAATTCTGAAACTACCAATGTCGCATATAAAGTAACCACGATCGACTGTGGTCATTACGAACGTACATTATTGCTGTCGAAATCAGGGGCGTAAAACTCTTCGCAAACTTGGGGGGAGGGGTCGGGTCAAATTTATAAACTGCGGTGCCTACCTTCCAGTGAGAACCTTTTTCGTTTAAGACTTTAAGGCTTGAAATAACACGGTAATATAGGCCTGACGCTATATTTAAAATAACGTTAATTATATACAATATTTCTAATTAAGTCTTTAGATGCCAAGTTAAGTTTAATGAAATCACAAGTTTTTGATAAAAATTATGTCCTACCTGTGATTTTTAAGATGTTGATATTTGACTGTACGAGGCAAATATAGTATATGAGATGTTCAACAAATAAAACAGTGTTTCATTTGATTAATAAAAGATACTTATTTTTTTAATAATTTGAAATGGACATTTTTCAAAGTCGTCGTTATGAGTCGAAAACGTACTCTCACACACTTCACTCAACGATAAAACCTTATTTATTTCCCCATCGTTCAAAGAGCTAGCCATATTTATCACCACGTATCTATAGCATTCTCAGCGCTATAGAATGCGGAGAGTTGAAGAACTGACCACGCCCCCATACTAGCCCACCCTACGGTACCGTAGACTTATTCATTAGCGGGATGAAAGTATGATTACCAGTAAAAGAATCGTGTGCAGGTATAGTACGAAGTTGTAAAGTATATGACGATGTAAATCAAGGTATATTTGTTGATCTTTACTGGCTAGCGTGAAGTGAAGCCTACAGCAGTCACAATACCTTTCGTCGCACTCGAAAATCATGTAAACTGCCGTCAAACATTTACTTTTACAACATAAACTAGAGCAATACACCGATCTAAAATATAGTATTTGGTTTCTAAATGAACGTGTTGAGTTGGCTGACCATGTACAAAGGTTACTACAAAATCAGGATAGGTTAGGTGAAGTTAGGGTAAGTTAGGTTAGGTCAGCTGAGGTTGGGTTACGTTATGTTAGGTGAAAATAGGCAAAGTTAGGTTAGCTACCTCTATCTCACTGCTAGTCAATCATTAAAAATAAAGTACTCTAGAACTCTTGAAATCTTGGTGTGATGTCTAATATACTGGAAATATGTGCTTAAAACGAAGGTTAGAATGGTCGCGTGTAGGTGCTGCCTTTAGCCGCGGGAAGCTAGCTGGGGACTGTTGACAAAAAACATTGATGTGGGTGCGTTAGGCTGTAATCATTGTCAAAAAACATTGGATTGGACTAAACGAAGGTTAGCTACCTCTATCTCACTGCTAGTCAATCATTACAAATAAAGTACTCTAGAACTCTTGAAATCTTGGTGTGTTTTCTAATATACTGGAAATATGTGCTCAAAACGAAGGTTAGAATGGTCGGGTGTCGGTGCCTCCTTTGGCCGCGGGAAGCTAGCTGGGCACTGTTGACAAAAAGAAATTCATGTGGGTGCGTTAGGCTGTAACAATTGTCAAAAAGAACATTGGATTGGACTAAACGAAGGTTAGAAAGGTCGGGTGTTGGTGCTCTAAACGTTGCAAAACTTGCTTCTGTACTTTTAGAGCATTCAACCATTGATCCGTAAATCGCATTACAATACAAATCCCACTAATGAAAAATAATGCACACTGAGCAATGAGTGCACGTCGCGTCCAGTCTACAAATTATCCTTGTAACTATCAACTTCGTGACAAATATTATGTAATCAGTGCCCACTTGAATCGCAAGACATAACAAATCGCATTCGCTCCAATCGCATTCTAGTGAAAATCGCGCTTACTATCAATTGCGCCCGCTATAAAACGCACCCATTATCAATCGCGCCTACTAATCGCATCCTATTATGAATCGCGCCCGGTGAAATCGCGTCCATTGAAAATCGCGCCTACTAATGCGCCTCCTATTATAAATCGCTCCAGGTGAAATCGCGCCCAGTTTAAATCGCGCCTACCAATCACGTCCCACTAATGAAAAATATGCACACCGAGCAATGAGTGTACATCGCGCCCGGTAAAATCGCGCCCAATGAAAATCATGCCTACTAATCGCGTCCTCTTATGAATCGCACCCAGTGAAAATTGCGAAAACTAATCGTGCCTACTATCAATCGCGCCCGCTATGAAGCACGCCCAGTATTAATCATGCTCACTAATCGCGCCAACTATCAATTGCACCCACTATGAATCGCGCCCAGTATAAATTGCGCCTACTATGAAACGCGGACAGTATAAATGAACCCACTAATCGCACCTACTATCAATTGCACCCACTGTGAAAGGCGTGCAGTATTGTACCCGTAAATTATTCCGGAGAATGCATGGCCATGATCCAGGTTAACTCAGTGATCGGGGGTGTTAAGTTCATCCCACCGCATGACACATTCATTCGGATATTGAGCAATATGGGGTTAGACAAGACTACACAAATAATCACAATTTACTTTAAAAATTAGTTTAATTGTCAAAGGGAAGCACCCACAAAGAAAAATCATACATTATAACAATATAGATTGCAATAATCCAATTAATCAATCAATTATTTCACATCAATATATAAGCTTCTAATAAAGCATTAAAACATCTTTAAAACATTTTGAAATCATCTTGCTTAAATACTAGACCCAATATCGTCCAATAGGTATTATTCATTTATAATCACAAAAAGTGAAAATATTATGCATTGAATCTATTTATCTAATGCTTGTGATCTACTGTGTTACATTTCCCTTCCGGGTATTATATTCAATCAACTCTTATTTGTCAACTTTATTCATCTCAGTTTATTGTGAGTTCCATTATATTCAACTTCATCAAGCTTTAGATCTTTACTTTGCAATACATTATATTTTACACAATACAGGTCTGGAATCGAACCACAAATCTCCACATTATATTTCTCATGCCTTTATGTTAAGATACATCACGCACCAGTTTTACTATTTTTCAGTGGGCTCATTTCCCATCTGTGTTCATTATCAACATATTTCATTTACCCGTTTAGCATTTTTCTTTGAGGCAGGGAGCGATTATATTCAATTATAATCACTACGATATTATGCGCAAAATTCAAAGGTTTCAATAAAATTTTAGCCGGGGACATCAGTCTAAATCCCAGCAATTCAAATACATAACTTTTAATATTATAGCTCCCGTCGTTAATTATTTTTGTCTCTGTACTGTTTTATTGCTAATACTCGCCAGACCCCCTTTGAGGGTCTGGTCTTGTTTACAAAATATCCCTTTGTAACGCTCACTCAAGACTCAGTCAATAGGACAAGGTCGTTCGTTCCCCTTTCCAACTGGTCCGTCAAAACCTAATTATTGACCATAACAAACACCGTCTAGTTCTTAAGGCTTTACCCGTTCCACTCAATATCGCGTTCTGCTTGTTTTTATATGGTTATCCAATACTTATGATACAACCTATTTACTTGCAATTACTTTACTTCTTATTTCATTTATAACATTATTTCGTGCATTCGTTTCACTATGCATTCAAATACGGATATGTTGGTTTACTGTCGATAATAGAGCACTTGCTCTAAGCGTAACAATCCGCTTTAGTTTAATTGGCAATGCTGGTATTTAGGATTTGGCAATTGTCAGTACGGTATGAAGCGCCATGCTCACCCGTCTGAATTACGCGACTAAGTCGGGTCAGGAATCATTTCACCGTACCCCCCTGCCGTCAGTAAATACCAATATATTTCCATCCAGTCTTACAATGCAACGTTTCTCCATGGGGCACCTGCCTACATGAGAATAATAATACAACACACTTTCAGAAGTAGGAATCCTTTCTTCTACTCTGATATAATAAATTCGACGATTTGACTTTGTAATTTCATCTCCCGAACAATGCATGCTAACGAATCACGTACATTAACTCCTAGCTTGAGTATATCATTTATTTAGCCCTTTACAGCACACTTTTATGCTTGGATGCCATCATTAATTATATATATTTATTCCATTTATCCTTGTCAGGAAAAAGTATTTATTTGTTCTTATTTATTTTTGCCTGTTTTACGGTTTGTTCAATTTGGACTTCCTATCGATACTTTTACTTTAATATGGTACACAAGACCATTATTGCTACATTTACTTTATTAAGGTGTACAGACCCACTCTTGGTTCAATTATTTTAGTAAGGTGTAGCGTAGCGGTCAGCATGGTTAGCTGCCGCCCCGGAGGTCCTGGGTTCGATTCCCGGCTCTGCCACGAAATTTGAAAAGTGGTATGAGGACTGGAACGGGGTCTACTCAGCCTCGGGTGGCCCAAATGAGTAGAGGGGGTTCAATTCCCACCTCAGCCATATTCGAAGTGGTTTTCCGTGGTTTCCCACTTCGTCTTCGGGCAAATGCCGGGATGGTTCCTACTGTAAGGCCACGGTCGCCTCCTTCCCACTTCCTTGCCTAACCGTCCCACTCTTCCAATCCCTTCATCAGGCCCCCTGTTCGCTTTGCAGCTGAGGCCGCCTGGGCCGAGTTGTATCCCTGTCTCAGAGTCTCAAGCTCCAGGACACTGCCGTCAGTGGCAATAGAGGATGGATCCATCGCTTAGTCCGTGGGAAAAGCCAACCCTCGAGGGTAAAACGATAGCGAAAAAAAACCACCATTGTTTAATCTTTTACTTGGCGTATTGACCCGCCTTTGGTTCAATCATTTTTATATGGAGCATAATAACCCCTAACTGTTGACAATTACTTTACTTTAGAGCACAAAAACTCGTTACTGGTGCAATTACATTACTTTGGAGCATTACAATCCATTATTGGTTAAATTACCTTAATCCTGGTGTATTTATTCACCACTGATTTAATTACTTTACATGGCGTATTGACCCGCCATTGGTACAATTATATACTAGGTCGCCACTGCAAATCCCTTTTAACTACGTATCATTAATTTTATACGGGTTTTCACTCACTTCACATTTTACAAGGATACACTTTCCCTTCACATGTTTTACTAACCATTTGTTCATGGTTACAAATAAAATTTATTTTTGGTGCATGATATAACATAATAGTAATGGAAGTTTTCATCACTTACTCCGTCCTGTTCAGCAGTCGACTCCATTTATAGATGGTTCACACATCTTTGCATACGTTTAGCGACACATATTAACACAATTGTTTGCACACTTTATATTCTTCAATATACTTATTTTATAGATACACATTTTATAGAAAATTAACACTTTATCTCTCTTTAAACACATATAAATCCCCTTATACACTTGGGATATAAAACACTGGTATACTTTTAACATAAAATCACTTTACACACGGTTCATTTACACTGACGTGCATTTCACGCTTGGTTCGTGTAATGTCTTAACTTATTATTTTACAAATTTCTGTTTTACTGATACGCATAACTGTTCATTGATCGCGTCTCAGTGGCTGGCGAAGTTTATTCCCTAATCCGCTGGCGATATCCCTATTTCGACGTCACGTGCTCGGATGTCTCCTATAATGTTCTCCCTAGGTCTCGAATCCGTCTCCTACGTCTCCCTGGTGAATCTTCTACTCCAAAACCTCACAGTTTTCAGTCTTTGTTCGGTATTATTTAACTTACGGAGCTTTTGACCTTTTTCACTATTAATGCGTCAATTGTTTGTTTATTGCTGCCCTGGTTGTTACTTTTAGTTCTATTGGTCGCACTTTATCGCTTACTGTCTTATGTATTACTAATCTTGGCCTCCTTCAAGGTCCGTAAACTTCCTATCGTTGAACTGTTTTTATACTTCAAATACTCACTTGAGTATCCACGACTGTACTTGTTCGCTGACGTGATACTTATGTATCGGTGCTTTACCCACTTCGGGTTCCGAACTAATGTACTTTGACGATGTGACCTAGTATATCTCTCCATTGGAGCTCACGAAATAACTGACTTTATAACGTTCCGCTCTGGATTTACTGTTCGATTATTTACTTAGCGTGGTGATCCCTTGGGATCCACAAAGTTAACTGACTCTATTTCAAACCAATGTGTTTCTCCAACAGGGTCCACAAGGTGATTATACGTAGCGCAACTTTGGCTTAGCAGATGACTCTTTGAATCGGCGTGGTGTCCCCCTGGAACCCACGAAATGACTGTAACGTGCCTCTCTCAGGCTCGGCAGATGACTTGTATCGCAGCGGAGCTCTCCACTAGAGCCCCAAGATGACTGACTTTAGCTTGGCTCTCAGGCCTTTTTATCTGATTTGCTTAAGAATATAGTCCCTTAATTGCCACCAGAACCTAAATTTCGATTTCCTGCTCCGAACTTCTTTTAAAAATACCTACAGGTCGTAAATGCTTTCAATGTCTGTGAGACATTATGCGGATTTTAATTCGTTCGTCCCTTTATTTCTAATTAATTAATTACGTTCTCATCCCTCTTAGAGGGCCTAACTAGTTATTCGATTTCGTCCACCGATCAAGGCGTGCTCACTTGACTGCGTCATGCGTGTTCAGCACTTTTTATATATTCACATATTACGACGTTTAAATACTCTGGAAATTCGCATTCCATTTTTGATTAATCAATCTGATTGTACATTTTAACTTCAATGGCTTGATTAAAAGTTATTCGCTCTTTTTTGGTTGTAAAGGGATGTAATTCCCCTTCACCCACGTTAAAATTTAAGCTGAGTTGCATTTCTGCAGTTTTCCCCTCTGGGTAATTATCGTAAACAGAGAAAGAGCTCCTCCATTTCTTCTGACTTATGTTGCATACCTGGGGTAGACCACCCCCCTACATCCCTTATATTTCATACATTATAACCATACAGATAAAACTCCCAAACGACTTCTACAAATCCAAAGGCCTGGCACTTCCGATAACCTTCAGTAACCCCATACTTGTCCTCCAACGACCCTCGGCGAGCAACTCACTTCCAAAGAATCCGCAACTCTGCAAACTCAACAGGCGCCCTCTATAAAACAGCAGAGTTGAGGTGACTAGAGGTCAGTCTTTCACAGTGCAACCAGGTGCCGGGACGCTGCCCAAGGTCGTCACGTCCAGATTGGTGAGTGTCCAGCGAGCTAACACAATAACACACAAACACTTACACCCTCATCCCCTCAATTATTGTAAAGATAACAGGCATCTGAGTTAATAGTATCTGCTCTGCAAAGTTCTATAGTACTTCACATTGGGAGTACGCATTAAACCTTAAAATCTAAAAGCTAACTGGTCATTTGGTTTATTTATTTATCTAGTTGATACGATCCTACCCCTTAAACTCATTCCCGGTAGGATCCTAATAGCACTTAGTTAATTGCGTATTGGCTACCGTAGTCAGCCACTTGCGTCACGTCACATTGCTTGCGTGCGCGCTATTCATTATTAGCGCGGCCAGTCAGTCCACATCAGCAGGAACACGAGCGGCAGCATAGCTGCTCTGACACTCATTTAGTAAACCACCCCAGGCCATCATCCCTTTGAACTACCAAAGCAGACTGTACAATTGGGAGTTCTCCCGTCGAGATGCGTTCACGCCCGAAATGCTCCAACCTACACTTTTTACACTAGAGCCTCGAGCAGCCTTCAGCTACTCTCATTTCATACCCCTTTTAACACACATTGTAGAGGCTACCCTCTCAGATACCCTACACTTAAATGACTCCATAAAGCTTTCTCAAACTGCTGGCGTGTACTGGTGACTTCATGCTTTTAATAGTCAACAAATACCTTCTTCAAGCACGTATTAATTGGTTTTCAGCTCTGGTCTGTCTATATTACTTGTCGTTAATGAGTATTTATCTTTCCTGTGGTTTTAAATTAAACATCTGCTTCTTCTTCAAACCTCGTCTCAAAACTAAGTTCGCAGTATCCTTTCTTCATTCTAATGTGAGTTAACTATAGTTTTCCAAATGATCGCGTGATCAATTCTTGTATCAATCCTCCATTGGGTACAAATCCCTTTTTCAAAGATAAACAAATTTTCGAATGAATAAGGACATTTATTTATCAAACCGTTTCAACTTGGGTAGTGGTTCTGTATTGCTTCGAACATACTATTCCTACTTTGTCCATCTTTCACGAATTATTACTTCATTACACGGGTTGGGTCTATCCCTTCCCGTTTCACTCCAATTTGTCATTTCAATGCTGTTTCTGAGCCTGTCATGCTCTTCCCTCATCTCACTATTCTCTCGTTCCTTTAACTCCTCATAAAATTCCTCCAGACCACATTCACAATCTAATTGCTTCAATCTCTTCTCCCTTTCACCAACTTCGTTTTCTTCTAGAGTTACTAAAGCTTGAATAGTTCTGTCATACTCTCCTGGATGAAGGTAAATCGTCAAATTTGCCGCGTTCATTATCATCTTGTGATCAGTGTCTGCATGCTGTATTTTATACGCGTTATTCTTAAGGTTTTTTATTATTCGATAAGACCCGTGATAATTCTTCCGGAACTTTTTATATAAGCGATTTTCAGGATATGATATAGCTGGTCGCTTAACCAATACTAGTTCCCCTTCAACTAGTGGTCGATGTTATCGTTTGTCGCGATTCCTCAACTGCCTCTTATTTGCCGTGGCCTTTAAATGTTCATATGTTCTTTGGATTCTCAATTCTCTTCCTAATTGAACGTCCATGGGTACGGGTATTATCAGATCCCATGGTCTCTCTGGGCGTTGGTTTAAATGAATATTAGCAGGTACATCCCCAGTTGCTTCATGCATAGTGTTATTTATGCAGAATTCAATTTTTGGTAAAATGTCAATCCATTTCCAATTCTCCACCGAACAATAAAGTTTGCAATATTTCTGTACTTCTCTCATGAGCCTTTCAACTGGATTTGCCTCAGGATGTCTAATGCTTCATATTATTTGCTTGATTTCTAAATTTTAGCTCTCTGCGGAATTTTATAATTGTGAAACAACTCCCATGATCTGAAAGTAGGTTTTCTGGGTTTCCCAGAACTGGAATTACCCGCTTTTTCAGTCTTTTCGCAACTTGTTTTGTCGATGTTTTCTGAATTTGACATAATACGACCATCTTCGTAAACACATCCATTGCCACCATATGTGTTTGTTACCCCTCCTTGCTTTGGGTAATGGACCAAAATGATCCAGTAACAGAATTTGGCAAGGTCTTTCCGGCAAAAGCGGTATCGGTTTTTGCCTCATCAGGAAAGAATTCGGTTTTATTCTCTGGCATGATTCGCAGGTCTTTATAGTATATCTTGCTGTAAACATTAAATATAAACATTATAAGCAACTGAAATACACTAACATCAAGAGAATAATAAATGAAATTTAACTATCAAAACAGAATTTAAGTTGAAATACAACAATGGGAAATATAAGTAAATAAGTGATATTATTAGGACTAGTGAGGCTACCTTCGTCATTTTGAGCGGAGAACAGAGCCCAGGAGACTAGCAGGACAGGACGAGGAGAAATATTTTTTACATCGTTTGGTCGAAGTCAGACCTCTTTTAAAATATTCACTCCAAGGAAAGCTGAATAGATTGGACCGAGGAAGGAAGAAGTACTTTGACGGAAGGAGACGAGTCGTTCATAGTCAACCAGGAGTGGAGACTCCGTTGAAATCACAGTAATATACAGAAGAAGATTAGCAAATAACTACAATATTATAAGCAGTATATTTCGAACATAGTACTACGAAATAATAAGAAGAGATCCTCACTACAAGTATTCACTATACATTAAGTGATATACTACTGAGATTTTACGATAACGCAGCGGAAGCTTTCTATAAACATTTTATCATCGCAATTCGACAGAACTATTAAAAATGCTTTCTACATTAAGTCGGAGGGGAAGGATCTTATTTAACATTTCACTTGAGGTTTTGAATATGTTCGAACTTCATCATGGAGGGGAGTTAGCCTACACTGATTGAGTGAAGTCCAGAGATGATCATACAGCAACGATGGAACTTGACTGCAAGAACATCAGCAGTACGCTAGAACCAAAAAACATAAAACTACTACATAAGGTTCCAATGTTACTTTGGAATCCTTATCGTAAGCATATTGCCATGTATGATTACGATCATAAATCTACCAGAGAGGAGACGACTGAAGAGAAATGCATCAGAAGTCATAGGACTCGGAAGCGTAAGCGGATTCTAGACCGGTGGTCGAGAAGAATGAAGATCCAGATGACCATGCAGTTCCGAGCCAAGCAAAGCGCAGTGCAGAGCGGACTCGGTCAGCTGTGGCCTACTTTCTGCCAGACAGCAGCCAAGACCTGCAGGGCGGGGAGCGAGCACGTGCTTGCTTCGTGAAGTATATGGGTGTGTGCCAGGTGCACGTGGCCACATTCCAACGCTTCCAGACCACAGGTTATCACCGAAAACGAGCCAACTAAAGGTAGATCAGTGATTTTTCATCACCTATGTATTTAGCAATTGTTTTGGGGATATTTCAGTGTTTGACCAGCATATTCATGTATATTTACTCCTGACTCATGTTATTATTGTTGCTATATTTTTTTGTAAATTTCACAGAAAACTTTTTGAAGTCAGGGAGTTTTTTTGACATTTTTAATGATCTGTGTTAGAGATTTCATGTTTTACTATTTCAATTTTCGTTCAGCGAGCTTACGATTTTTAAACTATCTGTTTTAAAAAGAGTGAAATAATTTCGATGGTTCCGAGCGTTATATTTATCGGGATGGTTCGACAATTTCGTTAAATAAGTTCAGCTATGCTCTGAACGTTATTTTAAAGTTCATAGTTAAGACATTGAAATAGTCATATTATTAAATCTGAGAATGAGTAAAGAGAATAATTCGTGGATTGATGACAATAAAGTTAATATTGTTTATGATGACAGAGAACTCATTGTTGGAGTTGTTCTAACGATTGTAAAGACTATATAAGCACATTTTATAGAAAGAAGACTAGGTGTGATTGTGGAAATCAACCTATAGTCACGTTGTAGTCAGTAAAGACTTACATGAATTTATTTATTCATTTGATTGATCCAGTTGGGAACTCCTGGTTTAAGAAAAGAGAGAGCCACACAATCACATGGTACAGTGATGACTTGACCAGGAAGTCGGTGGTCGACTATATACTGTATGAGAAAGAACTAAATAAGAACATCACGGACATCAAGGTTATACCATCGGAGAACCTGGATAGCGACCATCGATTACTGGTAATGAACCTGAGAGGGAGTAAGGAGAAGAAAGGGACTGAGAACCAGGAAAGACGTATAAGGATATGGAAACTGAAAGAAGGGGATAGAAGGGTCGAGTACCTCAAAATGGTAAAGGAAGGAATTCCAACAGATGAAGAAAGAGGGGTGGAAGAGGAATGGGCTAGATTTAAGAAGACACTAGTGGGTGCAGCAGAAGCAGTATGTGGGAGGACAAGTAGTAAGAAGAGGTGGAAGGAAACACCATGGTGGAATGAGAAGACAAAAGATATAGTAAGGGAAAAGAATAGAGCCTTTAGGAGGTGGTATCAAAATAGGACGGTAGAGACAAGGGAAGAGTACCAGGAAAGAAAGAAGGAGGCGAAGAGAGTGGTGGCTGAGGAGAGAAGGAAGTGGATGGAAGAGTGGACAAAGATGATGGAGGAGGATAGTGAAGGTACAAAAAAGGTCCTGTATGGGATGGTAAAAAATAAGAGGCGGAAGGATCCTACGGATTATGTTAGAATGGTGAACAAAAGGGGACAAGAGATAGAAAATAGGGAAGAACTGAAGAAAATGTGGAAAGAATATTTTGAAGAACTTCTGAACCCAAATGGAAAAGATGGTGAGGAGGAAGAAATCGGGGAAGAGGAAGATGAACTGCAAACAGAAAAGGACTTAACATGGAAAGAAGTGGAAGATGCAGTGAACAAGATGAAAGGAGGGAAGGCACCGGGTGTGGGTGAGTTGAGTGTGGAGATGGTGAGAGCAGCAGGAGAGGTGGGGATACAGTGGCTGTACCGAGTGATGAGGACAGCATGGAAGGAAAGGAAGACCCCAGAGGACTGGAAAAAAGGAATCATTGTCCCGATCTTCAAGAAAGGTAGTAGAACAGATTGCAGAAACTATCGGGGAATAACACTGATGAGTCATTGTGCAAAGATTTTCGAGAAAGTTTTGGAAAAGAGAATTAGGACAAGGATAGAAGGAGGGATGAGGGAAGAACAACATGGCTTCAGAGCAGGAAGGTCCACAGTGGATTTGATTTTTTCTGGAAGGCAGTTACAAGAACAGCACTATGAGTATGGAACAGATCTACTGATGGCCTTCCTGGACATTGAGAAAGCATATGACAGTGTATGCAGAAACAAAAGTATGGAAGTCCCTGGAGGATAGAGGAGTAGAGAAATGGACTATAAAGAGGATAAAGGAGATGTACAAGGGAAGCGTGAGCTGTGTGAAAGTGGGAGGAGAGAGATCTGACTGGTTGGAACAAAGAAACGGCCTGAAACAAGGAAGTGCACTGTCACCGTTACTTTTCATTGTGGTGATGGATGACATAATGACCCTAGTGGCACAAGTAATTGGGGACGGAAAGATGAAAGCAATGGTGTTTGCAGATGATTTGATGATTTGGGGGAAACGAGGAGGAGGAGGTACAGGAACAGTTGGACGTGTGGGAAGGAATAATACAAGGATATGGGATGAAATTTAGCATAAATAAGAGTGAGATGGTGATCACAACAAGGAAGAAGGAAAGAACCACAACGGGAATAACAATTGGTGGGGAACAGCTGAAGAAAGTGGAGAGTTTTAAGTATCTGGGAAGCCTGATACAAGATAATGGAAGAAACGATAGAGAAATAAATGAGCGGGGGAGGCAGGCAGAAGCATTTCGGAGGAGTGTGAGAAGCATGTTATGGAGCAAGGATGTCCCTCAGAACAGCAAAAAGATCATATATCGGACGTACTATGTCCCTATCCTGACGTATGCCTCGGAGACCTGGGTTATGAAAGGAAGGGAGAAGAGCAAAATACAGGCCAGTGAGATGAGGTTCTTGAGAAGCAGTATTGGAGCTACAAAGATGGACAGAATAATAAATGAGAGGACCAGAGAATTAATGAAGGAGGAACCATTACAGGATGGTATAGAGAAATCTAGACTTAGATGGTATGGACATGTAAAACGAATGGAGGAGAAGAGGATACCCAGGAGAGTACATGAGACGAAGTGGGAAGGTAAGAGACCGAGGGGAAGACCGAGAGACAGGTGGCTGAAGGGGGTGGAAGAAAGCGTGAAAAAGAGAGGAGAAGACTGGACAAGGGTGGAGGCTGAGAGATGGTGGGAAGACAGAAGACGTTGGAGAGGCTTGTGTTCCAAACAGACCCGGCCAGTGGCTGGAAACTGTGCAAGATGATGATGATGATGATTGATCCAGAACGTGAGGATATGTGTATATTTATTACATTGCGAATACGTGCAGACTAAAACTCAGAAGAATATTTTAATTATGTAACAAAGTTTAAGTTTGAATTTGGAAGTGAATATAACGTGTATTTAACTACGAAAAGTATAAAAAGTTGTACGATGAGATTAAAGGTTTGTTATTGGAACGAACAAGGAATTATAAAGCACGACATTTGTATAATCGGTAGAAGTTATGTAGAGGAGTAGGAGTTTGTTTCTTGAAAAATATTACAGTGGTAATATTGGATAGACATACTGAATCTCTTGCATTGTTGAATGTAATTGAGATGGTTTTAGAATTTTGTGATAACGTGCTACGTCGAATATGAAGAAAGTATTGTTGTAAGAAGCGTAGTGTAGACGCTCTTAAGTTTATTCACTATTGGTGTGAGATAAGGATAGTCATTACAGAGAAGCAATTTAAGTACAGTATGGCAACGAACATTTTGTGGATTGTTAAATTACGTAGAGGGAGGTGTGAGTAGTGAAGGTCAATGCCACGCACCTAGAATGTTATATTTGTAATCTGAGTAAGTCTAGCATCGTAGTTCATTTATTGGAAATTGTTGACTGGATGTATATTCATGAACAGTATTTAGCTTAACTGTTTGATACTTATGTTCGATTGGACATGACTGAGTATTTTTAAAATACGTAAACCAGAGAAGTATTGTGTACTCTGGAAGAGAGTGTAGATTTTGAGGACGATTTAAGATCGCAGAAGGAGAGGAGATATATCGTGCAGGACCCGATAATGCAAATAACATATATTTGTAATAATAATAATAATAATAATAATCAATGTAATAATTTTAAACATTTAAGTGTAGATTTGGAATGATAGTTCGAGAGGGTGAGAGAATGTATTAAATAGGGAAATATTTGTAATAAGCGTTATTTGTTCGACAGTTCAATGATTTCATAGAATTTAAAGAACTACACGGTGTTCAATAAGTTTGTTCATTTTTTATGAAAGTTTAACACGTTGTGTAATTTAGGTAAACATTTGTAAATTTTTGTTGGAAGATGATTTAGTGAAGTTTAAATATATCAGAGAATGATATGATTTTTAGATAAAGGATTCATAATCCTATTGAATTTTTGTTGTGTTTAGAAAGATACCATATTATTTTTATTTTAGAGAGGGACATAGGTTTGTATTGTCCTTAGTAAATAAAATTTGCAAGCACTGGTTAGTCTGCTTGCCTATTTTTCTAAGAACTGATCTTTTATTCATCGATTAATTGACATAGGATAGTACTACTTGTTAGGTACAGGCACCCCTTTTCGACATATTTGTAACCTTAACACCCCTGAGATCCAAGTTTCTCGATCTACCTTTTATTTTTATGGTTAGATATTGTATGTAACTAGTTGGTAGTACTATCGTGTGGTTCTTATGAGTCGAGAGTTCCCTAGTTGTTCGCCTAGTAGGGAATTGTTGATTTTTCTGGCTGGGTATCAACATCCCTGCAATCCTTTCCTTCTTGGCGGATAATACGTGGTGACTACGCAGAAATTTGGCACAGTACTATATTTTTGAGTATAAATCCAGTCTTAAGTTCTGCTGGATATCTGCTGCCCAATATCTCTTTAAATTCGTCTACTGTGTCGAAGGTATATCTGAAGCTTCTGAACCACAGCAGACAATCGCCATCCCTCAGCTTCTCAATAGAACGTAACTGGCGTTCAGGCGCGTCGTTAGTATCCTTGAGGTACTCGATTACCTCTTTTAACCATTACTTCGGGGTCATGGATGACATGTTTCTCGAGTATTTTTTAGGTTTCTCTGAGTCAGACTTGATTATTGTAATCACCTGGTTCTGTAACGCATTATTATATGGAGTAGATGTAAATAAAGGTGGCCCTGGTGTTCTAAACTGGCTTTCACCTTCTTGGAAGTTCCTTAACATGTTCTAGGCCTCCGATTCTCCCCATTTGTCTCTCAAATCCTCAGTACTTCCCTTATTTGACTTTGGATTCCTTAGGGTTGCTTCTTCGATGGCAATCATTCTAGTCTCGCTCTCATTAACTCGCCCCTCAATCCTCTCTAGTCGGGCGAATGACTCTTATTCGATTTTCTCTATTCGGGCTGCATTATCTTCCGTTTGCTTGCATATCTCCTTCTTGTTTTCTCTAAAACTTTCTTTCAGCTGTGCCATTTCTTCATCTATCTCCTTCTTGGTTTCAAGGATTTGTTGATCTTCAACCTCGATTTTGACATGTAATCCTGTCTCAACTTCTCCTCTAAGGTTATCCATCTCTTTACCTAGGCCCTTCTTAATATCCTTGCCCTCTCGTTTCACGGCTTTCACTTCCCCTTGGGCTTCCTCTTGTACTTTCTTCACTCGCACTAGATCCCCTTGAGTGTGGTCTATGTTCTTATTAGCTTCCCCTATGCTAACCTTCAAAGGAGTTATGCTTTCTTGAATCACTTTGATTTGTGATATCTGTCTATCGATTTCCTCGCCCTGTTCGGATACATTATTACCCTGTGTTTCAAACTTTAGATCTACGGCCTTTGTGTTTCTACTTAACTTAGCTTCACATGTCCTATCATTTTCTTCACCTTTGATCCATTTATTGTGAGATACCTATTATTTGATTTTTAATCTGAACTACATCCGCTTGACGTCGGCTTCCTATGTTCTGGATGTCTCCGAGAGTTTATCAATCTTATCGTTTAAATCCCATATGGATTCTTCGCATTTGGTCATGTTTAATGCTAATTCTTCATTCAACTTTACTTTTAACTCATTGAAATTTATGTTCACTATTTCCATTTTAGTGTCTAACTTAGTTTCGAACGTTTCTTTTATTTCTTCGAACTTGCTATTTAGCTGTTCCCTAGTTTCGGTTTTCATCCTGTCGATTTAGTCATCTATCTCATCTAAACGCCTGCTTACCTTCGCCTGCGCATCTGAGATACGATTTACATCATCTCTAATACCATCAATGCATTCCTGCAACCTCAGAGCTTGCCCTGTCTTGTGCAGCCTGACTTATTTCTTTGTTTTCATTAATAATTGTCTGCACTTTCAGGATATTATCCTCTGCTTTTACCTGTGCAGCCCCAAGTTTATTGTCTATACCCTCAAATTTATTGTTCAAGTGTTTTAAGTTTTCATAACACTCTACACTCCCGATGTTAATGCTCTCTTGCATTTTCTCTTTACCCTCTTGAAGCTTATTGTTTATAGCCACATAGTTTTTGTTCATAGCCTCCGGGAGCTTCTGAAACTCCTCACTCGTAGCCATTCTTTTTCCAATCAAGATTGAGAATAAGATGTGCTACTTCCCATCCGAAAATGAGTCATGCACATGAGATATGATTTGGTTTTCAACCGACATGTATAGTATTGCTTTCTCATTTTAAGTCAAGTTGCATGCGGGTATGCAGCATACGTACCCGTTCACATCTTCCTTCATTCGTCATACAAAACAACATTAAGCAATATTTGTATTTATTGAAAACTCCGGGTTAAAAAAGAAAAACCCTGGTTTTCCCTGAAAAACTTTCCCCTAAGCCTGGGCGCCATTTTAAGTATTTGATCGTGGTACGTACTGATGGTAACTTTGGTCACCCCACGTGAGACAACAGCCAGAAACACAAAGTTAGAAAAACCGTCCTAATGGTTGTTCTTACGGGCAAAGACCCCACGTTGGGCGCCATTTTATTCTTTCTTAGGGGTTATTTAATTTAGGGTTATTGCAGATTTAGTTATTGCGGTCATTTTTACTTCTAATATAATTATTAATATTATTCTATCTTATTCCTTAACTTAATCTTGACCGTCTTTTCTTGCTAACCAAATCCAGTACAAACATATCAGATCCTCCTGTACCCGTAAATGATTACGCAGAATGCATGGTCATGATCCAGGTTAGCTCAGCGAACGGGGATGATACGTTCATCCCACCGCATGACACATACATTCGGATATTGAGCAATATGGGGTTAGACAAGACTACACAAATAATCACAATTTACTTTAAAAATTAGTTTAATTGTCAAAGGGAAGCACCCACATAGAAAAATCATACATTATAACAATATAGATTGCAATAATCCAATTAATCAATCAATTATTTCACATCAATATATAAGCTTCTAATAAAGCATCAAAACATCTTTAAAACATTTTGAAATCATCTTGCTTAAATACTAGACCCAATATCGTCCAATAGGTATTATTCATTTATAATCACAAAAAGTGAAAATATTATGCATTGAATCTATTTATCTAATGCTTGTGATCTACTGTGTTACATTTCCCTTCCGGGTATTATATTCAATCAACTCTTATTTGTCAACTTTATTCATCTCAGTTTATTCTGAGTTCCATTATATTCAACTTCATCAAGCTTTAGATCTTTACTTTGCAATACATTATATATTACACAATACATGTCTGGAATCGAACCACAAATCTCCACATTATTTTTCTCATGCCTTTATGTTATGATACATCACGCACCAGTTTTACTATTTTTCAGTGGGCTCATTTCCCATCTGTGTTCATAATCAACATATTTCATTTACCCGTTTAGCATTTTTCTTTGAGGCAGGGAGCGATTATATACAATTATAATCACCATGACATTATGCGTCAAAATTCAAAGGTTTCAATAAAATTTTAGCCGGGGACATCAGTCCAAATCCCAGCAATTCAAATATATAACTGTTAATATTATAGCTCCCGTCGTTAATTATTTTTGTCTCTGTACTGTTTTATTGCTAATACTCGCCAGACCCCCTTTGAGTGTCTGGTCTTGTTTACAAAATATCCCTTTGTACCGCTCCCTCGAGTCTCAGTCAATAGGACAAGGTCGTTCGTTCCCCTCTCCAACTGGTCCGTCAAATCATAAATAATGACCATAACAAACACCGTCTAGTTCATAAGGCTTTACACATTCCACTCAATATCGCGTTCTACTTGTTTTATATGGTAATCCAATACTTATGATACAACCTATTTATTTGCAACTACTTTGCTTTTAATTTCATTTATAACATTATTTCGTGCATTCGTTTCACTATGCATTCAAATTCGGAGATATTGGTTTACTGTCGGTAATTGAGCACTTGCTCTATGCTTAACAATCCGCTTTAGTTTAATTGGCAATGCTGGTATTTAGGATTTGGCAATTATCAGTACGGTATGAAGTGCCATGCTCACCCGTTTTAATTACGCGACTAACTTGGGTCAAGAATCATTTCACCGTACCCCCGGCCGTCAGTAAATACCAATATATTTCCATCCAGTCTTACACTGCAACGTTTCTCCATGGGGCACCTGCCTACATGAGAATAATAATACAACACACTATCAGAAGTAGGAATCCTTGCGTCTACTCTGATATAATAAATTCGACGATTCGACTTTGTAATTTCATCTCCCGAACAATGCATTATAACGAATCGCGTACATTAACTCCTAGCTTGAGTTAATCATTTATTTATCCCTTTAAGGCATACTTATATGCTTGGATGCCCATCATTCATTATATATTTATTCCATTTATCCTTGCCAGAATAAAAGTATTTATTTGTTCTTATTGATTTTTGCCTGTTTTACGGTTTGTTTAATTTGGTCTTCCTATCGATACTTTTACTTTAACATGTTACACAAGCCAATTATTGTTACATTTACTTTATTAAGGTGTACAGACCCACCCTTGTTTCAATTATTCTATTAAGGTGTACAAACCCCACCATTGTTTAATCTTTTACTTGGCGTATTGACCCGCCATTGGTTCATTCATTTTTGTATGAGCATAATAATCCCTTAATGTTACAATTACTTTTCTTTAGAGCACAAAAACTCCTTACTGGTACAATTATTTTACATTGGAGCATAACAATCCATTATTGGTACAATTACTTTAATCCTGGTGTATTTATTCACCGCTGGTTTAATTACTTTTCATGGCGTATTGACCCGCCATTGGCACAATTATATACACTTTTCCCCCTTCAAATCCCTTTTAGCTACGTATCATTCATTTTATACGGTTTTTCAATCACTTCACATTTTACAAGGATACACTTTCCCTTCACATGTTTTACTATCCATTTGATCATGGTTACAAATAAAATTTATTTTGGTGCATGATATAACATAATAGTAATGAAAGTTTTCATCACTTATCCCGTCTAGTTCGCCGTCGACTTCATTTATGGATGGGTTCACCCATCTTTGCATACGTTTAACGACACATATTAACACAATATTCATATTCTTCAATACACTTATTTTATCGCTACACATTTTATAGATATTTAGCACTTTATCTCTCTTTAAACACATACAAATCCCGTATACACTTCGGATATAAAACACTGGTATACGTTTAATATAAAATCACTTTACACACGGTTTATTTACACTGGCGAGCATTTCAAGCCTGGTTCGTGAGTTATGTATCCCGTCCAGTGTCGAACCCCAGACTCCATTCTAAACTAAAGGTTATGGTCATTCTTCCTATAGAAGGAACACCATTGCCCAATGTATTTCTCAATATGCTATTATCAACGTGTTAACTGGAACAATGCTCATTCTAGGAAACAAGGAAATGCTTCCTTCACAAACATGTTATCTTCAACACATGTGGTTTACTATCTGTAGATTATTATTTATCAAATAACTTCCTAGAAGGACTAAGGAAATGGCCCTGTACATTTCCTCATATGATTACTTAATCTGTTATTTCCAGATGTATTAACAGCAACAGCTATGAGTGATCAAATTCACGGAACTGTTATCAAAGACATGAGTCCATATCCTGTAAGATATATATTTCCACATACATGTTATCTACTACGCCCCTCCACTGTGACGCACTTTGTTATGAAGGGATTTTGTATAAAAGACCTGGGCTGAGAAGCAAAGGTCCTCTTCCAACATCAGCAACTAAACAGGTTGTCTGACTGGTGTTAACTTGTATATATTGGATCGTCAAAGATTAATAAATACTTCTACAAACTAACCAACGAGTTATCATTCATAGAAAGCAGATACTACTCATCAGAAGTAAGAACCACGAGACCTACTGACTTAGCAGTAGCAACAACTTCTTAGTACATCACTAAAGAAGACTGTTAAGCGACAAACTTAACTGGGGGCCCAGTCCGAGATAGGTAACGATTATCCTTGCCAGATAATCTACGAGTAAGTTGGTACAGTGTTCTGACAAACCTCACAAGGAGGCCTTTCGTCACTATACTAGCGACACCAAGGTACCTATCTTCAGTACTAGATGCAGTCATCGTTTCTATGAATCAGCCAGCAAGCCAGGAGTGGTACTGACAACCTCAGGGAGGCCTTTCGTCCACAAATGACTTCGCCAGCTTGAAGGAAGCAAGTTAGAAGTGGAACTGACAACGTACCAAGAGACGCTTTTCGTCCACAACCAACTTTGCTAACTTAACGGAAGGAAGGAAGTTCGCCGACAACGTTCCAAGTAAACGCCTTTCGCAACAACCGACCGCCATCGCCGTGCGTTCCGACAACGCTCCAGAAGCGCTTTCCGACCACACGACGACACGAGAGAACCAACCGACTCCGCAGTTCCAAGAGGATGCAGCCAGCACTGATCATCTTTTCTTGTCTGTAAGTCAAACTCCAAATAATACCTTATTTGTGAACTAGAGTATTATTAGTGAAGTATGGTTCAATATTTCAAGTGACAAATTGGGAGAGCAACAACAATAATAATAATAAAACCTAAATAATACATTCTTTTCCTTTCAAACGAAAACAAATTACAGTTAACTTTAACTAGTAGAGTTTGCCTTGTCATTTCGATTTGAATTAAAATTAATAAACTTAAAACAAACAATAAGTACTTAATAATAAATATTCATGACTTTCAAGAGGAAATAATTTAGTGGGCTCTAATTAGCAGACCTTACACTCTTTATTTACTTTTGAATTAATATTGTAACTAAACAATTAAAACAAAAAAATAATAATAAAGTTATATAATTTCCTAACAAAAGTGAGTTAGTGCAGCCCATACTGGTCTTTCGCTTGTCACTATTAAAGGAATTAATAAAATAATTAAATATTTATTATCATCATCAATCATCATCCTCATTTCAGAAGACATATAATTAATTTTATCATTTTACTAGTTCATATTGTGGAGAATCTAAACGAGATATCCACATATCATTAATTTTAGATTAATAATAATAATAATAATAACTTATTTCCTTTATTGTGAAAACCTAACCGGGGCTCTTTCACATATATTTTGATTAATAATAATAATAATAATAATAATAATAATAATAATAATAAGTTATTTCTTTTATTGTGAAAACCTAACCGGGGCTCTTTCACATATATTTTGATTAATAATAATAATAATAATAATAATAATAAGTTATTTCTTTTATTGTGAAAACCTAACCGGGGCTCTTTCACATATATTTTGATCATTAAATAATAATAAGTTATTTCCTTTATTGTGAAAACCTAACTGGGGCTCTTTCACATATATTTTGATTAATATTAACACTTATAAGTAAGTAATTAACTTTTAAAAGTAACAACTGTTACAAAATTTAATCTAGCAAATTAAATATTTATTATAAACAATTTTGAAAACCGTCTTTATAAATTCAAACAAAATGCCTGAAACCGAGTTACTTTCAAAATTCGAATATGCTCAGATACAGCTTTTGCCTGAATTTAACGGCACTAATTCTTGCAGTCTTGACTATTTCTTAGCAAGAACAGAATCGTTTCTAAACACTCATAAGAGAATAGCGTCAGCTACAAACTCAGTATTAATAAATGACTTCCTATTTAACGTCATACGTCAAAACTAAAAGGTGAAGCATGTAGCATTCTTGACTTAGAAGCCAACAGTACTTATGAAAAATTTAAAGATAAACACATAAGAAAATACGGTAACGTCAAAGACGAGAGACTTCTCATCCAGGAGATCTCTAATTGCTACCAGAAAAGAAACGAATCATACAATGACTATCATGATAAATTAGAAGGATTGACTTTGCAATGCAAAAGCTTATGCAAACTCAATTACCAAAATCAAATTTTGGAATTGAAATTAAGAGAGCTTGAAGAGATAAGCCTAAACACGTTTAAAGCAGGAGTTTTGGAACCCTACCGTTCATACTTAAGATATGCACAGATTACAGACCTGAATCATTGCCTCAGGTTATGCAGGTCTTATGATAACGATCGCGCCCATGAAGATTACATGGACCAACTAAGAGGAAAACTACCTCCTAGCAAGTTTCCAACAGCTCGACCACTAGGCCACTCAGCACACAATCCATTCTCGAATTTTAACCCAGCTCCACCAAGGAACCCATTTAACCAACCTTTCATGCAAAATCAAACCCACAGACCCTTCTATAAAGATAAACCACAACCAATTTTCGGACACGCTCAAGCTCCGAAAACTCAGCCTTTCAAGCCACCAAACTCCATGAATCGTCCTTACCCAACTCCCAATAATATTGGCCGACGTTTCACACCCACTAACCAGCAAAGATTTCCACAGCCGATGTCCGGTGTTTCAACCATTAGAGGTAATCTGAATGCTCACTTAGAACCTTCAGAAGACATCGAACAGGAAGCTTTAGGTCCCATACAGCAATCACTAGAGTATGTAGATGAGTACAACATACAATACTACCAGCAAGAGTACGACACTCAGTACTATGAATACGAGTGCGATACAGAGGAACAGTCTCAGGATTTTTCGCTTGGCCCAGCCATCAAAATCGAAGACTTAAATAATTTTGGTAGCGCAGATTTCGCTCAATTAGACGCAAAGATTGACTACGCCTCGAACCTAGTCACTCTCAACAGCACAGACATACCGTTTCACTTTCATTCTTCACATAATCAAGTGAATCATTTTCAACCCACGGTAGATACAGCTAACACTGCGATTCCCGTCAATATCGAAAAAGAAGAAGAGTATGTTCTGAATTTTAAATATGGTGAAATGTATCTCTTAGATGCCAAAACTCACCAAGCCATACAGCCCACAGAGAGACAACTAAAACACGAGTTTAAGGAACCAATTTTAGTTGAGCCAATGGAAATAAATTCCATTACATACGGTAACATTCAAGAATATCCCCACACAAAACCAAGAGAGTCTGATTACGTCAAAGACAAAACTAACTATGTCGCAGACGCATTCTCTAGAGTAGAGATTAACATGGCTGATGAAGCAGCTTCAATCATTGCCATCCCCGGAGATGACACCAACCAAAATGATATGGATAATGAAACTGTCCACTCAAATCAGGCAGACCCCATATTCACACTGAAAATATCTGAACGGAACTTAAACCAAAACCGCAATCAGATTATTGTAAAATATGGTAATTATCCCAAGGTACTTAAACAAAACCTGTTTAAAAATGTACCAGACACATAATGATTGTCACAAAGAAGAATCTTCAGGAAGATTTAGCAAATCACCTCCTCAAAATAATAGTAACCTCAAACAAGTACGCTACTTATTTTGACGATATCACTCTCGAGATCCCATTCATCAGGGCATGCCAGAAGCTATTTACTTCTGAACTAATCATTATCAGGTCATCCAAATTCTTGGAAGACATTGAAAGCCCCGAAACTCAGAGACAGCTGATTTCACACTATCATTCTGAAAACCACAATGGTATAGTAGAAACTTTCGAACATCTTAAGACCAAATACTACTGGCCTCATTTAAGAGAACAAATTAGGACAATCATCAATCAATGTAACCTCTGTCAAAGAAACAAATACGAGAGACACCCTAACGAGGTATCGAACCAAGGTCCCATCACCGCCGATCACCCTTTCTCTCAAATTCACATCGACACGTTTCACTTCGAGCAAAGTGGCATATTAACTATAATTGACATTTTCTCAAAGTACGGACAAGCCTACATTTTACCAAATGGTACAGGTCTGGCCACACTAAGCCAATTACAAGTTTACTTTTCCCACCATGGATTCCCAAGGAAAATCACACATGACCAAGGAGGAGAGTTCGAAAACAATGTCATAAAAGAATATTGTAAAGCCACGAACATCGAATATCACGCTACTACCCCTTTGAATTCTTCATCTAACTCTCCAGTAGAAAGACTGAATTCGACCCTTCTAGAGAAACTTCGTATCTCCAGAGATCACGATAAGTTCACTCCGCTCTCAGAGCTCGTGACCACCATAATCACGAATTACAATTCTTCAATCCATTCCACTACTAAACAACCTCCTTTCAACGTTCTATACGGACCCTACTATAAGGCTTTAGACCACGTCTTCTCGCCATGTCCCAAAATCAATGAATACATTGAAAGACAAGGAAATCAGTTGAAAATTGTAAAAGAGAGTCATACTGAAACAAACACCGACACTTTCAATCATAATTACCAAATTAATGAAACTGTCTACGTATTAGATCCCCTCACCAGAAACAAGAAATCAAAAAACCTGTACAACGAAGGTATCATTACCAAAATTGAAGAAAACAGGGTATACTGTAAAATGAGAAACGGTAAAACTCATGTAAGGAATTTTCGGGATATTAAACCAAAAAGAAAATTTCTTATTCCAGATTCCTCCCTGGATATGGCACCATCATCACACAGCCCATCCAGACATAAGGATTCTATGCCGACTCATTAGGACCAGCCTTAATAATTAACGATTATCACCGGTTCATGTTTCATTTCAATTTAACGAGTTTAAAAGAATCTTATAATAATATTCAAGACACTATCTCAAGTCTCGTATCACGAAGCAATAAAACTTTTCCTTATCTAATATCAGAATTAAGAGAATCAATTAAAGAAACAAAAAGGAATTAAATAAGTCGCTGCCTGCTACACCTAGAAGTAAGAGAGGTTTATAAATGGTTTAGGTAGTATAATTAAATTCATATCAGGCAATCTAGACCAGGATGATCTAGACAATCTACAGGAACAATTAAAAGCATTAAAACAAAGTAACGCCAAAGAAATTAAACATATTAATAAATTAGTATCATTCAGTAACTCCATTGCTCAAAAGTTCTATAATGAAATGAACCATGTTAACTATAATATGAAGGTAATTAAAGGTATTTTACAAGAAGAAGACTTCAAGATTAACCTTCTGGAACATCAACAATATGTGCTCTTGTGTACGAACAAATTAGATAAAATCATACAAGTGATGCAAGATACTATTAGCTTGTCATTTAATGAAATGACAAATATCAAGATGTTCTCCCAAAAGGATTTAAAAAATGTTGTAAAACATTTACAACTAATCTACCCAACAAAAACTATAATTCATACTGACCAGTATCATCAATTTGAGAACCTTAAACTGTCAAAAACGCAAGTTCTCATGATGAACGAAGAAATGGTTGTAATATTATATATGCCAATCACTGATGCTAAAACTTATACATTGTATAAAATTTCTCCTGTACCTAGCAATAATCTAATATTAATCCCTCCGGAAAAATATTACTTGCAAGGACCTACCTTAAGATGGTCTAACGCACCTTGTATAAAAATTACTCAATATTACGCATGTATACTCTTTAATACTAGAATAACTTCATGTAATTTAACGGACACTACCAGATGTCAATTTGCCACTGTCAAAAACGAGGTACAACTATTTCAACCACTAAATAAGAAGCATAGCCTTTTCTCTAGTAAAAATCCTCAAATAGTCTTGCAAACCTGCCCAGAATCTCAGAGAACTATAAAATTAGCAGGATCATATGTTATCTACTCAAATGAGTCTTGCCCTATTACAAGTATGGGCATAACTTTGCAACAGCAACCTACAAATTATGTGCACCTGTTTCCACTCCTGTCAACTCCAAATGATCCATACGTTGAAACCGAAATAAATTTCCATTCATCCCACCTCGATGTAAAAGGAATGAAGTTAGATTTAAAACCCATTCCAGAATACAATACTAAAATGAAAACTTTTGTGTCTGTGAACACAAGTATTATAATACATATTTTCTGTGTTATTATGTTCATATTTAGAACAAGAATATATCAAGGTATTAAATCTGCAAAGAATAGATTTAAGAAAATTGTTATCGAGGACGATAACGAGCGACAAAGGGTGGAGGAGTTATGTATCCCGTCCAGGGTCGAACCCCAGACTCCATTCTAAACTAAAGGTTATGGTCATTCTTCCTATAGAAGGAACACCATTGCACAATATATTTCTCAATATGCTATTATCAACGTGTTAACTGGAACAATGCTCATTCTAGGAAACAAGGAAATGCTTCCTTCACAAACATGTTATCTTCAACACATGTGGTTTACTATCTGTAGATTATTATTTATCAAATAACTTCCTAGAAGGACTAAGGAAATGGCCCTGTACATTTCCTCATACGATTACTTAATCTGTTATTTCCAGATGTATTAACAGCAACAGCTATGAGTGATCAAATTCACGGAACTGTTATCAAAGACATGAGTCCATATCCTGTAAGATATATATTTCCACATACATGTTATCTAGTACGCCCCTCCACTGTGACGCACTTTGTTATGAAGGGATTTTGTATAAAAGACCTGGGCTGAGAAGCAAAGGTCCTCTTCCAACATCAGCAACTAAACAGGTTGTCTGACTGGTGTTAACTTGTATATATTGGATCGTCAAAGATTAATAAATACTTCTACAAACTAACCTACGAGTTCTCATTCATAGAAAGCAGATACTACTCATCAGAAGTAAGAACCACGAGACCTACTGACTTAGCAGTAGCAACAACTTCTTAGTACATCACTAAAGAAGACTGTTAAGCGACAAACTTAACTCGTGTAGTGTCCTAACTTACTATTATACAAATTTCTGTTATACTGATACGCATAACTGTTCATTGATCGCGTCTCAGTGGCTGGTGAAGTTTATTCCCTAGTCCGCTGGCGATATTCCTATTTCAAAGTCGCGTGCTCAGATGTCTCCTATAAGGCTCTCCCTAGGTCTCGAATTCGTCTCCTACGTCTCCCTGGTGAATCCCCTACTCCAAAACCTCACGGTTTTCAGTCTTTGTTCGGTATTATTTAACTCACGGAGCTTTTAGCCCTTTTCACTATTAAGGCGTTAATTGATTGTTTATCGCTGCCGTGGTTCTAATTTTTAGTTCTATCGGTCGCACTTTATCGCGTATGTCTCATGTTTTACAAATCTTGGCCTCCTTCAAGGTCCGTAAAATTACTATCGTTGGACGGTTTTTATACTTCAAATACTCACTTGAGTATCCACGACTGTACTTGTTCGCTGACGTGAACCTACGTTCTTTTACTTATGTACCGTTACGTTACCCACTTCGGGTTCCAAACTAATGTTCTTTGACGATGTGACTTAGTATAGCTCTCCATTGGAGCTCACGAAATAACTAACTTTATAACGTTCCGCTCTGGGTTTACTGTTCGATTATTTACTTAGCGTGGTGATCCCTTGGGATCCATAAATTTAACTGACTCTATTTCAAACCAATGTGTTTCTCCAACAGGGTCCACGTAGCGCAACTTTGGCTAAGCTGATGACTGTTTGAATCGGCGTGGTGTCCCCCTGGAACCCACGAAATGACTGTAACGTGTCTCTCTCAGGCTTGGCAGATGACTTGTATTGTAACGGAGCTCTCCACTAGAGCCCCAAGATGACTGACTTTAGCTTGGCTCTCAGGCCTTTTCATCTGATTTGGTTAAGAATATAGTTCCTTAATTGCCTCCAGAACCTAACTTTCGATTTCCTGCTCCGATCTTCTTTTAAAAAACACCTACAGGTCGTGAATGCTTTGAAGGTCTGTGAGACATTATGCGGATTTTAATTCGTTTGTCCCTTTATTTCTCATTAATTAATTATGTTCTCATCCATATGAGAGGGCCTAACTAGTTGCTCGATTTCGTCCACCGATCAAGGCGCGCACAATTGGCTGCATCATCCGTGGTCAGCACGTTTTATATATTCACATACTACGACGTTTAAATACTCTGGAAATTCGCATTCCATTTTGATTAATCAATCTGATTGTACATTTTAACCTCAATGGCTTGATTAAAAGTTATTCGCTCTTTTTTGATTGTAAAGGGATGTAATTCCTCTTCACCCACGTTAAAATTTAAGCTGAGTTGCATTTCTGCAGTTTTTTCCCTTCTGGGTAATTATTGTAAACATAGAAAGAGTTCCTCCATTTCTTCTGATATAAATGACTGCATAAAGCTTTCTCAGACTGCTGGCGTGCGCTGGTGACTTCATGCTTTTAATAGTCAACAAATACCTTCTTCAAGCACGTATTAATTGGTTTCCAGATCTGGTCTGTCTATATTACTTGACGTTAATGAGTATTTTGTTGGAGTTGGTAGTTAACAATTTAAGTTGGCAGCATTGATTATATATTTTAGTATTCCTTGTGTTGTTTGTGCCCTGTAGCGTGATGGACGTGTAAATATACGATCTACTATTTCGTTAACAAACTCTCATTATTTCCACTGAAACTTGAAGATTAGTTAACAACAGGTTATGAGCCCAGAGCAGTGCGAAGTACGTAGATCAGAGCGTGAATTACGGATTGTTGAGATTGAGATGAAATCTGAATTTTAAAAACAGATTGTGAGTGTTTGTAACTGAACCGGCGAACGTTACAGCGACAGTACCAAGATGGCTGACGGAGATGACAAAGACCTCGTTTCCATTCCAAAGCTAGCAAATGGAAACTACTTCGCCTGGAAACTGAGAGTGAAGGCGCATATGATCGATAAGAACTGTTGGGTGGCGATTGAACCAGGCTTCGATGAGAACGAGTTGAATGTGGATCAGGTACGCTTAAATAGGAAAGCTTTGTCGGTATTATACAAATCCGTTGGGGATGATTTCTTGTTAGATGTGGAAGATTGTATTAGAGCGAAGCATGCTTGGGAAATTCTGGTGGAAATTCACGTCTCTTCTACCAAGTTTAATGCACTTCAGTCCTTGAAAGAAATGACAAATATTTCGAAGACCCCAAATATGTCGATGCAAGAGTATGCGGCCAGTATCCAGAGATTGAACAAAAAAATTGCCAGGGGTGGCATAATATTCGACGACGAGATGATGGCCAACTTCCTGCTAGTCAGGCTACCGATGGAGGAGTACGAGACCTTCGTCCAAAATCTACTGAGGGAGCCGGATCTTACAACACGGAAGGTTAAAGGACGACTTCTAGACGAGGAGTGACGCCGGACCCAGTTAGAAGCCGCGCAGGAGACTTCCGCATCAAGTGCACTCATCTCCAAGAAAGGCAAGAATGACAAGTTAGTGTACAAAAACTGTAAGAAGAATAGTGTGCAGAGTGGAAAAAGTGGTGATAGTAGTAGTGTTAAATGTTACAAATGTCACAGGTTAGGGCATATTAGCAAGTTTTGCCCAGAAGTTAAATGTTTTAACTGTCACGAGTATGGTCATTGGGCATCAGATTGTACCAAAATGAAATCAAATAATGGAAAAAGGGACGACAATGGAAATTCCAATAAAACGGGGAAGACTATAGCCTGTATCATTGTGTTCGCAATGGTGTCAATGAACAGTTCTGATGTTTGGTACCTTGACTCGGCAGCGTCAGAACATATGACGTCTAAAAGAGAGTTGTTTTACTCCTATTCAGAGTGTAAGGGCAATGTTAAGATTGGACAAGGGCAACTCCCAGTTAGTGGAAGGTATTGTCAAACTTGTATTGTCTTATAAGTGTGGTGGTAATGTGCTTGAGATGAGAAATGTTTTGCACGTTCCAGATTTAGCATTCAATTTGATTTCAGTTGGGCGCTTAGCCAAGAATGATGTATTTGTTCACTTTAACAAAGAAGGTGCTAAAGGTATGTATAATGATGAGTGCGTGTTTACAAGTCTAGAATCAAATGGGTTGTATTTGTTGGAACCTAATCACAGTGTAGCTTGTATATCGAAAGCTGATGTCAGTGAAGATGAGATGAGTGATGAAATTGAAGCTGTAGCCTTGCGAGCAGTGAGTTCAGATTTGTGGCATGTAAGGTTAGGGCATCCACAAGAAGCTGCTATGCACAAAATTCCATATTTGTCAGGTTTAAAGAGTGAGAATATGAGTTGTGATGTGTGTGTTCTGGGGAAGATGACTAGATGTAGTTTCCCGCAGAAGAGTGAACGCCAATGCAGTAAACCACTGGAATTGGTACGTAGTGATTTGTTAACATCTCCTGTAAAATCAAATGGTGGTCATAAATACATGATGAGTTTTGTGGATGATTATTCCAGATTTACAGTTGTTAAATTCTTGAAAAGTAAAGGTGAGGCTTTCTCAAAGTTTTTGGAGTATCAAGCTGAAGTAGAAAAAATGCATGACTTGAAACTTAAATGCTTTCAAACAGATGGAGGTGGCGAATATTGTGGTAATACATTCGAGACCTATTTGAAAGCGAATGGGATAGGTCGTAGAAAGACGGTAGCTTATACTCCAGAACAAAATGGTATAGCTGAGAGGTTTAATAGGATTGCAGAAGATAAGATAAGGTGTTTGTTAGTGCAGTCAGGTTTGTCAGATTCGTTTTGGGCTGAAGCAGCCAACACTGCTTGCCTTACTAGGAATCTATGTCCATCTAGGGCTATTGGGAATCAGATCCCATATGAAATGTGGAAGGAAGAGAGTGCTGAAAAAGAATATCCAAGGTTACGTGCATTTGGTTGTAAAGCTTGGTTATTTCATAAAGTAGGCAAATTTCAGCCCCGAGCAGTGAGATGTGTATTCTTAGGTTATGAAAACAATGTGAAAGGGTATAAATTGTTTAATCTTGAGACTAAATCATTTGTGATTGGATATCATGTAAAATTTGATGAAAGTATATTTCCCATGGTGGTACAGGTTAGGCCTACTATTAAGCATGTTCAAACTGATGTTATGATAAGAAATTATTGTAGTGATGAGTCAGAGATTGAGATTGAAAGCAATGTCCAAGAGAATGATAAAAATGTGATTGAGGCTGAAAATAATGAGAACTTTTTGAGAAGGAGTGAAAGGTTAAGGAAACGTAAAGAATGTTCTTGCTGTAATTTGTCGGTATATGTTGCTGATTATATAGAAGAACCATTGAGTGTGAGTGAGGCATTGAATGGGGAGTTCTCTGATGAATGGAGAGATGCAATGAAAAGCGTGTTAGACAGTATCCAACGTAAAGGGACATTTATTTTGGTTGACAGGCCTTCTGGTAGAAATGTGTTGGGTTGTAAGTGGGTTTTGAAACTTAAGAGAAATCCAGATGGTACTGTTAATAGAATTAAGGCGAGATTGGTAGCACAAGGTTTTCCCAAGTGCCAGGGGTAGACTTTAATAAAACTTATGCTCCAGTAATTAAAAGAAAAACGATTCGACTGATGATGGCCATAACTGTCATTAATGGGTGGGTTGAGGAACATATTGATGTGCTCACAGCATATTTGCACAGTGAGTTGAATGAGGAAGTTTTCATGGAACAACCTAAATATTTTGAGGTGGATAAAAATAAAGTGTGTAAATTGCTCAAAAGCTTGTATGGGCTTAAACAAAGTGCTATGGAATGGCATTCGACCTTGTATATGAATTTGTCAGAATTAGGTTTGAAACCTCTGGTGAAGGATCCATGTGTGTTTGTTAACAAAGATAAGGATCTGTTCATTGGTGTTTATGTTGATGACTTGGCATGCTGGGGAAAAAGAGAACGGGTTGAATGGTTCAGAGAAGAGTTGGACATTAGATTGGAGATTAAGAAGTTAGGAAATATGACCAACTTTCTTTCTATGAATGTGGAGTACAGGGAAGGAGTAATGTCTGTTCATCAAACTGACTACATTAAAAGGGTATTGAAAGAATTCAAACAAGAATGTTGCAGACTTGTTTACGAAGTCATTGAATGGGCCAAAGACCCAGAGTTTCATAAAGATCCTCAATTTGGTTTAGTTTATAACAGGAACTGAATTTTTTGTTATTTTTGTTGAATTAAAGGATTGTCATTGTTTGAGGTTAACTACCAGGGGAAGTGTTGGAGTTGGTAGTTAACAATTTAAGTTGGCAGCATTGATTTTATATTTTAGTATTCCTTGTGCTGTTTGTGCCTTGTAGCGTGATGGACGTGTAAATATACGATCTACTATTTCGTTAACAAACTCTCGTTATTTCCACTGAAACTTGAAGATTAGTTAACAACATATTTATCTTTCCTGTAGTTTTAAATTAAACATCTGCTTCTTCCTCAAGCCTTGTCTCAAGACTAAGTTCGCAGAATCCTTTCTTCATTCTAATGTGAATTTACTATACTTTTCCAAATGATCGCGTTTTCGATTCTTGTATCAATCCTCGATTGGGTACAGTATAAATCGTGCCTACTATGAAACGTGCCCAGTATAAATCGCAGCTAATAAAATGTATACCCACTATAAATTGTATTCAGTATAAATCGTGACATTGAGAAATGTGTGTAAATCGCTGATATTCTAGAAAGTGTTCATGTGATTATCCTGACAATACTTCGGAAATTCCCCCTTTGGAAAATACCAATCCACTTCAGATTATTCTCTGCCGTTCTTATTACTGAGGTGACTTTACTAGAATTTAATTAGTGTGTATTAGTTGATTTGGAAGTCTGAACGACTAGCTATGTTAAGCCATGAGCGTATTATAAAGGGTATAGATATAATGTAAAAAGAACCAATGAAGATGGAACTGTTATTTGGCGTTGTTCAAAACAAACATCAAAAAGTGTCGAAGAATGGTTAAGACAACAGTCAGCAATGTACTTACTTCAAACGAGCATCATTTTAAAGCTCAGCATGATACTCATCAAAAAGTACAGAATACTCTAAACAAAGCGGGAAAGCAATCCCGAAAAAATGATACTGCTGCTCAAGATAGTGCCTTGTTTGTTGAGCGACATTTAACCTCTCCTCTAAATGCTATGTTTAAACAATCATCTCCATCCAAAAAGTCCTGGATACTGTCAAAGGCAACACAGACTATGCAGGAGGAGGCATTGCCAGAGGACCAAAAAGGACTAGATAGTGACAGTTTCAATGAAGATGATGATAATGGCGGTTGTGATGATGATGATGATGATAATGATGAAAAATGAAGATTAGCTTCTTTTGCCTATAAAACCATTGCGGCTTCCACTGTTTTTAAAAACATCGGTCATTGGACGAAGTTATAAAAAGATCTAGCATAAGCGTAGTGTTTGAAAACTATAGCAAGCAATCGTAAAGAGAGTGTTGTATTCTGTATGCAAAAATTAATATAATTAAATTAATATAAATATTACATATGTATCGTCTGTTTTTATTAATTGCTATCGCTGTCTTTCCGCACTTTTAGACTGGTATTTAATGAGTGTTGCTAATAGCTAAAGTTATATGTAAGGATATAAACCTCGAACTGTTTCGGCAAATCTTAAACACAGACAAGTTTCTAGGGTGTTTCGAACTTAGTCGCGAGAAAAATGGGCTAAAACGGATATGTATTACATTTACAGGACTTGAATAGAAACGTAGTGTTGCAAACTACTTCTGGAAAAATGTATAGATAACATAAATTGGGTTATCTGTTGGCTCTAGTCAAAATCCCGGTTGGGTTACAGGATTTGTAGAAAAAATAGAAATGTGTATTATCCTGTGGTGAGTGGGTAGATTATTGGCTGAGGAATAACCTAACCACCAAGGTATGATGATAAAGAAAAGGAGGTGGGTTTCGGACTGGAGAGAAAGGATAGAGAAATAGGATGAGAGTCTCACAAAAGTTATAAATTTAACTTTAAATGCACTCAGAGGCGGTTGCCACCGCAAATCCGCTCTCTGATACCTAAAGTGGGTAAGGACCTGGTCGAAGCTGACGGGAACCGCAGCTAGGACTTGGGCGGTTTGCCAGAGAAAGGCTTTAGCGTATTCCCTCTCAAGCATGCATATGCCTACTATGGGGAAGGGTGATGGTCTGACAAGACAAATAGTAACAGATTTATTGCGTATTAACGAGGGCATGAACCTAGGAAGAGTTAGGAAAGCCAGGATCTTGCCTAACTGTAGTATCTGCGAAATGATAAATCCAAAAACAAATATTTAATTTATTTAACAAGGCAAAAGAAGTTGATAACTTTAACAAATATATATTTTCAATTTGGTTAACAACTTTGGGGTCACAGACCTCAGAAAACATTAAACGGTTGCGCCAGGCAATTAACAATTTATTAGGTTTCAAACCTTCATAAAATCCTAGCAAGGATTTAAAATAGCGAAGATAAAAATTCAAAATTTAAAGACAATTAAGGTTATTAAAGTTTAACAATAAATAGAGTACAAGGTGTGTACTATTAGAAATTTCTGAGAAAACATTCTAGAGAAAGTAACCACTTCGAAAATAACAATAAGAAAAACATGAAGAATAAGATAGAAGTTCCTATAACTTCTTATATTTGAGCAGAATTACTTTTATTACAATTATACAAAAGAGGGCAGGTCACTCACTGTGAAACCTGAAGAGAAAGTCAAAAGGAAGGTTCTAGACTTCCTATGTTTAATTAGGAATCACGAGACTAATGGGGCAAGTTTCCCTTTCGTGAAACCTAGAAATAACTCACTCCTGAGTTGAAAGAATTGTATTCCCTGATTATAAGGGAGAAACAATGTAAGCTTGAACCGTGTATAAAACACGTGGTTATTCAGAAATTAATTGATGATAAACAAGCAAGATGGAAGGGCACTTCGTTAGAGTGACACCTCATTGAAAATGATCTAGATTTACAATTTTATTAATATGGTTTGTTAGTAGAAGGTTTAGGAAAGGCCAATTGGGATTTAGGATAAATGTTCATGGCCTTATTTATGGTAATCGGACGATCGCGACGCGGTAGAAATGTTGAACGAGCACTAGTTATCACTATAGTTTGTTGATTGGATGAAAAGTTCACTGTAATAACACGAAAGTTTATGGGAAAGAAAGTTATTGCAATGATGAAAAATAACTGGTTGCACTTGGTAGGCGAGAGCCTATTGCTTGAGAAAGTTGTGAATTACAATTAAATGCGCCATAGAACATTCCAACGGTGGAAGAAAATTTAGCTATTGCAGTAATTTATAAGGAAGATTCCTCATTTTAAATAGTATTACGGCAAGACTTGTAGATAGAGTACAGAATCTGGAAGGTTCCAGAACAATCCTAATAGAAGAATGGGGCCAAAGTTAATCCAGCGGTGGAACGAGCTTAATATTTTATGGACAGCGGGTATTAGATAATATCCCACGTTGTGAGAAGATCTCTCATTTAAATAGCTTAAGAAAAGCTACTTTTTATTAAGGTTGGCTTAAACAGACAAAATCCCAACATGGCAAATCCCGCGAAGGATGATTACCGCCCCAAATAAGTAATCTCACGCTGTCTATAAAATGATCAATAAAAGCATGTAGATAATAAAACTGATGAAGATGAGGTTAAAACCTTAAGTCTGTACTTATCTTGGTTGCATGTCGAAGGTGAAGTTCCCTTTGACGAATACTTAATGTGCCAACATGGCGTAGAATGTAGAGAGTGCCTCTTGGTTTGAGGAGACTGGCTCTAGTTGAGCCTTGACTGACCGAGTCAACTGCCGACTTACAAGTGAGACCCACTCAGCGAAGCGCGGAGGGACCAAGGAAGGGAAAAGAGTGGGGGTAGGAGACAAAAGGAATACATATAAGCATGACCAATATTGTAAACTTAAATTCTCTTGAGGAAATGGTCTTCAAAGAGTTGATAGCAGGCGATACTAGCACAGCCTGGTGGGTGAAAGAGTAGACGAAGTTCTCTTGATCACGGAGATAATAGCTGGCGATGGCAACGAGAACTGGTGACCAGATGGATAAGGAAGTCCTCTTGCACCAGGAAGAATTGAGGAGCTTATGATATTCGCTGCTAGATGACGCTAGGTGGGTCATGGAAGATATATATCTAGAACAGACTCACAAAGAACATAAGAGACATGACCAACAAAGAGAAAATAGAAGATCACTGTTGGTGTTTGATAAAAAAGGAAGAAATGAACAAGAAAAGAGCATTAAAATTTATATTCTCTCGTACCGTGTATTCCAAGAATACACCAGTGAGCCCAAGCCTCATAGAAAGAGTGTTTACTACTCACTCTAAACTAAAGCTGTTAGGTTCGTTCGCTAGCAATTCACTATAGTAATATACTCTATCTGCTGTTTTGTGTACTGAGTACCATAATGATACAGTGTTGGCAACCAATGTTGAGGTAATAGTTATGTCAGATAAGGGATTCGAACCCTTGCTTCTTATATATAAGAAATTTGATCTTGAGTCAAACGCCTTAGACCAATCGGCCAACCCGACAATAAATAATTTGGACTGCAAATTGAAAGATTGCATTATAGAGACTGGCTTAGTGCAGTCTTAGAGCAAATAAAACATTTCAGTGATGAATATCCCCTCAGGATGGTGGTATGACGAAAATAAATCCTGTTAAGGTGTAAAAGCTGATATAATGAGTTTTCAGTTGCAAACTACAGTATTTCACTGAAACAAAGTTATTGTAGCCTTAAACTCTATTTATACGCTTAGTATTTGGACCGCCTTTGCTGTATGGTAGTAACAGTTGAATAAATTCAGGTTATCTCATACCTAATCTAGACCTAGAGGTAACTAATAACAGGGTGGCACGATTAATTTCCGGTACGGAGCAATGACAATATGGTAATAAAGAAATAAAGGCTATGTTATAAATTAACATGTTGAATATGGCTGTTCGTGAGAGCCGACTTACATAACAGATAAACCTGTAGTTAAGCTGCTAGAAGGTTTATTACTTAAAAGGTTAATGAGTTTGGCTATGGAGGATAGGAAAAGCATAGGTAATCCTAAGAAGGTATGTTTAGTATTTTTAATCTTTCCAGGCTTGGAATTGAGTCAAAAACAATCCTGGTTATAATTTGGAATCCATTCCAGCATTCGCCTAGAGTGGCAGTTTAAAACCATGTAAAACTATTTCCTGATTCGGTTAAGTGAAAATCGAATCCATCGAGCCGGTAGTTTATGTGCTGCGTAAATTTCAATGTAAATACGTGATATATAAAAATGTATGTCAGGTAACCTGTGTAATTAAGGTTTCCGTAGCAACAGTTAAATTTAACAATTAAGGCTTGGTAATTAGGAATTGGATGGATTAGATTAGATTAAATTTTTATTTATCCATCTGATCAATTACATGTATACTGAACCCTTATTGATCTTCGATAAATAAGTATTCATATTTATTATTATAATTACTACGGCCCAGGCAGCACTTAAGGAAGTCGACTTGGATATAAGGGAGGCCAGCATTTCGTAATGATTGCAACAGGAGGTGAGCTGGTGGCTACTCTTGGGGAACAGCCAGAATTAGTCGAGTTCAAGGCCAAATTGTGCAACTACTGTACCAAAATTGGAGACATAAAGGAAGAATCACGAGGTACTAGCAACGAACATACGATTGAATCAGCCAATCGCAAGAGACCAAGCCATGACCACGAGGTGGACGGCGTCAGTAGTAAAAAGCCCGCGGAAGTGTGTATCTAAAGAACCGCCGAACGGATTAATCTCCGCTCGAGTGATTTGAGACGTTTGATTTATTTGGAGAAGAATGCCACTAGTCCCATCTTTGTGAGACAAAAACTCTGGAAGTTTTTATCCGACTCCGCCCCACTCCTCCGCCCCTGTCAGTTTCTAATAAATAGTTTGGCCTGACGCCACTCGAAGCCATTATTTGTGGAGCCGTGAGGGGCTGACTTCACGCCAGTTTGAATTGTGATTTTCGACGCTCGAAATTATCTAAGTCATATTCTTTGTGGAGCCTTCAGAGGCTGACTTCACGCCAGTTTATATTGTGATTTTTACGCTCTAAATTAGTGAAGTTAATTTATTTTGTGAGCTCCGATGAGCTAAAGTCGCAGCGATTGCAGTATCAAAGTTTTAAAGCTATAATACATTTTGTTCTATTCTGAAATCTACTTTATTGTGTGAGCTAAATATTTCACGCCTGTGCGTGATAACTTGTAACATTCATTTAAAGACGACGAGTTCAGCTCCAAGGGGGAAGTATTGTATCACCCTAATTAGCGCTCACCGGAGCCGAAGTCCAGAGTACAGGACAGAAATACCGAACGAGATAGCGACTGCTAGTGCAGCCAGGATTTTGAACTTGTTAACGAGCCAGTGGCGCGGACTCGAGATGTATATTTTATGTATAAATTGCAGTGTATTTTATATGTGTTTTTATGGTGCGTGTGTGCGATATATTTAGGGCCAGTCTTCGCTATTAATCGCATTAGGACAATTGTGGGTGAATTGAGTAGCCTGCAAGCGATTATAGATAGGAAAAATAATTAACATTGAACTTTTCTGCCAAGGAGTCGATACCAAGATGATCAGCACATGGTTTGAAGATGGGATGAGCTTCAACAAATCAACGCAGACGACTACTATGGAGTGCTAATTTGTCCATAGGGCGATGGGTTGAGGAGGATGTCCTTAGTTCTACAAGCAGAAGCGGTGATGTACTAAAATTGGATTATTTCAATTATGTAGTTAGATTTGGCCGGGGAACTTTGTAAATAGTCATGTTTTCTTTTTCTTGTTGTTTTAGAGTTTTTCTTGCACCGACACTATATGTTTAAATGTCCGTTGGCGCGTGGCCAAAGTGTTTGTTTGATATTTTATTTTTCCTTGAGTCATGTGTAATGTACGCGGCGTGCGTGCGTGATTTTTATCCTTGCAAATGCGGAACCCGTTACATTCGATAAATGGTGCTTTATTAACGTTAATATTTGAAATAGGAATGGGAGGAAATTATTGTAAGATATTTGCTGAACAGGTTATTATTCATATTAGGGTTGCCAAGCGCACCAACTTAAAAGTAATTTGTAGAACACCTTCGTTCTATTTTTGATAGATTTTTCTTGAGTCCTTTTCAGGTGTACTAGTCACGGCATAGAACGATGGCGCCAGCATGTGGATATTATTTGTGTCTTTTTATTTCAGGATCTGTCAAAACCCATACGTGTGATTCTGTGTGTGTTAATGTGTCTAGTGTGTGTTGATTCTACGTGAGGAGGGGGTAGTTGTCCTACCGCTCTCATATTTTGCTGCTGTTGTATTTTTAGATGGAAAGACAGGGTGCTCTTGGGAGACTGCTGATTCTTGTCCATATATTTTCTGACACACACACATGTATTGTTGTGCTTTGGGGCACACTTCTTCGAGATTCGACCCCATGCTCTGGGAGGTCGAGGTTATTGACACGTGGGTTGACAGACATGCAGAGTTCCACAAACCGCCCGTTTTTGCCTGTGACTTATTTTTGATAGGCAGTCCTGATTTGTCCGACTGACCCCTGTAAGCTTTCATGTAGCAAACCTGTTCATTGTGATGGTGATTTTTAAGCCATAATTAATTGGGGAGTTCGCCATGTGTGTAACGGCTTGTTGTACGTTGTATGGGTAAAATATTGTATAATTAACGTAAATGTTGGCTGTTTGCCTATTGCTTTGTTTATGACTCGATTCATGTAATTTTCGTGTGTCACACCCGTGTGGTGTAGTGGTAGAGTATTTGTAAATTTTGACAGCGGTCATTTGTGTATTTTTCTATTGGTCACGTGTTAATGTACTTGTGTTGATTTGTGTGAGAAGTCCTACGTTTTTAGGCAGTAAATGTTGCTACGGCAATTTGATTCCAATTTCATACGGAAATTTTGTGTTTGTTTATAGTAGATTTAGGAAGTGTCGGTTTAATTTTAAGTATTGTAGTTGTGTTCCCCCGTGTCGGTCTAGCTCTAAGAAATGTGGATTCGTTGTCTGAAGGATTATTCTGGATGATAACGAATCACGCATTCAAAGTACACATCGTGATGCATGTAGAACGGCATACACGCATATATGGTCACTTTTGTGTTTTATCTTAGGGACACTTGGTCCAGGTAATTAATCTCTCCAGAGATATCGCCTAGTTTTTGGCATTTTTATTTAAATGGGAGTCAGTTGGGAGTTTTTGTTGTTATTTGTTTATGTGTAAATATGGTGATTTGTTATTAAATTCAGTTGTTTTAACCCTGGCTTCACTCTTTCCTGCATGTTATTTTGTTATATGTTACCCTGCAAGTTAATGAAGCGCCCTGACAGCAACTTACGAATATGAACCGTTACACCCCCCGAAACTGAGTGTCATATGCTTCTTTGCAAGGGTTCAATACAATACATTTTATATAGGGCACGTCAGAAATTGCATCTGTAAAATAAAAATCTTACAGACATTTATTACAAATACAATAACTATTTATAACATTATTACGGTATATTAATAGATCTTAAGAGATAGAATCTTATTGGACAACTATTTACACCTTACTTTATTATCACAATATGAAAACCTAATTCTATAAATACAACAACTTACAGCTAGGAATTACAATTAAAATAGAAAAGTAAAATATAAATATAGTTTTCATCGGTCCTATACGCTAAGATATTCAACTACAGAGTAAAAACAATGGCACTGCAGATAAGCTTTCAGCATTCTTTCAAAGGTTTTTATTTTTGCTTGTGTGTGTGTATTAAATATGAATGTTTTGATTTTGTCTTGTGTTAAGCCTATGAACATCGTTGCTAGATTTAAGCAAAGCGTCTTTATTCATAATTTTTTTTTTAAAACTTTCAAAGTAAGTAGCTATAAAAATGTATAGACTTGCTAGGTCTCAAATATTCTAAAACTGTAAGGGTCAAAAACAAGCGTTGACCAAGAGAGGTCTAGAGTAAAGATAACAGAAAAAGTTCGGTACAAATATGTGGGATTAAATCATTTAAATTTGAATTTGTTGTGATAACCTGTGTTATTGTAGTGTCTGTAGTAGCGTGTATACTTGTCAATTAGGGGTAAGATTTATAAAGAGGCAGACGTGTTCTTAGAAATAAAGCTATCCTAGTGTTCGTTTAGAGTAAAAGTGTAAAACTATAAAAATCTAGGTGCAAGTGAGCGAAGAAATTTAGAAAAAGTTATGGGATCCAACCATTATGCTACAGTGGCTTTCATCTTGCATGTAGACCAATGTTTTATCAGACAAGCATTGGATTTCCGATGACTGCTGCTTCCTTTCCACTCTGCATGAGAGAGTTTAGTCTGGTTTGCTGTGGGCTTGGCTAAAGGAATATTTCAATCATCAGCCCTGTGTGTTTAAGTTTATAGTGAGCCCAACATTACTTCTTCGATGTGACATCGATGGCTCATGTAAAGTCATTATTCCATGGACAAACCGACGACTTCAAACTTGCACCATTTTCTCCTTGGAAACAAACCTCTTTTGATGCACCATGAGTTGCCGCGCCGCTGATGATTATTTATATATATATTTCGATGACTAGAATTATTAAATGATATTTGTACAGTGTTTGGGAGATTGGAGATTTCTGCGATTTTTGGTAATATGTGTAAATTAAGGTATAACCTCGCAGATATGCGAAGGAAATTTAACAGTTGCACTCTTGACTAGAGTGACCCCATAGGAACTTCCGATATCTTGACGAACACACTATTGTCTCAGGCATGGCACTGACTGGACGTTAATTTCGACTTCGCTAACGAATCCACTTATAAAGTGCACGAGAAGTATCATCTTTGTGCTAATTACTTCTAAATGTGTGCAGTAGAACTGCCGTAATAATCAGGAACTATTATTTGGCTTAAGCAAGCAATATTTGTTTGTAAAATTGGGTAAATTTCGTGAACCCAGGACTGGAAACGTGCTGTGCACATGGTCGCTTGCTGGCATGGCAAATTGATAAAATACAAATAATCCATCAGTTATCAATGTAAAAACTTGTGTTTAATTGTGTTACATTCAACGGTGATTGAAAGTAATTTCTCAGTGAACGGATTACTCTGATATAAAATGATAAAGTGCATTATTAACATAATAAGTTCGGAGTGAGCATCGTTGCACAAGCATCGGTTATAGCATCTGTGAGCGGAGAAACCTTTGGTCATTTTTGCTAAGAGCCGCTATCAGTGTAAACTCAGTGAATTTGGTAAAATAATCACGCTAAAATTAAACTCACTGAACACGCCAATTACTGGATAAAGATATCCGCTTCCATCTCAGCTGAACACCACGTGGAGATGATCATTCCCTTTACGATAGAAGTCGACATGGAGTAACTCAATATGCAGGGGAATAGCGATATGGCTATTCCAACCATGACATTAAACTTGCCAATGACACCAGGCAAGGCTGGAACGCTGGATTGATGAAGGTCACGTGAGTCAGACTCCAAAGTCCATTTTTATGTACGATCATGACTTATGGGGATTAGTTTTAGAGACCTTATTTATGGCACATTCTCTAGGTAGGGTTTAAGCATATCTTTCGGCATATTCACATTGGTTATGCAACACATTATTCTATTAGAGGCTGGAGGACAGAGCTCTCACCTTATTTTGTAAATAGATTTGTTAGGTTATAAACAGTGCTCCGAAACTGACGTGTCACGCAGTACGATTATATAATTTACTGTTAGAATGCATTTCCACTGGCCACTGTAACCCCAGTGAACATATGTTTTGAAGGCTGCTATGTCATTGATTTACTTATTGCAAGCGCGAGCCGCTGGTGAAAGATTTAGAAGGCTGTGAGTCAACCCGCCGGCAAGCAGTGCACAGGCTGGTTTGTAACGTTGCAGGAACTTGAGTGTGTTTCTTTTGTTCAATTTCAATTATGAGTTGACATTCAGATGACTATAAAAGGATGCAATGTACAGATATAGACTAGCCAAGCAAGCAGTCTTCGGTTCAATGTGGAGAGCCACAGTATGATTGTTAAGTACCCCCAGATTGATGTCAAATTCACGTTTAGAGTGTATTAGACACTGAATAAAGATACGGCCGCAGTTAACCGAGAACTTTGTATTATATTTAAGAGTACATTTAGGACGAACAGCTGATTTTACAGCGTATTCAATTTTTGTCCACATGCTGGAATTTTGACTGTTATTGTACATTTTGAGGTTTACCACAATGGTAGGGTGTTGTACCCATGGTTGTGAGGTACGGTTTTTTACTACCCTGGCTAGCAACTTGAACGTTTGTCTTGTTGACTAATCTGTCGGCCGACTGGCCGCATGTTATTGTCGAGCACTTAAGGAGTGCAGATGGAAGTATGTAAACATAGTTTTCACAATTATTAGAAGTGATGTTAGATGTCAACCCACACTAATCTTCACACTTACGAGTTCAAATGGTCACTAAAATATACAAAGGAACTGATAGGACAAATAAATAAACTTAATAAAATTTAATAATAATAATATAGTGATAGAATTTTCTCACTAAATGAAAATATAAAGAAAGTACTAGGCTGTATCTCTAAATATGATTAAACATGCTAAACATAACAAATCGTTGATAACCAATGCTTAGCTATTGCTCTTACACGACATTTTGATACATTTGCAGGTAATCCTTATCTTGTGAGAGGACGGTCGGTCAACGACATGTTTAAACACGGTGGTTAACTTGACAATGCAACTTTAGACATGAAGCTAATTCATGCCGTTGCCACCACAACTTTCCTCTCCCACACACTCACGACCATTCGTCACAAAGAGTGAGGATGTGTGTAGGCAGGACAGAGACGCCAATTGCGCATATTTGAAGGTTGACTTATTGTAATACATTTGTGTTGTAAATAATTTAGCTTTTTCATTCAATAATATAGGAATAGAATGTGCTTAAATTTGTTTTGGAATACATTTTGGATTAAACGCTTCTCGTATACATCGTTGCCATACTTAACGTCAGATAGGAATTAGCTTAGACTACAGTAACGTTAAATGTTAGAGATGACACCATCATAGCGTAGTATTTAAACTTATTGTGCAAAAAATGTAGTGGAATCTTTGCATTATAAACAAGTAAATATCTTTTTTCGCCGTAAATTCAGGCCTGTGGTATTAATTATTATTGCAATCTCCGAAGTAATTGGATAGGGATGAATTACATGTCATACTCTTAGCTTTCCTTGTTTGATTTAGAAACTTTTCATAGGACTTCGAGAGGCTTAATTTAGGATTATTTGTTTGGAGATAAGTAAATTTTGTTAGGCAGATTAGTACGGACTAGCCGTTTTTCACCTCTCTGAAGTAGGCTAGGGGACTGCCATTTTTGTGAATAAAATCTGTGTGATTTAAATGTAAGTCTGGCCTCTTAGTTGTGTGATTGTGTTTGTATTCCTCTGGACTGGTAACTTGAGATCTCCTATTATACCCGACACCCCCGAGTTAAGTTTCCTTGTGTTTTCCCAGTCCAAGAGTGCATTCCTTCCCGTCCTATGAGTCTTCTCGTTGGAGAAGGGTCTCGGAAGGTTCATTTAAGGTCTGTGGCTCTCCGAAACCCTTGTCAAACGGGCACATGTAAGTATTCTTTTTGGCGCCCGAACGTAATAGGCTCGAATTTGAGAGATCGAGTAGTCATGTTTGGTTTTTAAGGGTATTTCTTAGTATCTACCGGGACAGTGACGAATTTGAGATTCGTAGTGGTGAGTAGAAGCTGCATGGCAGTCATTTGTTGAGGTAGGACCATGAGAGCAGATGGCAATAGTTTTATGTCAGGTGAGGTATTTATATTTGCATCTAATCTGATCTTGGGTAATGTAATTGTTCTTAGCTTTGATTTTATTTGCAATGCCAGTACGGATAGAGGCACAGTAATGGTCCCTGATTTTATGAAAGGTGCAGACTTTCCTCCCAGTTTGATCTTAAGTTTCAAGTGTAGTTTTAAGTGGATATCAACGGAAGCTTTCCCCGCTTTCTCTGATATTGATTTGTTGTGATGGCAAGTGAAGGAGAACTAGACATTCTAGCAACTCTGCCAGAGTTGTTGAGGACTCTGCGTGTGTCTGTGGATAATGTACAACTGAACGTGAACAATATGCAGACAAATCTGAATGAGATGGTGGCTAACATTAGAGCCGAATTACAGGCCAACAGTGACAATATTAGGGGCGAAATGCAGACTAATTCAGACAGCATGAACACCAGCATAAATCAGAGTAGGGCTGAAATACAAACTAGTGGCGATAACCTCTGAACCGATCTTAGGACCGAAATGCAGACTAATTCTGACAACAAGAACACCAGCATAAATCAGATTAGGGTTGAAATACAACCCAGTGGCGACAATGTTAGGGCTGATATGCGTACAAATTGCGACAACATGAACAATTACTTAAATAATCTGCGATTTGAGGTTAGGAATGATGTCGACAGTCTCAAGTCCGACATTTATGATATGCAGGCTGATGTAAGCAGGGTTAGGAGCGACATGCAAGTCAACTCTATAAACCTCCGAGCCGAACTTAGAAAGGAGATACAGGAGCAAGTTAACAGAGCTAATGATAGCATAACAGCTGAGCTCGAAACGCACTGTCACTCATCTGAAATACATCTGGAAGACGTTAAGACCGAAATTCGATCTAATCGTACAGAATTTAAGACTAACGTGGACACTCTGACAGCTAATTGGGATGGCCTAAGCTCCAGGTTGGATAACACGAAATTAGAACTTGTAGCCCATTGGAGAAGAATATGACGGATATGAGTACGGAATTGAATACCAACCGGGTCGAACTTAACTTGAATGTAGTCCAGGTGAAAGGACAGATAAATCGAGTTCAGGAACTTTTCACGCAGAAGATAGAAGAGATACGAACTACTACAGCCGGGCTCAGGGAAGATTTTGACATTTTGAAGGGCAACGTTAATGTTAGTCGCGCAGATATCACCAAGATAGAAAAGAAAATGGACGACAATGTGTATACTCTCAAGAAGAAGATCGATGACGTTACTGCCGAAACGAGGAGCTTCAATGATAAATATAATGAATTCGTGCGGAAGATGATTGATGCATTCGGAGAAGAAATGGACGAAAAATTCAAAACCATTGATGGATGCTTGAGAGGCAAGATCGAAACGCTTGAATTACAAATGAATGTCATTCAAAAGTGGAAGGAAACGAAGCCATCTTCAGTTGTGACCGAATGGAAGGGTCCCACTAAGAAACGATACATTGAGCAAGCAGAGGGAGTAGGGGAGCTAGGGGTTTTGATACCAAATACCGTTATTTATGAAAATGAGGGGGGCGTGGCAGGGTCAATGTCCTTAAGGTCATTCACCCCAAGGTTGTCTACCTCCTCCAAGGTCATCAGGACCCCGGAAGGTAAACAAACCTGGAAGGTCGAGGAACGGGATTTGGCTGTGGGTGGAGAGAGTCTGGGTGAGGGAGAATGTGAGGGGGAGGGTGGTAGGAGGAAGGCGCGGGGGGTCGGGGGTTCAATGAACGAGAAGGTAAATAATGGAGCGAGGGAGGGAGAAGGATTGAGGAGCATCTGCTTGAGAGAGACCCTCCTCGGTCCAGTCAGTCTGTTAGACTGAATGACTGCTCTAGTGGTGACTTGTCCTATATAGCCTTGCTTTGTAGCCGATTGGTTCCGAGTGCATCCGAAGGATTCCGAATCTCCATTTGTGCCGACCCGGGAGATTTGAATGGCTTACATTCACGTGTTATGGAGCTGAGGCTTACCCTGGGTGTGGTTTGATTGGTGAGCTGGGTAGGTGTGAATGGGATTGGGAGGGGAAATGAACTGGATTATGAATGTGCTTAATGGTAAACAAACATGAATGGATCAGGAGTAGTAAACGGGGTGGGGGTCTGGAGGTATTTAAACACCTGGCCTGTTGGGTTGGCCAGCTCGACATGAAATAAAAACAAAATGGTGTACTCCAGATCTCATTTATTGATCCATGAATTATACGTGGCATTAAAACCTAGCCACTTAACAAAATGTTTATTACCACGTTTTTGTACAATTTTTTCAACAAGATAATGCTTGGGATATTGTGTCTTTTGCAGTTCCTCAATGTAGAATCCACCTTTGATTGGCTGCTTGTTGAGGTCATCAAGTAAATGGACAACTGGATTAGTAAGTTTCACCTTGCGAATGTGAAATATTTCTGTGCTCCAATTTGGTGTGTATCTTTTGGCAAAGATTGACTTATGTATACTGATGCGCACATAATCACCAATACGTAATCGATGACGACGTGGATCTACTGTTTTGATTTTGTGATGAATGCGATCCAATTGTGCAATGTTCTTGGTTACAAGGCGTGGTTTCATTCCGATGGTTCTAAATTTGGTGTTGTTGTAACGTGTCACTAGGCTGCTTACAAGTTTAAGCCAGCGATAGGATCCTCTTGCTGTAAATTGTTCCCACATGCGCGGCTTGAGTGTGCGGTTGAAACTTTCTACAACACTTGCCTTTAGATTGCTAAACGTGGAATAGTGATGAATGTCAAGTGATTTGAGGTATGCGGAAAAAGTCTTGTTGAAAAATTCTTTGCCTTGATCTGTTTGAAGCAAACAAGGTTGTCGTTTTGACCGCTGAATGATGTTCTTGAATGAAGCGGTGACCAGACTTGCAGATTTATTCTGCACAAGTTCAACAAAGGCCATTTTGGAATAAACGTCGATGACGGTGAGCAGATAGTTGACCCCGTTGTTAGCTTTGGCATAGGGAATCATTTCAACCAAATCAGCTTGCCAAAGATTGTCAACACCACGTGTGATGACATGGCGACGATGGTAGAGACGACGAGCCGGTCTATGCAACTCGTGAGCAATGCCTGCCTTAACAGGCGAGGGTGTATGATCACGTTGACTCATTAGACAATAATGCCAGCTTGACGAAGCTCCTCTTCTATTTCTAAAACGTCTACCTGATCCGATGCACGCAACAGTTGCAGACGTTTAACCAACTTATTGGGATTGTTCCAATAGGCGAAATCGATGGATGGTTTCATAGTATTATACGTGATACCGGACGCTGAATTTGCACGGCGAACACTTGCATAGGTGGGAAAGAATTTTGATATGCTGGTTTTATATTTGAAACCCTTATTAGCATTTATCGCTTCAGAACGTTTATAATTACGTCTAAAACCATTTGTAGCCATCAAGATGTCTTTATACTTTTCAGGATCATCTTTATCATAGTCCTCGTTAGAAGGTGTACATGAAAATAAAAGTTCTAGAAGACCCAGTGTCAATTTGTAACGAACTGTTTTAACAATCAAAACATTGTCACTTATCTTGATTGGTGAATCGCCAAATCGAAATCTATTGTTTTCATAGCGAACGCCATAGGTAGTATCAGTTTTCTTAGTAAAAAGATCTTCAAGGAAGGGAGTAACCAACGCATCATAATTTTGCAGTAAAATGGATTTTAACCGCACATATTGTTCGGGTGTATTCAATATTTCCTTAAGAGTAGGCTGCTTTTCTTTGGGTCTAGTGGGTGTTTCAGCAATTATTGATGTTTTCAAAGACTGGGGCAGCGGTGATTCTTTGGAGCTAGAAGACAGACTCAATGGAGAAAAAACCTCCTCAGGTTGATCATTATCTTCTTCCTCCTCTTCCTCTTCAATTGTTTGTGTTTCTTTTGAGTGTGTACTGGGCTTTGATGTTCCTTTCAACACAGCTTCCAGAGGTGACTTCAAATGTTTTTCGACAAACGGTTCACTATCGGCATGTGCACGTTTTATGTAGCGAAACTTTTGCCGAATGCTATTTCGCGCACGTATAGTGTGCTTTTTTAATTGACTCCCTGTTGTTGCCATGATATCTGAACAAATGATGTTCAGAAAAGCAATGCAGGCACTTAAATACAAATGAAATGATCAAACTCCATGCGGTAGCGTCCGTTGTTGATGTTGCTCTGCTTATCGACAACAAGACAACCGTGGTGATGAACGTTCCAACACGTGGCACACAACTGTGTAAAGGCTTGAAAGGTCATGTCTGGGTTCACGCGATCATCGTAGACGTGACGCATGTTGCGCTCATCCTGTCGGAAGAGAACAATCACGTTGGCATTGTCACGAATTAACTTTTTTGGTATTCGCGAATCGGTTTGATCGAGATAAAAACAGTCGATATATTTATGGCTTTCCATGCTTAAGTAAGCCCGAATGATGGCCTGTCGATCTGTGGCCACATCGTCAAAAATCATGAGCTAATGGGGACGAACATTGTCTGGAGAAATGACGTTTTCGTGCGCTGCAAATGTTGCGCAGACCTGACATGACCTGTTCCATGAACACGTACAGTGGTTGATAGAGTGATTTGGCGAAGATATAGATATTTTGAAAGCGCACTCCATTCAAGGAGGTGATGAGGGTAAGCAGACGATTGGTTTTTCCACATACTGATGGTCCGGCGATGAGACAGCGAATGGAAGATGGAAAGAGTGATCCATGACGTCGTTCACACGATGTTGAGAAGAGGTGTGAAACCAAGTCTCCCACCGGAAGTGAATGTTGTTGATTAATAATCTGAGTATCAACTAAACGTGAAAGGGGAAGAGGCGGTCTCTATATATGTGAAGAAAGTGGGTGTTTCAGTTCCAGTGTAACCATGGATGTCTTCGGAAGAACACTTAAAACAAAGAAAACAAATGAACAATTTGCTTTGGCAAACGATCCAAAACAGGACACAGATCCGGCTACTAAACGATATGTTGATGCAAATGTATTGCCACGCACAACGGATGGCAATTACGACTTTAATGGAAAGCGAATAACCAATATAAAAGAACCTCAATTAGCCTCGGACGCATGTTCAAAAAAGTATGTAGATTATTATCGCTTACGGCGTATCAAGGGAGATTATGAGGCTCAGAATAAAATCACGAACCTTGCAGACCCTGTGAACGATCAAGATGTGTGCACCAAAGCCTATATGTTAACAAATGCTGTGGTGTTAAAAAAAGAAAAAGAATATGATGTGCACCAACGTCGAATAACTCAGCTGGCTCTTCCAACAAACGACACGGGCGCAGCTATAAAGGGCTATGTAGATAACAAGGTGAGAGAACTACGCCGTATTGTGCCAACCCTAACCGTAGAAGGTTATACAGCAAATAATACACGTCTTGTACACCTGGCCGATCCCGAGGATGATCAAGATGTTTGTAAAAAACGGTTTTTAACCTCTGAAATGGAAAAGGTGTGGGAAATTAGGGAGAACGCTCTACAGATGAAGCGAAGAAGAATAGCTGATGTTGCTGATCCTGTGTAATCTCACGACGTGACAACAAAACGATTTTTGGAACAACGGTTATCGCTTTTTATTAAAACAATTCCCTCTATATTTTTGCTTCACATTGTAAACCAACAACCGGTAAAAGACCTCGATGACCTCACCTATATACTACGTTCGGGGCATAGCAATGCCGTTTACCGTATGATGGTGCCATTCGTGTTCTTGAGTATGCGCCAGATTTTAAACATTTAGAGGTACTATTAAACAGTAGTGTTAAATCATCACCCATTGATCTGGCTGTGAAAGCCGAGGACAATTTATCTTTTCAACTGAAACTGTCGTCTGAAGAAAAAGAGGCGGGAAAAACAATAAACAATGTTCCACTGTATATATAACTTGAATATACTGCCACCATCGAATAAATAATTGCAGTATCTCTTGCTGAGGAGTGTAAGTTGCTTTCTATACTTTGCGGCGTGAGGTTGTCTTGTTCCTTGGTCACGATGGTGAATCAGAGATATGTGGTGAAGAAGAGGAAGAAGACATCAAGAAAGGGATGCTTTAAAGCTATTCTTCATGCGGCACGTCAATCTTCGCGCGGAGAAACAAATAGTGAGTTGGCCATTGGGGAGGCTTGACTGAAATTTTGCCCATTTACTAAAAAAAAAGATTTTTAGATTTTGCCCTAAAAAAATTCCTGTGTCCTTTCTATTCCAAAAAATATAATTATTTCACCGTACCACCATTTTTAAAGCCCCGAGCGCCATTTTTAAAGTGTGGGGTTGAGTGCTGAATGAGCGAGGCAATGCCCCCATCTGTAATGGTGACGGGCTAGTTATATTTTGAAGTTATATTTGGTTTATATTTGAATATTGCGCTGAAATTCTGCAGAAGGGAAGTGCTAAATACCGCGTACGGCTGGCGATGCTCAGATGTCTACTATGTGGGTCAACACAATGACCAAACTAGTTTTTATTTGTAGGTGATGTAAAACTTTCTTGTCGCATTTCTTATCATAAATAAGTCAGATTTTTTTTCTGTTTTCTCTGACTTCTTATTTTTACCTTTAATCTATATTTTAGCTTATAGCCTTGAGCAGGAAATATAGGTTGTTTCCCTTCAGTGGTTGTCTAAAGATGGCTGTTGTTTGGCAGCAAATCTCGGGTGTTTATCACGTGTATTGAAGAGTGTGTGATTTTTGTACGTGTTTTTGTATGTGTGTCATTTCGTGTTACCTGCACTATGGAGAGAAGTAAATGTCCGAGAATCAGTTCTAGACGTTCCAAGAAACGTCCATCCAAGCGGAGTGTTGCAGGTAAATTAATATATGCAAGGAGGGAAAATTCAATACAATTATCTGAAGCAACAGGTCAGATATCAGTCAACACTTCAGAGATAGTTGATACTGACATGTATGATACTCCTTCCCCTTCTCTAAATATTAGTGACAGTATAGCAAGTGAAAGAAAACTATCTTTAGCCTCTGTGCCCAGTACAGAGTTGGGCAGTATCGAAAATACATGTATTTAAAATACGTATTTTCGATACTTTTGTATCTTGTATTTTGTATCGAAAATACATTTTGAACCATGTATTTTGTATCTGTATCGAAAATACTTTTCATGAGTATTTTGTATTTTCAAAATACACAAAATATAATCAAAATACAGTCATTGCATTAGGCAATTTTCAGTTAAATACTCCATTATCTTCCCTTTTCATAACTTAAGTTAATTGGTAGATATGACACAGGTAAGTTTGAGATAAACACAACTGTGCCAGCAATACACCAACCTTGTAACACCATGTGCAATGATATTTATTTAGGATGCATTTAGAACAAAGTCTCCAGAACCAGAGGAATGTCTCTCGGATGTTGTGTTATCAGCTTGGTTAATTTTGGAAACCTTTTCAAGCAGTACCCTCAAGCTACCTATAAAATTCCCAAACGCATGAGGCTGTCTGAACCTGTTAACTAGAGTGTTCACACAAGGGCTGTACAAAATGCGGCAATTATCTCCCGTAAGAGCAGTGTAGGCCGAACAGTCGTATGAAAAATGAAAATCCACAGCCTGCTTCCAGTCTCCGACCGGGTCAGGAATGGAATGAATGAAGCCCCTATCTAGCGGCGAGGATATGAACTGTGCCGGCTGCCGAGGCCTGACGCACTCCTCTGGGGCAATGATTAAATGAATGACAGATGAAATGAAATGATAGTGGAGTGTGTTGCTGGAATGAAATTTTGACAGGGAAAACCGGAGTACCCGGAGAAAAACCTGTCTGCCTCCGTTTTGTCCAGCACAGATCTCACATGGAGTGACCGGGATTTGAACCACGGATCCAGCGGTGAGAGGCCGGCGTGCTGCCGCCTAAGCCACGGAGGCTCCGAACAGTCGTATACAACTTTGAATTGAAAAATAAGTTGCTGTTGTTTCATTTGACGGGCTTTTACATCGTGATCATTTAGTCCCGTGTACTTGGGTATGTGTATATAGCCTACTGTATATAAGTTTTATAATTGTGAGTGTTATTGTGGGTCAATGTAGTAGTAGTGTGTTTATTTTTAATTTAGGTAATTATAATATGGTATGGCCTTGGGTGCCGAGTGCAAGCTTTGTTATTTGACACCCAAAGGGTAGCTTGCTTGTCGAATTTCGTTGTTCCTTGAAGCACTATGAAAGTCAAGGAAGTTAGATATCTAAGCTCCTTGAACACTATAGCGCTTTCTAGTAGAGAAATGAGGAACTTTGTGTTGGCGGAAACTCCCGAGATTAATTTTGCCATTATGAACACGGCCTACTGACTTCAAATGGGTTCTTTGACATGCCAACATCGTATGACATGGTGTCATAATTTTTTCCGCCTTTCAAAAATTTATGTGAGGATTAGGAAGTAGATGACCGTGGCCTTAAGTTAGGAACCATCAAGGCATTTCCCTGAAGTAAAAGGGGCAAACCACGGAAAACCACATCCAGGATGGCTAAGGTACGAATCGAAACCTCGCTCTTCGCAGGTTTTCTAGCCACTGAGACACGAGGCAGACGAAAATAAATATGGTGGTGGTTGTTAGTAAATCTTGATCAGCCAAATGTATTTAGGTGTGTGTTAAATCTGTCTGATAAGTTGTGTTTGTGAGGTATCTGTAGTAGTTAGTATGCGTGGCTGTATTCATTATGGTCTAGGATTGATCAGATGCCCTGGGACTTGGAATATGGTGCCATTCCGGCATGTGCCTAAATTGATAGTGGGAAAATACGAGCAAACTTCACAATGAGGATGGCCGCTGTCAATGCCAGAAAAAGAAACTTCGATCTCATTAATTGTCTTGGATAGTTGCATACGTTAAGGATGGATGACGATAATGTATGAATTTCGCCCCCTTATTATTCCCGTTTTAACGGGGTCGGGGACGAGATACGATGAAAGTATATGTGGGGGGGGGGGGTTTACGACTGGATGCCCTTCCTGACCCCAACCTCATGAGAGGAGTTAATACGAGATGAAATGGAGTTGAATGAAACTGGGCAAGAATGTGGAAGGAAGCGGCCGTGGCCTGTCAGAAGGAACCGTCCCAGGACTTGCCTGAAGTTGAAAATGGGGAAACCACGGAAAACCATTTCAAGGACGGCCGACGGTGGGGCTCGAACCCTCGCGTCTACGTAGTCCACAGATAGCTTGGCCCCATGACCTAGCTCTGCGCGTTAGCGAGCGTAGCAACCGCTGTCGGTAATGAAGATCATGATAAAATTATAATAATACGGTAATAAAAATGATAACTATAATGTATATTATTCCCGTGTCAACTGGGACGGAAATGAGAATCGATGACTTTTCCCTCTCTTGTGGTAGATTGATTATACGGCAGGATGCCGTTCCTGTCGCCAACCTCATTAGTCCAGTCGACAGGTTGGAAAAAGTGGGGTTAGGTGGAAAAAGGTCGAAATTTAATGAAACTTTGGGATGTTGTTCAGGGATGGTTAATTAACATTTTCTCAAGTTTTGGACCTCGAGGACCCTGTGCGAAAAGAGGAGGGGGGAGGAAACTGCAAAAGTTTCGACCTACCTCCGGTTTTTCCTCAATAACTTTTTCCCTTACGTCCTACCGCAAAAGTATTCTTATGCATTATTGTAGTGCGTAAAATTTCCTATAATGTTGACTGTTGAAACATATTTGTATGTTAATTCGTTACTGAGATATGGCGCTTCGAAAAAAATATCATTTTTCAAAAATCGCTTAAAAATGCCCAAAAATGCAGAATTCCGCCTTATTTCTTCTGCTATACCCAAATTATGATGAAATGTTGTTGTAATTATGGTTCCTGGTTACAATCACCAACTTTGAGAACCCCCAATACCCCCCCCCCACTACACCCCCGCTCCCCTCTTCCCCCACTCAACTCCAATTCCCAAAAGGTAATTTTCTTCTCTGATGAAAGCCAACCATATTTACATCATGTTGTTATTGATATTAGTTACTTTACGGTTCGACCTCCCCCCTCCCACTACATAACTATCCCAGGGAGGGTTAAAAAAAGACGTACCTGTTTGTCTCTCACCAAGGTAGACCAGGTTCGATTCCCGGTCAATACATGCGAGATATTCGAAGCGAAATGCCATGTCATGATCGCGAGTTTAATGTCACGCAAAAATATAAGCCTTCCTCTTAATTTGGTCCAGATCCCTCTTTATTGTACAATTCCAGGAGGCCTTCCTTTGATGCGTGGCAATTCACAAACGGGATGGTCGAACTGCGTTAATTGGATTAAGCCCAGAGTCCAGTCAGCTTACGCTAATGGGTTTGGGAAGAGAGTGGGGGAGGGCAACCTCTCCTGAAATATTGGTTAAACCATGAGTTAACTGACAGCTGCATACACCTGGGCCCTTGGAGTTTCCTAGATAATAATCAGTACAGATAACATGTTATCTATGTACAGCAGTGGCGTTTTCTCCAATACCACGGGGTAAGCACCGCTTACCTAGTATATTCTCATAAAAATTAAGTTTATATTATGACTTTCTAACGCTCGAGGATCAGCAAAATCGCCACTTTGAATAAAGTTCCTCGTTCTCTACCCAGTTCTTCACGATCAGCCACTACTACTTTGTAGAGAAAGAGGAAAAAGCGTGGCCGGTTGCTATGACAACGGCTTGTATACCACCAGGAGCCTTCTGGCCCGGAACACCGCTATGGCCGATGGAGTAGTACACCAAGAATGTCAGGTCGTCCTTGATTGGCTAAGACAGGGGGTGTGGCATTCCATAGCCACAGGGCTGTCGTCAAGACAAGTCAAAGCTGGTAGCAGGGTCTGCTTCGATACAGATGGCTTACCCTCGTGAGCATGGAACACCAGCACGGCTTAATATTATTTGGCGCGCTTCCCCAGTCCCCACCCTCCATCGCGCGGTTATTCACCCCAAGAGAAAGTTCTGATGATCAGACCCGACCTTTGATGGGCGCGTTAGTTGCAATTCTGCTTCGTCCGGTTAACTCACAACTGTATGTATTTGAGTGCAATTACCAACATGCCGTAACTAGTGACATTAATTAATTTTGTATTCTTTGGTGCATGCATATTTCAAAATTGAGACTACACAACACGGATGGCAAATGCATATTCACTTCACTTCTGATATTTCTATTTCTCGTCGGAGAAATCACTTGCTTCTAAGAAATGATCTCGATAATTTAGTGAATGTTTTCCTTTGAAATTTCAAATTATTATATTTGAATCGTGACCCGTGGTGTTGGGGTAACGCGCCTGCCTCTCACCCGGAGGCCCCGGGTTCGATCCCCGGCTCCGTCAGGGATTTTAAAACTGACGTGAGGGTTAGAACGGGGTGCATTCAGCCTCGTGAGGAAAATTGAGTAGCTGTCTGACAGTGAGACAGCACCCCGATCACGAATACCACGATTAACGGCCGAGGGGACCCGACGCGCTGATCACGCGTCACCCCAATATCTGCAGGCCAAATGGCTGGGCAGCGGTCGCTTGGTCGGCCTCAGCCCATCATGAGCTGTATAGTGCCAGGGGTTGTTTTTGTTTTACGTAATATAAATGGCAACTTCTCTTTTCTAATGCAATAACCAACAACTATATTTTAAATAATGTGATACGTCTTTAAAATATTATTCAAATTATACGGATGTACATTTTAAAATGATCTATCCTTTACACCTACTCGTTGAATATAATTTGATTGATATTCAGAGCAACTTTTCGGGTTGTTGGGCTATTCTGAAGATTCCTACGCCGGCCGTGAAAGCCTACATCAGTATAATTTGAGTGATGTTTTCAAAGAAATATTGACGGAACATGCAATACAATGTAATAAGGTTATCTATTACTAGTAACATTTTTATTATTTTAATGTTCACTTAGGTCTTATAATAGAAATAGGAATTTTGCCCCGAAGAGGATCTTTAACGTGCCAGTAAATCTACTTACATGGCTCCTTCGCATTTGCGTACCCTCAAATGCCGACTGTCTGCGCCTTGCGTACCCTCAAATGCCGACTGTCTGCGCCGGGATTCGATCCCGCTATCTTGAGCTCAGCAGGCGAGAACGTTACCGCTGAGACACGCAGCCAGTCATAATAGAAAATGTACTGGTAATAACCTAAACGTTTAGCACCTTAGACCAAGAAATGTGAACCAAAACACAAACTGCCACACTGTTCAATCGTCAAATAACACGATCAGAAAAGCTCGCCAACCCTGTTGTTGAATAACTTACTCCGCACTTAATATAGTTACATGGATTGGTATGCCTGAAATTGAAAAAAAAAATAATGAGCTGTGCTGTATTAAAATTTCTTCATTTTTTTTTTAAATGTGAAAGTCTCATAATTATATGCGTAGATTAGTTGTTGCTACTTCAGACATCAACCTGTACATTGACAAGGGTGTCGCTAGAACCGGGTGTAAGCCTATACTTTCAGTCTTCTTCACAGCTTACCCTCGAAAAAATCCACGCCACGCCACTGACAGTCAGAGAAGTGGAGAATGTTCGGTTATAGGGCCGATAACCTAGATGTTAGGCCCCTTAAAACAACAATTATCATCATCATCATCATGTTCGGTTATAGGAAACTGAACATTTTGTAAGTGTGAGTTGTCACAACAAGGCCAAAAGTAGTGTTCGAACAAATAATATTCTGCCCATTTATTTACGAATGCACCTTGTTTTGTAGCAGAATACATATAATCATTTTGGTTCCCACGATATCGTTTTAAAGCTCAAAGTGCAGGCTATTACTTGCATTCGAGCTACAACATAAAAATTAAAATTTGCAGATCTGAATAGAAACTGTGAAACACAAATAAAGCAGCTGTACTTTATTTTCAATTGCAAGGCTACAGAAATTCAGGAATCTGGAATAATGGCAAAACTTGCAAATGAATCTTTGAGATAACAAGAGTAGATAATGAAGAACAAAGTAAAGATCAGCGCATCTGGACACATTCTGACAATATTTACCTTCACGTCCAGTTTGGAGTGTGGGCTTGTGAAACACGCCTCAGGCAACTTCCCCTGTTAGGATTCTCCTAATTGACCACCGTGGATAAAACCCATAAGCGCAGCTCGGTATCGCCCATCACAACACTCAGGGGCCACAAACGGTTTCTATTCATCTGACCCTGTCTCCAGAATGTAGAAGTTGGTCGGGGGCGGCCGCAGCCAGAACTTTGTTGGGGGTGCTAAGCCTATAAAGAGAGAGGGGAGGGGGTCATCCGTCCTACTTTTATATATATTTAATTTTTACTGGTAGCATGTCGCATAATATCATAAGGACTTAAATTTGTATAATACATAACCTATTAGTTTTATAAAAACCGAGGAGAGGGTCGAATAGACTCTAGAAAGAAAACACACATAATTAAATGTAAATCTATTTATTGTAGGTATCTGATCAAAGAACACAATCCAATCGCTTTGTCTTCATTTTGGCAAACCGATCAATTACTTTCTCCACACTGACTTTCGTTGATCGATGGCAATGTAACAGACATCCGACATTCGGGACCGTAGCCAGTCCTTCAGCTTTCGCAATGTGCGCTCGGGAGTGGCGTTACTCACAGGCAAGACAAGACACCCGAAAGCACCTGATGCTGATAAGGGCGGGCCGGCCGGGCGCCGGGGACGGGCTCGGGCTCCGTCATAGGAGAAACATTTTTCGTACACTGGATGGATGAGTCATCGCGTCGCTTCTCTCCCGCAAGTATACACTATAATCGTTTGATCGAGAAATGTCAAAATTGGAACTGTCAAGTCAAACCTTTTTACTCTTCCCCCTCTCTCCTCTGCCTTTCTCTTTCTCATTTCTATTTTTGAAGACCGTTTTTTTTGGGGGGGGGCACTACCTCCTCCCTGGGACCGCCCCTGAAGTTGGTAGCTACTTATACTAGTAGATTCTCCATCGGATAGTTGGGTGAATGTCTCGAATGAAGCCTACTGATGTGTGGATGAGCAATGTCTTCTTGTCATTGGTGTTATATTACAATTTTCATGTAGCCTACTCGCACGGTAAATCGTTGCATCTTCGTGGGTGAGTTGGAGGAATATGACTTCGTACTGGGAGCCAATTAATTGGAGTAGGCCAGAATTTTCCCGAGATCAGACAGTGTTATTAAGTGTTATTATCTCGACATGAGAGATCGTGACCCAGTGGTTAGTATTGTTGACTGTCACCCCTGAGGTCCGGGTTCTATTCCCGAATCTGTCAAGAAATTTAATTCTCGTCTGAAGCAAAACATACAAGAGGTGCTTTCAGTTCCCAACTCAATCATCTTGGAAGTGGTTTTCCGTAGTTTCTCACTTCTACTTCAGGCAAATGCCTGAATGGTATCTAAATTAAGGGCATGGCCGCTTCCTCCAATGATCCTTGTCTCAATTACAAGTACACACACTAATACAGCCAATCAGCCATCACAATAACACAAGTCATCAGACAAATTCCACACACCGTCCTAGTACACGGGGATACATGAACACGATGTCGCAAAGCCCCTAAATGATTAGACGACAACAATCTCTTTATCCAAACTAGGGAACAATATTCAGTAACAGATTAGACGAAGTCAACAGCTGAACAGCAGAGAGTATTGGTGTTGGACCCTAAGTGGAACCACAAAGTTTCCACAAAATGATGTTCTGCGTTTTTGCGGTTGTCAGTAGTATTTGTTAGATAATCTTTGAAAGATAGCGTTCTCTCAAGAGTTTCAACCAGTGTAAACAGATATAAAAATAAATTTACAAATGTATACAAAATATTATTGTCTCATTGTGGTGGATTAATGGTAGTTTGATTCACGACCAATGAAGTCGGATTTTGAAGGGTGGCCAAACCCCATGGCACTTCTAGCAGATCACCTAAAGGTTCCACCTGGTGGCTTATGTCATACGATGATATTAGTATAACAATAATATTAATAATAATTTCTACATTCCCCATTTTATGGGTTCGGGGACGAGGTGAGGTAAGTTTCTATGTGGCAATGGTTTTCACGGCTGGATTACATTCCTGATGACATCCTCACCACAGGGATTGATGGCATACGAAATGAAATAAGGCAAGGGGTTGGAAGAAAGCGGCCATGGCCTATAAGGAAATACCGTCTTGGAAAACCAATTCATAGAAGCTGACTGTGGGATTTGAACCCTTTGGTCTTGAACGTTAATGCGTGCACCCATCCAGGTTACTGATAATATAGTATATAGAGTATACGATATTAATAATAATGTAATGTTGAAAGGTATGATTTGAAGAAAAGCAAATTTTAAAAAAAGTATTTCGTATTTTGAAATGTATTTTAAAATACTATTTTGTATTTTGTATTTTCAGGAATTGTATAAGTGTATTTTGTATTTTGTATCTAAAATACTTTTGAGTGAGTATTTTGTATTTAGTATCGAAAATACATTTTGGGAGTATTTTGCCCAACTCTGGGTAGGCCTAATAATTGCCAAGCCAGTACAACATCTGTGAATTACACTCTAGTCCACAGCAGTGTGTGGGGAGAATTTGTAAAAAAACTGTTATGTGGAGAATGTAAAATCCCAACTGTAGTCATTGAAATGAGGGAAAATTATGGTTTTGCACACAAACTAGTTGTAAAGTGTAGTGTATGTGGTTACGTTAATGCTAGTGTGTACAGTTCACCTAGACTTGAAAAATCAAATTCACAGAGGCCTCCTTTTCATGTAAATAGACGCATGGTTGAGGCATTCAACGGCATAGATAGGGGACAGAGGGCAATGCAAAAATATTCTTCATGTATGGGCATGCCCACTTAGGGACTACTATAGGTCATAATGCAAACCACCTTCACTTGCTTATTGCTGAGGGGAAAATGCTAAAGAAGGAGGTACTGAAAATAGCAGCAGATACTGTGCGGGTCGCTCGTGGCTATGAGAATGATGAGAATGTAGTACAAACAATTGACATTAGTGTATCTTATGATGCCACATGGCAAAAAAAGAGGACACACCTCTATTTATGGCATAGGTTTTGTCATTGACATTCTCACTAGTATAGTGTTAGACTTTGAGATTTTATCCAAATATTGTGGAGAGTGTATCATAGCAGAAAGGGATCTTGGGGGGAAATAGTCCAGAGTTTGATATTTGGTATAAGGGGCATGTGAATTCTGGATGCCAAAAGAACTACACTGCGTGTTCCAACTCAATGGAGAAACACATAGCAGACATTATTTTGAGAAGGTCTGTCGCAGAGAGAGGAATGAGATATACAGTGTCGCTCTCAGATGGTGATGCCAAAACACATTCTCATCTAAATGCAATACAGATATATGGCCCTGACCACGAAATTTAGAAAGAAGAACAATGTATCAATCATGTCTCCAAGCGCTTGGGCACCGCTCTCCGCAATACAGTGAAGGAGTGGAAGGTGAAAGGTGTTACATTGGGTGGGAAAAAGGAAGGTAGCCTAAAGGAAAGAACTATTGTAAAGCTGACAAATTACTACAGGCATGCAATATGCAATAATATTCCAGATGTAGCCCTCATGAAACGAGACATATATGCAACTCTAAGGCATTATATGTCTACCGATGCAAAACCACAACATGTGACATGTCCTAAAGTCTCAAAATCATGGTGCTTTTATAATAGGCAGCTTGCCGAAGAGAAAATTCCAGAGAGCCACAGCAAAATGAGTTGCAAATTGTCCCCTGAGGTTGTCATGAAAATAATGCCCATTTACCATAGGCTGGCTTCTGAGCAAATACTGGAACGCTGCACTGAGGGAAGAACACAGAATCCTAATGAGTATCTTCATAGTGTATTATGGAACAACTGCCCTAAGGAAACATTTGTTTCAAAAAATAAACTGGAGCTAGGAGTAATCAGATCAGTGATGGAGTTCAACAAGGGATATGTGAAAGCCCTCCAAGTTGTAAACAGTATGAGGGATGAACCTACCATCTTGTCAGCATTGACCATCAGTGAGCAACGCGACCACAGACGGTGCATCAGCAGCAAGAAAAGGAACAGTTCTGAACAAAAACAAGAAAGGAAGTTGGTGAAATGGAAGAAAATATCAGAGAAAGAGAGGAAAAAGAAGTCTGAAGGAGAAACCTATGGTACAGGACAGTTTTAAAGTGAGTATGTTTGCCTGCACTTTCAATTGCTGTTTTCTCAGTTTTATATTTTTCAACATTTCTTCACATGCAAAATGCTCCTTGCCGTACAGTTCTTATCCAATTCATGTGAAATTTCAGTACATCCTCCAGAACATATGAGAGAGAAAAGTTACTCTGCCTTTTTAGGGTCAAGTGAAAATTACTACCTTTTATTGCTGATTAAAATAGTAGTGAAATGATTTTTTTTTTCAAATTTTTCAAGTCAGAGAAAATTAAAAATGTATATCTCCTACATATATTGTCTGAAAACAAATATGCATAGTAACAATTAATTATGTGTGTGTTTAGGCCTAGTTCTGTGCATTTTAGCTTCGAAAAAATGAAACTGTGACGCAAGGAGTTTTTCTCGTGCTGCATTGTAAATTGAACTAAAAAGACACATAACTCAAAAACTAATTACTAAATTTTCATAAAAATCAGTATGATGATTTCCCTTAAGGGCATAGGTACATAATAAAAATGTGGAGCTGATTCGTTGAAAAATGTAGAAGTTCATAATTTCAGTCAAGCCTCCCCTTAAGAAAGCACTCCGAGCAGCACGATTGCATGCGAATCCCAAAAGTAAACTACGTTTTAGAAAGCGTGCTCGAGTTATTCCTGTACCGAAACGTGGTGGACCTTTACCTGCGCTGTTTGCTGGACTAGCAGCCCTGGGTTCACTTCTTGGAGGAGCAAGTGCGGTAGCACGAACGGTGAAAGTTATCGAGGAGGCTAAGCAACAGTTGAAGGAAAGAGAAAGGCATAATAATACTATGGAAGCCATAGCACTGCGCGTTAAAGGTGTGAACATGAAGCTAGCACCCTACAAAAAAGGGCTCGGCATTTACATGTCGCCAAAAAACGATTAATAGATGCACTGCCACGACCTGCCATGACGCATGAGGAAGTTATAAAATATGCAAAACGGCTGAAGATTTCGCACTTTAGAGGTGTGTTTATGCGCAACCAACTACCGCCTCGACCACGGAGCCATGAAAGTGCAGTTGTCAATTTGGATGACAGTCATGGACCGGGAACGCATTACGTGGCCTATGTAAAGCATGGGCGCACCGTGTGGTACTTTCACAGTTTTGGAAACCTTCCTCCTCCGACAGAGCTTGTTCGCAATTTTGGAAGCAGTGCAACAATACACTATAATGTGAAACGAGTGCAAAATTTTAACACACAACAATGTGGTCGTCTATTCTTGACTTCTCTATATAAGACCCAGCAGGGTGGGTGCCATGGTCATTATGACAACAGAAAGTAGAACGTTTACAGTGCACGGACAAGGTGCGAAAGTAACTGTCGACTTTTATCCTCCTATTGAATTTGGACAACAACCCTACGTGCTGGGACTTGTTTCGTTTGAAGGCTATAATAGAATATACAACATAATTGAAGGTGTCAACGATAAGTTCTACTACGATGACAATGAGTTAACTCTACCGCCTGGCAGCTACACCGTAAATGATATTCACGATCACATCTACACAACTCTCATCGAGGAATTTAGTCTAAAAGCATTTCTTGACGGGACACGCAAGTTTGAACTCATAGCCAATAACGTGACACACCGCTGCAGTATTCTTTCTTCTTTTAAGATTGATTTTAAATCTGAACCGGATTCGATCGGTCCATTGTTGGGCTATTCGCCACAAGTGTTAGTACCAAACGTGCTCCACAAGTCAGACCAAGCGGTGAAAATCATTGCAGATCATCACGTATCTGTCACGTGTAATATTATCACAGACATCTACACCAATCAAGATCCATCACATTTGCTCTACGATTTTATTATCACTTCACCTGGCGGCTACATCTTCCGCGAAAACCCGTCGGTGGTGCTCTATCATCCTGTGTGTGTGACCAACATCAGGAATATTACATTACGACTGGTGAATAGAAACCAACGTCTCATCCAGTTAGACCGTCATACACCTGTGACCTACAAACTGTATCTGAAGCCAGCATGAAACAAGTGTATAAAGCGGCAACGCTGTCGAGAGCAGGTGTTAGTTGTGCTCAACACGTATACAGGTTAACACGTGTCAACAAGCAGATCCTACAACAACTTGGTTACACCTTACGCCATGAATTGGATTCTCGACGTGACAAACCCGGTCGAAGTACAGGAGGGTATTGTAAGAATTGAACACCATTTCTACCAACTGTATACTCAGGGACTAAATAACAATGATGAGATTCGCATTACTATTAATCAACAAGATATCTACACCCTACCACATGAAAGTTACATCTAGATTGAAGGCCAACTCACTAAATTGGATGGCACCATCCCAACAACGTCAAAGTTGGCCAACAATGGTTTGGCCTTTCTGTTTTCTGAGGTTCGCAACGTGATCAACGGTATTAACGTGGATACTACTCGAAATGTTGGCATAACAAGCTTCATGAAACTTTACTCCTCGTACGGAAGTGAAGAAAGTAAAGCTTTTAGTATGGCCGGTTGGTGTCCCAACTCGACCAACGACTGGATGATTAACACTGATGGTACATTTACTGGTCATTTACCTCTAATATTAATACTAGGCTTTGAAGAGGATCATAAGCGCATTGTTGTGAACGCAAGACAGGATTTGATTCTTGTACGAGATAGGAGCGACTATAATGCGCTAAAGAGTGCTGATGCAGCGGCAATAGATTCAAAAATTCTACTGCAACGAATTATATGGAAAATACCGCACGTTACTCTATCGGATCAGAAAAAAATTTAGTCTGCTCAAGATTGTGGAGAAGGATAGAGCTTTACCCATTCAATTTAGAAGCTGGGAGCTGCATGAATACCCTTACCACTCTCCGATACACATACTTGGTCTATAAAAACCTCACGGTACACAGAGCGACCTCTCTACGTCATTGTCGGATTTCAAACAGATCGCAAATATCAACGAAATAAAGATGCATCAAAATTTGACCACATCCAGTTACGAAATATACGACTTTTTCTGAACGGCGGTTTTTTTCCCTTATGAGGGAATGGATTTAAACTTCGCCAAGAACAAATATGGTAAGCTCTATGACATGTTTGTAAACTTTCAGTCATCCTATTATCAGAAAGAAGCATGTCCGCTATTATCACCGCAAGACTTGAAGTCCAAGGCGCCTCTGGTTGTGATGGACTGTTCATATTTGGAGGAGTCGATGAAGGAGCCAACTATTGATATCCGGCTAGAATTTGAAACATCTGCAGTTATTCCAGAAAAAACAACAGCCTATTGTCTTATTGTTCACGAGGCACAGGTGTTTTATCAACCGCTGTCCCACATGGTGACCAGAGTATAAATAGCACGTCTTCCCGCATTGCCCTTCACAGTCATGGAAGGCTACGATGAAGTCATCACCCCCTCTGCGAGGCGGGACTGCAAATGTGAAAGCAACTTGCAAAGTTCAGAGGAGGATTCAAGGTTTACCATTAATCGCGGGCTAGTGAGTGAAGCTATAACTGCCTATCACAAGAATCATTCTGTGCTTAGGATGCCACCTCATCTGGTTCCCTATTTACCAGATGGATTTATGTCTACATTTGGCATTCACGACAGGGGTACAACAAGCTCAACACCAATGAAACAAATAACGTGGACAATGGTGTTGCCAAAGCTTCAGGTAGTTATGTTGGAGAGAGGGTAGATTGCATGGACTGCAAATGCGATCGTTGCTCAACAAGTCGAGACGCTGATGCGGCATTTGAGTTTTATCGCACCCTGGTGAGTTTAGCATTTCGCGCCTACCATAAAGCACAATTTCTTCGCGAAATGCCGCAGCATCTGATTGCCTATCTACCAGCTGGGTTTCTGACCGCGTACGGTGCACACGACATTGATCCCAATTGGGATAAGCTACCATTACACCTCCGTATGTCAGCGGATGTTGCAGGCTGCCGTCCCTGTCGTAGACACTGTATGCATCGAGGAGATTCTCACTGCGATTGGGATGGTCCAAATCCTATGATAAAAATTGTAAACGATGTACTGATAACTTTATGAATAAAATTGTGTGTAATTGATTTTTGAGTATTTTATTTTCCTGCACCTAGCCAATCGGTTAGTTGATAAGAAGCAGTGGTAGTGGAAGGTGTGTGTTATCTGTCGCCAAGCAAAGAACATTGATTGTTGATGTGCAGGGTTTCAAGGTGAACGGAAATAAGTTTGTATTTAACGAAGATGGAATGATTGACTGCACAACCACGTGGGCACCAAGAGTAACCAGTTTTGTCTTTGAACCACCGTTTCCATTGCATTTGCAGTCGGACGAGGACAGAAGGCAAACAGAGTGGTTGCAACGCAATTTTGGACTAGACTGGAAAGAAGGCGACATTCCTTACCATCATCTAACACTTGTTCTGAAAGCTCACTTGTTTGGCGCTGACCTTGTCTTTGTAAAGGGAAGCGAAAAAAAAGGAATGGTTGCGTCAGTATGTAAATTCACCAAGTCAATTTGTTGACCTTCATGAACTGGGATGTCCTGCACTGCACAACCTGTCCGAGCCTGATGAACCTCTACAAAATAAAGCACTTCAAAACGTTTCGAAGCTTTTTGATTGGCTAGCTTGCAAAGCTTGTCAAAGCTTGCATGTTGAGTGTAAAGCGCTGTAACGTCGACTACAGTGTGAGACATTACCAGCGATCAGTGTGGACGTGTAGTATTAAGGCTGCAATTAAAGGTTTGGACGCCAACCCCACGGAGCAAGCTATTGTCAAGTTTTTTTTCTTGCGAAAAGAAGCTTGATAGTTTCAGTGACGAGGAATTGAATACTTTGCTCAAGGCGTTCCTCTTTTATGTTGCTTCAAAAGAGGTGAAAAATATTTGGCACAGTGTACCTAGTGAATGGGCCAGAGACCCTGGTCTGCGCGAACTACAACCATGCACTGACTTTAGTCATCACCAGCAAGTGTCTTTAACTAAAATGCCATCCATTGGACCGTGTGGAACGTGTCAGCTCATCAAATTGTACCACGGACATGCAAATATAAAGTCATGTAAAGACTTTGTTTCATCATTCCATGGTTGCGATGAAGCTCGGCAGCAGCAGTATCGCCAGCGCCAGGAAGTAAGACAACGCTTGAAAAAGATTTATCAGACCTTTGCTGGTCATGGTCTCGTTAACAAGACCATTGATGCACTTCCCATTGAACTGCATATTCCTGGCTATCAATTTTGTGGACCTGGAACTAAACTAGACCAGCGTCTAGCACAAGGGGATTCTGGAATCAACGCATTGGATGCTGCGTGTAGGGATCATGACATTGCTTACAGTGACAAGAATGCTGAAGTACGTCGAGTTGCAGACCACATTCTTCTAAGAAAGGCCATGCAGCGTGTGACGTCATTTACTGTTTCTATTGGTGAGAAGATTGCAGCCTTTATCGTGGCAGGAGCTATGAAGTCGAAGCTAATGATAGGTGGTGGTGGATTAGCGAGGAAAAGGACAAAGAAATAAACATGGATCAAATATTGTTAATTATTTATTTGAGAGTCAGTCCACCAGTTCATAGTATTCACAACATATGTCTGGTTATCTTCTTGTAAAAACATACAATTATAATTTTAAAAAAGGTTTGAAAGATAAAAGTGTTTTCTTATTTACTAGGTGTGGAAATGTCCAAAAGGCAAGCTATTTACACCATCCCACGGACGTTTATTTCATATGTTGACAGAGATGTTTTATTTTGATTCACTGTAAAAACATTATGGTTTTTTGAAAGGATGCGTGTTTGCTGGCACAAGCGAGAGGAGTTTGTGTAGAGTACACATCGATATTCCTCAACATTGAGGAATTGCGTGACGCTACGAAGAACACCCTTCGCTTTGCATTGACCTTTATTCTCTTGTGTTGAAAATGCGTACATTTTCGGTGCCAAACCTACAAATTCGGTCATTACATCGCCAGCACATTCATTCTTAAATAGACCAATGCGTTTTTATTCATGGGAATTATGCCAAACATATTGCTAACATCATAGTTTGAGATATCAAAATAGCTTGGATGTTGTTTCATCACAGAGTAAACATCTGTCTTATTGGTTTGGTAGATAAGACTGTCCGTATCAATATACAACAATTTTACATCACCAAACTTTTGTTTGGCAAACTCCTAATGGAATTGATACATTACAGATTTGGAAAAATCAAGTATTACCATTCCCAAGTAAATTGATTTGTTATACATGAGTTCGGTCATGGTCAATTCAAAGGTTACTAAATCAGTTTCAATAACCCGTACAGAATGGAAATTAGGCATTGCAATATATTTTCGTGCACCATATCGACCGTCCCAGTGGTTCACCAAATGGATAGTTGTATTTTTATCTAATATTCTCCATGGATTTACCGTAGCATGCATTGCTCATTAATTTTAAAAAAATGATTCGAATGTAGTCTTGGCGTGCTGGCGATGATGAGTATTTAATTGCATGTACGGTTGTAACCATGGTTTTTGGTCAAAACAAATAATGCGATGAATGGATTGTAGTTTCAAGCCATGTTTCAAACATTGCATTAAATTTTCAATGTGTATGACGTACCGATCTTTTGAATTTATCGTTGCCAGCAACTTTTTATTGTCTGAACGTGAACTGGGAGGTTGCAGTTTTTCAACACAAAATGGCAGATCTGAATGATCATTGTGTATCTCGCGAGGGTATAATAAGTTGACTTATAGCATATAGCCACGTTTGTCATTGCTCAACGCGTCTTGTAAATTAAAATTTGAAACTTCGTCTGGAGTCAGCCATCGAAAATGTTGATACGGAAGTGGTTTTACCATAGCATATCCGTATAAATTGTTACAATCCAGGTAGGTGAGGTATGTATCCATATATGGATTATTTGCTTTGGCATGTTTTTGCACAAGCGATACAAGCCCGCCACGTATCCCACGTTCAAAAAAGAGCAACATGTTTATAGTTCCAGTTCTATTCCAGTTACCTTCAACATACAGTCCCAACTATATCCGGCAAGGGTGTAGTAATGGGCTGGATCTAGATTGTGAATTTCGAGACACAGCTTGCGAAAGTGTTCAAACGTGTCTGTCAAAAGTAGTGTATCAATTTTGAGGTATAAATCTGCATACTCCCCCAAAGGAACACCTCTCATTCTTTTTTAAATCGTTGTAGGATTTATCTTTTGAAGGGAGTGCAGTTTCCGGTAAACATACCCAATTGTTTACATAATTATAGGGAAAGACCCCTTTTCGAATGCATAATTCAAATTGTTTGTCATTGGTAAAGTATTGACGTACAGAATGCAAATTGTTCGGATGAAGCCCTTGAACAAGTGCATCCAATGACGATGCGAGGAATCCATACGAATCTAAAAATCGTATACTGATTCCATTCCGTCATTTTGAAAACGAAATGAAATTTTCATGATTTTGAGGAATTTAACTAAACTTTTGGTTTTCAAGGTTGGCAAATTCCTTGATAGTTAGATGCGCATCATATCGAGACATATTGTTTAGGAAACAAGAAATATAGCATGCTCTTTTATAGGCTAAATTACATGCACTATGAGCCACTCCTCTAAATTTGCCAGCGTACCGATTATGGTCTCTTACAGGTGTGTCACAAGGTAATATTGGTTTTTGACAAATGTGACAAGTGGTTGCCGTAGTAATGGCCACCTCGTCTGCATCCGATATTTGAAGCGGAATTGGATTTTCCAGGATATTGTACACTAGGGTGGGCCGAAAAACTCTTTTTTATTTTGAAGTTGTAATAGCGCGGAGAAGTTGCGAATTATATAGATAAAAGAAAAATAAATTATCGAAATCTGTTGACATCTTCCAGTCGCGCATAGGCCCTAAAATTTTGAAAAAAATATGAAAAAGCTTCATTTTTTCGATTATTTTTTAATATTTGAATTAGATGTTTTCGTAATGTAATATATTGTAGCGTCTTCAAATAGTGCCTAACACATTGTGTTTTAATTTGGCTTAAATCAGTTGATATTTTCCGGTTGCGCATTAGCCCCAAAATGTTACAAAATATTGAAAATTTTACATTTTCTCGAGATTCTTTTTGTATCTTTAATATACTTGTTGTAACGTAATAGTTACAGTATTTTTCATTTTTGAACAAAAGAACAATGCTATAGAAAACAGTACCTAAAAAGATAGTTATTCCTATGACATGATGGGTGATAACAGTAACAACGGGCATGATACTCTTCAAATTGCTCTATATTTATAAACCTTAAATATTTAAGCGACAGTATAGTTTTTAACAACAAACATACTTTTATAAAAAAAGAAAAAACAGAGTTTTGAATAAATAGTTCATGTTAGTTGAACCAATTCAGTTGTACTGTTCTCTATTTTGTAGCCGAAGCGACTATGAAGACTGATTTGCTGGTGAAGTTTTTATAAATCCATCTCGATATTCAGTTCCACAAACTTTTCCTGAGGCTTCCGTGACGAGGTTTATACAGCGTTCAACTGCCTGCGAGTGAACTAGGAATTGCTTGAAAGTAATTGAGTCACTGTTGATAGTGTTGATGTGCGATTTTTTGAACTCGTCGTCACTGATTTCTGCCAACAATGGAGAAGAAGATCATTGGCAGTCCATCCAGTTGATCTATTCTGAGTAATCTTGCGCATTGAAGTTGATATTCGGTGACTGGAATGTTCTGAATGTATTCCTTCTTGCATCGTTCTGCCTTGCCTTCAGAATTCTTTGAAGTCCAAGCTCTCTTATGCGTTTCTTGTCATCTTGAGTCATGGCTCACAGTAAATGTTCTGGGTGGGCGGAGAAACCATTCCGTTCGATCACAGGGTCGACAAAATCAGCAAAGGTTTTGGTAAATAACTGGTAGAATGTATTGCTTGGAAAACAAGTTTCGGGCCGTCTGTTATGTGTTTACTTGTTTTGATAGTAAACCACATTGGCATGTTTGATTTCAATATAAACAAAACTAGTTCTTGAAGTTGAGGTGAGAGTTTTTCTTCATTTACGTACAATCTGAGAGTTCTATTTGCTTTCGTCAACCACCTCTAATGTGTTAAGTGCTCAGCATCTCGTACAGCTAAATCTTCTTTACTGGTTCCTGATTTTATTGCCTTTGATATATCAAGTTTCTGTCTATCTCTGGGATCTGACAATCAATACTCTGGAAGTTAACCAGCGGCAGTTTTTGGCAGCCAACTAACTTTTCACCAATTGGTCCTTTAGAAGAATCACGCCCTGTTGTCTTGCCATCCAGGTGCTCAAACATGCGGCAAAATGGTAACTCATTGAAATGGAGGAGGCAAATTGCCCATTGTACAGGTTTCTTCAAATGAAGTTCAACTCGGCAAAGACCAGTTTTCCAACCTGTATTGACAGCAGTACCATCACATCCGATGACAATTCGATTTTCAAAAGTAATACCACGCTCTGACAGGTAAGAAATTGACAATATCTTCAGAGCTTCCAGAATTTAGAGTAACGCGGCCAAAGTAGAGTGAGACGAGTTCTTGAATCATCGAGTAATGCTCTTCCTTAATAATACTACGAAACCTTTTTGAATGAGCTTCCTCTATCACCAACGTGCTGTTACGCGATGCAGAAAACTGAAATTGACAGTTTTCTTTAACTCACTGTTAGTTCGTGTGAAATAATACTACGGCTATTACATATAAATACAAATTATTTATCAAATACAAAAAATGGGTAAAAGTGTGACTTTTTCATTATTTCGGCAGATTTTGGCGCTTATGCGCAACCGGAATTTATCAACTGATCTAACCCAAATTAAAACACAATATTTTTGGTTCAATTAGAAAACGCTACATGCTATTACATTATGAAAACATCTAATTCAAAAATAAAAAATTATCGCAAAAATGAAGTTTTTTGGCCATGTTTTGTCAAACTTTAGGGCCTATGCGTGACCGGAAGATATGAACTGATCTAAACCAATTTCAAACACAATGTTTTAGGCTATATTTGAAGACTCTACAAGCTATTACATTACGATAATATCTAATTCAAAAATTAAAAAAACAATTGCAAAAATGAAGTTATTTTCATATTTTGTCAAACTTTAGGGCCTATGCGCGACCGTAAGAGGTCAACCGATTTCGATAATTTCTTTTTATTTTATTTTTTTCTATATAATTCGCAACATTTCCGCGCTATTACAACATCGAAGTAAAAATGAGTTTTCTTGGCCCACCCTATTGTACACCCGATCTGCCAAGCCATCCAATTCGTTTAAAAACCAAGCAGCGGCATCTGCATTGCGATACAGTTTGAAATATGAAAGCAAAGGATCGTATGAACAAATCACGTTTAGGGCACAACTAAATGGCAGGTGTTGCTGTACTTGTTGAGTGTACGGTCGTGACGAGTCTGGGTTACACGTGTCAATGGGTGTGGTTAAACATTCAAAATCTGCATATAATGTAAATGGAAGCGGATCTTGACGGCATACAATTTTGATATTTTATATTGACTTTTTCTTTACAGGAAACGTAATTTTTACAGCTGGTTGTTTGGCGCAATCAATAGTGTGTGCCGTCTACTTTTGACTGCAGGTGAAATATTGCAAACAGCGATCGCATATATATGCCCTATTTTTACTTTTTGTAAATTGTGAACGAACTAGACTGGAAAGATTCTTGATGAAACAATAATGATTACACGATTCACCTTCGATGTACAGTAAATTTAAATGTTTCTCTTTTTTGCCTTTGTCACATAAAGTGGAACTACAACTTTGTCATTTTCAACTCCGTGTATATTAATGGAGTAAATTGGATTCTTTGATTCAAAACGAGCAATGGCGTTGTGGTCCATTGGAAATTCAATGTCTGTTAAATGTAGACTGATCATTAATTCCATAAATTAATTGTGATATTTACCCATTCTGGACGTATGATCGTTTGCAGGACTTTGCCCCGAAGCAAGTGCACAAACAAAACAATACACGTCACTATTGTCTACGTTTATACCTGCTTGACGTTTTTTCAACTGCTTGGGTAAATCAACGTGACGTGAACCACTGTTCACTGGATCAAATGTGCATATGTTAATTTTAAGGTGGTTGATAGCTCCCAGCGATTTGCCCCTTTCTAATTCATGATACTCAGCAAAGCGGGTCATTAATTTATCAACGATATTTTCCATACACCAACTGTGTATACTAACAGTGCGGTATAATTCCGTCATTTGGTATACAAATAGATTTTCTGGTTGGTTTCCACACCTTGTTTTAAGATAACAAAATCACATGATAATTCTGCGTTAACCTTCAACGCCACATGTTGCCTTAAATAGTTTTGTATTTTATTTTGAAAAATGTTGTAGCCAGCGATTAAATATTCATTTGGATCTAAATTTGAGAATCATTATTGATTTGAGTGCTACAAATTTTGTTATGAAAGCAACTGTCCACATCTTGCCAACTCAGTTATGGTACTGACATGATGTCACTTAGTACTTACATTTACAAAAAAAAAAAACTAAACGGTTTGCAGAGAGAGAGAGAGAGAGAGAGAGTGAAACAGGGATTATTTTCCGTGCAAATTCCGTTTTAACATAAACAAATTTTAAATCGTATTATTTTCTTCTATAAACTCAACAAGACATCTTTTATTTTCAAGTCCTAAATATCTTAAATAGATGGTCCCTTTGTTGAGGTCATTTACAGCTTCCTCGCTCAGATCGTTGAACCGAGCTGGTAGGAACACAGAAAAATCTTCAAGGTCACAGACGACTCTTTCGCCAAATTTGGTTTTGATCCTGCGAACGGCAGTCACTAAATAGGTCTCATTAACCACCAAGTCCTATAGACGTTTTGTCTCCGGGCCGGTATCGCTCCCTATGGAATTACGATCGATATAGATGACATTCTGAAATCCAAAATTTTATCTATTGGTATACTAGTATAACTAAAACATTTGCAGATATGTATTGAACCCTTTACCCTATGTTGGTTAAATGATTCTACTTTTTATTTCTTCAATTAATAAATATTTCAACCAGCATCATGAAAGTAGCCAGACAGTGATGAGGAAATTTCAAGCATTTGTTGGAGACAGTAGGGACATACCTGCATCAGTTTAACAAAAGGCTAAGTACTTGAGCTATGAAAAGAAATAGCAGAGCGATGTATCATAAGGACAGGTGTGGCTACCTCAATTTTAGAAGCGACGCGCGGTGAGACATGGTTCTGGTATGTTCATTGTGATATTCGCGCCTAGAAGAAATATGATGCAGTAACGTGAATGGCTGATGAAGAAAATAGACACTCCCAAGACGCCAAGATCTACTAGAAACCGCCAAATTACAGAAAAATGGTGAACCAATGAGAAGAGAATGCCTACTTGCGCGCCAACTCCGGCTGGGGTACGCGGTGGCTAGCATTCACGCGGGAAATCGCCTAGACAAAATCTCTACGATCGATTCTAGGATTAATGGGCATATTCTTGACCTGTGCAATATTACGAGTTCAGTGATATCTATTTCATTCCTGTACCACAATTATTTCGAGAAATTTTTACATAAAATCCCCCTCCATCTAGACCCAAGGGCCAGTTCATTTATAAGTGTGTCGAAGAGCCAAGACATTGACTTTCATTCCGTGTGTCTAGGAGACATGACTTTCATTCCGTGTGTCTAGGAGACATTACTATTATTCTGTGCGTCTACGGACGTAGACTGTGATTCTGTTCGTCTGAAGAGATAGACTTGTATTTGTGTCGAGGACACAAGATATTCATTGTAAAGTGGTAAATTCAGTGATAGATAGTCATAGTACTATAGTTATAGGGACAGTAGCGTCGATAATTCGCCAACGAACAGTGACAGGGAATTTAGTACCTGAACAAGCGAATTTAGTAGTCAGACATAAAGTGTATAATAACCTAATTTTTGTATCAGCGCAAGGATGACATCGATGAATGCAGAAGAAGTGTGGAAGTCTCAACAGTCCGTCCAGATGGCTGCTATGAGATAAAGAACCATCCAGTTGGGGAATGGCGTCTGATGTTCTTTGACGGGTGACTACAAACAGAGATGAGTACAAAATAATATTTTATTATTTATTAAATTAACTTATGGTTTATGGGACATATTTTTTTGTAAATACTTTGCTTGTGTGATTAATGTAGTATATTTAGTTTTGATCTGGCACACTTTTGTTTGGAAGCAGCTCGCACAATGGTAGTTAATGGAAGGTTCTTTTCTTTGTGTTGTGTTAACTAACGTATCTATGTGAACGGCCGTGTTCGCCTATGTTACGAAGTGCGGTTAAAAACGTCTCTCGGAGATATGTCGTGTTTCAGAAGTAGGACTGAATTAATATAATTATATAGTAGATTGGAGGGTAATTAAATTTTTGTTGAGAATTATTATTGATCAGATTCAGTGTGATTATTGCCTTTGGAGCAATGTAATTTGTGACGAAGAGTACTCAGCTCTATCGTAGGTTTTAAATATTGTGTTAAATGTTTGCGAGCTCTAATTCAGCAGACCCGTGTGAAAAGGCGTTATGTCAGTCCCAGATGTGTGTACTGTGAGTATATTTTTTGTGGTATTACAAGCGGGAATTTCAGCAGAGACTGATTTCTGTCAGCTTGGTACCAGATTCATATTGCATCCTTGCGAGGACAATTATGGATATGTGATTATTGTCTGACCATTGTTGAGTGGGAGGAGATGTTAGCGGCTGTTGATTCCTTGAGATAACAGTTCAGCTGGTCGGCTATTTATATACACTGGATGGGGGACATGACTGGTATTGTGGAAGGGTGAGTGAGTTGTGGTCACAAGGGCTGGCTGAGTTTCGCAAGCAGAGCTCATTAGTGGAGTGCACGTCTGGCTCCCAATTACTTGAAAATAAATATAAATGTGAGAAACTGATCAATGGTAAAATTGTTTAAATAAATGGGAGTTGCCTACGAAACACGATAAACTTCGAAGCGTTTCCTTAACATGCAATTTTGTTAATATAAAGTAATCTTAACCACTCAGGTTGTTTGTTGTTGTTGGTTTATTCTATGTTTATTTTTCCATGTCAGTGGCCCGTGAGTCACGTGCGGCGCTGTTTTTCCTTGTTGTTGAGTATCTGGCCATTGTGGCAGCTCATTTGGTTAAGTGTGTCACCACACTAATAAGGGTCTCAGAGAGATGCCTGTAAATAGTAGAGTTGTAATATGTGCGTCAGAGTTAGATTTAAGGATTTTTATTAATGTTATGCCCATAGCCATAAAAGTTGATTTTACGAGATGATTGTTCGTGAGCACCGTGGCTGTTAACCCGTTGTGAACGAATGATCATCCAAGTACTCATTTCTCGTAGATAGTCACCACGCGAACATAAATTCACATGCAAGATAGTGGAACTTGGATCCACATTTTTTTTATTAGAAAAGGGGAGATCTATCTGACTCCGCAAAGTGGTAAATATTCCTGTCAGGGAAAAATTCAGGGAGGATTTTGTTTATTATTGTTTGTTTTATTCTTTTATGCACAAATTAGTTATTAAATCTTGTTATTATCTTACGTTTTGTCTCCTTTCTTTCTTAGTTATAGTTTTCATCCTATAACCCTTGCCTCAGAAAAGCACGTAGTTTGGCGGACGTAAACACCACACTATGAACTGAACGCGACCCCTTGATCTAAGATTCTTGCATAAAACACTGCTATTCTGAAGGGTTCAGTATACACACACACACAGGTTTTCAAAAACTTATACACGCATCCATATACATTGTGCTACATAAACACAATATCGCTAGCCATTAATTCAATTAACAAAAACTTGTGTTCATCAAAAGCAATATGAACTGATAACCTATGAGTTCACACCCTTAACTCTGCAATACATAGCAGTTAGCATTCTCAACCGTTTCTGTGGAGGTGTTTTAGATCCCTTATTTGGGGGTGGATCTAAAAGGAAGAGTTGCTGTACTAATTTATGAGGTTGTGCCTAAAGGAGGGTAGCTTCCCTTGACAGGGCAAGCTGACCTGTGTAGTGTGTTGTGGTGTGCTAGGAACTAGGGGGCGTTCCTATAAATAATGTGGTAGTGTTTGAGGGGATGGGACCCACTGCAAAGGGTCGCTGTACTAGTCGCTCAGCTGACTGCTTGTTATGTAATCGACTCTGCTCGTATCAGCCGGGTGGCACGCGCTTCACTTGAGCACGCGAGCCGCTGTGAGGAATACAATGACGTCTGAGTTGGCGTTATTACTACGGTGTGTCACGTCTGACTGTGACGGGAGTAAGGAAGGGCGTTGGGATGTAAAGAGGCGTATAACAGTAATGCTAGTGTAGAGTGTGGACCAAGTGTTTTATTGGTCTGTGATATTCTTTGTGTGAGTCCCTTGTAGGGAATGAAATTATGTTTATAATGTGATACAAGTTGTGGGTTGCAGGTTACATAAATAGGAACTCTGAACACGATTGACTGACTCACCTCGGTTGACACCAGCGTAGCTTCGGCCGTCTTGATGGAGCACTGACAATGGAGAGAGAGTTTGACCTCATTAGGACGTCGTTTTATACCTTCTGACGCCCTCCTGTCAGCAATGTATTGGCCCAGTTAGTACTATGTCGCTGAGTGTAATGATTACGTAAGGCTTGAGCTGCTTTATGGTGTAGCAAGCTGTCCTTACAGTATTAATGGATGTTGCCCCGGCTTTCCAAGGGTTGCCATTTTAGGGGATTTAGCCAGATGTTGGGGGGATGGTCTCCAAGGGGTGCATACCCCTGGGATGCTGTACAAGAGTCTTCCTTCATTTGTTCGCGTCCTCGCGAACGGGAACGGAACTGGAAGTTGGGATGTTGACGTAGTGGTCCTGGAAAACCCTCTCGTATCTCCTGGTGGCGTCGTATCGAAGTGTGGGTGTGAGGTGAGCCCGTGTTCAGAGGGGAGGGTTATGGGATTTACATATATATGTATACATTGACATTGTGAAAAAAACAAACAAAAAAAATTGACATTTGCGAAAGATTTGATTAACATTGGGAAAAAATTGACATTTTGAGAGAAATTGAACATTAAAATAAATTCGATATGTAAAAAAAAATTGCCCTTGCATTTGCTGGCATATTGCTAGTTAAAAAAAAACATGGTTTCTGATGGTGATGTGTTACATATTTGTGCAGGGAGGGAAAACCCAGGGCCGAACGGATGATTGCGTCGTCCGCCCTATCTTAGGGAAAAAATGCTCCCTGCAATAAGAAAGGTAGAAGAAAATAGAAAAATGGGTGTTCCAGGGTATAATTTAAGGGAAATATTCAAAAGTATTTATTTGTGTGGGAAAAACGGAACACCCTGACAAATGGGGAAGTTAGAAGAAGGAAAAATGAAAGAAAACAAATCATACACATGATGGACATTGGCATTTTGGTGAACAAACAAAAATATATATAGTGCATAATTGTATAAAGCTTATCCTGAAAAACTTATAAATTACAATGACCTTATGTCTAGTGGAATAATGGTATACAGTTTATCCTGAAAAATTATAATTTACAATGACCTTATGTCTACTTAATCGCGCTAATCCCTTATAATTATAGTTTTCATGAGGTACCTCGCGTGCACGCTACCCGTATGTACGTACTCTTGCCGTCTCACGGCTGATTCTGTACGGCCCCTCCTTGGTACGGTATAGTGGTCGTACCGCTTGTATGTGTGCTTAATACCTAACCTGTGAAGCATCCTCTGTGGGTGAATGCTTTCACACTTGACAATGAGAGTCACTGCCACAAACCGGTTGCGCCCTCATTGTCGTAATCTGCGTCACATTTTGACGCTTTATGTGTTTTAATTGAGTTGATCTGCCAGTAAGCCTGGTACCCCACAGGCACCAGTCCTGCTGTGCAGATTCATTTTAGAGTGTGTAGCTGAAAAAGAAAAATGTGGTGAGTGTTTGCGAGTGTGTCGGGATTAGTGCAAGTTGAAAAAAAAAAAAAAAAATAGTACACATCATGGCATGCTGTAAATAATATGCCACTGCTATATGGCAGTGAAATTCCTGTCACCAGTTTTCTGTATCTGGTGACGATGCCTGTGAAAAAAAAATGGCGAGGTTTAGAAAAAAAAACCATATTAGTACTGGTTGAAGCTGGTCTTTTACTGAAAAAAAAACATGATTAATGTTACTTAGCTGCAAGGCCGGGCTTACCCTATACGGTGCCGTAATGCCGTAAATAATATATAGTTGGTCTTACCCCGGTAGCGGAATTGTGGTTACCGGGTGCCGATATATTCCACTTTGATTATTCCTATCTTAATCTAGTATTGTCGGGCTTACCTCGGTAACGGATTTAAAGTCACCGAGTGCCGATATATTCCACTTTGATCTATATATATTAAAAAAAATGCCTTAAATGTAGGTTTATGTTACCTTATGTCTTACCTTACTTATTTAACTTATTGATAAAATTACTTAACTGTAAAACTATTCTGTATTTACATGCCGAGTGGACCTTATTCTAAAGCCGAAATGTGCTGTGCTATTATTAGCAACAGCTGTCAGTAAATTTGCTTACATCTAAGTGACCTTAACATGGCACTATGACTTAAGTACTAAGATTTAGATGGAGGCTGGCCGCTTGATTTCTCTCGCGGGGGCGCCCTTGTAGTACATTGTCGGGACCGGAACCCAACAATGCCTCGTAGTCCCCTCCGTTTTAATACTATTGTCGACATCTATTCTAGGTCTTAATACTAGTACTAACCTATTCGCAGGCGCCTTACGGTGCCACTAAGCTAACCGTTTCGCCCGCTGTAACTTTCGTGTTCATAACCGTGTGCTGTTCCTATTTGACGTAGGTGAGCCGCCCACTTGGCTCCTGTGAGGGGCGCGCAATGCCCCTCTCTGAATGCCCTCTGGTTGCCCGTTGCGTCGCCATTTATGTGGGCATTGGACAGTGTGGTCCAATGGCATAATATTGTCTTCGCCTTAATCGGCCGTCGCAATCTGCTTTCGCAGTGATATTTGCCTCTATGGGCCGCCGTAGTATGCATTTTCGCATTGATATATAAAGTTGCCTCTATGGGCCGCCGTAGTATGCATTTTCGCATTGATATATAAAGTTGCCTCTATGGGCCGCCGTAGTATGCATTTTCGCATTGATATATAAAGTTGCCTCTATGGGCCGCCGTAGTATGTTTTGCTCCAACGCACAGGAGTTTTGCTTCCCGCTATGGAAGCCGTGCCTACTTAAATTTAAACTGAACTAGAAGTCTAGTCATAATGGGGTCGTCTCTAGGGATAGCTCCCGAGGCCGGCGCGGAGTGAGCTATTTCTCCCGCCATTCTCAGAAAGTCTCCCTGCAGGTCTTGGCTTCGACGACCGTGGCACAAAGTGGGTTTAGCATCCCTTCCTCCCAGGGGCGGTTTATGCGCACCTAGGATTCCAGAGCTTGCCCGACCAGGCCGCGAATGCTTTGACCTTACGTAGTTCGTCTGTTTGGTCTAGTCGTCAGTTAAGTGAGGTCGCTGCGCTGTCGCGCCAACTGGGGAAGGGTCCACATCGCCTTCCCCATCTCTCAAAGTGTGGTTCTCCTGACCTTTGGCTTACACCGTTGTCAACCATCATACCGTATCAGATTCCTTTGTAAGAGAGAGAAAAGAAAAAATGTGCCGTAACCTGTGTGAAAGGTTCAACCTCTGTGTAAAATGTAAAATATTTCCAGTGTAGCGGGGTTGCAGATCTTCTAAGTACATAGGCTACTTCTGGCCTACCATCGCTATGTCAGCTTCCCAGCGATAATGCCTTCTTTACCTTAATGGAGGTGTTAGTAGGGTCTGGAGTGTCAGGTACCCTGTTATTAGGATTTGGGGGTAGTTATTTGTTGAGTGGGCTTAAAGCATGGTAGGAAGGGTTTGCGCACCTTTGGGTTCCACGTTAGTGGTGGCCTAGAACCGGTGGTGGCACTGGGATGCTTCTATAGTGAGTGGAGTGGGGAGGTAATTCCCGGGATTGCAAAAATACGAAAATTCATGCAGGTTTGATATTAAAATCCCTGGTAATTGGATGGGATACTCATGCATGCGTCTGGATATGAAGTTTTTGCCTTCATGTACGGATAGGTGTAGGATGGGGCATAATACCATATGTTCCTTTCATGCGGGAGAGCTTAAGTACTAAAGCATGGTTAATATGTATCTATGGCCTCCTCTCTCATTTGGAGAGGCGCATTATGCTTCTTTTAATGTTTGCTGAGCCACCCCTAATACTCAGGCGGTGCAACGGGGCTCAAGGCGTAGCTTGCCTGCTCTTTAGACGCATGAAGTCCATCAACCCCAGTGTGTATTTTGTAATGTAGTGTAGCTGTTTATGGTCGTGTAGATGTGTTTGCGTTGTTTATGTCAGGCTTGAGAAGGTTATGGGAAGGGAGTAAGGTGGTACGCTGGTAGCCTGTTCTCCTGTCGTCCTCCCTTGGTCCATGTTGGCTTTCTATCCGCGCCTTGGGATAGTAGGGCTGCATGACCTAATCTGGTCGGCCATTTGCAGTGTAGATGTGGCCAGTGGTCGTAACGCGACTGGTCATGTGCTAGTCATCTGTAATGATTTATTTGGGGAATAGAATCGCGAAAAGAAGTTATTAAGGGGAGGTCCTGTTTCCTCAAAGTCCCTATGTTCGCTCCTAATTGGTGAGTGCGTGTGTGTGTGTGTGTGACTACGTTCCGCTACGCCACGCGGACGGTTGGTCTGTTATGAGGCTAAGTCCTAATATGTATCGCCTTTGTGGGCAGAAGGCGCCCGTGGCTTGCCAACGTGCCCTTGCGACCGTGCCCTATAGGCCCCAGATAAGTTTCGCTGTGTCACGTCTTGTCCATTGCCAAATGATTTTGCAGTGTGGAGAAAAAAAATGTATGGCGTTATAATTGTTATGTGTGTGTAATTTCACGGTCACGGGCTATACGCAATAGTGTCTCGTCACCGCAGTATTGCAGTGTGAATAGTCTGCAGTCAGCAATTGGTATGTGCAATTCTGCAAGTATGCAAGTGTGGTCATTGTTTTGGATTCCTAGCCTAATGTAGCAATTCGCCCTAGTTAGGTAATGACGTCGTGTGGCCATTGTTCTCTAAGACCTGTGTCTTGCGAAATTTTCCTACCTGTGTTCGTGAAATGTATTCCTCTATGCCTGGTGTAATTCGAAATTTTATGTCTGGCTTTTGGTGGGAGGAAATGTAGTATTCCCTGTTCATGCACTTGTATGGGCCAATTTCAGTATGATTGGACGCCTGAATAGCTGTTCTCCTTTGCGTCTAAATTTTCACTGGAACTCAGACCCGTGACCTTATGTCATTCTCTGTGTTTTATGTTTGCGTTGTGTGACAGGGCTTGGGGCTTTCCCAGTGTGGTCGTTGCTTGTGTTCCGTGTACCAAAAATACCATTGGATAGTTAGTTTTTGGTACGCGTGTGGTGTGTGGTCATGGGTTCGAATCCGGTTGTCTGTAAAGACTTGGTGTAATCATTTCCGTGCCGCTTATAATATGGCACGTTTCCGTGGCTGTGTAATGCGCATATGAAAGCATGCATACGTGTGTAGAGTTTGTACGTTTTTGAATTCCCCTCGTAGTGTAATTTTGGAAGATATAGGGTCTCTAAATCGGGCGTGAATGATGTGTTGATTTCTGTCCAGTAGGCTTTGGCTCGCTTGTCTGCGTCGAGCAGTCTTGCTCATTGAGGAGTATGTTACAGCTGATACGACGGTGTTGAATTACGATGTTGTGTGCTTTCATTTGTTTCATGCTCTGCCCACGTCCTTGTTTTCTGCACGTGTGTGTGTGTGAACCTGATTGCTGCCTATAATGATTGCTAGCAGTGCCTCTCTCATTGTAGAAAAAAAAACTTTGTGGTTTAATATGACCGTTGATTTGTAGCTCATGCGCCAGGGGATTTCCGTTTTACTTGGAATCCAAACCACAGGCCATGGCATTTCATTTCGGAAATCCCATATGCGTTGTACGCGAGTGTGTCTGGTCCGCTAGTCGCGTATTTGGTGACCAGATGCCAGAGGCGATTGTATTGTTTTTCGTTTATGACCCGCTGTTAGTGGGACTGTCCCAATTAGTCTTAGCTTTCCCATTATCCTTATTCTAGGACTGGATATCTACTCAACCTTATATTCCTGGTATTAAGAAGGTTGCGGGTTTGGAGACCGCCTTTTACCCAGAGTAATTGTTTCCGGCACCATGAAGGTTGTGTCTCCGGGACAGTTCTGGTGAGTGTTAGGATCGTATCCCGGCGCGGTCAGTGGGCTATTTCTTGGCCCTCTTTTCACGCCTGCCCGTGGGATTACTTCCTTTCCTTTTGGCAGTATTTCCGCCTTTACGTGTACCTATGTCTAAAAATTATGTCGTGAACACCATAAAAAATGTTAAAAAATAAAAAAAAATGGTGCTTGGGACCTGAGTGTAATATTTACCATGTTGGTAACGTGAGTACTACCGTAATCTGGTTACGTCTCAGGGGAATCTACCGACACTGTCTAGTACACATTAGGAAGGCCATTGCAAGACGTAATTGATATACCTGTATCCACGTCACGAGCAAAGCCAGTGCACTATGGGAGTCAAACCTGCCCTTCAAAGTAATTGTAACTCACCAAAATGACAGTGTCTCGTCCCGATGTGCAATTGGGCTTTTCAGTTGGCTAAAGCACACCTCACCAAATTTTTGAAGTTAGTTTGAGATTCTTAATTCCTGCCACACTTACGGCTTTCGCCCGCAACAGGAGAATCTATCAAACTGTGGAACCCTAACGTAGAACGTTAAGTCATTTCTACCTAGAAAGACTCACTTAAGCTTCATGCTGTGATTTTATGCTTAAGTTGTGTTCAAAATATCTCTTCTTCGGCCTGAAGTCTGCTTGGCTTCCACTTGGTTTAGCATATTTAGAGACTTTACGTTATGGCGTTAATCACTTCGCCCAATAACCATTGATGGCCTGAGAGAAAAATGCCATGGTTCCGAAAAAAAAAAAAACAAGAAGGATTTAGAATTGTTCCTTCTACTTTGGCTATATTGCACTGTATATACCTAAAATAAGAAAGAAAAATATGCGATTTCATGTTTATTATGTACTTGTTGGACCATTTTCTTATCGCCCCCGTGTGAAAGAACTTATGTGGCCTATAATTTTGGTGTTAGCGATGTTAGTTTATTTCTGTGGCCCTGGTGGAAGTCGTTATCCTCTTTCGAGCTTCAGTGCTCAGAAAGGTGAAGGGTTTTGCCCTGTTATTAGATTATAGGCCTCTGGAATCCACTGGGGTGTTCCTTTGCTACCTTCCGGCGGAATTTCTAGCAAAGTAAGCTATGGCCTACTCCCACCGTAGCGCGTGTCTATAGGTTTAAATGTACCTGTATTCGAGGGCCTAATTGTGCTTGACGCTGCCCTAGTAGATTCTACGGGAGTGTGTATATATTTGCCTGCGTGGTTTTGTGGGGTAGGTGAGAACACCTTTCCTAATCCCCGTGTACTGTGTGGTAATGCCCGGTCAAAATGTTCGTGCGTATATCGTGCACCCTGAGGGCCTAATACCGGTGTTCGCCTTTGTTCTGGCAAATTTGCCCTTTGAACTGGCGGTAAAAGTCGCTTAATGGCTTGTGTCCGGCCTAGCAATGTGGTGGCGTGTAGTCTGACCGTTTTTCGGCCTGTGGCCACGGCCGACTCCTGCCAATGTGTTAGCCTATCTGTGTACGTGTATGTAGGCTTTATATACTGTAGGGCGGGCTCTATGTCGTCTGCCCATGACGTGGTTACGTCCCGTTGTCCCTCTGTTATATCATGTGTATTTAATGGCCCTAGCTTCGATTCCCTCTCGTCCTTTTGTTCCGAGGGGATTGTTCTAGGCTCTGCCCCTCGGTTTGGCAAAATTGCCTTCCGATCCGGAGCTGAAGGACGTGTGTTTGTGTTAGGTTTATTTTGTAGTAAGTTGGAGCCTAACCTGGCCGTCTTCTTGACTGTGGCCACGGCGAACTCCTTCCATTCTGTGGCAGTACGTGGCGAGAGGGACATCCTCGCAAATTGTCGAGTCAGCGTATCCACGCTTATGTCCTCTCTCGGGTGGGCTGATGGCCCTACCATGAACTCAAAAATGGCCTTATTGGCTTGTAGCTCACGGTATTTGTCCCAAATTTGGGTGTACTGCCTTATTGAGGCTCATGGCCTGCTTGCAAATTACTGTACTAATGTATTAATGTTTCTGTGCTCTGTATTGTTTTGTGGCCGCTAGTTGGAGAAGCGCTTGGACGCGAATTAGCTCCCTGTATTGGGCGTGTAAACTTGTGTAGTGCACCCTCATTCTCTCGAGGGTTGCATTATCTATTACGGGACCATGTGTGGTGATTAATTGTCGGTATATTCTGTTTCTTTGTATATGGAACCTATTGAGGTGTTCATGTATGTGATTCAAGAGTGTATATGCGCATCTTAATCGCGCTGTCCTACCCTCTGACGGGGTGTATGGCTGTTTGCCCTGTATTGTTTTGTTTGGAGCACACAAAAAAAAATGGTGCTTTCTGTCTGGGGGAAAAATTTTCTCACTATTTGCTTGGCTTTTTGCGGTACGGAAGGGGTCGTTTTAACTACGAGGGCTCGTTGATTGAGTCCCTTTTCTCTATGCGTAGTACCCCCGCCTCCACCAGTGTTTTAGATCCCTTATTTGGGGGTGGATCTAAAAGGAAGAGTTGCTGTACTAATTTATGAGGTTGTGCCTAAAGGAGGGTAGCTTCCCTTGACAGGGCAAGCTGACCTGTGTAGTGTGTTGTGGTGTGCTAGGAACTAGGGGGCGTTCCTATAAATAATGTGGTAGTGTTTGAGGGGATGGGACCCACTGCAAAGGGTCGCTGTACTAGTCGCTCAGCTGACTGCTTGTTATGTAATCGACTCTGCTCGTATCAGCCGGGTGGCACGCGCTTCACTTGAGCACGCGAGCCGCTGTGAGGAATACAATGACGTCTGAGTTGGCGTTATTACTACGGTGTGTCACGTCTGACTGTGACGGGAGTAAGGAAGGGCGTTGGGATGTAAAGAGGCGTATAACAGTAATGCTAGTGTAGAGTGTGGACCAAGTGTTTTATTGGTCTGTGATATTCTTTGTGTGAGTCCCTTGTAGGGAATGAAATTATGTTTATAATGTGATACAAGTTGTGGGTTGCAGGTTACATAAATAGGAACTCTGAACACGATTGACTGACTCACCTCGGTTGACACCAGCGTAGCTTCGGCCGTCTTGATGGAGCACTGACAATGGAGAGAGAGTTTGACCTCATTAGGACGTCGTTTTATACCTTCTGACGCCCTCCTGTCAGCAATGTATTGGCCCAGTTAGTACTATGTCGCTGAGTGTAATGATTACGTAAGGCTTGAGCTGCTTTATGGTGTAGCAAGCTGTCCTTACAGTATTAATGGATGTTGCCCCGGCTTTCCAAGGGTTGCCATTTTAGGGGATTTAGCCAGATGTTGGGGGGATGGTCTCCAAGGGGTGCATACCCCTGGGATGCTGTACAGAGGTCTGGTTTGTTCTGTAAAAAAATTAATTCTGGTCTTAAGGTTGGAACAGGGTTCACTCAACCTTGTAAGACAAAAGTGAGAAGAGACAGGTTTGATTTCAATCTCGGCCATCCTTAAATTGGTTTTCCACAATTTTCCCACTTCTACTCCAATCCAATACAGACACCATAGTAACACAAGTTATCAAACAAATTCTACACACACCTAAGTACATGGGGGCTACATGGCCAAGAGCTAATGATCTAAATGTTCTTAAGTAAAGACCACACACTTTTTGTCTTGTCTCAGTCATCACATTGACACAGGTTATGACAAAAGGCTGGTTGGATTTCAACGTCAGTCATCCTTAAATTGGTTTTCCACAATTTTCCCAATTCTACTCCAATCCAATACAGACACCATAGTAACACAGGTTATAAAACAAATTCTACACACACCCAAGTACATGGGGGCTACATGGCCAGGAGCTAATGATCTAAATGTTCTTAACTAAAGACCACACCTGCTTTTTTCTCTTGTCTCAGTCACCACATTGACACAGGTTATGAGAATAGACAGGTTTGATTTCAACCTCGGTCATCCTTAAATTGGTTTTCCTCAATTTTCTCACTTCTACTCCAATCCAATACAGACACCATAGTAACACAGGTTATCAAACAAATTCTACACACACCCAAGTACATGGGGGATACATGGCCAGGAGCTAATGATCTAAATGTTCTTAACTAAAGACCACACCCGTTACCTACCTCGATCATCACAGTAACGCCAGTTATCAGAAATCCTTGATTAGATAATAAAACAGATCACCTCATTGAGTTAACATTAATTATATTACTGGTTTAAACATCCCAGTTGAACACTGGTTTATTTTATTGCTCGCCACACTGAAACCTAATCTTAACGTGCGGTGAAATCTGCTTGTTTCAAAGGCCATGATAAATATTGCTCGCCTCACAAAAAAGCAATCGCCACCTTCAACAACTACTAGACTTAGTTCAGAACATAGCTACTAGACGCCACCACAGTCGTCTCTTAGCAACAAACAAACACACCTAAGAGCGTTGTTTACATTCTTAACCTATACAATTTAGCTTCACACAGGTGAAATTAGTGGAAGGTTCTTTAACATGCCATAACTCTATGATATGGGACCGTCGGCTTTACTTCCCCTCCAATAGAAAACATACTGAGGGATTTTAACGCTCTTAAAACATCCGACGGCTTCAGCCGGTTATGAACCCGCTATATTGGGCATAGAAGCTCAGCATGCTACCAACTACGCCGCCGAAGCCTCTAGTATAATCTTTAAAGTTAAGTACTAAAATGGGTTAAATATTACTCACCTTGACAGAAGATTCCAGATGCAATGTGATGTGAATCCTGTAAGCTTGTGGACTGCTCTGATTTTTCAATAATTATGTATCGGCTTATATACCCCGAGCAAACACAGCCAACGCCCTGTTCACCTTTCTTTCACCATTAACCTTGATTACCTCCAACTTGGTATAAAAGGAGCTGTTATTCTTCAAAGAATTGGCATTCGCTGCCATGTCTGCTCAAAACGAGATGAATCATCTAGATGAACAAGAAGAAGATTTGGATTCGTCTCTTGACGTGTTAATGTAAGTTTTATTTTTTATTTTTACCATTCTAAGAAAATTGGACCAAAGCCTAGCACACTAACCAATTAACCATGGGACTGGATTAAAACTTTGTTCTGCTGTATATTTTTTGTTATATAATTTTCTTACTTTATTCACTTCCAGTATGTATATGATTACAGCATCATAAACACCCAGTCCCCTGGCCAAAGGTATTAACCACAGGAAATTACAATCCCCACGGCCCGCTCAGAAATCTAACCAGGAACCTCCGGTCCAGAGTCTAGTATCTAACCAATTAGCCACGGAGCTGGAAATTAACAAATTTCAAGCATGAAACACATTACGTAATAATGTTACAGCTTTTAGAAACGCCAGATGTCAGACTCTTTGTACAGAAAGAGATCTTTAACGCACCAGTAATCACTATTGTTCAAGTAGGTCGGCGTGTCAGACTTCACTGCACAGAAGGAGATTTTTAACGCACCAGTAAGCACTGTTGTTCGAGTAGCCTTTGTGTATCTCTTTTCGTAGACAGGTGCAGTTCAATTTCATGGAGCCCAATATATCACTGTTTTCTCACTCCAATGCTGACTAAGACAGACCGGTGTACCCTAGATATTGCTAAAACAGCCAAGATTATTAGCTGTTATACAACAAGGCGGATATAAATATTACAGTAGTTGTTGTTTCATTTGAATAACTTTGACATCGTGATCATTTACCCCCCCCCCCCGTGTACTTAGGTGTGTGTTGAATTTGTCTGATAACTTGTATGATTGTGATGGCTGTATTAGTGTATGTATTTATAATTCCACTAAGGATTTAAAAGGAGGCGGCCGTGGCGTTAAGAACCATCCCAGCATCTTCCTGGAGTAGAAGTGGGAAACCACAAAACTCCACTTCCAAAATGGCTGAGGTAGGAATCAAACCCATTTCCTGTCAGTTTTGCCTCGCAAGGCTGGGTGTACCCCGCCCTAGTCCTGAGACCAGAATTAAATTTCTTGGCAGAGCTGTGAATCAAATTCAGGCTTAAGCGGTGACAGCCAAGATTGCTAGCCACTACACCAAGAGGTTGACAATATAAGGCTGGTCTTGATTGTACATGTTCAATCAATAATTCCCAAATAATAATGAATATATAATTTATAATAATAATAATTATTCCATTTATCAACGTAACACAGCTGACCACTCCCTATGACGTCATCCATGCTTTCAGGGCGTGGCAGCCATCTTGCACATTAACCTCTGCGCCAGCTTCGGGCTAATCATTTAAACTATTGACACATCATAGCCATCAGCCGCAATATGTAGACAAAATTAAGGACTACACAATCATCAGCACCGTCAAACCATTCATGATTTATTTTTAATCAATAACCTGTATAATTGGAGTAGCATTTCACCACCCTAGGGCGGGGTAGAACCCAATATTCCAATTTAAACACTAAAACGCTTTTGTTGCATTGTGGTGTGTGGCTGACTTTCATACATTAACTGGCTCCAGACAAAGACTTTCAACAAAGCTTCCTAATACCTAATTCAATATTTGATGTCAACAAATTTCCTTTTCTGTAAAAATGACTACTTTACCCAAGTCAACCTACTCTTTGCTTCATCCATCACTGGTTATTGTTTTATTTTAATATAACAGAGGTCACCTAATTCCTTTCAGTGCGTGTAGCATTCGTTTGGTAAGTATTAAAACAATGGAGTCATCAGGTCCTTTCATTTGTTTAATAACCTGCGTGATTGTGTTTACCTGTTCTAATTAAACCTCAGCTCAATGTGTAAAACACTAATTAAACCCCAGCTCCATAGGTAAAACACTAAACATATTCATTCTTGTTTCAGATTTTCAAACAATCCGCTTTTGGTGGATTTGTTTGCTTTTATCTTGCTGGCCATGGAAGCAGATAGTAGCGAGAGCGAAACCGATGAATATAATGAAAGCAATTCTCATAATAGTGATGGCGGTGAAAATAAAAAAATAATTTATTGGAATTATAAATCAGAGCTTGTTTTTATTTCATGTCAATGATGATGATGATGATAATTGTTGTTTTAAGGGGCCTAACATCTAGGTTATCGGCCCCTGATTTCATGTCAAGGTGGCCGACCCAACATGTCAGGTGTTTAAATGCCTCTGTACCCCCGTTTACAAAAAATACTACTCCAGATTCATTGATGTTTGTTTACCATTGAGTGCATTCAACAACCTGATCATCCCCCTCTCAATCCCATTCAAACACAGCTCATCAATCAAACCACACCCAGGGGTATCCCTCAAAAACCCTTCAACTACACTCAAAACACATCAACTAGCAGGTAATAACCATTGCCCATCCACCCACGCTCTCTTCTCCACACATGAATATAAGCCATTCAATTTCCCCGCGTCGGTACAAATGAAGAATCGGAATCCTTCGGCCGCACTCGGAACCTATCAGCTACATAGCAAAGCTACATAGCACAAGTTACCGCCGGAGCAGTCGTTCAGTCTATCAAACAGGCTGGACCAAGCAGGCTCTCTCTCAAGCAGATCCTCTTCAATCCCTCCCCCTCCCTCACCTCCCTTTGTTTACCTTCCCGTTCATTAAACCTCCCACCCCCGCACTTTCCTCCTACCACCCTCCCCTCACACCATCCCACATCCAGACTCTCTCCACCCACAGCCAAATTCCGTTCCTCGACCTTCCAGGTTTGTTTACCTTCCGGCGTCCTGATGACCTTGGAGGCGGTGGACAACCTTGGGGTTAATGACCTCAAGGTCATTAACGAGGTCATTGACCCTGCCACGCCTCCGCCTACTAGAGGGTGATACTGCTCAGACATCCAAGGAAAATGCGCCGACTGATACCATGGAAACACCAATGAGATTTGACATCCCAATATTTGGCAGGATGCCCAATCTAATTCAGACTCCCAACTCGAATGTTATGTTACTCATGAAGACCGCCCACATAAGTATACTGGAACAGGATCTCAGACCCCAGTAGAATTTCTCAATAATGTGGAAAAATACATGCGTGAAACGTTAGTCACACCTGACAGGGAACTTCGTGTTGTGGAACGTTTGTTAGATGGACCTGTACTAGTCTGGTTCAAAGCGTTCAGTTACTCTTTTAGGAACTACCAAGGATTTAAAGAGACCTTGTTAAAACATATTGGTATACAGAGATACAACAGGGGATCAGAGCTGAAATTTATAGCAAACGATTCGCTGGCAATCATCCAACCAAGTACGCCTCATACGTTGAACTACAACTCGCCAGGCTACAGTGTATGCTACCACCGTTGTCAGAGCAAGAACTTGTCCAATCCATAATAAGACAATACCCAGTGGACGAGCAGAAGACGTTAATAGCTTCAGGGGCCAGTACATTTGTCAAATGCGACGAGATATTACGCCGTCTAGACTGCAGTAATGAACAGTGTGCTCCAGTTAGACACAGAGGGAAAACACGGCTGGTTAATCTCACGTCTGTGGATCGGATGAAACAAACCACACACCGTACCAATGATGACAGAGGGGATTGTAGTAAGAACACAGCAGGTCAAAATCGAGGATTCGTAACGAATAATGAGAATCCGTACGAGCGATATGATCGAGTGGAGGCATATAACCAGAGGAGATACCAGGCATTGAGGAATAGTCAACCTCGATGGAATCGTGGGCAAAACCCGAATAATAATAATGACAAGAAGCATTATAATCGCCAGACGCCCAATCAGAATAACCGTAATGACAACCGTCAGCCACGGAGTAACAATAACAATATCAGAAGAGATTATAGCTATAGTGGAGGCTATCAGAAGGATAGAGACCCAAGATACCAGGGTAATAGTGATACTAATGGAGATGACTATGCTGACCGTGATTGGAAAGGTTAAGCTGAGGAGAGTCAGCAGTATCAGCGTGAGTTAAGGCGAAGAAGAGAGGACCAAGAAGGACCTCGAACGTCGAGGGAGGAACGTAGTACGTAGACAGCAGGTCAGACGAAATAAATGAAAAGATTGAGCAATGGGGATTGAAAGTAATTTCTCAGAAAGAACCAAAACACTACGGTTGCTGACGTTCATCAGATCGAGGTAGTTGAAGACCGCATGACTGATGAAGAATTTCAAGGCTTAACAGAAAGAATAGATAGAGCCAGAGAACAGAACAGGAGTAGATGGTACTGATGGCTATGATGTAAATGTAAATACGACGAACTACGAATCACGAACGACGGATGTTGTAAATATATTTTTGTGGAGTATAGCCAATTGCTGGAAGAAGAATTTACTATGTTTGATCACCGGAGGTGCTGGTGAATAAAAAACTACTTTCGTCATTTTTATTTATTCAAGGAAGGGGCGTATGAGCCCGACATCACTTCTTCGATGTGACATCGATGGCTCATGTTAAGACATTATTCCATGGACGAACCGAGGACTTCAAACTAGCACCATTTTCTCCTTGGAAACAACCCTCTTTTGATGCATCATGAGTTGCCGCGCCGCTGATAATTATTTTTATATATATTTTGATGACTGGAATTATTAAATGATATTTGTACAGTATTTGGGAGATTGGTGATATCTGCGATTTTTGGTAATATGTGTAAATTAAGGTATAACCTCGCAGATATGAGAAGAACATCTAACAGTCACACTCTTGACAGGAGTGACCCCATAGGAACTTCCGTAATCTTGACGAACACACTACTGTCTCAGGCATGGTCCTGACTGGACGTTAATTTCGCCTTCGCTAACGAATCCACTTATTAAGTGCACGTGAAGAATCATCCTTGTGCAATTTACTTCTAAATGTGTGCAGTAGAACTGCCGTAATAATCAGGAACTATTATTTGGCTTAAGCAAGAAATATTTTTTTCTAAAATTGGGTCAATTTCGTGAACTCAGGACTGGAAACGTGCCATGCACATGGTCGCTTGCCGGCATGGCAAATTGATAACATACAAATAATCCAGCAGTTATCACTGTAAAAACTTTTATTTAATTGTGTGACATTCAACGGTGTGTGAAAGTAATTTCTCAGTGAACGGATTACTCGGATATAAAGTGTAAATTTCATTATTAACATAATAAGTTTGGAGTGAGCATCGTTGCACAAGCATCGATTATAGCATCGGTGAGCGGAGAAACATATGGTCATTTTTGCTAAGAGCCGCTATCAGTGTAAACTCAGTATGTATGTATGTACGTCTACCCCTTATTATTCCCGTTTTCCTACGGGGTCGGGGATGAGATGCGATGGAAGTCTTTGTGGCGATGGTTTTTACGGCCGGATGCCCTTCCTGACGCCAACCTCATGAGAGGAGTTAATGAGAGATGAAATGAATGATGGTGAATGAAACTGGGCAAGGATGTGGAAGGAAGCGGCCGTGGCCTGTCAGAAGGTACCGTCCCAGCATTTGCCTGGTGTTGAAAATGGGAAACCACGGAAAACCATTTCAAGGACGGCCGACGGTGGGGCTCGAACCCACGCGTCTACCGAGTCAGCAGAGAGCTTGGCCCCATGACCTAATGCTGCGCGTTAGCCAGCGTAGCCACTACTGTCGGTCAGTGTAAACTCAGTGAATTTGGTAAAATAATCACGCTAAAATTAAACTCAGTGAACACGCCAATTACTGGATAAATATTTCCGCTACCAACTCAGCTGAACACCACGTGGAGATGATTATTCCCTTTACAATGGAAGCCGATAAGGAGTAACTCAATATGCAGAGGAATAGCGACGGTTGATATTTGCTGAAGGATGGATGACGATATGGCAATTCCAACCATGCCATTAAACTTGCCAATGACACCAGGCAAGGCTGGAACGCTGGATTGATGAAGGTCACGTGCGTCAGACTACAAAGTTCATTTTTATGTACGATCATGATGCAGGGGGATTCGTTTTAGAGACCTTACTTATGGCACATTTTTTAGGTAGGATTTAGGCATATCTTTCGTCATATTCACATTGGTTATACAACACATTATTCTATTAGAGCCTGGAGGACAGAGCTCTCACCTCATTTTGTAATTAGATTTGTTTGGTTATAAGCAGTGCTCTGAACCAGACGTGTTACGCAGTACGATTATACAATTTACTGTTAGAATGACATTCCACTGGCCACTGTAACCCTAGTGAACTTATGGTTTGAAAGCCGCTTATTGCGAGCGCGAGGCGCTGGAGAAAGATTTAGAAGGCTGTGAGTCAACCAGCCGGCAGGCAGTGCACAGGCTGGTTTGTAACGTAGCCGAAACTTGAGTGTGTTTCTTTTGTCTAATTTCAATTATGAGTTGACATTCAGACGACTATAATAGGATGCAATGCAAAGATATAGACGAGCCAAGCAAGCAGTCCTTGGCTCAAAGTGGAGAGCCACAGTATGATTGTTAAGTACCCCAGAATGAAAGCAAAATCACGTTTAGAGTGTATTAGACACTGAATAAAGATACAGCCGCAGTTAACCGAGAAATTTGTAATATATTTAAGAATACATTTGAGGTGCCTAGAATCAAAACCCGCCAAATCCATTCCTTCACTTTTTCGGCAAAGTGGCAAAAACTGTCACAAACGAACCAATATCCAAAAAGAAATACTTTTTTCACTAAAAATGAATTAATTATTTTTAAAAACAGTGACGAAGTACGAAGCTGATCCCCGATATAGTTAGAAATGTATGTAGAAAAATTTAATGCAATAATTCGGATTTGTCGGGGTTTGTCACTAAGATTTGGATTTGGCAGGTTTTGATACTAAAGAGCCCTAATACATTTGAAGTTGCGAAGAGATTGTAGAAACTGCGTAAGCTTTATTCAAAAATTAATATTTGAATGAAAGTTAACTAAATATAGGTTATAAAATAAAAATAAAATCGTATAATTTTTGTGTTTTGTTGTTGTTGTTGTTATTGTTGTTTTAAGGGGCGGTTTTTTGTGTTTTATTAGAATAAACAGAAAAAGAATAAAACTCATATTATCCATTCAAGATTTGATTGCCGCTGAGTGTGGCTGTGCCAGCGTTTATGTTTATTGTAGCATGAGCTCTGCGGGGTGAAGCGGAGGACACAGCGATGACAAAGTGCAATCTGCACATAGGTCACGCTGCATTGCGTCAGATAAGCGTCACAGGAGCTCATGTCACCTTGGACAGTTAAATGATGACTGAGGGTACTGGAGCTGAGTCATATCCTACACGCGCAACTGTACCTGTCAACGAAGCAAGCTGACGTGTGACACAGTTACATAAAGAGTAGTTCCCATCTCCACCACCGGCAATCAATTCCTGAAATGGTAATAATACTGTACAGTAAATAACCCCTGGCACTACAGCCCGTGAAGGGCCTAATTCCCAGTCATTTGGCCTGCAGATATTGGGGTGCCGCATGACCAGCACATCGGGTCCCCTCGGCCGTTAATCTTGGTTTTCGTGATCGGGGCGCTGCCTCACTGTCAGTTACTCAATTGTTCTCACGAGGCTGAGTGCACCCCGTTCCAGCCCTCACGTCAGTTTCCAAAATCCCTGACGGAGCCGGGAATCGAACCCGGGGCCTCCGGGTGAGAGGCAGGCGCGCTACCCCAACACCACGGAGCCAGCAATACTCTAGCCTACAGTACTGAACAATAATAATAATAAGGAAAAGCGTCAAATTAAATTAATATTCAATTACTATGGTCCAGGCCTTTAGAGACAAAACTATCGTCATTCAACTATTAAATCACATTCTTTACTGGAAGTTATAGCTACACAATTACTGTTTCTACCTCATCCTCGATAGAAGTTTCTCAATCATCATCATTCTCTTCGTGTTCGCCACGACTTTGCAGATTGCAATAAAACTGCAGCTCTACATTTTCCCTCCATCTTTCTCCAAAATGCTTCGAAAGCAGTCTCGAAACATCTTTCACTTCTTGTGCCTGAAGGACAATCCCTCTGTTTATGGATTCTGGCTTTACGTGAGTCATACCAAAATCAGGTTTTGTGACACGTTTGTGTTCGCAAATGTCAGTTCTGTGGAAAACATCACCCAGTCCAAAATGTTATTGTTCTTCTTGTTCTTTGTCAAAATTATCCAAAACAAATTATTATCAGAAAGTACAACAAATAAACCATTCTAATCACGTCAGGCAGAGGTACATTCTCTGACTAATGCACGTAGGTAAAGAGTAAACATTTCGCAAAGCATCATGAAAGGTAAGATGGCGGAACTGGGTGCTCCTATTGGCTGATGTGGATGTGGCGGGTTTTGTGACCAAAAATGGCGAAACTGTCGTTGGACTTGGCGGATATTGCAACTAAGCCTCAACTTTGACTTCGTTTTACAGTAGGATGTAGCGGAAATTGTAACAAAATAATATTTTTAATGAATTCAGCGCAGCAAAAGCTATATGAAACAATGCTTATCTCAATTTTCATAAAATATGGATTTGCCGGGTTTTGATTCTAGGCACCTCATTTAGGCCCAACAGCTGATTTTACAGCGTATTCAATTTGTGTCCACATGCTGGATTTTTTTGGTATCAAATAGGTGACTGTTATTGTAACATTTTGAGGTTTACCATAATGGTAGGGTATTGCACCCATAGTTGTGAGGTACGGTTTTTGTACTACCCTGGCTAGCAGCATGAACGTTTTTCTTTTGTTGACTAATCTGTTGGCCGACGGGCCGAGTGTTATTGTCGAGCACTTAGGGAGTGCAGATGGAAGTATGTGAACAGAGTTTTCACAATTATTTGAGGTGATGTTCGATGTCAATCCTCACTAATCCTCACACTTACGAGTTTAAATGGTCACTAAAAATATACAAAGAAACTGATAGGACAAAAGCAAATATAATAATAATAATAATAATAATAAAGTGATAGGATTTTCTCACTAAATGAAAATATAAAGAAAGTTGCCAAAGTAATGGAAAGAATCGTAGAAAAAAGAATTAGAGTAAAGGTAGAAAGCCAAATAGAGGAGGAGCAGTTTGGATTTAGAGGGGGCAGGTCAACAGTGGAACCCATTTACATTCTGAGACAGAACATTGAAAAGAATTGGGAATATGGGAAGGTTATGGTAATGACCTTTATTGATCTAGAAAGGGTCTATGATATCATCCATTGAACAAACGTTTGGGAAAGCTTAACAAATAGGGGGATAGGCAAGGAACTGAGAGACATGATAAAAGGAATGTGCATGGATTGCTACAGTTGTGTGAACACTAGAGTCGGGACATCGGAATGGTTTAAAATTGACACTGGACTAAAGCAAAGAAGTGTGTTGTCACCATTATTGTTCGTAATGGTGATGGATGACATCATGAAGGCAGCAATGAAAGAATATAGAGGGGCAAAGATGAAGGTAATTTTGTTTGCAAACTATGTTGTGATCTGGGGCGAGGATGAGATGGAGGTACAAGAACAGTTAGACGTAATAAAAGAAAAGATTGAGCAATGGGGATTGAAGATAAATGTGGAGAAGAGTAAAACAGTGGTGATGAGTAGAGATAAGAAAGAAGGAAAAGGAGTAATCAAAGTAGGAGATAAGGAATTGGAAGTGGTGAAACACTTCAAATACATGGGAAGTGAACTGACTGAAGATGGAAGACTAGATTTGGAAATTAGCAGAAGAATACAACTCGGGAGTGCTTTCTACCAACAGGTACGGGGACTAGTATGGAGCAAGGATATACCAATTAAGGCTAAAGAAGTTATGTAGCCTACAAAGCATATTATGTTCCTATAATGACATATGCAGCAGAAACTTGGACAACAACTAAGAGGGATGAGAGCAGAGTACAAGCAGCTGAGATGAGATTCCTGAGAAGTATGGTCCAGAAAACGAGGAGGGGACAGAGTGAGAAGTGAAGATATACGGAAAGAACTGGGAGTAAATGACAAACTGGAGCAAAACAGATTGAGATGGTTTGGACATGTCAAACGGATGAATGAAGTGAGGCTACCAAGACGAGCACTGGAACGAAGGATGACAGTGAAGAGAGGACGAGGAAGACCAAGAATGCGTTGGATGGACTCGGTGGAGAATAGTATTAGAAAACGGAACTTGGATTGGATCACCGTGTCGGAAGAGGAATGGTGGAACGACAGAACAAAGTGGAGAGGAACCATATTTGCCCCCATCCAGTGTCAACTGGAAAAGGGGGAATGAAGATGATTATGATGACTAGGCTGCATCTCGAAATATGATTAAACATGCTAAACTTAACTAATCCTTGTTGACCAATGCTTAGTTATTGCCCTTACATGACATTTTGATACATTTGCAGGTAATCCTTATCCTGTGAGACGACGGTCGGTTAACCACGTGTTTAAACACGGTGGTTAACTTGACAATGCAACATTAGCCATGAAGCTAATTTATGCCGTTGCCACCATAACTTTTATCTCCCACACACTCACGACCATTCGTCACAAAGAATGAGGATGTGTGTAGGCAGGTCAGTGGCGCCAATTGCGCATTTTTGAAGGGTGACTTATTGTAATACATTTGTGTTGTAAATAGTTTAGCTTTTTCTTTTAATAATATAGGAATAGAATGTGCTTAGCTTTATTTTGGAATACATTTGGGATTAAACGCTTCTCGTTTACATCGTTTCCAACTTTAACGTCAGATAGGAATTAGCTTAGACTACAGTAACGTTAAATGTTAGAGATGACACCATCATAGCGTAGTATTTAAACTTATTGTGCGAAAAATGTAATGGAATCTTTGCATTGTAAACAAGTAAATATCATTCTTCGCCATAAATTCAGGCTGTGGTATTAATTATTATTGCAATCTCCGAAGTAATTGGATAGGGATGAATTACATGTCATACTCTTAGCTTTCCTTCTTTGATTTAGAAACTTTTCATAGGACTTCGAGAGGCTTAATTTAGGATATTTTGTTTGGAGATAAGTAAATTTTTGTTAGGGCAGATTAGTACGGACTAGCCGTTTATCACCTCTCTGAAGTAGGCTAGGGGCCTGCCATCTTTGTGAATAAAATCAGTGCGATTTAAATGTAAGCCTGGCCTCGTTATTGTGTTTGTATTCCTCTGGATTGGTAACTTTAGAGCTCTAATTATACCCGACACCCCCGAGTTAAGTTTCCTTGTGTTTTCCCAGTCCAAGAGTGCATTCCTCCCCGTCCTATATGTCTTCTCGTTGGAGAAGGGTCTCGGAAGGGTCATTTAAGGTCTGTGGCTCCCCGAAACCCTTGTCAAACCGGCACAATAGAGAACTTGGAATATCATGGTCATCAGCCACGTGTAGTAGGATATTAGCCCTGTGTACTTGAGTGTGTTGTAAAATTAAAATATATCGGTAATCGCTCATTAGTCTCGTGTAGCAAAATCGTAGGGATACCGTGGTTATCAGCTCCGTATAGTTACATGTGGTCATTGGTCACGTGTACGGTAGTTGGCTATTAGCCCCGTGTACTTAAGTGTGTGACTTGAAAATTTTATGCATCTCAAGAAAATTTTCATAACTTAATTATACTTTACGAATGTTCCAAACGCTTTGTCACGTATGTGTAGAGAATGTGTCGTTATCGTTCGTTAACTACAATAGTACGTATCGTTACACCATAGTTATTGGGAAAAGTCCCGGATTCTGTCATAGTATTGACACCTCAGGTCTTGACTTCCATAATATTGTTGGTTTAGTGAGAAAATAAGTGCTAATCCAGAAAGGATAATAAAAATGAAAACGGATAAAATCACCTGTTCAGGTAAGAAAAGACAATTCAATACTCGACTAGTCACTTTGCTCCAACTTGTCGCAAGTACACGTAAGTAGTGTGTTTTGGAGAGTTCTAATGCCTGCACCTCCACAATCCTCCACACAAGATGGTATCAGCGCGATATCTCGCGAACTCATGGTTGGAATTTAACAAATGAGGTGTCGTAGGACTCGGGCTGACGCCCCCTTTCCTATGGACAACTTATTTCCACCCCCAAAATAAAACTACCCCTACTAGGGGGTGAAAGAGTAATTTTTAGGTAAACATGCATGCAGTTTAATGCTATGATTAAATTAAACTTTGTTCCACATGAAACGCATGCATACAACTGGATGCCACTATGATTTAACATTTTTTTGTTTTGTTTTTACGCATGCCCACTCATGGCTTTTGTAAGAGGGCGGGCTTTTTAAAGATGGCGGCTGTAGTGTAACCCAACCTAACCCAACCCACGAGGGATGATCAAAAAGTATTCCAAGCAGCGCTTGTCGATAGGCAAACTAATAATCAAAGAGGGGCATGTCAAGCCTTGTGGCGATAGCCCCTCTTGATTGATCCCTGTTGATTGGCCCCTTTTGACTGGTCCTACTTGACTAGCCCCTGTTCACTAGCCCATTTGGACGGACCCTTATCGAAGGGAGTCATTTTTGACGGATCTTTTTGACAGGTCCTTTTTGACGGGTCCCTGTGGACAGGTCCTTGTTGACGGGTCCCTGTGGTTGGGTTCCTGTTGTCTGGTCCCTTTGGACGTGTCCTTGTTGACGGGTCCCTGTTGACGGGTCCCTTTTGACTGATCCCTTTGGACCGGTCCCTTTGAACTGGTCCCTATGGACTGGCCCATGAATTTATCCAAATTGTACCAAAGGGCCTAACTAAAATTTTTGTTAATATCTCACGGACCAATAATGCTAGGGACTTGTATGAGGTATTGTTGGACTTGGGATGACGGCCCCTTTTTGAATGTATTATTCATTTTTTTCAAAAGGGTCTAAGTACACTTTTGTTAATATTTTGCATACCAATAAGCCTAGGGACTTGTATGAGGGGTCTTGGAGTGACGCCTCGTTTTTTGAATGTATTATTTATTTTTGTCAAAAGGGCCTACGTGCACATTTGTTAATATTTCGCGAACCAATAAGGATAGAGACTTGTATGAGGGATCGTAGCACTTGGGATGACACTCTCTTTTTGAATGTATTTTTGATATTTTGACAAAGGGCCTAACTACACTTTTGTTGATATTTTCTGAATCCTTGATGGGATTTTGACCCGCGAGGTATTGTTGGACTTGGGCTAACGAACCCTCTTTGAATGTAATTTTAAAATTTTGACAAAGGGTTTAACTGCACTTTTGTTAATATCTTGTGAATGAATAAGGCTAGGGACTTGTATGAGGGGTCGTAGGACTCAGGGTGACGTCCCCTCATTTTTATAGCCCCCTAATGCAACCAAAAGGGCAAAAACTAATAGGTCATTGGCATTATAATATCTTGCAAACCAATAAGGCTAGTGGTGTGTACGAGATGTCCAAAGACTTGGGGTGATGTCCTTTTTACATGCTGTATTTATTTTTCCAAAAATGTTACAAAGGGCCTAACGCTATAAATGTTGAAAAAATCTCAATTTTTAAAACTTTTTCTTAAAATGTTAATAAAGAGTGGAAGTAGACAGAGAGACGGTACCGGTTATGTACCTAGGTACATGTGTTTAAACGAGCCTGTCACCGGCCACGGTGGCCATGCCCCCCAAAAGCTCAATTGATATTTCAACAGGACATCTGGGTGGCATCAGATGGTTCGTTTTCCAATCTTTTGTATGGCAGACTGATTGACTGAAATAACCCAAAACTGCTAGGTCATTGACCTGAGATTTTATAAACCAATAATGAGATTTGGACACATGAGGTGTTCTAGGACTTGACATGACATCATCTTTGCTATGGTGCATACATTTAATCAAATATCCCAAAAGTGCTAGTTTTTTTACCTGAGATTTTATAAACCAATAACCAGATTTGGGACATATGAGGTGTCCTAGGACTTGACATGACATTCTCTTTGCTATGGTGCATACATTTACTCAAATATCCCAAAACTGCTAGGTCATTGACCTGAGATTTTATAAACTAATAATGGTATCTGCCTACATTAGGTGTCTTAGGACTTAACAAGACACCCTCTTTTTTATGGCTTACGAATTTTTCCAAAAGACCCAAAACGACAAGATCATGGACTCTTGTTTCCCCTATATATTACAAAACCCATAATGTTAGATGTTTATGGTGAGTAATGAATGTTAATGTTATTGGTTTTACGTCCCTTTTAACTACACTGGCTTTTAGAGGTGAGTAATGAAGCATAGAGAGGTACAGAAAGAATTATTGTAAGCTACACGTATGGTGACTGGCATGTTGTTGACCATTGGAACTTGTTTTCAAAATAAGACTGTAGTACAGAGGAGGTATAGGTTGCAGGCATGGCATGACAAATTGTATACACAAAATCTGATTTATCGATCCAAGAATTAAGAGCAGACTATCTTTAATTTGATCGGTTAAAGTGGGTAGCTGAAATAGTGACTATATCAAACCAAATCCAAACCGAACCAAACCTAATCAAGAACAAGCCAAGGGACTAAGTGTAAAAAACTTGTGGGTGGATGCTGTCATTGGCGATGTCCAAAGGAAAGGGATAACGCTCTACCTTTAGAGGGTAAGGTAAAGCTAGCGCACGGTGGTAATGAACACACCCAAGTACATGGAGCACATACAACTATCCCATGCTGTTTTTTATGGGTTGACCGTTAAAACTTGCTCAGTGGTTACTGTACAAGATGGTCGCTACGCACAACAAGCTTTAAGTACTGAAGGCTAATAATCTATACACGCACTCGCAACAAACTAAACTAAACTGTCTTGTTGCCAGTGCTCATACAGTAGGCAGATGACAGAAATGCATTGCTAACAGAAATACAATCATATCCGGTAGTCTAATGTTACCACCTAACCATTTCATGCTACAGTGGCAAGTACTCGCGCCTCTTGTACTGATGGTCTTAACTCGATTTCCAGCTCTGAGTATTAGAACGAACCAAACTAAGAAAGAAGGGCATGGTGGTGCAGTGGTTAAGCTGTTGGCCTCTTTACTATGGTACACCGGGGTTCGATTTTAGGTTAATATGCATGTCATAAACATATTTAAAAACAGAGATAATGTTTAAAACCGATTACACTTGTCTCTTTACAAATTATTACTTGGATTACAAATACAAAGGTAGACTGGGTTTGATATACAGTTAATACAAGTACGATTTTTTTTATGATTTGAGACTTTAGATTTTAGCATTTACATTTTAGATTTTCAATTTTAGATTTTGCAAAAAGATCAAACCATAATGTTATTGACTGAAAATATTTGGTAACTAATTATTAAAGAAAGACATATAAGGATTTTGTAATACTTGAAATTATATTTTCTATACTATTTTTTACATTTTAGATTTTACAATTTAGATATTGGATTTTAGATTTTAGGTAAAGACCAAACTAATATTGACTATTTATTAGACACTGGTATGTAGATAGAAAGATGATTAGACTTTATGTTGGTCTGGCTGCGTGGCTCAGGGGTAACGTTCTCGCTTGCTGAGCCCAAGGTTGCAGGTTCGAAACCTGGCGCAGTCAGCTGGCATTTGAGGGTGCGCAAATGCGAGGGAGCCGTGTCAGTACATTTACTGGCACGTTAAAGATCCCCTTCGGGGCAAAATTCCGGCACCCCTGCGTCTCTAAAAGCCAGTAGTTAAAAGGGACGTAATACCAATAACATTATTATAGACTTTATGTTAAGATGAATTTTTAGGTCTAGACTGGTCTGGCAATAGGAATTGACTAACCAGACATGAGTTAGCTACCAACGAAACACTTTGATGACTATGCCTTTTATTGACCAATGAGTAGGGTTTTCGAAAACTGTTTGCTATTTTTGGGTTATATACAACAGGTGCTTAGACCTACTGAGTGACTATGTTTGCTAAACATGGCATTATACCAGAGACGATTAGGATACTTTTATAGCTCAGGCAAGGAAAGCATTTCTGTAGAAAAGGAATCTGTTGACATTGATTATAGTTAGTTAGTTAGTTATTGTTGTTTTAAGGGGCGGATACATTGAATATAGATTTAGGTATTAGGAAAGTCATATTTTGAAGGAGCGTGGCACTCTATGAAAGTGAAACTTGGACTATTGGTGTAGCAGAAAAGTAGAGAATTGAAGTGTTTGAAATATGATGTTACAGGAGAATAATGAAGATTAGATGGGTAAATAGGGTTACAAACAAAGAAGTATTAAGTCTAGTGGGAGAGGAGAGATGTTTCTGGCGACTGCTAATAAAGACAAGAGATAGGTTGGTATGACACATACTAAGACACCCAGGAATAACAAGCTTAGTTATGGAAGGAAGGGTTGAGGACAAGAACTGTAGGGGAGACCAAGATTAGAATATGTAGGGTGTGGCAGCTATATAGAGATGAAACGATTAGCTCACGATAGGGAGGCATGGAAATCTGCATCAAACCAGTCAAAAACTGAAGACTCAAACAACAACATGTAGAGTTCACCAAAGAAATGTTGTGTAACGGTAAATGTTAGTTTACGAACAGTAGTGTATTACTAAAACCCATAACACGATACCTAAGAGCTTTTCTAAAATTATTTTAAAATGTCTTTAACCCTATATTAAACACCCAGTTCACAAGACTCGTAGCTGTAGTGTTATGGTAAAACAAAAAATTCTACATTTCAAAACAAGCAAGTGGTTTATTCAATGTACAGTGGAAAAAGTGTATTGTTTAAGGCTACTCTCTTTCCGAACATAGTCAGAATATCAATCCATATAAACTATACCCATTTATTTACATCACGGATAGTTACATATCCCTAACGCTTATTATATGTGGATTACAACGCATCCAAGAACGAACAACTGCGGGAGTCCAGTTTCGAAATATGAGCCTTTCACATAATTGATTGTTTCAATGTTTGTGTTGGAGATCAAATTTTGAAACTTCACGTATAGACAGAAAACATATCTGACAAACACATATCCAAATTTGGGTGCTGTAGCACAACTGAGTTAAGAGTTGTGAAACTCTTAGGTCGGCACTTCGCTCGAACCCCGCAAACAACCGGTACTTTTTGCGTTATACCTGTCACAAAGGATATTAAAATCAGTTTCTAAAAATACCTTTATCATCAATCAACGCAGAAATAAACAAGAAAAAGGTGATGTTACTTGTTTTCTTGTAGGCCTTTCGGTTGTTTTGCTATTTACCTCCAAACTCGGGTGCACATAATTTCTGCGCCGACAGTAGTCGTGGATTTTAGGGGCATAAGACTGGAATGACAACTCTAAGATTTCTTCTTGGAATGGTAGAAAGCAGTTGTTGTTGGTTGATTTTGGGGCTTTGCGACATCATTGTCATGTAGATCTGTGTACTTGGCCGCGTGGAATTTGTCTGATAACTTGTGTTATTGTGATGGCTGTATTAGTGTGTGCATTTATTATTCAGATGAGGATTGGGAACGAGGCGGCCATGGCCTTAAATTAGGAACCATCCCGGCATTTGCCTGGAGTAGAAGTGCGGAAACACTTCCAAGATGGCTGAGATGGGAATCGAACCCTCCTCTTCTCAGTTTTGATTCACGAGTGTGTCTTGTTCCATCCCTCAGACCAAAATTAAAATTTCTTGGCAGAGCCGGAAATCGAACCTGGACCAACCTGAATTCACTGACAAATTGACGAGTTAAATACAGGCGTTGAAAGGCAAGCTTTATCGACGGAGTAATATCTCGAAAATTATAATATTATAAGATACCAACACAAAACAATTTTCTGTGGAGAGCTGAGATATTTAACTTGCGAGAATGGAATATATGAGAGGGAATATAGTGTCAGCATTGAACTGAAGGCAGCGTTGTCGTGAATGCTGCTGGCTATGCCTACTATGTGCGTACGTCCTCCACACTTCTGCTCATTTCTACAAGATCATAATAATAATAGCATTATTATGATAGTGATATTCAAATGGTTTCTAAAAAATCAAAGTGCTTAAAATTTCAGTGCATATTCTAAAATAAAATAATAGCCCGTCAAGCAAAAATGTTCAAGGCAAAACGACATACTGAGCCCGAATTCACATCTGCGATGTGACATCCATGGCTCATGAAGAATATAGTTACTGTGGATGAACCGAGGACTCCCAAAGAGAAAGTATGAGTGACTCTAATTTGATGAACCACAAGTTGCCGCGCTGCCAATGTGAATTATTTTTATATTTCTTGGAGACTGGATAATCTTCATCCAGGCCAATGGTTTTGCCTTTTATTTCATTATTCACGTGTCGTGTGGTGAATTTTGAGAATGTCCAAGCTGTGTAGTATACGAGATCTTTGAAATTTTTAGTTTTCTATTGCCGTTTAATGTATACAAATATCGTTACCTGTGTGCGTACCGAAGCTAATAATTCTAGCGCAGCCATCACAGCACTTTTCGATAAACGAAAACAAGCCATGAAATAAAGATTCATGCAATTAAAATACAAATCCATGACACAAATCATGATGTTCACAGCAGGTAGGAGAAATGCAACAAGCAACTACGGAGTGTCAATACTCCGAAGGTTTAATGCATCTTCTTCTTCATTTCCCGTTTCCCGGGTTGCGAATCAAGGACCTCCACAGTTGTCTATCCCACCACCATTCATTTCCTTCTTTCAATACTTCTTTTTCTTTTACTCCTCTTTTGTCTATGCTTTCCTTCACCGTATCCATCCACCTCTTTCTGGGCCTTCGTCGTGGTCTACTTCCTAGTATTTTCTCCATAAATATTCTTTTTGGTACTCTATATTCTTCCATTCTCATCATATGTCCGTATCACTTCAGCTTACTGGTCTCTATCTTGTCTTGCAGTTTTGGGAACCTAGTTCTCTCTCTAATGTCCACATTTCTGATTTTATCCCTCCATGTCTTCCCAATTATTCCTCTAAGAAACCTCACCTCGGCCGCCTGGATTCGGCTTTCATCGCGTTTTGTCATGGTCCAAGTACCTGCTGCATATGTCAAAATTGGTGTGTAATACATTGAGAATAGAACTCTCATGCATTTCTCTAGAACTTCCTGGTCCCATACTAAACCTCTTACACACTGGTAAAACCCATTAGCTTGTTGGATTCTCTTTCCAATTTCTTCATTTATTGTACCATCTTCTGTGAGTATGCTCCCCAAATACTTAAAGCGTTTAACCATTTCCAATGGATTTCCATTGACTTCAATATCATGTCTTCCTTCTCTCTTGTTACTTGTCATCACTACAGTCTTACTCTTCTCCACACTTATGCATATTCAGCAAAAATAGCACCGAGTAAATATGTCCAACTTACCCACACAATAATTCCCTTGGCAGCCTAGCGATTGAAAAACACAATATGGCGTTAGATGCTGGGAGTACGCTACTCCGAAATTTGCCTAGCGATTGAGAAACAGGCCCTTAAGGAGATTAAATACCTAGGAAATACATTCTCGGATCGCAGGATTTAGACTACGTCCGTAGCTTTGACAATGCGCATGCGCTAAGGAGTTACCTAGCAGATGGGACGAGAAGGTACCAACAAAATACAATTTTCTGTAGAAAGTTGAGATATTTAAGTTACGAGAGCGGAATATGCGAGTCAACCTCCACCAAAATCTGAAAAATTTTCTACAGTAATATGTAATGTGACGAAGATACAAGAGTTGAACATTTTATCGCTATAGGGTGTTATTACATTTTTCAGCAGTGCCAACGTTATTGATTGGCATTGGTTTTGCCGTTTAGTTCGAGCATGGTGAACGCAGAATAAGGCTTTACATACAAACCTAACCTGGAGCATACAACCCAGACCCCTTGCTTGTATAACAATCAGTAATTTTCATCCAAACAGTCACCTGGCCTAGTAGCGGCCAATGGTTTCGCCGAGACAGTCGTCTATCTATAGTTGTATTCTTCACAGATGTGTTCCGACAGTTTGGCAGATAAGCATTGAACTGAAGGCAGCTTTGCCACGAATGCTGCTGGCTACGCCTACAATGTGCTTACGTCCACCACACTTCCACTCATTTCTATATGATCGTAATATTAATAGCATTACTATGAGAGTGTTACTCAAGTGGTTTCAAAAAATCAAAGTGCTTACATTTTTCGGTGCACATAGTATAAAACAAAGTCCCCGATTCTTGGATGTAACGGGTAATCTTGAGAACCACTGGATGGATTTTGATGCGGTTTTCACTATTCTCGAGGGAGGTTATTTTAGAAAAATTATTCATTTATGACCAAAGGAAGCCGATTTTGTATCCCGCATGTTGGCAACAATGTGTGCGCGTCGGTGTGTGCCGCTAGAGTGCGCCTTGTTGACAGTTGAACGAGATGCAAGCGCCGTTGGAACATGGCAGCCGTTTTTTAAAGAGCAATAAATAAAAAAATAAAAACACATATGTATGTACTTATGCACATATATGAGGTGCAGTAGTGACCAGGGTTCCTAATTTCAATACCGTACGTAATATCGCCCAGAAGATGAAACAAGGACACAAGGTTTGCAAAAGTCACATTCATGTCCGATGCAAATGTATAAGCCGCGTTCTACTTTCATTCAGAATTAATAATACAAGTAGGCTATAGTTGCGACCACTATTTATAACGGATTGCAACCAGTGGCTTCGCCCAAACTGTGTCATCTAACCAAGTAGCGAACAATGACTTGGTCTCACCCAAATTTAGTTCACCAGTAATTTTCATCCAGAAATTAAGTGGTGAAGTAACTTATGTCGAGAACTAAGAGAGCTATGAGATATTGTTGGTAATCTCTGAAAATTTGCATCTGTGACTCAAGCGCAGTGCATATCCCGAGCACAAGTGCAGTTGAGTATATGGCTCTTCAGAATGATGATTGATTCATGTTGCACAACCCTTGTAGTTCGTTGAAGGATACAACACTAATCTGTCGCAACAATGAGTGAAACAAATAAAAATTGGCCTAATATAAATATTTTAACTGCCTACTACTAAGTATAGGTCAGTAGCCAACTACATATAAGCTACACAAATAATCACCAATGCATTCACACAAACTACCATTAGCCGAGTGTGAATCATAGACTACTTCCAAGCTTAAGAGTAACATGTGCAATGTTTTATAATATTATGACACACGGCGGTCGCCTCCGTAGCGTAGCAGTCAGCATGGTTAGCTGCCGCTCCGGAGGTCCTGGGTTCGATTCCCGGCTCTGCCACGAAATTTGAAAAGTGGTACGAGGACTGGAACGGGGTCTACTCAGCCTCGGGTGGCCCAAATGTGTAGAGGGGGTTCGATTCCCCCTCAGCCATCCTTGAAGTGGTTTTCCGTGGTTTCCCATTTCGTCTTCGGGCAAATGCCGGGATGGTACTGCCCCCGGAAATTGAATTATATTGAGACCACGATGGCTGTATTGGCAAATGTGAGTAAAGTTATGGATGTCATAGTTATGACGTGGATATTCATGACGTAGGCACGGATGACGCAGGATTCATACAAGTAGGCTGATTGAGCTGAGATTCTTGGTGACGTCATGATTTTGTTCGAGAAAGATCTTAGATTTACGACGCAGTCGCAGGAAACAAGGTATTGTGCTAAGGAAGAAGCTACGCTATTGGAGGAGAGACTCGAACCAATGAACGATAGTTTGGAAGGAAGACGGAGATTGCTGAAACTACGATATTTAATTACTTTTGGCATGCAGATTTGTGGAAAACTATTTTCAGTTATGGCATTGATTTGGAATTTTGAAGAAATTAATTTTGAGTTTTTGAAATTTGAAAATCCGTCAAGTATAGCCAAAGTTAAAACTTCCAGCAATGACGCAGCAACAGGCTATGGAAGGGATGGATACGCCCCTTAAGAAGTTGATAAAAGGTCGTGCACAGGAGAGAGGAGCTCTCAGAACTCAGATCTCATATGTCAGATCTCATATGTCAGATCGTATATATATTTCTGGTGATATATAGTTATTTTCAAGTGATTCAGTGAAGTAAGTTGTCTTTAGCGTGGTTAAAGCCCGGCGCATCGAACGAACTCGGAGCAGTTCCATTTTACGCTGCTCAAAACTAGGTGAAGTTGAAACGCTCACATTAACGTTTCCACCAGTCAGGATATCAAGCGCTAACTTCAGCCTTTATTATAGTTCTATTGGGCAGTATAACATTGAGGTGTGTACAAGATTTGAACAATTTCACAGTTATACTTCGAAAGATATTGGAACTTTAAGGCTGCCAACAAAAGTGATTTTCTCGCCACATGAGAAACACGTTTAAAATTCCACATTATACACTACGGCTGACACGTGGAGTGCAACAGTGATATTGGAGAATACGTTTGGTATTACGACGATACATTCGACTATGGAACATTATAATCTTGCAGTGCTTTCAATGATTATAACAGTAGTTGAGATGGAAGGCTAAGGCTTTAATGCAATTGGGACATATATCATTGGAGTAAAGTAACAGCATGGAACTTCGTTAATCGTCTTTCTACAAAAGCGAGCATGTAGTGAACATCCAACTACACTCATGCATCGTGAATCCATCGCTGAATTATACCAGATAACAGTGGAAATATTTTCATACTCCACAACTATGAATATTTCTGCGGAAATAACTACAATAAACTTCATGGCGAATTCCTGCAAGAACTTCAGGGAACTTCCAAGAGAGGCCAGGGTTGTCCCGGCGCACAAAGAAGAGTTTTGCCAGAAGGATGTTTTTCGTATCCACGGAGCAGTGCAATTTCGGAGGAGGAAGCAGTTCGATTCTCCGAGGACGCTGATTCCAAATTCGAGGACGGAGCACATCTTCACGCTGGTGAAATGGAACCAACAGCAGTTTTCTTTGAAAACTTTCCTCTAGATCTTCAATCAACAGATAAGGTAGTCGTGAACGTTTCTTGTATTATTTGAGTCTTGTAGCGATATCTGAGCAACCATTTTCCCATATTTTCTGTCCTATATTTTGCCCCATTTTCTTGATTGATATTTATGTACTCAGTACACTTCGTTGATTTATGCCTTTTTCTTCGAATTTTGAGACATTGTTAGGTCATTGGCATACTTAATAATTTTGGATCAGTTGAGACTGATATTAGATTCTTTCAGTAATTTGCATATTTTTGTAGTCACGATTTGACTGTAAAGTTAACGATTTGCTATGGCAGATTTGAATTCAGACAGCGTGTCATTTTATTAAAGTAATTCTATTCAGTAAATTACTTTGACCAATTTTCTGTCATCCTCAAGAAAGAAGAATGATTAAAAGATTTTAGAGCGTTAAAATCTATTACGATATCGACGATCTTTGAAATACTAGTCGTCTTATGAACATGATTGCAACATAGACATTTATCATTGCATTATAGACAATTTTATGAAATATGAACTTTTATTTCGATTTATTGAATACACTATAGTAATGAACATTTGATAGGAGTTTTTCTCAATTATAGATTGGAACAATAATGTTTGCATTCCACAATCTAATTGTATTCTATTCGACTATTTTGCAGCTTAGATGAACTTTGTTTGAAGATAGTATTTTTATACTGCGTTACTTTGAAGATGTTAATCTCAATTTTGATAGACCAGGCAGGAGTGTCTAACCGTATTTGCTATTAAATTTATTTGTGATTGGCAAATTTTTACTTCATATCGATTCATGAATGAAATCCACGAAGGTTAAATAATAACAGTCATTATTACAATTGATGAATATAAGAATTTTTAAAGAGGAACAATGGATGTATAATCGTTAGTTCAGTGGACGTGTAAAAGTCGCTGTTGAATAATGCCCTTGAATAATGAAGGAGGTTCCCACAATAATTAATGAAGTTGATGAATTAACAAGTGGAGGTTTTTGTGTGTAGTTTGGAAGATTTTTATGCCATATATATGAAGATATATGATGAATTTTGGGCCAATTGTTGTGCAATTTTGTGCGTTATAAGCGAAGTATTTTCCCGCTGATTGTATTGTTCTTGTTCTTTGAAAGATTATTCATATGAAAATACTGTTAAAATTAACAAGAGTGTTAAATAATTTGAGATAAAGATTTTGAATGGAGGTTACCGTCACAAATATTAATAATTATTATTAAACCTTATTAAACCTGAATTTGACAGTTAAATATAACCAACCTTCATTGGTCGATTATATCATCACGATTTGAGTAATTATCAACCGGATAAACGTGTGGTTTAATGTATTTCTTGTATAAATAATATAAACAATATAATATTGTAAAATAATTTTGTAAATATCTTTGATAATAATTTAAAATGATAGTGATGAATACAGGCGTGTATAAAATTTTCAATTGTCATTTGACATTGTTATAAACAATTTATTATTGTTATAAATAATTAATGAACTTTTGTTATTAACATTTAGAGTTTTTTATATACTCTAAACAACGCAAGTTAAGCAAGTGGCTTGAACAATTAATCATGATTTGGGATTGTTGGAGTAATCCACTGGTGTTTGAATGAAGCATGTAAGACATTTGCGTGATAATATTTCAGTTGAGATGTGAACATTTACGTGTTTGGAAAAGGAGAGCCAAGCTATGAGGTAACACGCTTATGCTAGGGTCGAACGAAAGGGAGTCCGCTTTGACAATGCAGGTGCATTGCAGCTGGCCCGGACAACTGTGTTACTGAGGCCAAGGACGTTCCATAATAGCCTTGTGGCTATAAATAAAATGTGAAGTATATAAACACGCAAAACAATTGATACATGTGTCTCATCCCAAATCCCGTTTCCATCCCCAGTGCATTATTATTTTACGTTGCTATGAGCTTGAGAAAGCTGAAACATTATATGTAGAGAATACAGGTCCTATAGGAGGACATGGTTATGTGGTCGATGGCTTCTGACTGCCACGTTGATTTTTTTTTTTTGTTAAATCATTCTTTATGTGAAATAAATTATTGTGCAGTTTAAAGTTTCTCGTCTCCGTTCTGGTTCATTTTAAATATCATGGTGGAGGTTATTGTGTGGGCATACTTTTAAGTGATCCAGTTGACAACCCAGTCCCCGAGATAAATTTAAGAGGTAAGTAAAGGTATGTATGAACCCCCGTATATTTTGGTGTGTTCCACAATAATTTTCTTGTTAACTATTGTGCTCTAATCTCGATAGTATCTGTCAGTGCCATTTTCATTGATGTAGCTATGCCGGTGCGTTTGATTATTGGCAATCCGATTGAGGGGGCGGATATCTGACAGCCTACTATCAGGATATCGGGTACAGTACCTTCTTCAAGGCCACGGCCGCCTCCTTCCCTCTTCCTTGCCTATCTATCCTCACCATTCCTTACCTTCCCTCCTGAGGCCCCTGTTCGCTTTGCAGGTGAGGCCGCCTGGGCGAGGTGCCAATCCCACCTCACCAGTTGTATTCCTTCCGATTCGATGTTCCCAGCTCTAGGACACTGCCCGTAGAGGCGGTAGTGGTGAGTTCCCTCGCTGAGTCCGTGGGTTCCACCAACCTGGAGGGTAAACGACAAAAAAAAAAAAAAAAAAAAAAGACTCACGGCACTTGGAAGTCGAGAATAAGATAAATTACAATATTAGAAGGCGAATTGAACCTAAGAATATGACCCTAATAGTAAACTTAGAAAGGCTATATTGTAGGTTATGTTCGGTTTGAATTATACGAAAAATGCTGTCAGAAGACTATTTCAAAATTTCCAAAGACCATTAAGGTTTTTTATTACGTTATTTGTGCTCTGACTGAGTATAAAAATATATAAAATAACGATTAAATAACTTTGTACTTAATAATTATGTAGGTGTAGGTTACTTACTCAAATCATAGTCGATTCGCCAGTGATCTTCCGTAGTTTCTCCAATCTTATTCTCGTGTTTTTAGGCGTCAAGATGGAATCTAAATAATAATTTATCCAGAAATTAATTAAATAAAAGCTTCCAAACATCTTAGCCGAGTGAGTTTTAACACACGCATATTTATAACGGATTGCAACCATTGGATTCCCCCAAACTGTCTACAATAACTGTAAAAACTGTTTTAATCGACGTTTCTTAGTAGTACTTACCTTGTAAAACTTCATTACACTTGAAATTCCAAAGAAAACTGTGAAATTATTCTAAGTAATTGTCCTTACTGATAGTGTCCTATCTCCCAAAATTGTAATAATGGCACCCCGTCGTGTTCGTAAAGCCGCCATTTTGTTCGCTGTCACTGCCTAGGGCGGGGGCTTAACGAAGAGGAGTGAATCAAAACTTTCTAAACATTTTCCGAGCATGGTCTCTAAATCAAAACGTCCCTGATTGGCTGAGTACTCCCCGCCACACAGCCGCAATCAATTCCGCCATTAACCTCAATTTAACATAACCTAAGCTACTTATTAAATTGCAAATATTAATGTTGGTGAGAGAAGCCTCCGTGGCTTAGGCGGCAGCACGCCGGCCTCTCACCGCTGGGTCCGTGGTTCAAATCCCGGTCACTCCATGTGAGATCTGTGCTGGACAAAACGGAGGCTGACAGGTTTTTCTCCGGGTACTCCGGTTTTCCCTGTCAATATTTCATTCCAGAAACACTCTCCACTATCATTTCATTTCATCTGTCATTCATTTAATCATTGCCCCAGAGGAGTGCGTCAGGCCTCGGCAGCCGGCACAGTTCATATCCTCGCCGCTAGATGGGGGCTTCATTCATTCCATTCCTGACCCGGTCGGAGACTGGAAGCAGGCTGTGGATTTTCATTTCAATGTTGGTGAAGGGTGGGTGACTTGTGGATTAGATATGCCACTTTTAGTGTTGCCTTCTATAGATTTGTGGGTGGCATTGTGTTTTTTTTGGCAATATAGTTATCTTGTAGACATTAAGATAAATAGTTCTAATTCGGGGGCCTATAACTCAGTAGCGGTTTATCACAACAGTAGCCTACTATTACGAATAGCTGTACTTTATTAAGATTTTTCTGCACCTTCGCGAAATAGTGGCGGTGGTTTGAGATTATTTTGGACTACCGGTACCATTATGGGGTTTTAATAGTTTTTATAGAGCATTTTTGTTGTCTTGTAGGTATGATTGATTTGATATGCATGTAGCCTACACTTTTTTTTCTGGATTTGGGAATAATGCTCATTACCATTAAGTGCAACCGTGTTGACCGACTGAAAGACATTTAATATTTCGTTTACTAAGGCAACACTGAAATATGGGTTCCAACCAACGAGCTAGAGAAAGGTATATAGAGAGGCAAGGAGCCGCGTAGCAGCGCTCTGGGCGGAGGCAACCTGAGTTAAGGCGGCCATGATTCAGAACGTCGTCTGACAAGAGCTTGTTGTGATTGTTCGCTTTGAGCGGGAACATGTGTTGAATGAAATGTATTTAAAAATACATTGACCATGCCATCAGTGTGATCGTCATTCAATTGTACGAATAGAAGTTATAAGACAACAGGAGTGTTGTATTTCAGGTAAGAAATGTCATCCAAATTCATAAATTAATGAGATAGACCCTTTACGAAAACGTGATGCAGCAGTTTAAGTTTGTGTGATATTTACATTTCAGATTCCCTTTGCAGAACCAGGAACTAACAAAACAATGGGTTGTCAACATGAAAAGCAATAAATGGCACCCCACGAGATACAGCTTAATTTGTTCTCTACACTTTGAAGATAAATATATGTATGTAGCAAATGAAAGGCGACGTCTACTAGCCAATGCAGTACCTACAATTTTCAATTTTCCTGCACATCTGCAGAAGAAGCAGGCCTGTAGATCTTCGCCGAAGAAGCGTAGTTTCCAGGAAACTACCGTACAGAACACTCGCATTCAGATACGGTAGCATTGTTGCAGAAGACCTTGATATCAGTAGGTAAATATATTAGGCTGTCTTAAAATTTAAGCAAAGATAGTTGTGAGCCATAATCATAATTACGGTAATAATAATATCGTATGGCCTCGGGGGCCGGGTGCAAGCTTTGTTATTTGACACCCAGAGGGTAGCTTGCATGTCGAATTTTGTTGTTCCTTGAAGCACGATGAAAGTCAAGGAGGTTAGATAACTAAGCTCCTTGACATTATAGCGCTTTCTAGTAGAGAAATGAGGAACTTTGTGTTGCCGGAAAATCCCGATATTAATTATGCCATTATGAACACGGCCTACTGAATTCAAATGGGTTCTTTAACATGCCAACATCGTATGACATGCGTATCGTGATTTTTGCCCCCTTAAAAAAACACCTACCACGGCCAGGAGCGAACCTGCAAGCTTGGGGGTTAGTAATCCGACACGATAACCACTCACCCACCGTGGCAAGCTATAAAATAAAATTTATTGTTCAAATATCAATCTTCGTAAGCCAACGAGGTATACTTTCTCTAGTTCGTTGTTTTGAACTAATTATGGATTTACTAATCTTTTATATTTTCTTTCTTTCTTTCTTTCTTTCTTTCTTTCTTACTTTCTTCTCAGCTTATTTGCGATTCCAGCAGAAAGATGCCAATATACGGTTTGATTATTGATCTCTTAAGTGTGATACAACTAGCAGAAACATACGTGTGGGTACAAAGTTCTGTATTGAGATACTTATTAACACGCAGATTGAGTCAGGATCACTTAGAGCTATTTTTTTCTTCTATTCGCTCCAGAAGTGGGAATAGAAATAATCAAAATGCAGTACAATTTAATTCAGCTAATAGGACGTGTTTAATTGCGAGGGTACGCCAATCCATGAATTCCAACTGTAAGCCTATTGAGTGTGACCTACTTGTGACAACTGCAACAGCCAATATTCATGGTATCAATGGGAAGGACGATAATATGCTGACAGACAGATCATGGTTACTGTGCACATTATAATTCATCGAGGAAATGTTGTTCATTACATAGCAGGAAGTGTCGTTCGCCAAGTGTCTAAAAAAATGTACTTGTGTTGAATGCCTAGAAGTGATTTTATCAGGTCAAGATGTTCAGAAAGAATGAGTGTAAAGAGAAAGACGTGAAAGAATGCCCTTTGAATCCATCAAATGATGTAGTGAAATTATGTAAAACAGCTGAGTGGCATCAGGAAGAATGAGTGTATGTTGCGAAAGAACACGAATAATCTCATGCTGAAGTTGAAGACAGATGTCTATGATATGCTGCCGGGTTATCTGTTTCTGAAATCTGACCATCTATTTACAGCTACTGAACCTGGGGTAAAGCCTCACTATGCTTCACTCATCAAGCGAATTGTGAAACAGTATTATAAATGCAGGCTTCACACTTCAGCAGAAATACAGCTCAACGTGAGAGGTCAACAGGTGCGTCAGTTGTACACAAAAAGTTTTATTTTTAAAGGAGAATGGAATCATGCAATGTACTGTGCATAAGCAACGTAGCTTATTGTCTTGTAAGATGATTGTGTTAGTTTTCGTTCAATGTACAAATTAAATTATCAGGCCTTACGTAGGCCTAATCTTACGCCTCGTTAGTCACGCCTCTCCCTCCCTGCCTCCCACCCTCTTGACAGGGTATATCATGGCGGCTGCCAGTTCAACCTTCTTCAAACATGGCGGCGCCATTTTATTATTAAGGATAAGTGCGCACAATGTGCATTACAATAATTATTTACAAAATTCTGTAAGCGATGACAACCTTTTACTACACACGAGAGCGTGGTAAGTATCGCATGACTTTTGACACAATTTACAAATGCACTTTGGTCTGGGCACATGGAACACCTCAGTCTCACAAATCTTGTGGTGAAAACCGTGCACCGCGAATCGGGTCACTGTGTGTCTCAAATCATAGGCAGTGCCCTTCCATTCTGTTGACGTCATGGCCGTAGTGGAGTAGAAATCAATTGGGATATCCTTCTTTTTTGCAAGTAGTTCTTGTAGCAAATCGTTGTATTGTCTTGTGGATGGTAGTTGGTGAACCAGTCGGAGTTCTTCTATAAAGAAAGGTTCCCCCGCTAGTTCATACGCCAGTCTCGATGGGGTGAATTTTGACAAACAAAGCAGTCTTTTTAAGAATAAGGTTTTCACTTTCTCTAAGTCTTTCAGGTTATTTTTGCTTAAATTAACCCATATTATATCCAATCCATACGTTGCAATTGGTGTAACTTTTGCTTTAAAGAGTCTCAGTGCCGATTGCAGGGACATATCCCTGAGATGACTAATGTCGTTCATTGATCTGACAGCACAGATCATTTTATCTTTGATGTGACGTGTAAATAATTTCCCTTGTATTTGCAAAGTAATTCCTAGATATTTGTAATGACTGGTTTGAAGCAAAGGTTCATCTCTGAGGTAAAGAATGTCATCTTTGGCAGTTCTTCCGCCCTTTCTGAATATCATTGCTACCGTTTTCTGAAGGTTTATTTCAAGATCGTTGATTTGGGCCCATATTGCAAGTTGATTCAAGCTGTCTTGTAGCTCTTCTCTTGACGACGAGGTCAGAACCATATCATCGGCATATACGATGATTTTGACTTTCTGGGAACGTAAGAGACATACCACATCAGCAGTCGCGACATTAAATAGAAGAGGGCTTAGAGGGTCACCCTGAAGTACTCCCATTGTTTGATCGATTGGATTAGATATAGTTATTCCGTTATCTATTTCTACCTGGTTGTTATGTAGAATATCCTTAATCAATCTGGTGATGTAGTGGTGCTCCAGACCAATCATTTCGGTGAGTTTCTTTACTAGTATGCTTCTATTAATGCGGTCGAAGGCCTTAGAGAAGTCTATGAAGACTGCATATACTTTCTGTTTTGGAAGCCTTAAAGTGTCCTGTATTATGTCGAGCAAGTAATTGACAGCTTGCAGTGACGATCTCTGCTTGCGGAAGCCAAACTGCTCTTCCGGAATTTTATCGTCTATCAGTTGTGTCAGTCTTGTTGTGAGTAATTTCATCATAAGTTTGAAGAGAGTATCTTCCAATGCAATGCCTCTATATGCATTAGGATCACTGGAGTCACCTTTCCCTTTATACAGCATTTTTATTCTGGATCGTCTCCATGAGTCTGGGATCCTTCCCTGACGTAAGCATTCGTTCATAAGATCGGTCCACGTTCCTATGAGCATCGGTGCGGCTTCTTTAAGATGTTCATTATAAATCGAGTCTGGCCCACAGGCCTTTCTATCTTTACTGCTTTTTATTGCAAGTGAAAGTTCCTCTACTGTGATGGGATCGAAAGCACTTGTGTGAGGGTCAGTATCTGGTCTGGTGTCTTTTTCTTGCAAAACGTGACCAAGGTGTTGTTCCCATGTTTCAATTGGTATGTCCTTAGGAAATTTCGGTTGTATAGGTTTCAGTGCTCTGAAGGGATCCTGTTCAATTTCTTCAATTAGTATTTTCTCCTTCTTTTCTAAAAATACTTTCTTAGCCTTTTTGATGATGATCTTATAGTGTTTCCGTAGATCTGCATATGTCTTCAGTGTTGTTTCCGTTTCCTGCTTTCTCACAGCGTGAAGAGCATTGATTGTTCGTTTCCTTATTTGAAAGCATTCTTCATTAAACCATGGCTTGGCTTTCCTTGGTCTTTCTTTAACTGAAAGCACAGAATTCCGCATGGAATTCTCTAAATTCCATAGTGCTTCATCAATGTTTCCTGCAATTATGTTATCATGTATGTCTGAGACCCTAATTGTTTGCAATTTGGTGAGATCCAATTTCCTCGATACTTTGCTTTTGCTTCTTAGCGAAGGAGTTATCTGTATTCCCTGGTAGAGAACTGTGGCAATGGGTAGGTGTTTTCTTACGGTGACATTGTCAATTGCACGCTGTTGGAGAACGGTGAAACCCTTATTAATGAATACGAGGTCAATTGTACTTGACCCATTTTGACATATGTATGTTTTTGTTTCTTTATTGTTAGTCAGTGTTAGGCCTTCTTGTTCCATGTAATGCAGAAGTGTGGACGTCTTTCGAGAAGGTACATCAATGCGACAGTTGAAGTCACCAGCTACTATTAGCGCATCATTCCTCGCTACATGACTTAACGCTACAGTTAGATCGTCTATTAAATCTTCTTCTCGAAAATCTGGTTGAAAGTACGCACAAATTATGTATAAAATTGGTGTCTTCACGATTAGTATGTTGTTAGTCCGGTGCTTCACTGTAAAAGGAGATAGGCTGGGTTTCAGCAGACAAGAGATACCTCCTTTAGGCCTTCCAATGTTACTTTTGATGGCGGTATTATGGATGCAGTAAAAATCTTTTGCTCCCCAGTCTTCTGTAAGAAAAGTCTCTGTTAACAGTACTATGTCATAATCATCAAAAATATTATTTGGAGCTAGTTGTAACGCGTTCTTTATACCTTCAATGTTCCATAGAATAATCCTTAATTTATGTTGCCTTTCTGCTATATTATTACTAGAAGTTCTAATTTCTTGTTCTGGGCACTCATTTTTTCGCACTTCATTATGCGAGACGTGCTCCCTCGAAAAAGGGGCGACGAAAGGAAAAACGTTTAACCAGTATGCGTTCTGGCCAGATTTCTGGCGTCATTGCTCTTTCCTTGTCCTCAAATGGGATGCCTATTTTGAATGCTTTACTTTTTCCTCTTGTTTCTATTTGCTCACATTCTATTTCCCCCTGTATGCCTATGTTTTTGAGGTGTGAAATAAGTGTCTTTGCTTCAGTTGTTGGATGAACTCTGCCTATGAAAAGCCATGCTTTACGTTCCGCTGGTCTTAGGTTACAAGTTATATCAAAAGGTTTAGTCCCCTGAATTCCTAGGTGTCTTGGTGAGGGAGTTCTCTCCACTTCTGCCATAGTATATTCTTCATTATCCTTCCTTAGTGTGGAGTGACGTTCATTTTTACTACCTGGATCCCTCTCATCCTGAGTCTGGAGTTTGTCAGAGTTTCCGTGGCTGTTGTTGGGATTTTGAAGACTTTGCTGTGCTGTCGGTGGGTTTGGAGCTTTCCCTTTTATTAACGGAGGTCTCTGATTGACCGCTGTCAAGATTTCTGTTTGTTGCAGTTGCGTTTCAAGCAGCAGTGACATTTTCTGCATCATAGTTTCTGAGACTTGGTCCATTTTAGTTTTCAGCTCCTCATAGTTTTCCTTGTTTAGATTTGTAGATTTCATATTCTGATCACATGCACCAACCATGGCTTCGGTAGTTGCTTGTGTTGCCATTTCGCATACCTGTTTTGTGGAGGAAGCGTTTTTCTTTCGTTGATTATCTTCCTGTTTGGTAGAATCCGATGATCGATTGTCCCTTGAAAGACATTGGCTTGTAAGTTTAGATATATTTTTTGCCATTTCATCCATTTTCTTGCACATTTCTGCACGCATCTCTTCTAGTTCTTTTTGCATGCTTCTTCCCGATTTATATAGAGTGAAGTCCTGTTCACAATTAAAACATAACCATAAAAGTTTTGATTTTTTCTTACTGGTTGACTTTAGTGCGTTAAATTGTCCTTGCTGCAATTCCGCACACGATAGATGATGCCATCTCTGACATGGCCCGTCACAGGTCACAGCTGTTTCGTTTTCCTCTACCCTCTTACCGCACACAGAGCAGAAATCAAGTGTTTTGTCATCCACTCTAGTTGTCGAAGCCAGCTGACTGTTTTCGTCCGGCATGTTAAATATAGAAATGTTCCACCAACAACCAATAAGAACCCAGCAGCTCCTAGTCAATCAAACAGTGGATCAGCTCTGTACCTAGCCGCTCGTGTCGTAGGTCGATAGATGATACATGCACTCTCGGAGTTCTATATCTTACACTAACACTCTTTGCTTAATGAATTGCGTTGGCAGTACTGTTCTCGTTCTTGACTTACAAATGTTATTTTTGAAATTGCGCAAAGCAATTAAAAATGCACACGTTTGTTACTGTAATATAAACACGATTACTTACATAGATTCTAATTACACTGGTCTATCATTCAAAGCATACCGCAATGTGGTTGTTAAACACTATTATTTACACATAGGCTAACTGCAGCGTGCCGATTCAACCGTTACACTTACTACCGTAATTGATTGGTTTCTTACTTATGTATGTATGATCTGCATACTATTCAAGTTAAAACGTTTATCCCTCACTTCTGGTATCACTCGGAACACATTTATTTGTATACTTTTCACTCGCTACTTCACTCGGACGGCACCCTTAAGCTGACGCCAAACATATTGGAGTCGCGTATTTCTTGTAAACATCAAATAAGTTATCACTATGAAAAGAAACCGACTGCACACGATTAAATATTCACTTTTACATAAGACACAACGTTAAAATCCACTAGTAACCCGACACGAAAATGAGTGATACCACGTGTAGAGTTCCGAACATAATTCAGCGATTGCGTCATTGTTTGGACATTTTGAACATATGCTGCGGCATCGATAATATAGAACTGCAATCCAAGACTAACCACAACCATTTCCACTCTATATACCTTTCTCTAGCTCGTTGGTTCCAACACTATATGGACTTGGAACGTATGTCCGCTTAACAAAATAATGATACATCAAAAATTCATTCTTGTAATATCTGCAAATAATAGTGATAGTCGCACTTATAACGTTGGGACTGTGTAAAATGCATTCTGGGAGTTATCGCCAGAAAACTGTCGGCAACTAGTTTAGTTCGTATTAGAAGTTCATCCTGCCTATACGCCCGGTTGTCATTCTCCTGCCATTTATTCCAACAATATTAAGGCTTCAGATACTATCAAGAGGTAAACTAGTACCTGTTTTGATAAAATATAAATACTTCCTACACACGATGACTCCCGTGTGTAATTTTAGGTATAGTGTATTGGCTGCACCCGGTAACGAACTACGAAGGAAGAGGAAGAAAATATTATGGCATATATGCTCTTTGGTCACCTTGTGATGTGGTGTAGTGGTTAGTTTTTTTTACCTGTCACCCTAGAGGTTCGGGTTCGATTCCCGTCAGGCTATGCCAAGAAATATAATTCTGGTCTCAGCCTCGTGAGGTGAGTTCGATTCACCCTTCAGCCATGCTAGAAGTTTCTGACTTCTACTTCCGGCTAATGTGAACACACTACTGTCGAATTGCACAGTGTAAATAGGCGTACCCCTAACCAATATGAACCGAATGCCATTACAGATTACGCGGTTACTGACTAACGAAATTTAATAAATAACGTTACCCTACATGCCTATTCTGACCAGCCAATCTACGAACCCCCCCACGCTCACTTGTTATAGTTGACAGTTTGGAACTGAGCAGATGTTCATCCATCGTGTTCCGATGCGCTAGGCTAGAATGGGAGAGCTGATATCATGGAAGAAGAACACTGCTGATATTCTCTTCATTTTGCACAACAGCCGTCGTGATTGTCAAGTATTCTACTAAATGCCGCTAAAAACAAATTGTTGGTTAAGATGTGACGTCATATGATGCAGCATGTCGTTTAGTGATGGCGGACGGATGCAGCGGAAGACCAGTTCAAAATCCCCCAAGAAGTCGCGTAAAAACGAAGAACGAACTTTGAAGCAAGACTTCCCTTCCGTGCATAAAAGGAATTTTTACGTTGTTTCGTTTCCAGTGATATTTTTATTTAATATTTTACGATCTATAATATATCAGTTATTTATTATCTTTAAATACTTGTATTTGTCTACTTCGCGATTTGTGCACCGTCCAAAAGTCAATTCAAATTGCAATGTAGAAATAGTTATACCGGACAGTGAAAGTGAAGCTCAAGATTATCCGCAGGATATGTCGCAACTCCATCCGAAACACCCCACCGGTCCAGGACCAGGGGATCCATTGTTGGCCAAACAGAAACATCATCATAGGAGAGCCTTCGAGTTTATTTCCAAAGCATTGAAAATAGATGAAGAAAATGAAGGTAAATTACATGCATTTGGTATTTTAAGAGAATGTGTCAAGTCTTCATTTCTATAATTTTCCAGTCTGTATTTTACTTATTTCATGTTCAAACCACTGGAGGTAATTTGTTTGATACTGGTTAGTTGAGGCCTAATATCATAAACAATTGCAGTTAAGTGAAAGTGAACTTTTAGGTTAGGTTTATTGTGTACTGATGTAGGCTATGTATGTATTCTTTATTGTCAGACAGACTTCACGTGTGACAATATAATAATTAATGGTACTATCCAATTGACTTTCTCGTATTAGGCCTAGTTGTATGTACCGCATGGAATATTTCAGTAGTGTGGTAGAATGATTTATTGTTCACTTTAGACCATCCTCCCTTTTCATCACTTTTAACAACTTTCAACACCTTAGCTTATTGAAAATAGGCTATATCATTTATGATATGCATACCTTTCGGGGAGTTGTTGGGAGTCGTTTCACAATCTCTTCATACTCAATAGCCACTGCTGCACCGCAATAATTGTTATTTCACGGAAAGAATGCAATTTTTCTTCACTTTCTTCACTTACGGACGCCATCTTTGACAGTCATGTGACAGCCGAAAGTCGATCATGTGACTACGTTACAAACTTGAATAAAGAAATTCACCACACGCCTTCGCTACTAAGTTAGGCACTGTCTTGTGGAAAATTACTGCTAGTACTACAAGCAAGGGGGTCTGGGGCGTAAGCCCCAGGTTAGGCCTGTTTTTGTATGTAAAACATTAATAACATACAATTTATGTCCGCTACTAGGTTAGGTACTGCCTGGTCGAAAATTAATGCTAGTACCACAAGCAAGGGGGTCTGGGGCGTAAGCCCCAGGTTAGGTCTGTTTTTGTATGTAAAACATTATAAATACATAAATAAACACTGTAATTGAGTTCACTTAGTGATATAGTACCAAACGCGTGGGGTTGGCAATCCTGACTCAGTGAGAAATATGGGGGTGAGAACTTCGATTTCAACTATATAAATCGTGTCGCTATTTGGGGGGGGGATGGTGGGTCTATGACAGCGGAGCAGTGAACATCTAATACTCAATCCTCTCCTGATATCCTCCCGACTATTAAATCAGGTAATTTCAGTTTTTAAAAATATTTGTACAAAGGATGGTCTAAAGTGAACAGCTACCGTAGAATGAATCATTCTTGGAGGGTAGCGGTTTTAAAATTGTGTATGAGCGTTTGGAATGGGTCACAGTGATTGTGTCCACAGACTGCAGAGTTCAGGAAGATGGAATCAGACTGCTCGATTCATTAATTCTGAATGAAAGTAGAATGCGGCTTATACACTTGCATCAGACATGAATGTGACTTTTACAAACCTTGTGTCCTTGTTTCATCTTTTGGGCGGTATTACATATTGAAATTAGGAACCCTGGTCACTACTGCACCTCATATATGTGCTAAAGTATGTAAATATGTGTTTTTATTTATTGCTCTTTTAAAAACGGCTGCCATGTTCCGACAACGCTTGCATCTCGTTCAGCTGTCAACAAGGCAAACTCTGGCGGCACACACCGAGGCGCACACATTGTTGTCAAAATGTTGGATACAAAATCACTGTTGATAAAAAAGTGGGATACAAAATCACTCTTGATAAAAGAAACCATTCATTGGGACGCGTTGGGCTGAAACCAGTGTCAAAAACCATTAATCTGGACACGTTAGGCTGTAACCATTGACAAAAACCATTGAATTGGACAAAACGAAGGTTAGAATGGTCGGGTGTTGGTGCGGCATAGTACCGTAGGGGTGAGGTTGGCAGTACTGCTTTGATGATTGATGTGGACAAGGCGGCCACAGCTGGAAATTTTGCCTATATTAGTCGTGATCCTATTTGGGATGGCTGGGTGGGTCACTGACAATGGAGGAGGAAACATCTATTGAAACATCATTCGCTGATTTATTTCTCACCGTTTGATAAGATAGTTTAGCTAATTCATGTACTATACAGAATGTTACTGCTCGTTCTACCTTCATTAATAATTGTCTAGAATACCAGAATCGGAACCAAACTAGAACGTGTTAGATTCAGAGGCGTATATTGCGGGTGTTCAAGGTGTCCACCCTATATTTTTTTTTCACTCGCCCTCATTTAAAGTTAACTGTATATGATTCAAGAATATATTTAATTTATTACCATCTAAATCTCAAATGCCTGCTGGCTGGATGAGTACATCATCGCCAGAATGGCGAGGAAGCTATTCAATTGGCTGCTGCGGCCATCTGCTCCCGGACTGTGTTCTGCATGGCTCTGGTCGGCTATGCTGTCCCTGCCTCTGGACATCTTTGCTTCAAAATACAGCTGTTCTTGCCTGTGGGCACAACTGGTGAGGCGGGGGAACTCGTGCCTCACAAGCGGCCAGGTCGTCCGGCACGCCTGCAGATTAGCTTATGCTCGTATACCATTATAACATAAGAACGGTGCTGTGTTTAGGTTTGATTGGAGTTTTTAGTTGTGTGTCAGTGCAAGATAGGCCTAGTGCGGATCTTCCGAGTTGACACCTGTGCTTGGAAATGTATTCTGTTGTAGATCTCTTTGCAAAAACCATTCCCTCTTCGTACATTACGAGAGAAATTAGATATTGTGAGTAAGGGTAGGCCTACCCCGCCACTTCCGAATTTAGTGCAACAATATAAAACAAGTGAACAATACATTATACTTTTTTCTATTTCACAGTATGAAAATGTAGACTGGTTAGTGGGTTGTGAAACTTCTAACAGATTATTTTGTTGGCCATGCTTATTGTTTTCTAACAAAAATGTTGTTTGGAGTAAAGAGCACTTGGCTAGTGCACAACAGAAACATTCAAAATCTCAAACCCATGTCCAATGTTTTCTGAAATCAAGACTTTTCGGCAGACAGCGAATTCATACTTTACTTGACGGAAAACTCCCTCGTATTTTAACAAATATATTTCCTCGCAGACTTCTACAATTCAACTTCGTATACGGCATTACCATTCCTCGTATACCTTTAAACAACTTCATACAACTTTGTTAAACTGGTCTCTTTCAACCTTTTACGTAGTACGTGTCTGGTGACAGTTACATTGTTTATTACTGCTAGTTCATTGTTTCATTAGCCTGTGGTGTGTGAGGGTCCACATGAGTGTGTCTGGTTAGTTATTGTTGCTTAAAGGAGCGGAACAGCGAGGTAATCACCCCCTGTGTGTCAGGTGACAGTTACATTGTTTATTACTGCTAGTTCATTGTTTCATTTGCCTGTGGTGTGCGAGGGTCCATATGAGTTTGTCTGGTTAGTTATTGTTGCTTAAAGGAGCGGAACAGCGAGGTCATCAGCCCCTGTGTGTGTCCGGTGACAGTTACGTTGTTTATTACTGCTAGTTCATTGTTTCATTAGCGTGTGGTGTGCGAGAGTCCATATGAGCGTGTCTGGTTAGTTATTGTTGTTTAAAGGGGTGGACCCGAGGCGACCCTGAGGGTTTCCTGAGCTGGGTCCGGTCTTTCTCTTTCTTCCATTGCCTTTGGGGCAGTCCCTCTCCTCTTTACCTTTCCTTTCTGCCTTTCCTGGCTCTCCTTTCTTCCGTGTCCCGTAATTCTCGTTCTTGGAGGGTTGAGGGCATTTCCTTTCCCCTCGTCTTTTGTTTCCCTTACTCTTCCTCTTCTAGAATGTGGGTGTGGGGTTGGTTTTAGTTGTAAATATGTAGTTAGTTTGTTTAATAGATATAGTTCATTGTTCATTTAGACTGTTGTGTGTGTGTGTGTGTGTGTGTGTGTAGCAGTTGCTTGGTTTATTAGATATAGCTCATTGTTTCATTAGACTGTGATGTGTGAGGGTGCATGTGAGAGTGCCTGGTGACAGACTGTTTTAGTGGTAGTATTTTGTTGTTGGTGGAACTTACGTATTTTTCGTTAGTAGTATTTTGGTATTTAACTGTTAGTAGAAGGTTAGTATTTTTGTTAGTAGAATTGCTCTATTACTTATTCTGAAAGGGAGTAGCAGCATTTCAGAATAAATCAATTCTTTGCTTGTCTTATAGACGGTGTGGTTGAATTGTACATTGCGATACGGCGGCGTCTAGGGAGATTTTAGGGAGATCAGTGACGTCACCGTGATCTCACGGCTGACGTATTGCTATCGGTAACGCTATTGGTTGCTTGTAGTTAGTTGGTTGTCAGCTGATTACTACGTCAGTTCCGTTGTCAGTTTGCCGCTGGAATTTGCTGGAGCCCGTTCACCATTTTTGTATTGTCACTCGTTACCGTTTTCTAAGCGTAATATTAAAATAAATATTTCCGTGTATAACCTATATAACAAGATTTTGATATTAGCAGTGTCGTGTGCTCGATTGTGTTGACGATTTGTTTTAAAATTATTTAAATCCTGAAGTTGTTGCATTAAAATAAAATCCGTTACATGTGGTGGAAAAAATAGTGCTGCTCCTTGTACATGTGGAATAATACAGCCTTTGGGATATACCGGCGAGTTTTTTACGTTGTTCATATATATATTTTAGTTGTTGCATTTAATAGGAAAGTTGTCTAAACGATAATATTACGTCAGGAACGGTGTTGGGGAATACGCCTGTTAAAATAGTAATGGATGGGTAAAATTTAGACAAATTGGGGTTGTAGTATATATCGCGAGTCCCGGGGTTTAGTGGGATGTTAGTGACCTCCATGACGTCACCTATGACGTATTTGTGTTGACGCTCATTTGTTGCCGATGATACTTGACCTGATTGGTCAGGAGACATTATTGACCACAATTGGCATTGTGTTTGTGTATTTGCAGCCAATTTGAGAAAAAAAAAACGAAACTACACAATAACATTATTAACCACAATGTTTTATAAGAATATTACAATGTGCAGCTAGGTTAATGTATTGATGTCAACCGGCGATTATTACAGACCGTGATCGTTTGCGCATGACTATATTATAAAAACAAATTGGCTGTTTTTGTGATGTTATCAACCACTTGACGAAATGCTTCTCTGGCAAGATTACGGGAAAAGCCTTGGTTATAGGGTATTTTGGGTGGTGACAATTCAATAACAGAAATGAGCATTATAAAACTTCGAAAGGTATTGTGTTTCGTCACATGTAATTTATTGATCGGCCTACCTCAATTTGGCAAGCCGTACATATGAAAATATTTTAATTTAGGGTTACATTTATGACATATTTTTAAAATTCCTTTTCGGGATCTGTAATTCGCCTATAAAGTTTAATTACAGATGACGTTAAGCGTCGTAATTAATTTAATTTTATATTTATAAGACATTGTATCGAAAGCCGTAATTGACCTATGTAGCTCAATTAAAGATTTCGATGCAATGTTTTATTAATATGAGTCTGGCTGCGTGGCTCAGGGGTAAAGTTCTCGCTTGCTGAGCCCAAGGTTGCAGGTTCGAAACCTGGCGCAGTCAGCTGGCATTTGAGGGTGCGCAAATGCGAGGGTGCCGTGTTAGTACATTTACTGGCCTGTTAAAGATTCCCTTCGGGGCAAAATTCCGGCACCTCGGCGGCTCTAAAAGCCAGTGTAGTTAAAAGGGACGTAAAACCAATAACATTATTATTATTATTATTATTATTATTTATTAATATGAAATTATACTAATTACGATGTGTATCGTCATCTGTAATTGATCTACATAGGCCAATTATAGAATTCGATGTGCAAAATTAAAAATATCAACTGAAATTACGATGTGTATCGGAATCTGTAATTGACATATATAGGCCTATTAAAGAATTCGATGCCGAAATTGTAAAGTATAACGTTAAATTGCGAAATTTTATTCAGCATCGGAATAGTTAATTGAACTATATAGCTCAATTATAGATTTCGATACTTAAAAAAATTGACGGTTTTTGTGTTTTCCCACCCAAAAACTCCTATTACGTGAATTTGCTATTTTTTTAAAATGTATCGGAATCTTTAATTGAACTATATAGGCCTAGCTCAATTATAGATTTCGATACAGAAAAAAATTGATGGTTTTTGTGTTTTCCCAACCCCAAAACTCTTATTACATTAATTTGCGATTTTTTTAAATGTATCGGAATCTTTAATTGAACTATATAGCTCAATTATAGATTTCGATTCAGAAAAAAAATTGACGGTTTTTGTGTTTTCCCAACCCAAAAACTCCTATTACGTGAATTTGCGAATTTTTTTTAATGTATCGGAATCTTTAATTGAACTATATAGCTCAATTATAGATTTCGATACATTAAAAAATTTGACGTTTTTTGTGTTTCCCCACCCAAAAAAACCCCTATTACCCAGGCTTTTCCCGTAAGCTTGCCAGAGGAGTATTTCGTGACATCGTTGATGACGTCATGGAAGCCACCATTTTGTTTTAGGGGAATTTCATTCGCGGCCGTATCGCAATGTATAGTAGTTCCGACGGTGTTGATAGTGATAATAAAAGCCAACTAATGGCTACACTGCGTTCTGCTGCACTATTGAAAGCAACGGGAAACTGCAGCCGTAATGCTCTTTCCTAGGATATGCACCTCTCTATACATAATTACATGTGATGATGGCTTCCTCCCTTGTAAATTTCCAATCCGGAGATAAACTAGTCCCCTGTTTGGATCTCCGGGTGGGGACTACTCGTGAGGGGGTTAACATTAATTGTGAATGTAAGAGGAACGCGGATTATACACTTGCAGCAGACATGAATGTGGCTTTTACATACCAAGCGTCCTCGTTTCATCTACTGGGCGATATTACGTATTGAAATTATGAACCCTGTTCACTATTCAACCTCATATATGTGCTCAAATTCGTAAATATATGTTTTATTTCTTGCTATTCTAAAAAACCGAGCGCCATATTTCAACAGCGCTTTCATCGCGTTCAACTGTCAACAAGGTGCACTCGATCGTGACGCAGTGAGGCGCACACACTGTTGCCAACATGTGAGATACAAAATCACTGTTGATAAAAAGAAGTGAGATGCAAAATCACTGTTGATGAAAAAAAATTATTCATCGGGACGTATTAGGCTGTAACCATTGTCAAACCGACAGTAGTGGCTACGCTGGCGAAAGCGCAGTGTTAGGTCATGGGGCCAAGCTCTCTGCTGACTCGGTAGACGCGTGGGTTCGAGCCCCACCGTCGGCCGTCCTTGAAATGGTTTTCCGTGGTTTGCCATTTTCAACACCAGGCAAATGCTGGGACGGTACCTTCTGACAGGCCACGGCCGCTTCCTTCCACATCCTTTTCCAATTTCATTCACCTTAATCAATTCCATCTCTCATCCCGATGCGCAGGTCGCCCACGGGTGTCGAATAGAAAGACCTACACTAGGTCTCTGAGGAGACCACACGACAAAAAAAAAAAAATTGTCAAAACTCATTGATCTGGGCGCGTTAGGCCGTAACCATTGTCAAAAACCATTGGATTGGACAAAATGTAGGTTAGAAGGTCGGGGGTAGAGCTTGCGCGGCACGGTTGACAAAATCATTGATCTGGGCGTGTTAGGCTGTAACCATTGTCTAAAACCAATGGATTGGGCAAAACGATGGTTAGTAGGTCGGGGGTAGGTGTGGCCTTTGGCCGCGCGTAGCTTGCTGGGCACGGTTGACAGAATACCATTGATCTGGGCGCGTTAGGTTGTAACCATTGTGAAAACTACAGTTGTGCGGGAAAAAAAAACAAATATTTATTTCAGCGGAGATATTGCTTAGTAAATACACAGCAGATAAAATAAAACACACTCATTTCAGCCGAAAGAAAAAAAAATATTGCACGCATTCATCACGGAACAGGAAAATAAGTTTCATAATGAAAGAAAAAAAGACACTCATTTGAGTGGGAAAAAAATCATTACAGAGCGAAAGTTTGCTCAAACTAGTATAATTAGAGCGGTGGAAAAAAATATTACAGCAAGGTTATGTTTTATCCAGCGAACTTCGACTTCACGCTGGCATTTCGGGCACGTTAGTGTTTTTGCTATTAAATTGTATTGTTGTAATAGCTGCAGCAACCTCTTTGGATCATCGTAGAACTGCCGATTGAAATTGCAGCACAGTGGTACAAGTCTATATGCATACCGGTCAAGCTGATGATGAAGTTGTTGAAAAGGTCTACGAAGAAATAGATGAAATTCTGAGGTATATCAAGGGTGATGAAAATGTTATAGTAAGGTAAATGCACCAATGGTCGTCATGTTAAGAGAGATTTAGTCAAGAAATTATATAGGCCTACACCTTACACATTTTGGTAAATTTAATCAACAAAAGCACTGTACCTAACCTCAAACTCGACTCAAAACACTAGGAAAGTCCAAATATCGAAGATATTCGTTTTAGGAAAAATTACGTATTTTTAAAAAATGTGTGTATTTGTGCCAGTGTTTGGCACGATGTATTTTTCCTATATTCGTCACCCGTTTGCACCAATTGCCGTCACATTGTTAATTTTCCTTGTCTGCTGTTTATGATGCATTTCTGTCAATTGTTGCGTAATATCGACATGGAGGCTAACATTTACGAATAAAACAGTACCAGTAATTATGTTTCTTAATAAAAAATGAAATATTAAGAAAAGAACGGCTGCGGGAAGCGGGAATTGTGGGTAGAAGACATACGAGCAGGAAAATATCGTAATTCTGCTCTAAACAAGTGAGACCACGGCATAACAGCCCGGAAAATGACCATTCACCGAGGCCTAACACCAATTGTTGCCAAAAGATGTCCTTCTTCTTCACTGCAGTATCTTCGCTATTAGCAACCCTCTGAATTCGCCACTCATGTACATTTTTCTTCCAGGCAGTCTTCAGTGGCTTAAAAACCCCTACATCCATGGGTTGATGTACGTGTGTGACATTAGGAAGTAAAGCGACCAAAACAATTCCATGATCCTCACAAAATTTACTAGTATGTATGGTCAAGTGTGAGAAGTGCCTGTCTATGAATAGAATGCCAGGGAGAGGAATCTCCTTCTCAACCAACCCAGGATGAAATATGTTACTGAGAAATTCGTAAAACACTTCCCCCCGTCATCCACCCGTTTGGCGATTTGCCAATGCCCCAGTGTGCTGTCATTGCGGCAATGATGTCTTGCGGCAGACGTTCATACTTGAACACTACAAGGGAAGGAGAAATATCGCCGTGGGCATTGCCTGTTACAAGTACCGTCAAGCATTTTTTCTCATCCGAATTCACTTGCTGATATATTGTCTTGTCACCCCTGTTCGCCAGCACTTTGTTAACTTTCGGATTGAGAAAGAAAACTGTCTCGTCAGCGTTGAACAGTCGCCGAGGGTCTGACAAAATAGACTGGAAGTCGTTTTCCACTAAATAGCTGTAGACTTCTGAAACCCAGGTTTTATTTTGATGTTCTGTAAGTGCATCACGGCTTACTGTCAAATTTTGAGGAGTTCGTAAAAGGTAGACCTGGATTTCTTTTTGGGAAAGATTCACGCCATTTCCTTCCTGGCCGCCATCTTTGAAAGGAAAGTCCCTCTTCAATTCTTGTGTGAGGCACAGGACGCTATTTTGCAAATCGTCCTTTGTTACCGGGACCCCGCTTTTCGTAGTGAGATTACCCATTGAACTAGCATAGCCTCATCTTCCTTTGTTAAAATGGAAATTAGCCCAATTTTCTTCTCTGTAGGAGATTTTCCTTTAATTGTGTTCGAGAGGGTGTTTCTCGGAACACCATTCCTCTCCGCGGCCTTTATAATACTCGTGCCATCCTCCAGAACGGCCTTAATAGCAGCTTCCATTTGCTCAATATCATAATTGAGAACTGCGTTTCGACATATTGCCTGGGGCAGATGACCTCGTAGTTCTGCCCCTTAAAACAACAATAACTAACTAACATATTGCCTGAAAGCAAAGATTTAGTCTTAAAATAATATAATATTTTTCATCTCAATAAAAGAATTAAAAATCCTCTGTAGCACGCCTAGCCAAAAAACCCTAGGCCTACTGAGGTGCGGCCGTCAAGAAGAGAGACCTACATAATAATAATACCCTGTAAATGTTTATTGGTTGTGAAACGTTACCACAAACATTAACATTATCGTGCCCTAGTGTTCGTCACGAATGTGTTCTAAAGTTCGTCAGCTATGACGACTACTGGACACGATGATCAAATGATAATTTAATTAATACAGGGTGCTTTAGAGCTACATTATAAGTATATTGCCGCTGTTAGTTAGGTCTTACAAGGAGAAATGACAATGTGCCAGTTTTCGTCACAAATGACGAGCATTGGTAAAGTGCGTTTTTTAAATCCAGTGTTCGTCACCGGCATTTCTAACAAAACTAGGCATGTGAGCATGAAATAACAAATCACATATGTTACACAAACAATTACCAACTATATCAAGCACTTGTAACATTTTAAAATGTCGGAACATAACACGCATGCACATAATTAACTCGCGTGTGTGCTTAGGACATGCGAGAAGCAAATGGCCCGTCAAGACTGCTCAGCTTACAGGAGATGTTTGACGCTGGGAATCACCTATTACATCGCACGCATGATTTCGCAAAGTTGCTCCTTATCGGCAAGGAAGGTATGACGTATCTCGCAAGACTTCGTGCGTTGAGAAAGACCCGTTGACATGCCTATATTTTGTACTTATATACGAGAGTGACGACGACTGAATCAGTAACGAAAACCGGTACAGTTACCTGAATGGGAGATTGGAATGCTGTGGTAGGAAAAGGAAGAGAAGGGAAGATAGTAGGAGATTTCGGATTAGGTAAAAGGAATGATCGAGGAAGCAGGCTGATGGAATTCTGCACCGAGCATGAGTTGGTCATAGCTAACAGCTTATTTAATAACCACAATAGAAGAATGATATAAACATGGATGAGACCAGGAGATACAGGGCGTTACCAAATAGACTTCATTATGTTCAAGCAGAGGTTTCGAACCCAGATTTTGGATGGTAAAGCATATCCCGGTGCTGACATAATCTCTAACCACAATCTAGTTGTTATGAAATGCAGATTAAAGTTGAAGAAAAGTCAAAAGCCAAAAAGGTGAGTGATAGACAGACTGAAAGAGAAGGATGTAAACGAAAGATTCAAGAAGAGTATAAAGGAAGGACTGATGAAAAACCCTAAACAAACTTCAATTGCAGATGAATGGGCACTTTTGAAGAATGACATAACAAAATCTGCACAAGAAAACATTGGTAGGGAAGAAAGAATAGGTAGAAAACTGTGGATCACTCACGATATACTGGAATTGATGGATGAAAGGCGGAAACACAAGAATGTGAGAGATGAAAAGGGGAAAGCAGAATACAGACGTCTGGGAAATGAGGTTAACAAGAAGTTCAAGGAAGCGAAAGAAGAATGGTTGAAAGAGAAATGTGCTGGTATAGAAAATTGTCTGAAATTAGGGAAAGTAGACACAGCTTACCGAAGGATTAAGAATACTTTCGCGAAAAAGAAGACTAAATGCTGTAATATTAAGGACACAAATGGAAAGCCTCTAACAGATAGGGAAGAAAAGGTTGAGAGATGGAAAGCTTACATAGAGTGTTTGTATAAGAGAAAGGAGATTGAGAATCATGTAATGGAAAGGGAGCAGGAAGTTGATGAGGATGCAAAAGGAGATTTAATATTGAGATCAGAATTTAACAGAGCATTGGAGGACGTAAGTAGGAACAAAGCACCAGGCATAGATGATATACCGATTGAGTTGTTACGCTGCATGGGAGATGAAGGTCTGATCAGGTTATTTCACTTGGTGTGTAGGATTTATGAGACAGATGAGGTACCCCCTGATTTCAAGAAGAATGTTATCATCCCGATACCAAAGAAAGTGGGAGCTGACAGATATGAAGATTACCGTACAATCAGCTTGATTACTCTTGCTTCAAAGATCCTGTCAAGAATAATTTACAAGAGGATGGAAAGCCAGATAGAAATGGAGTTGGGTGATGACTAGTTTGGCTTCAGGAGAAATGTAGGAACAAGGGAAGCTGTACTACTGTCGACCAAAGTATTATGTGTACTCGAGTTTGAAGGTTGTTTGTGACGTAACCAATAGACATACATAAAATCCAATAACATCATTATTTTCGTCGTTCTATTTTACGTGAGTCCATGTAGGTTTGGAATTTTTAGTTTATATTTTAATATTTTTTATCGCAGTTGGAACACAAAAAGTGCCCGTTTTTAAGCGTGTTTCAACCATGCGTCACATTTAAGAATTATTATCTCACAAACCCTTCATTGTATCGAATCCAAATTTTAACACAATATACATTGGAATGTTGTATAACTGGTTTATTAATTTCAAAATTTTTCGTGTCCAAGAAACAATGTTGTTATCTATTGTCTAAGGTAACGTTTTCTCGGCTTGGGGTGGTTGGAATATGCAGTTCTTGGTCGCGTTATATTCCTTATACATCAAAAAGTTATGTTGAATGACTTTAAAATACGTAAATTAATTCACTTATTTTATATCGGTTTATATTTGAACGGGGAAATACGACCTCGCCTCGCTCGGCAGTGATGGGCTCCATCTCAGCAACGCTGTACAGCCTACCCCGGAGCGGCTGGCAGGTGAATCATGCCTTATTTCCACGAACAAATACAAACCGATATAAAATAAGTGAATTAATTTACGTATTTCACAGTCATACAGCATAACTTCTTGATGTATAAGGATTACAACGCGACCAAGAGCGATATTTTCCAACCACCCCGAACCGAGAAAAAGTTACCTTACAAAAATGATAACAACTTTGTTTCTTGGACACACAAAATTTTGAAATTAATAAACCAGTTATACAACATTCCAATGTATATTGTGTTAAAATTTGCATTTGATCTGATGACGGGTTTTTGAGATAATAATTCTTAAATGTGACGCATGGTTGAAACACGCTTAAAAATGGGCACATTTTGTGTTCCAACTGCGATAAAAAATATTAAAATATAAATTAAAAATTCCAAACCTACATGAACTAACGTAAAATAGAACGGCGAAAATGATGATGGTATTGGATTTTATGTAGGTCTATTGGTTACTTCACAAACACCCTTCAAACTCGAGTGCACATAATACTTTGGTCGACAGTAAGTCTTAGGCTGATTTTGGAAGGTAGAATAAGGAAAGTGGTACCTTTAGGTGTGGCGAACCCATCGTACAAATAGCCTAAATATGATAGTGTGAGTCGAGACCTCAGATGGAGGTCCTTGATTCACGCCCTGACCCATATCACTGGAACCGGGAAATGAAGGAGGAGGAATAAGGAAAGTGGTAAACATTCCTGAAGAGGAAAGAGAGGTCATCAAACAAATTGCGGCGCATGAGAATGAAGGAGATGAAGGTTGGAAGACGCAAATTAGCCGTCGGAGAACCCCACGGACCTCGCAAGACATCCAAGGTACAGACAACCAGTACGTTAAGACAGCGGAGAAGAGGGTCATAATAAAAGGGGATAGGACGGGAGATTATAGAATAAAAGCAGCTGAAAGAGAAGGATGGATTTATGTGGGAAAACTTCATCCCAACACAACAAAAGATGATTTAGAAGTCTTTCTAAGAGAAAAAGGTATAGAAGATGTTAACTGTCAGATAGTAAGCAGCTCGGAGTCCAGTCGTGCCTACAAAGTAGGGGTTCCACTAGATGCTCTCCAAGATGTAAACAATAGTAACTTCTGGCAGAAGGATGTAATCTGTCGTCCTTTTCGAGCTCCATGGAGATTCAGAGGACTCAGGGAATAAGATTTTTAGATTTTTAAATGCTCAATATTAGTATGGAACATAGAGGGTATATTAAGTGTCATGAAAACGATCCCAAGAGACATCCTACGAAATTATTTAGTAGCAATTCTAACAGAAACATTTTTAACTCGAGAATGGTGTGAATATAATAGGTATACCATGCACACGTTTGCTTCACAAGGTGAAAGAGGAAGACCCAGTGGTGGGATAACATGCATAGTAAACCCAGAACTTGCACCAACGAGAACGTTATATAGCAGCTCAAATGTTACAATGATTGAAACAAAATTTTTCGAAGTGATCGGTGCGTAATTTCAACCGGACTATAAACAAGAAGAAATCATAGAGGAACTTGACTTTGTGCTGCGGAAAGCAAATAGGAGCGGAATGATCGTCTTGGCGGGGGACTTCAATTGTCGGATAGACCAGGTTACTAACAAATCGAAAGCTGTGTTGAATTTTCTACAGGGTGAAGGCCTATCACTTGTCAATGATCCACATATGAAAACTTACATATGTAGCAATGGTAGTAGCACCATCGATCTCATCTTTTCAAACATGAAACGTGCCAACGTCATTAATACAAAAGTGAGAGATGACGTTGTTATAAGGAAGCACATACCAGTGGAAGCAGAATTTGAAATAGAAGCTTGGGGTGAATCGCCAAACATCAAGAAGCATAATCATCTGATCAGGAAGATAAACAAAGAAAGACTTCACAATGCTGTAGTGGAAACATTAGGAGCACCCTATTGTCAGGAAGATGATGACTTAAATATGGCTTTAGAGCGTATAGAGTATATAATCAAAACAGCAGCAGAACCGTACTGCCCATCCCAGAGACGCGCAAAACCTTGGTTTAATGTGGAGTGTTACAAAGCACGGAAAGACGCACTGAGAGCGTTGCATGAAGTAAGGCAAAACCAGTGAAAAGAGGCTTTACTAAAATATGGAGAAAAAAGGAGAGTATATAAAGTCATACTGACAGATGCAAGAATTTCATTCCATAAGAAGGAAGAAGCAAAAATGTTGGAAGAAGCAAAACGACACCCCTACAAGGCTCTGAGTGAACGGCAACCACGATTTCCCAGAGACCTCTCAATGGAGGATTGGGATAAGCATTTTACGAGAGTGTTGCAAGCAAATGACACAAGACCAGTTTACAATGGCGAATACCAGAGTAGTAGTGTAATTGTTCCCTTTACAAGTGGCGAGGTTCAATTAGCTGTGCAACAGTTGAAGAACCAAAAAGCATGTGGTCCTGATAGGATATTTAATGAACACATTAAAGGTAGTTTTGAAGAAATGAAAGAAGACTGGTTGGCCCTTCTCAATCAGTGCTTAATACAAGCGAATATACCGGACAAGTGGAGGCACTCCACAATTAAAGTTTTATATAAGGGAAAGGGAGATGCAGGTAGTCCAGATGCATACCGAGGCATAGCTCTGGAATGCTCAGGATTTAAATTGTTAACAAAACTACTAACATTGAGAGTGACAGATCTAACGGAACACCAAATTCCAGATGAACAATTCGGATTTAGGAGAGGCAGGTCAACTACACATGCAATTAAATGTCTTCAAGGTGACATTGAGGAAGCCTTACGACACGGAAGAGGCAAGTTGAATGTGGTATTTATCGACTATTCGAAAGCGTTTGATTCAGTAAACAGGAAGAAGATGTTGGAGAAGCTAGATTCATTGATAGGACACCAGCACTATATAACGAGACTGTTAAGAAATATCCTAACCAGTAACCAAGTACGAATTGATGACAACAGAATGGAATCGCATTGCATTTAACAGACAATCGGTGTGCTACAGGGGGACCCACTAAGTCCTCTCCTGTTCAATATTGCAACCATGGATGTGACCCAGATTATAGAAGATCAAGATGTCTCCATATACATGTATGCGGATGACATGGTGCTAACATCCACATCACTTGAAAGGTTACAGGAGACTTTCAACAGACTAGTAAACTGGGCGGACGAAAATGAACTTAAATTGAACGAAAACAAGGCAATGTTCATGGCCTTTAGAAAAGGAGGTAGACTGTCAGTCAATCATCATTTGGAATATAAAGGCAAAAGATTACAATTAGTGAACAATTTTAAGTACTTAGGAGTAACATTCCAAACACAGGGAGTTGTATTTACGAAGCACATACAAGACAAAGTTGACACAGCAATTGTAGCAATGAATGACATAAGATAACTCGGAAAATTGTCCCTTGATACAGGCATGGCGTTATTTAAGCTCAAAATTACTCCCATAGTTGCATATGCATTGGAAAATATATGGCAACACCTGACAAAGAATGACCTGAAGAAAATGGAAAGAGTGAAGGCAGTATACTTAAAAAAGTTACTCAATCTTTCAAAATACACATCCTCTCGCCTTGTATATGTATTGGCCAAAGAGCAATTTTATATCGAAGATTTAAGAAATCAATGGATGCTGCCCGCCACTGGAGCATATGATGCTTTACTGAGTGAACTTCGTGACAAGAGGAGACATATTTGGAGTGACTTCTACTGTACAGATGCCATGACGATTTGTGAGTGGATGAACTCGAATTATGAACTCCGTCATATGATGACACGAATGGCAGTGCATGGTTTTCACCATAAAGTTTGCACTGAATAGAAGTATCACCAGCCAAACTTAAACTGCGTGTGTAGTTTATGTAAGAGGCAATGTGAGAGATATCATGTATTAACATGCGGTGAACGTCAGATGTCTGTTACAAAATTTTGCACCGAATGAACTTGTGTGGTATTCCTACTATTATGGCCATTGGCTGAAATGAAAATCCACAGCCTGCTTCCAGTCTCCGACCGGGTCAGGAATGGAATGAATGAAGCCCCATCTAGCGGCGAGGATATGAACTGTGCCGGCTGCCGAGGCCTGACGCACTCCTCTGGGGCAATGATTAAATGAATGACAGATGAAATGAAATGATAGTGGAGAGTGTTGCTGGAATGAAATTTTGACAGGGAAAACCGGAGTACCCGGAGAAAAACCTGACTGCCTCTGTTTTGTCCAGCACAGATCTCACATGGATTGACCGGGATTTGAACCACGGACCCAGCGGTGAGAGGACGGCGCGCTGCCGCCTAAGCCACGGAGGCTTCACGGCCATTGGCTGAAATAAAATTTATTATAATTATAAGGAAAGATAAGAGAACTTTCATGGCATTTGTAGACTTGGAAAAGGCTTTTGATAACGTTGATTGGACTAAATTGTTTGACATTTTGAAAACTCTTGGAATAAAGTACAGGGATAGGAGGGTGATCTACAATCTATACAGAAACCAGACAGCAGGGTCATTCTCCAGAAAAGGGCAGATTTGATTGAAAAGAAATAATAATCCAAAACTTTATTTTTATGTTATAATTTTTTATGGGGCACAGCATTTACTGTATAATACTATTTCATAAATGGTTCTGTAAAGAATTTTTTTTACGTTTAAAAAAATCTTTGTTTATTTTTGTTTGTAACGGAGGTGAAGGTAACGGAGTTGAGATTTTTTAAAGAAGGCAGTTTTATTACAAACGAAGGCCTAATATACAACAAAATAAAGAGTAAACACTTCATTTTTCTTTGATCTTTACTTCAAAAACATTTTATCTCTTTCATCAATGTCACTGAAGCGTTTTGGATGGAAGTGGAGGTTCGACACAGGAATAGGTGGTTCTGGGATGACACAGAATATTTCACTGGTTTTTATTTCTTGGTTTTCTCTCCAGTTTTGTTCATGAAGTTTACAGTAACAAATTCCCCATCTTTTGATTCTACAATTCCTAAAACAAAAGTGTCAATAGTTGTAAACACTTAGATCAGTAACGGAGTTGAGGGATTTGTGAAAAATGGACCACATGGCATCAATTGACAACTATACACTTCACAAAAACACACAGCTTCTCTACTCAGTCAAGACATAGCTGCCTTCTTAATGTTTACTGAAGAAATGGGTCTGGTGCTATTACCTGTGAGTAATTCTTCGAACTATAATCAGTGGTAACAGAGTTGAGAACTGCCCTCAGGGACAAAACTAAAAACGAAAAAAGTTACTTTGTTTCATATTTTATTATTTTGAAAAATAACTTTTTCACTATTAAACTAATTTAGTATTAATTACGGTTAGTTCTGTGAAATTACAAATATGATTTATATTATTTATTTTGAAAAAGACATTTGAAATCGTGGAAGGGGACAGTCACGGAGTTGAGGTTTACACCATAAAAATTATTTAAAATGGTGTTAGATTTAAGTTTTAAACCAAATTAAAAACATTTTAAGACACTATTAGTATTATAGTAAGCAATAAAAATATTAAATAATATTTAAAAAATATGTTTAAAATCCTAAGAGGACTGAAATCTGCCCTTTTCTGGAGAATCACCCAGCAGTCATTAGAGCTGAAGGACATGAGAGAGAAGCTGGTATTCAGAAAGGTGTCAGGCTAGGCTGCAACTTATCACCCATACTTTTCAATCTTTACATTGAACAAGGAATGAAGGAAGTTGCAGAAAAATTTAAAGTGGGAGTGAAGATTCAAGGAGAAATAATTTCAACTCTGAGAATAGTCATCTTGGCCGACACGCCTGAGGATTTGAATGAGTTTTTGAATGGTATGGACTCCGTCTTGAGGAAAGAATACATGATGAAAATTAATAAATGTAAAACAAAAATATTGGAATGCAGCCGAAATAAATCAGAATCCTCTATGGACATCAAATTGGCAGGTGAAAAACTAAAGGAAGTAGGAGACTTCTGTTACTTATAATCAGTGATAGACTAAGCAAAGAGGATATAAAAAGTAGGTTAGCTCAGGCAAGAAAAGCATTTCTACAGAAAAGGAATGTAGATTTAGGTGTTAGGAAGTTATTTTTGAAGGCCTTTGTCTGGAGCCTGGCACTCTATAGAAGTGAAACTTAGACTACTGGTGCAGGAGAAAAGAGGAGAATCGAAGCGTTTGAAATGTGGTGTTACAGGAGAATGATGAAGATCAGATGGGTAGATAGGGTTACAAAAAAAAGAGGTATTAAGACTAGTGGGAGAGGTGAGATGTTTCTGGGGACTGCTAATGAAGAAAAGAGATAGTTTAGTAGGACACATACTAAGACACCCAGGAATAGCAAGCTTAGTTATGGAAGGAAGGGTCGAGGATAAGAACTGTAGGGGTAGACCAAGGTCAGAATATGTTAAACAGATTGCCTCTGACTTAGGGTGTGGTAGCTATGTAGAGATGAAACGATTAGCTCAGGACAGGGAGGCATGGATTGCTGCATCAAACCAGTGAAAAGACTGAAGACTCAAACAACAACGTGATGATCAACGTAGAATCGATACCAGTAAACATACCGAAGAGGTAAAGAAAAACAGAGCCATATTAATACGAATTATTGATGCTATTTGCCTCCTAGCTAACCAGGATCTCCCTCTACGGGGACATGACGAATCAGATGGTTGTTTCAACAAAGGCATTTTTTTAAATCTTAAAAAGAAATATGATTCACTTTTAGAAAGTCATCTAAATTCTTCCACAGTATTTGGAGGAATTTCTCCCGTGATTCAAAATGATATCATAAGAGCTATTTCTGACATAGTAATAGAAGAATTAAAAAATGAAATGAACGTCTGATGTTGAGAATAAATCTCAACTATCTACAGTTCTCCGCTATGTAAAGGGCAGCACTGTCTATGAAAGATCCTTGGGCTTCATGGATGTTTTTAGTGCTGATAGAACAGCAAATGGTTTATTTGCTTATGTAGAACAAGTAGTAAGTGAATTTAGAATTTCCAAAACTAGTCGGTCAGACGTACGATGGGGCTTCTGTAATGAGCGGTCCTGTGAATGGCTTACAATCTAAGGTCTTATCGGCCTATGCAAACACAATATTGACCCACTCTTATGCCCATGTTCTAAATCTTGTTCTCCAGCAGAGTGTATCGGTGACTAAAGAATGCAGAATATTTTTCCAAACATTGACTGGACTCTCTGCTTTCTTTTCTAAATCATCTATAAGGACACATGCATTGCAAGAATTTGTGCAAAAGAAATTACCCAAAGTAGCACCAACCAGGTGGAATTTTACATCATGACTTTGCCATACTGCAAAAGAATACAGATCCAAACTTTGTGAGCTCTTCGAAATTATCATAGAACATTCTGGTGACTGGGATAGTGAGACAGTCATACAATCACGAGGTTCTTTGGCTTTTCTTTAAGATGTTGAAACTATATTTCTATTCGAAGTATTTTCTATGTTGCTTGCTTACACAGACATATTGTACAATCTTCTACAAACAAAGGTATTTGATATTCTTTACTGTAGCAAGAAGGTAAATGACATCAAAGATGAACTTCAGTATGATAGAGAACATTTTTATTCATTAGTTTGGAACAATACAATTTCAAAGAAGGACGAACATTCTCAGATCAAACCAAAGCGGCACTGTCTAGATAACAATGAACAAGAACATCGTTATCGCCGCCTGTACGTAGAAATGATCAATCGTTTAATTCATCAGATTGAATGTAGGTTCTCTCAACTTGGGAAATTGGAATATTTTCATTTGCTACATCACCATAAGTATATTGAATATAGGAAAACATTTCCCAAACCACTGCTACAAAAGAGTTTGGCTCAATACGGAAATTTATTTGACCGTATACGCTGCCGAAGTCTAAGTCACTTCCGCTCCGTTGCTAAGCAACTGGAGCAATACATCATGGCTCCCTTGTAGCTTGCTTCAGTCTTCGAGCCGTCATTATTTCCTATTTGTATCGTATAAAACTGTACATGCATGGATGTCCAGAGGCAAGAAAGCATAGAAAAGTATATTTTCCACAGTAATTTAACAAAGTTGTAAAATATTGCATACGAGACACATTAAGTCTTAGATCATAAGTCGTAGAGATGTGGTCTACGATATTTACCTTAAATTAAGTGAAAACATGAAAATATAACATTTCTGGATATTGTGAATCACGTCCCGTATGAATGATCAATACTACGGAAAATAAAGTACCGTAGGCGCTACCAGTAAGTGACGAATTAAATGAACTTAAGGTCTATCAATGCAAAAGGGAACAGTTTAACATATTTGGATGAGGGTTTAGGCCAAATCTCATCAACGGCTGTAGAAGAAACAAGGACTGCATTTCAATACAATTTGGGTGTTTACCACAACGCCGCGTTTGATTGAAAACGAATCAAATTGACAAAGCCTAACCTGTGTGCTCAATAACAGGTTAGAGAAGTCTACAATTAAGGTATATCGTCCTACCTCGTTCTAAATAATGGGGCACTTTTCCTATCCTAGCTCTAAATATTAGGCCACTAAAACTGGCATGAAAATATCCGAGGCTCTCACCCAATAAGTAGGCCTACACCAAGCTGATGACCACATTATCACACTGATTAATGTTACACATTAGCTGGTGTGCCACAAAAGAGCTAAATAGAATTAGCTGGTATATAGAGATTTAGAACAACAACAACAAAAAGCCACCCTGCATCTTCACGAGCAATCTTAGCAAACATTCACACAATATGTGCTGGACAGTCAAAGTGGCACAAGTAGCCTACTTGGTATGAAGTGGGCCAAAGAGTTGATGTAGGGAAATGCTAGTCCCCGGTACCATAACGATGATCCATGTGCTATGGTACTTGATGGCTCACACAGTTTCCAGTTACCAAATTGAATAGGACTTTCTACTAGCAACTTCAAACCTTTCCACAGACTACATATTATGCTCAGTTTGCAAAAAATAAAATACAGTATTTAGGCAGAAATTTTCAGTCTAGGATAGGCCTAATTGTTATTTTGAAACAATTCACTGCTTAAATAAATTAAGTGAAAAATCACTACTCAGAAAAGTTGTAGGAGAAAATTTATTGCTGTTAGTGAATCAGATGTAAGGTTATGCAGGTTGTCGTTTATAATACTTATAGTACAATCCATATTTAATTACAACTACACTGCCCACATGAACCAAAACCCCCTTCATGTGACATATATGTCCTAAATATCTCTCTATATTAGATATACTGTATCCACTAAATGATGTTATAAATAAATATTTATAATTTGTATAACCCGCCATGCAATTCTTGCCTTAGGAGTGAGGTCGACTTTATTCATATTATCTCGCAAAATTCTCGTACTTGATCCATAAAATTTCACTTCTATTTAGTAGCTCCAACATTGTGGATAGTCTTCACGGGAGGCGTTTGCCTTATTTCACGCTTATTACGCCTTTTTATCAACAAAATTCAAGACACTGCGCAGCGTTAATGCAGCTTCCTATGTATAAAAAACCTAGCAACCAGTTGTTTGGGTCCAATGTGGCTGCGCCCATATGGTTGCTAGGCGCGTCACTTCGGCAGCGTATTGGATTGAAGAATGAATTAAGTGTTCTCTAAACATCAGCTGAATTTCATGGAAAAGATGTTCACGAACTTGTTAGTTTTATGCATGAAAATAACCTCGCTTCTTGATTTTGTGAAGTTTATAAACTTGCTAAATTAATACTGACCATTCCTTCTACTACAAGCTCTGCGGAACATTTGTTTTCTGCATTAAGAAGAATCAAGACTTACTGACGAAGTACTCAAACACAAGATAGACTGAGTAACTTAAGTTAGTTATCAATCGAAAAGGAGTTAGTACACAAAATGAAGGACAAAGACTCTTTTTTTAATGCTGTGATTGAGAAGTTCTCTTCTCAAGAAAGAAGAATACAGTTGATGTTTAAATGAAAGAGGTAGGCCTACGTGATTTTAATTTCTAAATTTATGAGATGAACTCGATATTTCACTTTTAAGATTTCTATGAGGCCATAGTTCAACCGTATATTTTTTAACAGCACACCCATACTTATGGTCCAGCATATGCCACTGTATAGATTATTGAACATATATCATTCACATACCTTTCTGGGAGTCATTAGGAATTGAAAATACTGTCAAATATTACTAATATTGCTTAAATGAAGGTTTTTATTTGTAGATTGTTCAATGACGGCAGAAGGATGGCAGATGTTTGTGGCCGACACATTGATGTCATATTGCGTTGCCAACATGTCCGATACAAAATACACCACACGACACACGTAACTTTGTAATTATGTGCAAAAAGAAATAAAAGGCAAAACCATTGGCCTGGATAAAAATTATTGATGCGTGGCTACCTCCACTGTGCGTGACAAAAACCAGGGGTGTTAATTTTAGCTAACAGGAGGGCCGCGCTACATAACAATTATCGGTCTAGGCGAAAACCATTGGTCTGGATGAAAATATTGGTCCAGGCACAACCATTGGCCTGGATAAAGATTATTGCTGTGCATCTACAAAAACCAGGGGTGTTTATATTACGGGCCACACTACCTAACAATTATTGGTCCAGGCAAAAACCATTGGTCTGCCGGATGTGATGTAGTACCGAATGCTTGGGGTTGGCAATACTATACATGATGCTAAAAATGGCGGAGTCAGCCGGAATTTCATCTATATAAGTAGTGAACGTATTCGGGATGGCTGGGTGGGTTACAGACAGCAGAGGAGTGAACATCTATTTTTAAAATGTTAATACATCGAGTTGAGCCTCTATGGACTGCGTGGTAACAACCAACATCATTTTAGCGTCTAGGTCTTGTTTTTGTTCCTGCTTTGACTTCCTACCAGTATCTTCTAACCCCAGCGACGAGTGCCTGTGATGTTCTACGGACAAAGGTCCTCTCTGTCTTCCGGAATTTGATGCCATTTTAAAACCTTGGTAGTTGTTCACCAATCTTCTAAATGTGTTCCTGTCAAGAATTTCTCGGTCTGGAATACCAATTTGCTTGAGATCTTTTGCGCATTCCTCAAACCATCTCGGCCTTGTTGCCTTAGACTTAATGAATCTCCATATTCTTTTCGTTAATCGTTCATCAGTCATCCTCAGGATTTTTCTTAATATCCTGCGCTCTCTTTTTTCCAATTGGTCAGCTTGACCTTTACTATTCATGGTCAAAGTTTTGGATGCATATAATCCCTCAGGTTTTACAACTGTGGTATAGTATCGGAACTTGTCCCCTATACTCAAAGGCTTTTTGTTATAGATATTCTTTGTCATTTGGTAGGGCCTATGCCTGGTCTAACTTCCTCATCCTGACATTAATTGCTTCCTCTTCTAATCCATTCTGCTGGATGACTTCTCCGAGATACCTGAAATTTGTGACTGGACCGATTTTTCCAAGATTAGTGATCATCCATTCAGATCTAGCACAGATGTTTGTCATATATTCTGTCTTTTGAATAGAAATCTAGAGTCCTACTTATTCAGCAATTTCTGACAGCCAATTGATCTTGTAGACTGCTGAATCTATGTCTTTAGCAAAAATGGCAAGGTCATCCGCAAAGGCCAGACAGTCAACGTATACCCCTTTGTGCTTAGGACCAAGTCTGAACCGATCTTCTTTTGTTTCTTCTTGGTCTAATAACTTCCTCCATTCTCGAATGACATTTTCCAAAACACAGTTGAATAGGAGTGGGGATAGTCCGTCTCCCTGTCTGACGCCTTTTCTGATTGTAAACGGTTCTGATATCTTCTTCCTAGCATTTTCCTGCTGGTGCAGGGTCCGCTATTTTGAACTTGACTCGCCATTTTGTACGATCTTGGGCATCTTGTGGTCTTAGGTTGAGGGTCTTCATGTCAGCATTTACTGTGTCATGCCAGCGCTGCTTTGGACGTCCACGTGGACGTTGCCCATTAATTTCAAACGAGTGGGTGAAATTGACAACTGTTCCAGGTGCAGCACGCAGGACATGACCATACCATTGGAAACGTTTTTCCCACGCCTTCTCAGTGATGGGTGCGATGCCCATTTGCTGGCGAACAGTGTCATTTTTGACATGATGTAGGAGTGTGATGCCCATGGACCAACGGAGCATATGCTGTTCCATCTTGTGTAATTGGTGCTCGTAGCGTTATCGGCCGGACGACATTCAACACCGTATAAAGCAACAGGATGTACTACTGTGCGGTATATTTTGGACTTCACATGTAGTGGCATCCTTTTAATTTTATTAATGCAGCCAATGGCCATGTACTTTTCTTTTCAGGGCGGGTCAGGGAAGGGATATTGGAAGGAAATCGGCCGTGGACCTATCGAAAGGAACCATCCTGGCATTTGCCTGGTGGTGAATTAATTTGGGAAACCACGAAAACCATTTTCAGGACGGCCGAGGTGGATTCGAACCCACGCTCTCACGATGCCAGCGAGGCATGAGGTAGCGCGTTATCGCTCTCGGCCACCGCTGCCGGTTAGTGGCATCCTTTTGCCGCAGAGTACGCCTGTGACTTCCCTCCATCTCATCCACGCTGCCTTTATCCTACTTCACACTTCATCAGCTATCCCACCATCAGTCTGCAGGCAAGATCCTAGATACCTGAAGCTTACGTTCTTCGTTTAGGTATCTCCATCAACTTGGATGGAGCCGTTGTTTGGGATAGTTTCCAGGTATTCCATCTTCTTTTTTTGTTAAGTCTAAGACCGAATAATGAGAGACGGATTTTCCAATCTTGAACTTGACACTGCAATCCTCTTCTAGTGGTATAAGCAACTGCAACATCGTCTGCATATAAGAGAGTCCAAGGGACACTCCTTTGCAGGTCCCGTGTGATTGTGTCCATGACAAGGACGAAAAGCAATGGGGACAGTGCGGAGCCTTGGTGTACACCGACTTTCACTGCGAATCTCTCCAAGATGCCGATAGTGCAACGTACACGACTTGTAGGGTTCGTGTATAGCATCTTGATCCAATTGATGAGTATTTCAGGTACCCCATGGTCACCGAAGTGCATACCAGATCACGCGGTGTGGAACACGGTCGAAAGCCTTTTCAAGATCAAGGAAGGCAATATGCAGTGGCTGTTGTTTCTAACGGTGCTTTTCAATGAGCATTCTGGCACCGAAGATTGCATCGGTTGTTCCAGCACCCTTGATGTAGCCGCACTGGTTGGTAGTAAAGCTGACGGTTTCATGCAGTCGTCGATCAATGATTCTCTCCAAGATCTTCATTGTGTGCGACAGGAGGCGAATTGGATGATAATTTGCACATTCTGCTGGGTCACCTTTTTGCTTAGAGATAGGCACAGTGATGCTTGTAGTCCAATCACTGGGAACAGGACCAGAGTCAACTATGGCATTGAAAAAGTTGGTCAGCCAGTTAATCGCAGGTTCTTTTAATTCCTGTAACTTCCAGCTGTCTACCAGAAGGTTTTCCGGTCCTGGCGCTTTCTGGTTCTTCATACTCTTGATGGCGCTGGTGACTTCCTCTGACGTGATCTGTAAGATAGGATCTGAAGTTAGATTACCTTCTGGAATAGGAGGATGTGGGAACTCAATGTTGGAGAACTCTTCAAAGTGTTGTTGCCAGCGTTTGAGGATGTCCTGTTTGTCCTGTAATCACCGACCATGTTTGCCTTTTATGCATAGGCCTACATAGTGCTCCCTGTGATGATTTTGTTCTAGCTTTGGTCAGCCGGAAGATAGTTTTCTCTCCTTCCTTTGAGTCCAGTGTTTTATACAGATCAGTATAGTGACTGTGCCTAGCTTCAGCGATAGCTTTCTTAGCCTCTCGTTTGGTCATCACATATATTTCTCTGTTCTCTGGAGTCTTTTGTGAGACCCAGTTTCTATATGCCTTCTTCTTTTCATGCACCTTTTCCTGGACTTGGGCTGTCCCATAACCATGTTTGCTTGTCAATACGGTGGGAACAAGGTTTTGTTACACCCAAGGTTGCTGTGGCGGTTGAAGTGACAGATTTGCAGAATGTGGTCCATGTGTTGTCATTGGCATTCAGGTCGATGGGAGGAAAATTTATACTGCCTGCTAGGGTCTCCTTATGGTCAGTAAGCTTCAATCACTTGATCTTCTTGGAGACGTTTATCTCTCCACCTCTACCTCCTTAGGTCCGCTGTGAGCAGCTTATGTTGAAGGGCTACACAGTCGGATGGTATGACCTTCACATCTGTTACTAGTCAGAGATCACAGCGTCGAACAAGTATGAAGTCAATTTGGCTGCTATAGCCACCACTGGTGTAGGTGATGAAGTGGTTGATGCGCTTCTTGAAAAACGTATTACCAATGTTGTTTGAGTCTTCAGTCTTTTGACTGGTTTGATGCAGCTCTTCAAGCCTCCCTGTCCTGAGCTAATCGTTTCATTTCTACATAGCTACCACACCCTACATCCGAGGCAATCTGTTTAACATATTCTAACCTTAGTCTACCCCTACAGTTCTTATCCTCGACCCTTCCTTCCATAACTAAACTTGCTATTCCTGGGTGTCTTAGTATGTGTCCTACTAACCTATCTCTTCTCTTCATTAACTGTCGCCAGAAACATCTCTCCTCTCCCACTCATCTTAATACCTCTTAGTTTGTAACCTTATCTACCCATCTGATCTTCATCATTCTCCTGTAACACGACATTTCAAATGCTTCAATTCTCCTCTTTTCTGCTGCACCAATAGTGCAAGTTTCACTTCCATAGAGTGCCACGCTCCAGACAAAGGCTCTCAAAAATGACTTCCTAATACTGAGACCGTTAGTCGAGTCAACAACCATGATGACTTTCCTAACATCCCATAAGTCGAATAAAATTGCCGTGAGGATCAGGTGAACTTCCTAATAGGCTAAGCGGCACGAGACACTGTAGTCCACGGGGATCGTGGTACATGGTGACGATGGTCATAGACTGCCTAAGGAAAGGTTCACCTTAAAAACTAGACTGAGAAATTAAACATCCAGACTTAAGTAAAACACCGTGAAAATTTATTAAAATTCACAAGCCCCTAGCCTAGTTCGGAGGGTTATGATCGGCTAGTCCGCAAACTAATAAACAAAAGAAAATAAAGAGCAGGTCCCTACCTGAGAAGTTACTGAGAACCCTCGCGAAAGATCTAACTCGCAATAATAAAGCAACAACAGCAACACTAGGAAAATGGTACGACGCAAGTCCCTAGTTCAAGTTACAAGATTAAGCTAATATCAGAATTTACATTTAACAGGGTAGCAAAACAAATCTAAGTTAGGATGATACCATTTCCACATTTACATTTAACGGTAATCATCTAGCTAAGTCCTAACAGTTAATAACAAAATTTACAGCGATGACGTCCGTAATAGAAAACAATTACAACAAATCTAAGTGTACAGCCATGAAAAACATTTAATGATTCTTAATAACTACGTGCTATCAGCACACAATAAGGTAACATGTAGGATTTACACTCTTTGTAAGCCATAGTCATCTAATGTGTGTAATTACGGTGACGAATGCGTAGTTGAGACCACGTCTGACATCGCATGGCCTGAGCTCCACAAGCTACGAACTCTAGGTTCGCGCATGCTTCAGGTCGCTACAAAAGTGTCAACTGTCCTAGTCATTTCCACAAAAGGAAATTACCTTTAACTTCACGGCTATGTCAACAGTTCCAAAATGCAACAGAACAAAGTTAGATAGAAAGAATTCATTAGTTAGCTTTTGTTTTACCAAAGTTATGCGTTTTATTATTAAGTTGTCGGCTTAGGTTTATCGTTGGTTTATGGCGAATAATACTGACAATAGCTCGGGCACGGAGTGTCTACACTGAGATCATTCTCCACCAAAAAGCCTCGACTCAACAGTCGGAATAAGATCAACGAGCAATAACAACTCGGACACACAATAACACGGGTTACCAGCGCCGCAAAGCTCGCATTCAATAACTCTGGGATAGGCCTGTCCACAACAGTTACCTTCCAATAACATCTGGTCAACGGGAACCCTCCCGGACAAGGTAATCGCAAGTACCTTCATACAATAAATTCCTGCATTTAACAGGGTCGCCTGCAACTCACTATAGAAAACCTGACCTAATTGTACACGTCAAGACGGTACACGCAAGAAGTGCGCTCAACTAACAAAAAGCAATCTATAAAACATGTGATCTGAGACAGGGTTGAAAACTGGGTTACATAAGCTAAGTTGCAATGAAAGAAAGAGCGAATACAATTGCATTCTGTCTCTTGTCAAAGTAGTCCTGTCTCACAAACAAATGAAGCGTGCTCTCAAGGGCACTGGATTACAAAACCAGTTTATGTCACCAGCAGGCTACCACATTCCTGCGTTCGGTCGACACAAAACACACATTATTCAAGGCCGGCGATTTAATCAAAATAAAACTATACATCTGGCCTGTTCATAAAAAAACTTTACCATGGGTTATGAACCTCTAAAGAATCCGTGTATAAAAAACACGCAATAAATCTGAATAGAATAATATAATTCCGTCTTTCTACCAAAGACGTCTAAATGATAGTAATCTTACAATTACTGGAGCTCTTGGTTCTCAAAATACAATTCAGTAGTTGCTAGTACAACATCAAATAAAAACGTGTCTTACATGACACAAGCAAAATTATAATTGTGGCGCAGATTCCATACAAGGATCTGCTTAATGATACGTTGGGAACTGAGTTCGATGCTAGGCAACGAAACATTCCTTCTAATCGTTAGGTTCAAACTTGACCAAGAATAGCTTCTGAGCTTATTCAAAATGAAAATATAATGCATTTACAAAACTGGCAATTACAGTCGATTGCCTAACTGATACGACTGTTCTAACGAAAGTCAGGGGTGTATCAAAACTGGCTGCAAAGAATGCAGTTAAAGAAATAACCATGACATCTGATTGTCATAACTAAAGTCAGCAAAGACTTGAAAAATCACCCCAAACAGGGTTGTACAAAATAGCCTCGAATGACTACGGTCACATCTAGCAAAAGATAGGCTTTGACGTTCTACGACGTTCATCAAGCTGCACCAGGGTTAACCAAAATGTCAGACCCAAGGGTGTCTCACTATACTGAAATAAATGACATTAAATTAAACTAGATACAATCCCTACCTAGAAAAATGGCTGACACAGAGTGCGGTTGATTCACAAACTACATTAAATCTAATATACCACCAGAACTAGAACAAGAGAAGGGATGTCCAAAAACTCACGACATGGAGAAGCTGTCACTCAGCCCTCTATTCAATAACCAGGGTTGTACAAATTCCTCTCTGGATCTCTGGAACGGTATTATCCTCATCAGGATTCCCATCTGGACTCCTCCAAAGACCAGGGTTCGATTCGTCCCTGTCGACAACTCCGTGGATATGCTGGATATGCCTGGAAATGGCATCTTGGATTCCTTCCTTCTCGTCCTCGGTTCTGCAAGCTCCACCATCATGCTAGTTCTCGTAGAAACATCACCCTCATACCAGGATGGTATTAGCCCATGATGACTGATTCAAGCATGGTGTGGAATAGTCTGGTCACGTTGACGGTGAAATAAATCATGAAATTCATTCTTTCACTTTCCAAAAATATAATGTTCGTCGTAAATGTTTTAGGCTTTGATAGTAATTGATAACACAGCCTTAATTTCGTGGATGTGAACAGATATGCGAGATAGCACTGCTCTATGATTCTGCACGTGCTAATGACGCTACTTTTCTATCATGCAGCATCGGTAAAATGTACGACGTTTTGGAAATAAAAACTTCACTCTGGCAATCCAAATATGTTACACTATCGTAATCACACTTATTTGAAGTAGTTGCAACACATTTACCTGTATATTTTCCACAAGGCATTTGGCCCTCCACAAACACGTGGGTACTAAAATGTGTTGTTCCGGTAAAATTATATAATTCACTAATACTTGCCAATAATTATCTTCAATATGTTTCTGTGGCTCACTGTGCATAAATACCAGTATTTTACAATATGCCAGTGCACGATGGCACCTGATAACCAATTCAACGCTAACAAGCGAATATTCTTCTATGTCTTAAAGGACAAAAACAATTACACGCCTGTACTGGGCGGATTCTCCAGACGTAGTGCAAGGCACTGGGTGTCTCAAGGAAGTAGGTCGTCAAACCGAAGTCGTTGAGCGACTACTTACGTTCCTATTTGTGTATCTGCAAGGGTATTACCTTACCTTAAGCTAAAATAACATTCTCAAAAATGTTTTAATAATGCAGCATGACCAAATGGAATATTCTGAGTCTTGTGAAAGAATAAAATTAATTAATAAGACCTCAGATATGTAATTAGCAGTTTTCACCAAAGTCAAAAGTGCGATCCAACGCTACTTCAAAGAGTATCGCGTGAGCTCTCAGCTCCACGTGGCTTCCTGGGTGTGTTCAAAGGTACAACATCCCATCATAAATGTTCTGTCATAAAAAATATCACATGAACCATAGCTCAGCGGGTTCAATACATAAATCTATATTCGATGTCAATAGATTCCTTTTTTGTAGAAATGCTTTTCTTGCCTGAGCCAACCTATTTTTTATATCCTCCTTGCTTCGTCCATCACTGGTTATTTTGCTTCCTAAGTAACAGAAGTCTCCTACTTTCACCTGCCAATTTGATGTCCATAGAGGTTTCTGATTTATTTCGGCTGCATTCCAATATTTTTGTTTTACATTTATGAATTTTCATCATGAATTCCTTCCCTCAAGACGGAGTCCATACCATTCCAAAACTCATTCAAATCCTCTGGCGTGTCGGCCAAGATGATGATGTCATCAGCAAATCTCCGAGTTGAAATTATTTCTCCTTGAATCTTCACTCTCACTTTAATTTTTTCTCCAATTTCCTTCATTGCATGTTCAATGTAAATATTGAAAAGTATAGGTGATAAGTTGCAGCCTTGCCTTACACCTTTCTGAAATCTAGCTTCTCTCTCATGTCCATCAGCTCGAATGATTGCTGTCTGGTTTCTATATAGATTGTATATCATCCTCCTATCCCTGTACTTTATTCCAATCGATTTCAAAATTTCAAACAATGTAGTCTAATCAACATTATCAAAAGCTTTTTCTAAGTCTACAAATGCCATGATCGTTCTCTTATCTTTCCTTATTCTACCCTCCAAAATCAGCCTAAGACTTAGTACAGCTTCACTTGTTCCTACATTTCTCCCGAAACCAAACTCGTCTTCACCCAACTCCGTTTCTATCTGGCTTTCCATCCTCTTGTAAATTATTCTAGACAGGATCTTTGAAGCATGAGTAATCAATCTGATTGTACGGTAATCTTCACATCTGTCAGATGATCAGCTCCCACTTTCTTTGGTATCGGGATGATAACATTCTTCTTGAAATCAGGGGGTACCTCATCTGTCTCATAAATCCTACACACCAAGTGAAATAACCTGATCAGACCTTCATCTCCCATGCAGCGTAACAACTCAATCAGTATATCATCTATGCCTGGTGCTTTGTTCCTACTTACGTCCTCCAATGCTCTGTTAAATTCTGATCTCAATATTAAATCTCCTTTTGCATCCTCATCAACTTCCTGCTCCCTTTCCATTACATGATTCTCAATCTCCTTTCTCTTATACAAACACTCTATGTAAGCTTTCCATCTCTCAACCTTTTCTTCCCTATCTGTTAGAGGCTTTCCATTTGAGTCCTTAATATTACAGCACTTAGTCTTCTTTTCCCCAAAAGTATTCTTAATCCTTCGATAAGCTGTGTCTACTTTGCCTAATATCAGACAATTTTCTATACCAGCACATTTCTCTTTCAACCATTCTTCTTTCGCTTCCTTGCACTTCTTGTTAACCTTATTTCTCAAACGTCTGTATTCTGCTCTCCCCTTTTCATCTCTTACATTCTTGTGTTTCCGCCTTTCATCCATGAATTCTAGTATATCCTGAGTGATCCACGGTTTTCTACCTATTCTTTCTTTCCTACCAATGTTTTCTTCTGCGGATGTTGTTATTTCATTCTTCAAAAGTGCCCATTCGTCTGCAGTTGAAGTTTGTTTAGGGTTTTTCATTATTCCTTCCTTTATATACTCTTCTGCAAAATCCAGAATTTGAGTATCATCATCATTTCTAATACCGTAGCCATTACCACCATGGCAGCTATAACCATCCTTGGTGTGACCAACATGCCCATTAAGATCACCACAGAGAAGTAGGAACTCATCTTGAAGACTCGCTGAAATGCGATCTTGTAGCTCCTGCCAAAACTGTTCCTTTTCTAAGTCATCACAGCCCGACTGTGGTGCATATGCAGATAAGTCACGAAGTCGAGAGGTTGCTGTGTCGATTGTAATTGACATAAGGCGGTCTGAATAGCGCTGAACCTCAGCAACTCGATCTCGTAGGCTTGCACAAACAATGATGGCAATGTCATTCCCGTTAGATGTACCATAGTAAACTAGTTTGTAGCCATCTCCGATGTCAAGAAATTTCTGGCCTTTCCAACTTGTTTCTTGCACAAATGCAATGTCCACTTTCCGATCTTTCAGCATCGCTGCGAGTTCACGGCTGCGTCCAGTAAGAGTCCCAAAGTTGAGCGTGGCGATGCGTAAATGTTCTCTATGTGGGGCTAGCTTCTTTAACTGGTTCCGCCCTTGAACCAGTTGCCCTTGTCCATTTGTCGCGGCAGTCAGGCGAGGCCGACGCGCGCCGCTGCTGGGGGACGACCTAGCATTATTCAACAAAACTGACATAGACATGATCCATTGGTTGCGACAGAGGTACTGACCGGCTTGTCGCCACAGCCTGGCGTCGAGCATTTTAGAGCTACTGCCAGCAGAAATTTAGGCCACTCCTAACATGGAGATCAGACGTCTTTTGTAGCCACTCCTAACATGGAGAACAGACGCTTATTCTGATATATGCCCCTAGTCATGAGCAAATACCTTTTACTCTTACTAATCTCAAGTACTAGGATGCCACTTCTGCCAGCTGCACTGTTCCGAATTCCAGCTTCTCCACTGTAGCTACCGTTGTGGACTTCACTCATAACCCTGAGCTGGGGCCCTCCTTATTTATGACCCCAGTATTGTAAAGCCCCCAGGAGTAGGGCTGCCTGTTGGTCCGCGGGTTCATTTCCGAGGTATTTCCACCAGCCCACATTGCTGTAGGCCCCCTATCCGCCACCTGAGGACGCGCCCTCTAGGGGTTGACAAGCTCCCCCGAGGGTTCTGATATCTCTCCCATAAATTTGACTTTCTACACTGTGTTGGTTAGAGTTTGTTTGATCAAATTTCTTGATGTATCATCCACTCCAAACTCTTCCAAAATATTCATTAATGATTCCCGGTCGATGGAAAATCAACAAACACGACCGCCTAACTATGTCCTCCTGTCTTCTTGTACCTGATGATGATCTTCAGGTTAATGATCTGTTCCGGGCACGAACAACCCTTTCTGAAGCCAGCCTGGTATTCCCCGATATGTTGGTCAAGATGCGCTTCTATTCTGTTCTGAACTACTTTGGAGAAAATCTTATACAGAGCAAATACTAATGAGTTGCCCCTATAGTTGTTGACATTTTTTTATCACCTTTTTTGTGTAGAGGATGGATTAGTGCTGACAGCCATTCAATTGGTAACATCCCAGTTCTCCATATCTCTTCAAAAGGCTTTACTAGTACAGTACATCTAGAGTTTCATCATTTGCCAGCTTCAGTAGTTCCACCACTATTGAATCTTTGCAAGCTGCCTTATTATTCTTTAAACTTTTTTTTTTTTAGTGTATGGCTTTTAGTGCCGGGAGTGTCCGAGGACATGCTCGGCTCGCCAGTTTTGTAGCTGCTTCGAGACGGACACCCAATGGGTGAGCTACAAGTACCGTTAAGGAGGGAAGTTGGAATGTAAGGACGAGGAGTTGGAAGGTAGCGGCTGTGGCCTATAGTTAGGGACCAACCCCCGCATTTGCCTGGAAGGAAGATGGGGAAACCACAGAAGACCATCTTCAAGGTTGCCGGCGGGGGGATTCGAACCTCCTCGCCTCCCGGATGTGAGTGACTGCCATCAGTCATGCCGTAACCACCACGGCTAACTCACCCGGTTTCTTTAAACTGTTGATGATCTGTTTGATCTCCTCTTTAGAAGGTGGGGATGAGTTGGGTAGTTTGTGGATCGGATCGCACACAGGGAGTCGTTCTTTCGGTTCAATCACAATTAGGTAGTTTTTCCAAGTAATGAGACATGTTTGTACAGTTTTCCTTGTTGGTCAGGTCCAGCTTTCCATTTTCATCTCTAAAACAGAGGCTGGGAGCTTGATACCCTTTCAAATCGGACTTGAACGTTTGATAGAAGTCTCTGGCATTGTTTTTCCGGAAATCCTGATCGATCTCTTCTAACTGCTGTTTCTCATATAATCGCTTGGCCCTTTGGAAAGTTCTGGCTGCTTCTTTTTGAGTTTCACGGAACACATCGAAATCTTCGGGTCTAGTTTCACTTTTTCCAGGCATTTGTTCTTTGGGTCAGCACTTCATCACAAATCTCATTCCACCATCTATGCTTCTCTTCTTAGCTGTCAGAATTGTAGTATTAGCTGCTTGTTGGATCTTGAAGCCAATGTCCATCCATTTATGAGATACAAATGTCAGTTGCTGGTGGTATTGTTCTAACACATTTTGATCGATTTTGAAATTTTCAAGGTCATATTTACGAATCCTATTTGACGGTTTCTGGGTCTTATTGATAGGAATGAAATTTATTTTGATTGAGAGGTAATGATCTGAATCAAACTGGGCACCTCTCAATCGCTCTCCTAGAGATTGCTACATGATCGATCTGTTTCTCTTCACACATTGCCTGGTGATCGCCAAGTCTTTTCTTTGTTTGGTTTGTGTTTGTAGAACGTTGACATTATCTGGGACACAGATTGACGAGTCTTATACCATTTCTGTTAGTCATCTTGTGAGCAGGATAGTTTCCAATTGTTGATCTGAATTGCGGCCCAGCTGAGCGTTAAATTCACCTAGTAACATCTTGATGTTCTTTGATGGTATTTTCTCCAACTGTTCCTCAAGGAGGTCCCAAAACTGTTCAACTTTCTCAGGATTACGTCTGTTGTCCTCATTGATCGGTGCATGCGCATTGATCAGCGTGTAACCTTTGTTGCCGCAGAGGTTTAGAATAGAAAGTCTCTCACCAATGAACTGACAACCTTCTTACGAACAACAAAACCTGTGACAAGTAAAGGCATGTTCTTAGCTATTTTCACAGCCCTTTACCCTAAGTAGTATATTAAATTTTGTACTTGTAGTAATACCCTCAAAGCATCTATTTTGAGGCTCCCCAGAATCCACAGGCCTGATTGCGGTTATTGAAAGTCACTTGTAGCCTATCTTATTTTAATGGCATTTATCGCCATACACAAATTCAGAGTGATTGCTGTAATAGATTCGTAGATATTGAGAACAGGTGAAATATTCTTAATGTCAGCCATGTTGAATTGATTTATATGTAGGCCATTGAGTTACATACTAGTAGATGAAGATTATTATACTGGTTCAATATACAAACTTTCACTTCGATCGCTTGATTAGGACACTAGAATTAATAACTTATTTTAAAAGTTTGCCCAGCCACCATGTTGAATTTCTCTATACAATTCAAATAAGTTAGAATTCAGTATATTAAGCCTCGATAAAGATAAATTTTATCATACCAAGTTTCATTTCACTCGAGTGATTAAATCGCATGAAAGTTTATTTCAATTTTGCATAGCTGCCATGTTGGTTTTGTACTTACAGGCAGCGGTGGCCGAGAGCGTTAACGCGCTACTTCGGGCCTTGCTGGAATCGGGAGTGTGTGGGTTCGAATCCCACCTTGCCCGTCCTGAAAATGGTTTTCGTGGTTTCCCATTTTCACCACCAGGCAAATGCCAGGACGGTTCCCTCCATTAGGTCCGCGGCTGATATCTTTCCAAAATTCCTTCCCTGACCCATCCTGAAAATAAAATAAATGGCCATTGGCTGCATTTATAAAATTATCAGATTTTGAAAGTAACACAGGTAAACTTGCAAGTCCATCACCATACAAAATCTGATGTTGATAGCGGTAATAGTTTTGGAGATTTTGAATGCGATAAAATATTTTGTGCGGCTGCGATGTTGGATATCTTACACTAAGAGTTCGGGAGAGGCAGTGGTATGTACTTACCACGTTTCATTGAAACCCCACTAGCCGTTTAGAGCTTTTTAGGGGATACACAAAGGCAAAAAGTGATCTCTTAAGCCTATATTTCATCAATGAAATTAGGCCAAAATTTACACTGAAACAACTGCTTCTCCGGTCCACTGGATGTCTGACTATGCCATCTATATGCAGCGTCAGAACATACGGACTCAGAACTACATGAAGCGCTTATTCAAGAATCAGGTCTGTGGTTTAGAAAGCTGTTACCAACGGTAGTAGTTTTAATTGTTGTTGTTTGGATTCCATGTAAAAAAAAAAGACGGTCCCTTGCCTTATGACCGTTAGATTAACAATCTTTTGAAATTATAAGCTCCCTTCCTAATCTCTTCAATCCCTGAGTGATTTTTCTGGTGCCCTCGGAGATAGTTTCAACAAACTTCTAAATATGTAACTTGGAAATAGACTGCAATTCTGCTGTTAGATTCATTTTTTCAACATTACATCTAGGAAATTCATTTTTGTCTTTTTCTGTGGAAAATGTTGTTCCGTGGATACTTATTTTGATTTAGGTTGTTATTTGAATTGGGATCGACTGGTTGCGTGGTGCAGCGGTAACATTCTTGCGTGCTGTGTCCAAGGTTGCAGGATCGAATCCTGGCACAGTTAGCATTTGAGAGTATGCAAATAAGGGGAGCCATATCAGTAGATCTAATGGCACATTCAAGATCCCCTCTGGGGCAAAATTCTCAAGGGACGTAAAACCAATAACATTATTATTTTTTTAAAATTGCGAATTGACCACTGAGGATCACGCTGCAATTTCATTTCTCTTTCGTCTTAGGCTTCCTCTTCCTCCAGTATTCCTTCATATGGACGCTGTGCTGCTGCTTCTGTTCATCCGTCCAGGTTCTTCCAGTCTTCGCAGTTCTTTTGACTTGGAGTCCTTCCAAATTTTTAATAACGGTCCAAAATATATCCCTATCTAACATCTGAATTTCCTGGATGTTGGACCTTACTAGCTCTTGACGAACTTCCTTAATCCATGCCGAGGTTGTCTTCTTGTTCCATTGATAGCCCAATACCGTTTTGGCTATTCTGGTTTTGTTCATTCTGTACAAGTGTTCGAGAAATGACAACCTCCTCCTTTCCATGGTTTCTGAGATTTTCTCCACATTTTTGTTGACATTGTTGTTCTGAAATTTCCACCAGTTTCAGTCTGGACTGGACCCATGATTTTTCAAAGTATTCTTCTTTCTAGGATATCGAGCTTCTCCAACTTGTAGTTCATTGAGAGGCATTCGCTGGGCTATAAACACACTGTTTTAACCACAGTGTTATAGTGCTTTATCTTGGCGTTCCAAGAGATACGCTTCTTGTTGTAGATGTTTTTAGTTAGCTCGTAAGCTCTCTCCATTTTTGAGATCCGGTTCCCCACAGCAGCTTTCTCTAGTCCATTCTCTTGTATGGTCTCGCCGAGGTATTAGAACTTGTTTACCCTCTCAGTTCGTCCAATCTCTGTTTCAAGGAATTTTGGTCCATGTTTGTCATTCGTCCTGAATTTGGTCTTCTCTTTTGAGATCCTAACCCCAGTCTTCCCTGCGATATTTTCTAGGGGGTTGATCTGTATGACTGCATCTTCTAGGTTTTCTGAAAGTATCGCAAAATTGTCAGGGAAATGCAAGCAGTTGACTTTGACACCCCCCGTGTTTCTGCCTAGGCAGATCAGACTTATCACTTGATTTTCAAGTTCAGAATTCCAAATTCTCACAATTTTCTCTAGGACACAGTTGAATAGCAGCGGTGACAATCAGTCACCCTGTTGCACGCCTGTTTTTTTTTCTTCAAATGATTGAGATAATTGTCCCATGAACTTCACCTTAGATGTTGTGCCTGTTAGGGTTTCTCTGATAATATTTGCCAGCATGGTTTTAACCCCTAATTCTCTGATGATCGTATCTGGGGTCTCTCTGTCCACGGAGTCAAAGGCTTTTTCAAAGTCTGCAAAAGAAACCACTATATTTTTGCCGCTCAGCATATTATTATTATTGTTTTTTGAATTGGGATATTACTGGCCATTGAATTCACTATTTCATATGACTTTGATGGTTTTAAATCTTAATTAGCTGAAATTCCAAAGAAATCCTGCTGGTGTCAATAAGGGATAACTTGAACAATACCCTTACAGCGGTTTCTTAATATACTGTAAGGTGCGTTCAAAAAGTAACGAGCCGGAGGCATAATTACAGAAACCAGTGCCTGTATGACAGAAGTATTGGCCCTGGCCGTTGAGGCACTTGTCCCACTGTGACACGAGTCGGTGAACGGCTGTCTCATAAAATTCCCTGGGCTGCGATGTGAACGAGTTCCGCACGTACAGCTGAACGTCGACGTCCGAGGTGAATCGTTTGCCCCGCAGAGCCCTTTTCAGGGGACCAAACATGGCGTAATCACAGGGAGAGAGGTCTGAACTGTACGGAGGGTGGCCGAGAACCTCCCATTTGAATTTCTGCAGGAGTGCCGCGACTTTGTTGGCCGTATGAGGTCGTGGAACAGAATGACCCCACGGGTGAGATTGCCTGGTCGTTTTGATTGCTTGGTGAAGGGTGGTCAAGGTTTGCGAGTAACGTTGGGCATTCACTGTTGTCCCGTGCGGCATGAAGTGTATCAGAAGGGGGCAATCTTGATCAAAGGAGAGCGTCAGCATTACCTTTCCTGCACTCATGTGGATGGCCTTGCCTTTTTTGGGTGGTGGTGACCTTGGATGCTTCCACTGGAGGCTTTGTCATTTGGATTCTGGTTCGAAGTGATGACAACATGACTCATCTCCAGCCACCACTCGTGCCAGGAACCAATTCCCTTCCCTCGCATAGCGCTGCAGATGACCAAGACAGTGGGCCATTCGACATGCTTCCTGGTGTGGTTGAAGACTGTGGGGCAACCATTGGGCACTCACTTTGCGCAAGTGCAGTCGTTCCTTCGTGATGGTGTGCACACTTCCGACGCTTAATCCAACCACGGCGGCTATGGTGTTCACTGTCACTCGATGGTCCTGGGTAATGAGTGCATCAACCAGCTGGACGTTGTCATCGGTAATGCAGGGGGGTGCTCCAGACCGGGCATCATCGGCTAACGACACCCGTCCTTCCCTGAAGCGCTTGTGCCACGCCTTGACCCTTGCGAGGGACATGCAGTGTTCGCCGTACACTTGTGACATTCGGCGATGAATGTCCGTTCCCCCTACTCCTTCCGCTGTCAGAAACCGAACAACACCGCTTTACTCTTCGTTTGACGCCTCCATGTCACTGTTTGCAATGCGACTGGCAGCGTTGGACGATTGATGCATTCTGCTGCTCGCTTTGAATCGTCACGTGACATGCATGCATGCCCTCTAGCGATGGGCTGTGACCTTCCACGCTCTGGTCGGAACCACACCTTGTTACACCCGCCACGATTAGCTGATGTCATCAAAGGTTTGCACATTCCAGCCTCCGGCTCGTTACTTTCTGAATGCACCTTATAGAATCAATGTAGAGCTGCAGTACAGTACATTGCATTGTAATGTAGACAGAGATACCCACCTGAGCTGAATGCTGCTTAAAAGGCAGTAGTTTTTGTAGCCTATACTGTGGCTAATAAAACTATCAATTCTCCGTCTTTTCAATACAATATTAATAGTCTATTTATACAATTGGGTACATGTTTCGCACAAATGTTAGTGCTTCCTCAGCCCTAATATGCATTAAGACATAAACAAATATTACGCACTTATCAAATACATACAATGAAAATATTCCATAGATAAAACAATGCAATAGTTTGTGACATCCAAAGAAGAAATAAAATCATGTTCTAAATATTCCATAGATGTAACAGTACAATAGTTTGTGACATCCAAAGAAGAAACAAAATCACGTTCTAAATATTCCATAGATGAAACAGTACGATAGTTTGCGACATCCAAAGAATAAATAATATTATGTTGTAAAATTACATCAAAGCCCATATGAGTGTAAAAATGCTTGTCGTTCTATGCCTGATTATATTAATTTTGAAAATATTGTGTGTTATCTCCTAATATGATGTTAACCCGAATAAGCAGCGAAACAAATCTGAGAGAATCTGAGAAACTACAAAGAAATTTGAAATGACTGTCCTAAATGTTTAAGTGGAAAACATGAAAACTTCTGTAAGCTGCTAACTCACACTAACCTACTGACTCGAGTCATACGAAGTCGTAGCTACATATGAACCGGCGCAACCTCGTGCTAACGTTTGTGCGAAACATGTACCCAATTGTATAAATAGACTATTAATATTGTATTGAAAAGACTGAGAATTGATAGTTTTATTAGTAAACATATTCAATACGGACCTGAAATGGATAATATTATTCTGATATACTGTGGCTCTCGAATATTAAGGGTTTCCCTCGTGCCTATGCAGGCATTGTTGTATCTCTAAAGTTGGCTGGCTATGTTAAATCTGCAGATGGATTTTATTCTATCGAGATTTAGTATGCCGTGCTTCAAAAGTTGTACTAAAGCAAATTTCAACCTTTTATGAACATATATCAAGGGAGATAGTATTTATGGTTTAATGTGTCATGCTCCCTTACAACAAGATGTTCCTGTTTGAATTTCATAACAAACTGTAATCTCAACTTCCATTGAAGCTTGGTTTAATCTAAATGCATTCAGGGTTTCTCCTTGCCAGGAATGAGAACTTGTAGCAACTATACAGCAAGTTCATTTTTTGGGGCTGGGAATCAATGATGTATATGCAAGTAAACTCTTCTGGTTCGTGTTCATGGCGTGTTTTATTTTTATAGAGCAATTAATTGTGTATTTATAATAGGGATTCTATAACATACTGCTAAGTTTCCATTTTGGAAACCTACAGAACTTCAGAAATTAACAAAAAACTGAAAATTGTTCCTCTTGCTCCCACCATTAGTCCAGTTACCGAGATGTGGTCCAAGAAGTACTTCTTCCTTAAATACCCTGCAGTTGGGTCGTAAATGGCTCTTTTTTTTTTTTTTGCAGTACTGACCTCCTCGGACTGGCCACTATGGGACTCAAATTGAATAGATTGACATGTAACAAACATTATTTGCTTATTTATTGCTTCCATTTGTTTCACTCATAAATACTGTAGTCAATGTGGTATATTGAGCAAAGTTTAATGGGATGTAAAGGGTAGTATTAACTGTCTATTTATGAATGAATCAAAAATTGCACAAATCAAATGGTTGGTTCAAGATCACTCTAGTTCTTGACTGTGGTATGAATGCAGTGATACCAATGTGCCCGTTGCTTCCTTCAGTACCAAAACAGGATTACTTAGTTATAGACAATGAATACATTTTCTCATAGCACTTGTGCCATCATTCCTCTGGTTTGATGATGTCAGACATTTCTCTGTGTCTCACCAAATGGGCAAGCTCCCAGGAGGCAAGAGTTTTGTGCTCTCTGCAGCAATGTCTGCAGAGGGTGCCATCCTTAGACTTACTCAGGATGGTGTGTCCTATGGAATCATTGGTTGTGCTGTGGAATATACCGGGTGGTCCGCCAGCCCCTTGCGATCGAGTTTTATGCACCCTGTCACATGTACTACAATTCTGAAAGACATCGGTCCCTCTCCCTAAACTGGGGTAATATAACGTGATGTGTGTTTACGGGCTAGAAGACAGCAGGAATCGTGAGCGCCACTATTATTCAGTATGGGTACCTCGAATGAAACCATGTAAAACCACTTCCAGTATGGCTGAGGCAGGAAGCGAACCCCGTCTACTCAGTTTGTGTGCCCCGCGAGGCTGAGTGAACCCTGTTCCAGCCCTCAGACCAGAATTACATTTCGTGACAGAGCCGGGAATCGAACCCGGGCCTCCGCGGTGACATGGTCTCTTACAGAGCCAAATAAACAAATCAGTCCGTCTTTCAGAATTGTAGTACATGTGACGGGATGCGTAAAACTGGATCGCAAGGGGCTAGCGGTTCACCCGGTATACAACCTTGCCACATCCCAGACAATTCCATGTAAAAGAAATTGCAAGGGAGTTGAACCTTCAAACCCTTGAGCACACATCCCACCGCACGCTTGCTATGTCAGGGTGTCTACCGTTAACGGAAAGTAACGAAAAACTATCTAATTTTACAAAAGGGTAACGAAAGTAACGAAAAGTAGCTAATTTTTATGTCTGGATAGTTGGAGATAAAGAAAATTCGCCGCGCCGCACAGTGTGTCGAATCCTATATCTAGGTGGAAAAAATTCACTGCCGCAAATGAAAGCAAAACCTGGCTCATTCGATAGTGAACAAACCAGATGGTGACCTTCGGTCTTCCTTTCCGCTGTCTGGTGCGTAGGAGGGAGGGTATAGGTGCTGAAACGTCTTTTTTGGCAGTTATCAGGTCATTTGATTGGAGGTGTCGGAGTGAACCGAACGTTGTGATTCTTGTGAGTTCAACGAGGTGTTGTCTTCTGCGGCTCATGGAATAGTGAAAAGAGGTATGTGTTCGCACTTGCATGCGTAATACAAGCTGTCTGCACTAAATAAATTATTTACTTTATGAGTGCCTCATAGTGCCACTTTACTTTAAACGTCATTCGGTAGGAAATTTAATGTAGATTAAGGATCTGTAGTGGTTTGGTTGCGCACGAATGTGCACGATGGTTTATTTTCGTATTTTCAGTGACTATGTGGGCATTACCGCGAGAAGAATTTGTCAACGCGTGGCGGTCGTGTCGTGAAGAGGGGCGTACAGACGTCATATTTCAATATGTTATGAATAAATTTGATCCTACAACTCTTACTGACATTCAGGTGCAGGAGCTAAGAAACAAAATTAAGTTGATATCCCATAATATTAACAACAAGAAGTTCCGTGACGAACTAAAGAGCCTACTTTTCTTAAAATTTAAGATTCATGCCAATGATTAACCTATATGGATCTATCCAGAATAATGACGAAATTAAGTTGGTAATATCGAAATTTCTAATTAGTTCGAAATACTGTATACCTGGCATAATGTAGCCGAATAGAGAACTACAGTTGGCAGCCCTGGTGACTGAATATATTCTTAGTTCCATCTCTTAAGGTACAGAACACAAAATTTGGTTGAAGTCCAATGGACAGCATGAACGTTACACTGTTAAACATTGCATCTAACAGCGCTCGTAAAATCATGTTGGCAACAATGACATAGTGTCAGATTGGTAATATTGGTCAGAAATAATCTGAAATAATATGATCTATTGTTGTGTCAATTTTGAATGAAATCCATTAGTTAGTATAGAAGTTACATGCATTTTAAAATTGGACCTATCAGCAGGCTTAGAATCATGTTGGCAGCACTGGCGTAGGCCTATAATAGTTACTCCTAATTTATCTAGAATGCCAGGTACTATACGTGTGCAAAGTTTAGAGCTATTGGCTTGCATACTTTCTGATATATTGATATTAGGATCACAAAAAGAGAGACAGTATTTATTAACTAGTTGGCAGCCCTGGTTACTCTTAAGAATTGGCATAGTAATATATGTTAAGGTACACATAGCACTCACGAAATTTGGTTGAAATCCAAATGATAGTATAGAAGTTACATGTATTTAAAGTTGGACCTCTCAGCAGGCTTAGAATCATGTTGGTAGCACTGACGTATATAAGTTACTCCAAATTAATATAGAATGTCAGGTACTATACGTGTGCATAGTTTAAAGCTGTCGGCTTGCATACTTTCTGATATATGGATATTTGGATACAAAATATTGAGAGCATTTATTAACAGTTAGCAGACCTGGTGGCTCTTAAGAATACGCTCAGTCATATCTGTTTATGTACACATAGCACATACAACATTTGGTTGAAATCCAATTGATAGTGTAGAAGTTATATGCATTTAAACATTGGACTTATCAGGAGGCTTATAATCATTTTGGCAACACTGCCATGTATGGCCTTCAGGAAATTAAACTGCAATATTATTATCTATACGTGTGCCAATTTTGAAATAGCTCCCATTCATACCTTCCAAGATATCCAACGTGGAGCTCAAATTTCAATTGCGATTTTTCAGCAGTTGGTAGCACTGACATCATTTTCAAATATGGCCGAGAGATATTCAGGTATAGATGTTTACTCCTACCAAATTTTGTTTCGATTGCTGCAGCCGTTTAGGAGTTGATAGGGGGGGGGACGACACACACACACACACACAGCCAGACAGAGACAGACAGACAGAAGGACAGACACACATTTGCCCGATCTCATAAGTCTACTCTTTCCTCATTTTTGCAAAATGTGAAAAGTAGGCTAAAAATGGGAGAGTGCAGGAAGAACTCCTGGTAATCTACCTAAGGAATCTATTGATTTACTTAATGACACCCAAGGAACATTGACATCAAATGATGAAGACCAGTATAGCAATGACTACGATACTCGGGACTCAAGAATCAGGTGACGAATGCACATTAGACATTTTGTTATTATTAAGGGGAATGAGATTAATGAGAACATTGCTTGACGAATGGACGTTTTCTTTTTATTTGCATTGGGGGAAATAGGCCTAATATTCAATATAGGCTATGATTTCCTTATTTCCATGCTTTTCTAAAGAAATAATATTGTTTTCGCATGTGAAATGTGTTTACTAAAACAACGTCATTAACAGGACTGTAAAATTACATTTTGTTATAAAGAAATTGTTTGTATGATTTTGCAGTTTTTTAATATATGTTATTTTTCGTGCATATTGCGTTGTTCTATGTTTAATAACAATTTAATATACATTTTTAATCTGGATGATTTTACGTTCGTCTATTCCCTCAAATAAGGTGTAACAATAATACTTGACTGAAAGTCTCATTGTTATTCACATTTTATCCAGTTTTAAATAGTATGTTTACCACTGACATAAACTATAATATACATATCCAAATAGTGATTTTAACTACCGAAAATGGATGATTCTTTTGTTGCTTTCGGTCATTTTTTACACCACCCCTTACCCCCTCACCCCCTCACCCCTATATAATAACCCCCGAAGATTGTACATTTTAGACGATGCCAGAAATGAATTCAGCGACCTCGAAAACGGTATATTGCCAACTTTTAATAGAATCCCAACACTATTAACGAAGTTATTAATTTTTTCCACCTAGAATTGGGATTCGACACACTGTGCGCCGTTAGGCTCATAGATTGCGATGAAGCGAGTTTCACGCAAGCGGCGCCGATTGCGTAAGCTATATTTCCCTGTGCACGACCTCAAGGAAATGCATACTGAGGATACCTTCAGTGGTACTGTATACATCGGTTGAACGTATATTTTCGGCATCAAGAAGAGAGTTTAGTTTTGTGTGAAATATTTTCTGTATTCGGAAACCTGACCTTTTGCGAGACGTGATAACTTCCGAAACTCAACAGTAACCTCTCATTTCTGATATTGACCACTAAATTTGGATATCTCAAATTGAAGTCCAGAAATAACGTGAAATAATTTGTCACAATCTTGCGAAATGATACCGTTTCGAAAAGAATCGCAAAAATGTTTCGAAATACATAGACTATATTTTAAAAATATATCCGTCTCGTACATTTGCGATATCCAGTGTGGTTAATTCGAAACTCCGTTATATGTTTATTTTACTTTCGAACTTTGGTTCCATTGGATATATTATCTAACCGGTTATCTCGAAAACTTGTATAATTTGAATTCGAAAGAAAATGTGCCCTCTTGTCGTATTATTCGTGCAATCCTCTCTGAATAATTCGTAATATCCGATACCTACTTCGAACGTTCATCCTCCAAACTCACATCCTCAAGACGGCCGGCTGACAGCACGACTTGGCTGCGGGAATCTCGTCAAACGGACCGAGATCGACGCCAGTTGCGTAAAATCATTAAACCCGTGCCCGTTCGCGAACTTGTGTCCACGATGACTGCGGGAATCCTGTCATAGGTGGTTGGGCACCCATCACGAAACATACCGAACCCTACTCGCCACTTTTCCCATGCCCGTATACTTAAAAGTGTACGGGGAGCGAGAAGTGCATCTACCCACTTAGAGATAACAGACTACGTAGCATCGCGATACTCATTTCTTCTCGTGATCCACCGTGATCTTCCAACCACAGCATAGGGACAGCGGGAATCACGGCGCCGACCACATAACATGTCCATAACTGCTCGTGAATTTTAACCATGCCCAACCTCGAGCTTGCCTCCGCCATTCTGCCAGGACAGATCGACAGGCAGACAATCGTTGAACGGCTGGATGCGGTGCAGATTGCATAATATCCCGTTCTCTATGTCCAACCGCGAGGACAACGTGAACCTCGTAAAACGACCGAGAGCGGCAGCGATTGCGATACATCGCGATATTTCTCCGCATTCGGTGACACGTACAACTGGATTCTTGTCAACCAGACAGCAAGCGGCGCCGATTGCGTGATAATACTATATTTTTCCGTGCCCGACCTTAAGGACAATAGAAATCTCGTCGAACGACTAAAAGTGACACCGATTATGTAAATCGCGATTTTTCTCCGTGTTCTATCGTGAAAACTACGAATCGCGTCAAACAGCTGAGATCAGCGCCGATCGTGTAACGTCTCGATATTTATCCATACTTGACTGCGAAGACATAACTCGGTGACGATCACGTAACGTCGCATATATTTCTTCGTGATCTACCGCGGGGACAAAGGAAATGTCCCCAAACGGCCAAGATCAGAGCAACTTCTTGGTAATCATAACTTCTTGTACAGAAGACGGCATATTAGCTGAAACAACTCATTTGATATTAAATATCCATTATTTATTTTTATCTTTTAAAATTTTATAACACCATAAGTGAATTTTATTCACTGCATTAAACACAGTTCATTGTTGTTTTTCTTCACCGCGCGATGAGCTTCTATGCTTGCCGACCACTGACGTATCTTTGTGACTGTTCCGGTCACAATGTTCCCAAACCCTTATTTGGTTGACTGCAAGAGAAGTCAGGTTAGGGTAATTTGTTCATACCATTTCTTTTCTTGTTCATCATCATCATTTAGGTTGTAGAATTTCATTTTATTTAGTGTATATATATCTTGTGTATCTCGGGGACTCAGTCAGGAATATTTCATTTAATTTGTATGGGAGATGTCAGTATACAAGACAGCGGATTGTGTAGGTAAGCTACAAGATGTTGCAACAGCAGGAAACTCTAGGCCAAATTTAGATTGGGCCGAGAATAACTTCCCTTGTCTTGAAGAAAGCTTTGTGTAAATTGTGTAAGGTTCTGACGTCAGAGAAGAGTTTCGCGCCACGAGTTGTAAGAAATATACATGGGTTCGAGATTATTGGTGTATTTTGTATGGGTTGGAGGGTATCATGACCCTGGCGGAGAAAGACGAAAACATGTGTTTACAAGATGAGCGGTGGGTTTTTCGTGTATAGCGGGGCTTCACTTCTATTGTAGCGTCTGATTGGAAAGGTCGCGTTCTCGTAATTTGGCGTAGGCCTATTTGGAGAAACAGTTTTGTTGAAAGCATGGCTTGTGAATGTACTCGAAACGGCTACATATCACAACGATGTTATCTCTGTTAGCACAATTCAAGTTGGGTACGGAAGCACATTCATTTCTCTCGCAGAGATGTGGCTATGTAAACCAGTAAACATCTCTAACCTCAAACCACGTGTGGAAAATCTTAGAAATGCTGGGGAGAACTGATCTATCGAGCATGTCTCGTAGATTATCTGCTAGATCGTCGATGAGTGAGTAACAAACATCTTTATATTCCAACATTCATTTTGGGTCACATGTTTTCGTCATTGCCGAGGAGAGAAGATAGTAAACCATAGTCTGTTCGACGAGAGTCCCCGCCATATGTTTAAAGTTGATATTAATACACATATTTTGAAGGTTATAATTAGTTTTCTTTATAGGGAATTACACCTAATAGTTGAACGCCCAAATGATACCAGTTAGGTTGACCAAATGTGTGTCCAACACTCCACGACCCTGCCATTTCAATTGTGTGGTATATGATGAAGTACTTCCGATCAAAAATAGGAGGATGATTTTGGGAAGTTTTAAATCAGTCGCCCAAGAAGGGCTGGTAAAAAGTTACAACATAGCACCTCAACGTGGGGCAAGAGTAGGGAAACCTAGCAGGTATCATTAGGGCACATATGCACACAGCCGATAGACACCTTAGGAGTATTAGGGTTCACAGTAATTTGTTTTGTTTTAAGGGGTATGTCCACATCAGACAATTTAGAATTAAGGTCAAGGGTTGTGTGTAAATCAAACAGTAAAATGTCAGTTAATCAGGGAACGGGGGGAAATAGTAGTGAGGAAGGTAAGGAACAGACAATGGGAGAATCGGATACCATTGTCTCCAATGAGTCGCAGCTGATCACTGAAGGTAGCAACTTAAATGTAAATGGGGGGGTTATGAACGATAGTTTGATCCAAATGCTACTGAGTGAAATAAGAGAGATTAAGAAGCAAGGAGAATCTACGAGTAAGGAAATTAAGGAGCAGGTAGGCTCTGTAAATGAGAAGGTAGAGTCAGTGACCAAGGAGATAGAGTCTTGGAAGGAATCTGTAAGTAAGGAAGTAACATATTTAGGATTATTTGTCAGTAAGGAGTTAGAATCTCTGGTAGAGTCTGTGAGTGAGACGTGTAAGTCCAGTAGGGAAGAGTTGGACAAGCTGGGAGAGTCCGTGAGTGAGACATTTGAGCCTAGTGTGGATAAGTGGAGCAAGCAGGTAGAGTCTAGTACAGAGAAGTTACAGTCCGGTATAGAGGCAGTGAACAAGCAGGAAAGAGAAGTGAAAGATCCTGTAGATAAGGAGAATTAAAACTACAGGAGAGGAGACCGAGCCGTCGTAACATTCAACAAGGTATATTACTGAAAATATAGTATTTATGATTGACAAACCTTTCTCGGAGATGTTGGGAGTCGTTTTACTTTCTCAATTGCCACTGCTGCACCGGAATAATTCCTTTTAATTGATTATTTACGAAAATAATGCTTTTAGCATCGTCTTCATTTCACTATGGACGCCATCTTGGACACTACGTCATACGTCATGTGACACACGAGAAACGAACATCTGAGTACGTTACCAACATGTCAAATACAAAATTCACCATATGACACGTAAAGTTTGAAATTGTTACAAATTTCCACTAAGTTAAGCACTGTCTTGCGGAAAATTACTGCTAGTACCACAAGCAAGGGGGTCTGGGGCGTAAGCCCCAGGTTAGGTTTGTTTTTGTATGTAAAACATTAATAAGATAGAATTTATGTCCGCTACTAGGTTAGGTACTGCCTGGTCGAAAATTACTGCTAGTACCACAAGCAAGGGGGTCTGGGGCGTAAGCCCCAGGTTAGGTCTGTTTTTGTATGTAAAACATCATAAATACATAATTTTTCATTACATTACTTCATCGATGCTCTTTTGTTTACTCGTTCTATACCCGATGTGAAATAGTACCAAATGCGTGGGGTTGGCATTCCGGAATTAGTGAGCAACATGGCGCCGAAAGGCTTCATTTCTGCTATATAAGTCGTGTATCTATTTGGGACGGTTGGGTGGGTTTATGGCAGCGGACGAGTCAACATCTATTATATTAACGTCTCCGGATACCATTACTAAAGGTACTTTGGCAAATTTCATTTCCTAAAATTTTTTATACCTTTGGTCTCCTCTCCTGTAGCGCTACCTAAGGAGATAGGGAAGTTTTTTCATCTATTTCAGGGGCCTTTTAAGGTGGTTAAACGTATTGGTGAGTGTGCCTATAGTTTAACGGACCAGGATGGTAAGTCTGTCAGTACACATAATATTAGGAATCTCCGTAGATATCACTCTGTAAAATAATATGGCATGGACTCTTAGAGAATCAGTCAACATAACGTGATGGCATGACAAAACTCAAGAGATGTGACGAAGAATGCTAACCAGCAAAGTGGCATCGAGTGTTAGATGGATAGATGGTATGATAAGGCCTGTGCAGGCAAATACCATGGCTTGTGAAGCGATAGGGTCTCATGATGAGACGAAGAAAATGAAGTGGTAGACCTAAGACACTTGAGAGAAATCAGTGAGGCTAGGAAATGGACACAATAAGACATTCGAGAGAGTGAGAATGTGTGAAAATTTGACAAGTGTGTATGTATATATGTCTTCCAGGGTTTATTTATGTAATAGTGTAATTCTTTGTGTTTTCAGTGCGTTGCTTGTTTGAGTGTTTGTGATCCACACTTGTTTCACCCGTGTGAATCACATGGGGGCGTATTGTGACTGTTCCGGTCACAATGTTCCCAAACCCTTATTTGGTTGACTGCAAGAGAAGTCAGGTTAGGGTAATTTGTTCATACCATTTCTTTTCTTGTTCATCATCATCATTTAGGTTGTAGAATTTCATTTTATTTAGTGTATATATATCTTGTGTATCTCGGGGACTCAGTCAGGAATATTTCATTTAATTTGTATGGGAGATGTCAGTATACAAGACAGCGGATTGTGTAGGTAAGCTACAAGATGTTGCAACAGCAGGAAACTCTAGGCCAAATTTAGATTGGGCCGAGAATAACTTCCCTTGTCTTGAAGAAAGCTTTGTGTAAATTGTGTAAGGTTCTGACGTCAGAGAAGAGTTTCGCGCCACGAGTTGTAAGAAATATACATGGGTTCGAGATTATTGGTGTATTTTGTATGGGTTGGAGGGTATCATGACCCTGGCGGAGAAAGACGAAAACATGTGTTTACAAGATGAGCGGTGGGTTTTTCGTGTATAGCGGGGCTTCACTTCTATTGTAGCGTCTGATTGGAAAGGTCGCGTTCTCGTAATTTGGCGTAGGCCTATTTGGAGAAACAGTTTTGTTGAAAGCATGGCTTGTGAATGTACTCGAAACGGCTACATATCACAACGATGTTATCTCTGTTAGCACAATTCAAGTTGGGTACGGAAGCACATTCATTTCTCTCGCAGAGATGTGGCTATGTAAACCAGTAAACATCTCTAACCTCAAACCACGTGTGGAAAATCTTAGAAATGCTGGGGAGAACTGATCTATCGAGCATGTCTCGTAGATTATCTGCTAGATCGTCGATGAGTGAGTAACAAACATCTTTATATTCCAACATTCATTTTGGGTCACATGTTTTCGTCATTGCCGAGGAGAGAAGATAGTAAACCATAGTCTGTTCGACGAGAGTCCCCGCCATATGTTTAAAGTTGATATTAATACACATATTTTGAAGGTTATAATTAGTTTTCTTTATAGGGAATTACACCTAATAGTTGAACGCCCAAATGATACCAGTTAGGTTGACCAAATGTGTGTCCAACACTCCACGACCCTGCCATTTCAATTGTGTGGTATATGATGAAGTACTTCCGATCAAAAATAGGAGGATGATTTTGGGAAGTTTTAAATCAGTCGCCCAAGAAGGGCTGGTAAAAAGTTACATCTTGAATTAATAGTTAACTATAATTAACTAAAAGGTAGCTAAAAAGTAACTAATTTTTACTTCATCCTTTCAGTAGACACCCTGTATGTGAGCTACTGCAACGCTTGACTTGCAACGCACACTTCGCAGTCTATACAACACGTGCTCTCGGTCTGTGCATTCACCTCCCGCTTTAAAGTACGTGTTCTGCGTATCTTTGCTCGTTTGACGGGTTCATTCGGGGTACTCATACTGAATTAATAGTGGCGCTCACGATTCCTGCTGTCTTCTAGCCCGTAAACACACATCTCGTTATATTACTCCGGTTTAGGGAGAGGGACCGATGTCTTTCAGAATTGTAGTACATGTGACGGGATGCATAAAACTGGATCGCAAGGAGCTGGCGGTTCACCCGGTATAACCCACAGTGATCACTAATCCATTTAGGGGTGTGCTGTCTATCTTCTTCTTCATCTTGCACAGTTTTCAGCCACTGGCCGGGGCTCTTTGGTGCATGAGGCGCTCCATCGTCTTTTATCTTCCCACCGTCTCTCCCTCTCCACCTTGGTCCATGATGATTGGTGTTTTAAGGGGCCTAACATCGAGGTTCTTTTGCATGCAGTCCTACACTTGTCTCTTGGTCTTTCTCGCTTTGATTTCATCTTTTGTATCTTCCTAGGTATCCTCTTCTCCATTCACCTAACATGTCCATACCATTTAAAACTTAATTCCTCTATCCTATCATGTAATGCTTCCTCCTTGACTAATTCTCTGATCTTAACATTTCTTAACCTGTCCATCTTTGTCACTCCAATACTGTTTAGGTTTCTTCAGGTATATCGTCCGATAAATAAACTTTTTTTTTAAGGTATATCCTTGCTCCATATCAGGGGTCTAACACTCTTCTTGAATAATTCTGCTTGTCTTCCCCGCTCTTTCATTTCTCTGTCGTTTTTTCCATTTCTTGAATCTGCTTCCCAGATGAAACACTCTATTTTCCTCAGTCGTTCCTCACCAATTATTGTTATTCTCATTGTGACTCTCTCCTTCTTCCCGGTTGTGGTCATCCTCTTAGTCTTATGTCAAACGTCTTCCCAAACATCCGACTGCTCCTGTACTTCTCCTTGTGCTGTCTATACAATGTGATATTCTTGCCTTTGTGAGGATGTTCCCTCCACCAAAGGATTCCTCGCTCTCGCAACTGTCATCTAACCTTCATCTCGGGCTTCTGGTATCAAGGATAAGGTCATTTGAAGATGCTAATGACCGGATTTCCCATATGGATTTGGAACTGTGGGACCTATTTATTTATAAATTTATGTGTATTTTTGTGTATTTATGTCGCATTACAACAATATTCTGAGAAGAATAATACATTTATGTTTCTGCTTTGTCAGCTGGACAATTTAATAAATTAACACTTTTACTTCAGATACACATTTTAGCCATTAAAAGTAGCCTTTGTCGAAACTGTTAGCGATGTCATGACATATTACAGGGGTTGTCTCATAAGTTATGCCGTATTTTAAAGAAAATTTTATTTGGATAGTTTTCTGACAACAAATTGAACTATTCTTCAAAGTAGAGACCATCAGATTCTATGGTCTTGAGCCATCTTTCAGCGAGGTTTATTATTCCGCGACAGTACCCGTCTCTCGGTTTTACTGTAATGCGAAGCTTCAAAGTTTTCGAAATTTCATCCGCACAAAAAAATGGGCAATGAATCAAAAAAGATGGTGATCAGAAGGTGCAAGATCAGGGCTGTATGCTGGTTGTGGTAACAGTTCGACTCCTCCCAATTTCTGAATATTTGCCATGTTGTTCATGCAGTATGAGGTCTCGCATTGTCCTGCTGCAAGAGAACTATATTTCGGTTACCTAATGCTGGGTATCTCCGTCTCAAAATTTCATGAACTCGTTGCAGTTATTGAGGATAAAGATCCGCATTGACTGCATGCCCGTTTGGAACAAACTCCCAGTGAATCACTCCTTCAAAATTCCACCAGGCACACATCACTTTGGGGCCGAATCGATCCTTTTAACGATGACTGGCAGGTTGACAGGGACTGAGTAACTGTTTAGAGGTGTCAGCGTTGCGGTAATAGACCCATTTCTCATCATAAGAGACAATTCTCCTGATAAATCTATCATCCATGGAGTTACCGATAAGCTGACGTCAGATATCCTTCTCCGTTGAGCCTGTTCAGGGGTCAATTCATAAGGTACAGATCTACAGCTTCTGTTTGATTTTCCAAGTTTCTTAATCTGGCGATGTGAAAATCCACAGCCTGCTTCCAGTCTCCGACCGGGTCAGGAATTGAATGAATGAAGCCCCCATCTAGCGGCGAGGATATGGACTGTGCCGGCTGCCAAGGCCTGACACACTCCTCTGGGGCAATGATTAAATGAATGACAGATGAAATGAAATGATAGTGGAGAGTGTTGCTGGAATGAAATTTTGACAGGGAAAACCAGAGTATCCGGAGAAAAACCTGTCTGCCTCCGTTTGTCCAGCACAGATCTCACATGGAGTGACTGAGATTTGAACCACGGACCCAGCGGTGAGAGGCCGGCGTGCTGCCGAATCTGGCGATGTATGGTATCTATTGATGCACCAAGTTCTTCTGACAGCCTACGGGTACTTCTTAGCGGATTTTCTTCCAAAACTCTGCGTGTATTCTCAATATTCCATAGTTTAGGTCTTCAGTAAATCTGTAGTGTTTTCTTCACCAGTGTTGAAACGTTGGTACCATTGTTGTGCCACACGCTCACTAACTGCACCTTCTCCTTCCACTTCACATATTTTTGAGCCGTGACAGCAGTTTTGTAATCTTGTTTCCGGTAGTGCTTCAGACGGACCCTAACCTCCAACTTTGTAAGTTCCATTTGTAATTGTGTATCAACAACTGATAGCTGATAAATTCTTGCAATATACTTAATTCTAGTCATGGCCTCCTGTAAATAGCATTGGCAAATCAAAGAAAACCAATTTCATCCTATAAAACACCAAACTTAAAAAACAACATTATTTATGAGACATCCTATGAGCTTCAAAGAAGGTACTTTAGGCAATAACACACTTTGGAGCAGTCATATCTGTTGGGTAAGACTTGAAAATATTTGTACATTTCAATTGCTCTAGCAAATATACATTTCTAGCGAGCGCTCATGAACTTTTATTTGCTCACAATATGCTCGGGTGACATCTATTTCTTCTTTCAGGGAGTGCCTGGTAATTATTGGAAATATATTTTAGATTCGTGGTATGTTTATGATTTTGTTATTAAATCTGTTTTTTTTTCTGACAGTAAATAAATGAATAAATTTAATGTACCTGTGTGCATGTATGTTTCAGGTCAAAAGGAACTTGCAATTGAGTTGTACAAGAAAGGAATCTCTGAATTGGAGAAAGGTATTGCAGTGGATTGTGTTGGGGGAAAAGGTGAAGTTTGGGAGCGAGCCCAACGTCTGCATGACAAGATGAAAACCAACTTGATCATGGCCAAGGATCGTCTAGATTTCTTAGGTATTCTAGTAGAGCTGCAGGCAGCAAGTTATGTTAAGTCTTCAATCTGTCACATGTACTAACATTCCCTCACTCAATGCTCTATGTCTGTCTTTCTTACATACTGTGCCCGTTTAGACCGAAGTCCAACGACCACATACGCATGTCACCGAAAATCAATTAGCACGAGACTCCGAAAACATATCTCAGGGCTAATCTGGGTAAATGAAAATAACAACAAAATCTAAACTTGCTTCACTGATTTCCGGTTCGATGCAAATATAAGGATAAGAAAAGAAAAATGAAAATAGCACAATTTCTTAAAATTTAATTTCATTCCTGATTAAGTGAAGTTAATATTAAATTTAAAATGAAAATAGCAAAAGCAAGAAAATGGAAAATAACTTTCCATAACAACAAATACAGAAATATCAACACTTTTATAACCCTTAAATAATCACTTATATGATGATGAGTAGAAAAATGGACTATACGGAGGATAAAGGAGATGTACAAGGGAAGCGTGAGCTGTGTGAAAGTGGGAGGAGAGAGATCGGACTGGTTGGAACAGAGAAACGGCCTGAAACAAGGAACTGCACTGTCACCGTTACTTTTCATTGTGGTGATGGATGACATAATGACCCAAGTGGCACAGGTAATTGGGGAAGGAAAGATGAAAACAATGGTGTTTGCAGATTATTTGATGATTTGGGGAAACAAGGAGAAGGAAGTACAGGAGCAGTTGGACGTGTGGGAAGGAATAATACAAGGATATGGGATGAAATTTAGCATAAATAAGAGTGAGATGGTGATCACAACAAGGAAGAAGGAAAGAACCACAACGGGAATAACAATTGGTGGGGAACAGCTGAAGAAAGTGGAGAGTTGCAAGTATTTGGGAAGCCTGATACAAGATAATGGAAGAAACGATAGAGAAATAAATGTGCGGGCGAGACAGGCAGAAGCATTCCGGAGGAGTGTGAGAAGCATGATATGGAGCAAGGATGTCCCTCAGAACAGCAAAAAGATCATATATCGGACGCACTATGTCCCTATCCTGACGTATGCCTCAGAGACCTGGGTTATGAAAGGAAGGAAGAAGAGCAAAATACAGGCCAGTGAGATGAGGATCTTGAGAAGCAGTATTGGAGCTACAAAGATGGACTGAATAAGAAATGAGAGGACCAGAGAATTAATGAAGGAGGAACCATTACAGGATGGTATAGAGAAATCTAGACTTAGATGGTATGGACATGTAAAACGAATGGAGGAGAAGAGGATGCCCAGGAGGTTACACGAGACGAAGTGGGAAGGAAAGAGACCGAGAGACAGGTGGCTGAAGGGGGTGGAAGAAAGCCTGAAGAAGAGAGGAGAAGACTGGACAAGGGTGGAGGCTGAGAGATGGTGGGAAGACAGAAGACGTTGGAGAGGCTTGTGTTCCAAACAGACCCGGCCAGTGGCTGGAAACTGTGCAAGATGATGATGATGATGATCGATGACCAGAAATTGTCAGTCCATCTGGTATCGAGAAGTAATAAATATATTTACAGATATGACGTCAGATCGCTGAGGTAAAATTATTTGTCTGTCCTGACGCTTGCATTTCATATTTTCACAAACGCTCACTGTTCTTCACTATCCAAAAATCATAAATGGTAACTTAATCGGTGAATTAATTACGATATGATGGATTACCATAATCCTTAATGGGATCACTGTCGCACTTATTTTCATTGATCAGGGGTTAAGTTCCTGTAAACATAAATATTTGAACAACATACATTCAAATATTAGTGTTTGTTCAATTAAGGATTTCATTCTTAGGCAAGGATTAAAAATTATCTACTCAGAATCATTCCATGTCATGGACAATTTAACAATAAACTGATCACATGACTACGATCAATAAAATCCACTCAACGAATTTCTTATCAGACTTGACCACAAATTCTATAGTTCTTTCCCCCAGGGGCTCACATAATATGGGACGTGGGTTGGCGACCACGGGACCCCAGCTGAGTCTGGCATTGCTTCCACTTACTTGTGCCGGGCTCCTTTCCTGTCGACCTCCCTTGGTCAACTCTTGTTCTTTTCCGACCCCGACGGTATTAGGCTATCCGAGGCCTAGGGAATCTTTCACTTTCACGCCTTAATTGGCCCTTGTCTCATCTTTCCTGATCCCTCCTTTTTCGAGGGGTCAGACCTCTTGTTTTCTTTTCATTATATTTCCTTTTCTCTTTAAGATTCCTGCACTGTTTTTGTTACTTGGCTCCCCGTGTATCTAAATTCCCTTTAGCGATTTTTTTTCATCTACACTAAGTTACATTTTGTGGGTATTTTTAATCTACGTTGCATTTTGTAAGTTTTTTCGGTCTAAATTGCATTTCGCGATTGTTTTCAACCTCAATTGCTTTTTACTAAGTCTTTCAATGTAGGAGCAGGGCATTTTAGTGAGTATTTTGAATTTCAATTGCATTTTGTAAGTATTTTCAACCAAAACTGCATTTTGCAAGAATCTTAAATCTAAATTGCATTTTGTGTGGTGGGCATTTTGCAAGTATTTTGATTCTCAATTGCATTTTGTGGGTATTTTGAATCTAAATTACATTTTGTAAGTATTGTCAATCCAAATGAGTAGTTTGAATCTATCGTACAATTTGTAAGCATTTTCAATTGCAATTGCATTTTGTGAATATTTTGGATTGGAAATGGGATCTTTCAATCTGAATTGCATTGTGTATTTTCAATTTCAATTACATTTTGTAAGTATTTTGAACCTGAATTGCATTTTGTACATATTTTCGATCTCATTTGCATTTTGTAAGTATTTTGAATTTCAATTGCATTTTGTAAGTATTTCGACTCTACATTGCATTTTGTACGTATTTTGAACCTAGCTTACATTTTGTGCGTATTTTTCAATCTATTCCTTTTGTGAATCTTTTCGTTCAAAATTCCTTTTTGTATGAACATTTTGTGAGTTGTTTCAATCTGAGTTCCTTTTTGTAAGTATTTTCCATCTCACTTAATTTTCGTTCTGGTTTCCATTTCATTGTCATTTTCACTATCACCCAGATCATTAGGGGCCGATAACCTAGATGTTAGGCCCCTTAAAACAACAATTATCATCAACATCATCTATAGTTCTTTTTATCCACGTTTCAATTCTCATAACGAATTCCTTATTTACATCTGCAATTGTTTATCAAGATTCAATATACGGTATTTCCACAAAAAGAAAACACAACTTTATTCGATTTACTCCTCAGACAAAAATGTATTTTTATCCAATAAGTTAATTTACTTTATTTATCCTAAACTTCAAAATTGATTAACTTACAATTGTTTAACCAGTTAATTATCTATTTATTCAGTTAATTAAAGTCAAATAGTTTAAACTGTTCACACAAAATAGAACTATATCCTTTACTATTTATAGATGGATTCTTATTAACAACAAATGACAATAATTATTACATTGCACATACTCGTTCTTATGGTGCGTTATATTTCTCAATCTTATTTTCATCTAGACATACGGCAAGGCATCTACAAGGCTAGCGTTTGATTCAAACAATATCGCACTATAGTGACTGAAAAATGGGTAAGTAAAATCTGACTTGACATATAAACTGAACTCTACCTATGATGGCCGTGGACAATAATATCACAACAATTTGGTTTTACCCTTCATTATCAATTTTCATAATATTCTACTTCTATATTTTTATTTATTTAATCGTACAACCATCCCTGTGGCTGACACATCGCTACATTACATATTATATTTTAATCAACTCTGTTCGCAACCCAACAACAAATTCCACATTTATTTATTCTTTATATATTTTTTAAAATATCAAGCCACATGCTTTTGACATCTGGAAGCCAGACTGCTCCTCAAATAAATTATATTAATTCGGCCATCACATAGCTGTTATATTTACGCATTTCTACCCCCTTGTTCAAATTGAGTCATCTAATGACTTTACCATAATGGTCATAACATAAGCAAACTCAAAAACCCTACATTATACAAACTCCTTTCGGCATTCCGAATACCTTCTGTGTCATAATGTCTAACTGTTAGGTACTTCACACGCAACCTCTTAATGCGTTTGGTAATATCTGCACATAAACAATATTTTCATCAGATATGAGTGTGCACTAAACTATAGGAAAACTGGATCATAAATCGAAAAATGTATAAAACTGTTCCATATTTATCTAACACAATGTTCAAAATACACAAAAATTATGATTATTATTAGAATGCTTCCCAAAATGGAAATTTGGACTGAAATACTTGAAATGTCCAAGTTCGAAAATATTGGACAAATGACATCCACTTCCAAAAATCTGTCAACAATGAAGAACTTATGGCTGATGACCACAATGACTTCAAATATAAAAAAGTAACTATCTCAAACGACGATAACACGTGGATATCGAGCGTATTGGACACTCAAAATGCTTGTCTTGAAAATGCAAAGATGTGTTGATATTTCATTTAAAGGAAAATTCCAAATGACAATGACTAAGAAGGTAAAAGTTCGCTTACATAATCGATGGTTTAGAAGTGTAGAATCTTCTTAGTTGGTTCCACCGATGATCCGATATTCCACGTTTTTCCATCGCTCGTTCAGTAAATACGCACGTCTATAGTCTCATATCCGCCTCCATGACTACCCCTTGTTCAAATTCGCTTAGCAGCACATAATGGGAAATACTAACACTTGTCCATAACAGGCACGATCCACTCTGATTATCAACTGCATTATAGCTTGTGCTATATGAGATGTTGTGGTTTGACCCGCCTGCTTCACGATTTCAGTCAGTCGTAACTCTTGATACAGCTTTGACAGATATTTGTGTGATATTCTTATAGTCTTTGCTATGGTTCAAATTGCAGGTCCTGATATAAGCTAAACCTAGAGGGTTGAGAATATGAGTCGCAGCTGATCGTGAAATTACCAAGACAAAGTTCGGCGCTGACTATTTTGAAACTTAAAGTTCCAAGTTACAGACACTGTCTGAAACAAAGTTCATATGTTCACTCGAAGACTAATGCATACTCAGTGCTACGAAGTATAATGACAAGTGCCGACTGGCAACTAAAAGCCGAATAACCTCTCAAAGGTTCAAGGATGAACAAAGACTGACACTTTCAAATTCACGAAGACGAGTGACAATCTCGTAGACTCGAAGACTAATGAACACTCACTGTGCCTCGAAGAAGAATGACTCTCTCAGCGTGTCGCGGCGCTGTTATATACTCGCTCAGAGATCTGGAAAATTCTGAACTGCTGGCGCGTCATAACATGTGACTGGTCTTGCTGTCGTACTCACCCAGAGCTATGTCACAGCGTTAGAAAATCTGGAACCTTCAAATGTCAATATCTCCGCTCTTAGTAATCCGATTTTCTTCAGAGATGACTCAATATCTTCCAAATATAAATGCCAATAAAATGTATTGTATGCGGTGTTCCAAAACATCAAAGTAAAATTCATAATAGCGGAGCTACATCAATATCACCGTGCGCGCCACATGCCATCAGCAAGCGCATTCTATTTCTCCTCCAACAAATGTTGTGCGTGTTTCAAAATTTGCATAAGAACAATATGTGCTTCAAACGAATAATCACACATTGAATAAGGGCACAATACATTCATTCATTCATTCGTTCATTCATTGAGGGTGAAAAATGGTGAAGCAGGGTTTGCTAGATTCATACTCTTTGATGTTATAGCTTACTATTTAATCTCTCTGTTCCTGTGTAGTGAGGTAGCGGAGCATTTTTTTCTTTATTCCTTCTCTATTTCCCATTCCATTGATAAGTGGTTGGCTCGCTAGTCTTCGGCCTGAAAGGCCTTGGGTTCGATGGCCGCCCAGGCCAGGCTGCGTGATTTTAACCTCATCTTATTATATATATATATGCTAAGGTGTATGTTTCACAAAACTTAAGCTCCTAAACCAGAGGGAGCTAGAAGATGTGGTTTGTACCAAAATCTTCCAAATCGTCTCAACAGTACAGGAAAATCTTGCATTTCTTGAAAAGTCAACGGAAATATATTTATTTGTTTATAAAGTGCTTTTACACAAATAAACAAGATGATAGCCCCTGCGTCCAGCCCGCATAGCACTAGTATGGTTAATACTCTGACTCGGGGAATTTGTGAAGTCTTCGTCATTTCATCATCATGACATGCTGGCTTCCAATGGAAGACCTGCACCAGCCACATTTCATTTCATCACCACTATGTAAAGGGAATCATACTTGCACAGCGTTCCTTACTGTGTGGTGACCACTGAGGAAGAGAGGATTATTATGGTATTTAAAAATCCATTTTAATTGAAGGCTATCTAGTCTAGGACTTGGTTTCATTATTTAACATAACAGCAATGAAATTGTTCGACATAAGCATTGGTTAATCAGGTGATGCCTTTTGAGCTGAGTGAGGGAACATATTTTGTTGTGCTACTACACCTAAAACATCGTTGCCTGTTTAAATATTTACATCAGAGTATAATTGTTAAATTACATTTGGTTTAGTGTTTATTTCTGAACTTTGTTGGAAAATTATAATATGAGTACTTTCTAAGCTTTACCTTGTTTAATAAAGTAAGTACCTGCAATTTAATTTACTTTTAATTTTATTAAGCATGAGAACTAGTGGGACCAGTATGCATTGTATCTTAAAATTTCACTGTTTTTCTCCTCAAGGAATCCATTTAAAGTGTCGAAATATGTTTTAGAGCGTGATGATGCAGAACATGTTTTAACAATTTCCCAGTAAGATGAGAGCTCTCAGCCATGGACTGTTGTCTTCACAGGATAAAAAGAGGAGCAATACAGATGTGAGAACCAGTACGAAGCCACTAGGGCACGCCTGCTCTCTTAAAGTTCATGATAGCATACCAGAAAGATGCTAGGTGATTTTTTTCACTCATGTATTTCTTGAATGTTACTGTCTAGAATTTTCAGAGATTAATAGATTCAGCTCCAAAATGGAGTAGAGCAGATTCTAGGAAACTTGTTATATGACTTCACATATATTTTTTATTATTATTTTATAGATAAGAATGTATGTCATGTTTGGATCTTTACTTTTCTTTAGCCTACTTCATTTCTGAGTGTTATTTATCAGAGGTGCCCTTGTGGATAAATCAGGTAGCTCAGGAAGTTTTATACTTGTCCATAGAAGATCATGGGTGTGACTTAGAATTACTATCTCTTGTCCATAGAAGATCATGCATGTGACATAGAAATCTAATACTTTTTGTCCATAGAAGATCACGGGAGTGACATCTAAATCTAATACTCAAGAATTACTAAGCATATAGATGTGGAATGCTTAGAAGCCATACTTTCCAATGTAGTCTGACCTAAATACAGTAGGACCCCGCTAGTTGGAATTGGTTGAGACTGTGACCCCCTCGTGATAGTGACTAGCATTCTTGACTGGCAGTCCGGATTTGATTCCCAGCTCTGCCATGAAATTCAATTCTGGTTTGATGGCTGGAATGGATCCACTCAGCCTCTTGAGGCAAAACTGAGAAGAGGTGGATTTGATATCCACCTCAGCCATCCTGGAAGTGGTTTCCCACTGCTACTCCTGGCGAATGTTGGGATGGTTCCTAACTAAAGGCCACAGCCACTTCCTTCCCAATCCTCACCTGAATGAAAAATACACTCACGAATACGCCCATCACAATTACACAAGTGATCAGACACAATTTCGCACTCACCCAAGTTCACATGGTTAAGTTACCACTATGTCCAAGCTCCTCAAATGAAGAGGTTTATTCATAATTAGTGTACCACAATTAGGCTTATAAATAATAATATTGTATGGCCTCAGGTGCCGGGGTGCAAGCTGTGTAATTCGACACCCAGAGGGTAGCTTGCATGTGGAATTTTGTTGTTCCTTGAAGCTCTATGAAAGTCAAGGAGGTTAGATATCTAAGCTCCTTGAACACTATAGCGCTTTCTAGTAGAGAAATTAGGAACTTTGTGTTGGCGGAAACTCCCGAGATTAATTTTGCCATTATGAACACGGCCTACTGAATTCAAGGGGGTTCTTTGACATGCCAACATCGTGTGACATGCGTGTCGTATTTTTGCCGCCTTTCAAAAATCACTTACCACGGCCATGAGCGAACCTGCAATCTTGGGGTTAGTAGACCGACACGCTATCCACTCACCCACCGTGGCAAGCTTAATTAGGCTTATGAAAGATGCTCCTAAGATCTTTAATCAAAAATGAAGACACTCGTAGTACTAAAAAGGAAGTTACTATCAAAGACATGATATATTGGGCAGCTGAGGCATGGGAAAATGTCACAAAGCAATTGCTTAGAATGTCATAGAAATAGTTATGTCCAACTCAATCATACAAGTTAATTGTACTCGGTTGTTGTAACGTGCAATGTTAATTTTAGTGATATGAAAGCCGATGTTGTTGATAGCAAGCTCGTGATGGTAATACACATCATCCTACTCTTGGCCGTATGACTCCTGGGTGTATTTGTAACTGCGACTATAGTTTGTTGTATAGGCTACACTACTCCCTCAGCTATTTCACCTTGTGTTCATCTACCTGAAACTAGGGTTTGAGCACTCGATCTGTTAACTTTGTTATGGGCTCAGTTGAGTTGCAGATACCAATTACAAAAAGTCGCGAGTGCTTTTAGTGGATTTACTGTACTGTATCGTGCTTAGTATTTTTTTTTTTTCCAGTGAAGAGATGAATGTCTTTTATAATCATTTTCCGTGTTGACATTATATATCCACTTTACTTATTATGTCCACTGTACAACACCACTTACTTTACGTGAGGTGCTAACTCATCTTCGGGGACATGTTTCGGACTTCCAAGCAAATTTACTGATCGAAGGCGATCAGTGCGGACCTCCTCTCGCTCACGTAAGTCAGAAACGACACGAAATTGACTCGTGTAGTTGGCACTTTCCCATCATCTTATAATGTTTTCCTTGTTTTACAGAACAATTTCCCATTTTCAAATTGAGCTGCACCGGAGCATTAGAGTGACACATTTTAAACTTTTACCCATTTTTAAAATTTCTTTTAATAGTTTTTAAAAGAACTTTTATCCTTCACCAATCAGTGTCATTTCATCCTCATTTATGTATAGGGGGCGTGGTGGCACAGCGGTCAAGCTGTTGGCCTCTCACCAAGGTGGTCCGGGTTCGATTCCCAGTCAATGCATGTGAGATTTTCGAAATGAAATGCCATCTCCTGTGGTTCGGATTCCATGCAAAAAGGAGGGGCTCATGATCGCATGATTAATGGTCACGTAAAACTAAAAGCTTCCTTCCTTCATTTATGTATTTTAACACGTGTGACCATCACCAACAAGGTGAATATTTTAGAATGTAACTTTACTGAACTAGGCTGAAGAGGGACTGCTTGGGAGTCAGAAACATGTCCCTGAAGAGGAGTTATCACCTCACGCAAAGTAAGTTGTGTTGTACAGTGGACATAATAAGTAAAGAAGATATACAGTGAAGATATTTTAATTTTTGATGTTTGATTAAAAGTGGTAGGTAAGCAAAAACATTCTTTTTATTCATTAAAAGATAAACTTGAAGTTTGGGGCAGATGACCTCCTGTTCCACCCCTTGAAAAAAGAATAAATAACTAATTAATTTTAAGTTTTAGAACTATTAGATACAGACAAAAATTGAAGGAAATTAGCAGCTGAATTCAGTGTCAGAAAAGCAATGATGGAAGAAAAATCAATTCAAGATCGAACATTTTTGCTGAACTGTGACCAAGAAGGTAATTGAAGAGCCCCATACATGAATATATTCAAACTTTGACAAAGTAGACAAAGTATGACAGAGAGGTGTTTCCACCGAGTGATCCTATAAGCCAAGAAGCACTCCAGCTCAGTAAGATGGTGAATAATGATTCCAAATTTACTGTGAGTAATGGCTGGCTGGACCGTTGGAAGATCAGGCACAGGATACTACAGTTATCACCGGAAAATCATTATCAGTGGATCACCTAGCAGCACATGAGTACATAACTCAGACAGGGTTTCATAATTAATTACCCCCAAGAATTTTACAACTGCGATAAAACTGAATTAAATATCATCTTAAAATTTAGAGGGTAATCTAGGAGTGCCATGCATTAAAAATTTGTACCAGTCGTTGACAGGCTTACGTTGTAAAGGTAACAAAGTAGCGTTTGAGATACTAGTGACTGGGGTGAGCTTAGTTATGACTAGACTGTCCGACCTTGTTTGGCAAACGTCAGTGTAATTTCGTGTTAAACAATCATTCCATCATAAATATTATTAGTTGGAAATGTTCACTTTTAAATTTCCTCACTCCATGATCAGCTTCATTGAGGCACATCCAAAAATGTTTGTACTGAAGCTCATAAACAATTGCGGATATAATGGAATAGTGTGTAATGATAAGGCTAAATCAAAAACTTGCCTGTGCCATCAGTTCCAGCTACTGAATGGGCTGCTTGTCTTTCACAGCTAGCGGTCAATTGGGCTTAACTTGTGAAGCAACTTGTATGTGTAGCCCTCATCCTGTTGCCATCTTCTCCCTTACTTTCCTTCCCCACAAACATATTCTTTTCAAAGTCCGACTAGGTAGCAAGCCGAGATGAGTAAATATCTCACTAGAAATATGTGGCTGAACTACTCAACCCCTAGGGTGTGAAATAATACTAGAAATTATATTCTGGGCACCTCTGAACAAAGGGATGCTTCAAGTACCTCACTTGATAAATAACAAATAGACAATGCATTATAGCTATCAGTGGATTGGTGGTTTAACTAGACTAGTTTAGGTCTAATACACTGACCGGCACGAAAAACGCAACACTTCAATTTCTTACAAAAACTGAAATATATTTTAAATTTATGACACTCTTATGACACTAATCTACTATATGATGATGAAATTTTGTAGTATGGTCCCATGTAGGTGTCTAACAATGAAGAAAATGATAATAATAAACAAATTTAACAAATTAAGCCAGAGATACACACTTCAAGGAAAGAGCGCTATAAGCGCGGGAAATTTTGAGTAAGCTCCTAAAGGTAATGCACTTCTGCTTTGATTTTATACACCTCACACTTTACTTCACAGACCTAGGAGATGATCTCGGAGACCTCTGTTCGCAGCTTCAAAAGCGCATATTGCCAGCTCTTGCACCAATGATGGCATTCAACCTTTTAGGGATGCTCCTGATTAATGCTGTTGAGGAATCATCTCCCATTCTTCCAGGAGGGTATTCCGCAGGTCCTGTAGGGTCCTGTATGGTCTCTGGATAGCGCTGACGGGCTCCTCTCCCCACCCGGTCCCAAACGTGCTCAATAGGATTCAAATCAGGGCTTCGAGCAGGCCAAGCCATACCATGAATCCCTGCTTCATCCAAGAACTCACACGACATGTGGGCGTGCATTGTCTTGCATTGGTGTGAAATCGTCACCAATAAATGGAGCAAAAGGCACAACATGCTCCAGAAGGATTTCCTCCACATACCGATGTGCGGTAAAGCTCCCATTCTCCACGATGACCAAATCCATCCTTGCAGCCATACTGATTCCTGCCCACACCATCACAGAACCACCCTGAAAAGGCATCCTGGATGAGAATGTGCAAGGGGAATACCTTTCCCCTGGCCTTCTTCAGACCCTCTCTCTCTTCCGCCAGGTGACCGGACGCCAAATCGCGACTCATCGGTGAACAACACTTGTTCCCATTGTTGTACTGTCCAGCCATGATGTTTCCTTGCGAAACGTAGTCGAGTTGTGAGATATTCTCTGGTAGGTTCTGGGCCTGTAACTGGTCTTCTGGATTGATGATTGGCTTCTTCCAATCTTCTTCGGACGGTTCTCTCACTAACATCGACCCCTTGAACTTGGTGGAGGCAATTTCGTGCTTCATTGCGGTGGTGTGACAGTCGTGGAGAACTTGAAGTTGTAAGAAGCAGTCATCTCTCTCCGATGTTGCTCTTCTCGGACCTGTTCCTCGTCTCCTTGCAAAGCCTCCAGTTCCCCTGTACCTTCGTACGGTTCTGGAAGTCGTGGAAGGTGTAGTCCTCAACACTTCTGCAACGTGATGCATGCTGCGACCATCTTCGCCAAAGCAACAGCTTTTGCAGCTTGTTCAGGGCTTAAGGGCATGTTTGCTCCAGAAAGCTAATTACGACAAGCACAGATAGATCCTTCAAACACATGTGATTGAGAAGGGAACAATTCAAAGTACAACAATAAGCGCTATAAGAGCGGTAACACATTATTGGCTCACATTCAGTGATGTGTTTTCCAGATTGCACGGGGAAAAAACAATTGAGGCTGGTGCAATCAACAATCGACACCTCATTGTTTGCTCGCGAAACAACGCCAATATCGTACCCCATCTAAAAAAATAGGTTTAAGTGCTTCACTTTGATTGAATAGATAATTACACAATAATTACACATCATTTATTATGTGTTGCGTTTTTGGTGCCGGTCAGTGTATCTTTTTTAGTGTGCATTTTATTTTGCTTGTATTATGTGTGAATGTTGAATTTTATGCCAGGGATGTGTCTATATTAGTGGCAACCATTAATTACAATGGATACAAAAAATATATCTCTATCAAACATATACAGTGCCTCATTGTAGTCCCCAGCAATGTTTAGAACTCATCACCAGCAATATGGAAGCCATAGTATTCCAGGTACAGTGTCTGTTATCTAGATGGTGCGATTGGAGCAGTCTTAAGTCTGCAGAACTTCAGGAACAGTTGGAATTGAATCCCACAAAGCAGCTCCTTCATCTTCAATAACCTATCAAAATCACACAGTATGTGGACGCAATACTACTACATCAATCAAATTTTACTTCCGTACAATATCCTTTCTTGGTTCAGGTTACACAATAAAATATTTTTCTAATTTCATTGATATCTAAATAGCATGTGACTACAATGTTGATGGCGATTTAATCTGAGAAATAAATAAAAATGGTGCCTGAAGAGTTTGCAGTCCCATCAAGCATATAAATCCGTCATGGTTTATGACGTCCGCAAGCATTGTCCTGCAATAGGATGGGAGGCATCTGCAGAAAATGTAGTTTGCTTCTTGTAAAAAGTAGGTCACACTTGATGTTTCAAAAATGAACAGTAATACTGCACGTTAATGACCTGTCCTTGGGGTACGGTATGATTTAGGACAACGTCATCAATTTTGTATACCAGAATCACCATTACCTTGACATTGTTGGGGCTCTGATTCATGTTTGACTTTCATGGGGATCCATAAAGATGCCATTCATTTGATTGGCATTTCAGTTTGGGCTCGTACGATTGGACCCTTGTCTCATTCATCGTGATGATATAATGTGGGAAGGCCTCTCCTTCGCAATTGTAGAGTTCCCAGTTGGTTTGTGCAGCATTGTATCGTTGCCATTTCTGGTATTCCCTAAAATGGTATGGATCCCATCGCTATGCAAATTTCTTTCTTTCAAAATATGAAACACTGGCTTAGATGCTATGTCTTACCCTTGGGTTAACTCACGAGCCATATGTGCAGTATCCTTTCTCAGTAACCCACCAACAAGCTGCATGTCCTCGTCATTAATACCAAGGCGATCCGGCTGAGTCACGTTAGTCACATGCTGTCGTCCATCATTGAGGGCTTTGACCAAATGACCGTGGTTTTATAAGGCAATTGAATCCCCACACACCTCACGAAGACCTTCATGTCACTGTTATAGTGTGTCCTTTGGGCTTATTTAATTTTTATCCAGCTATACCGTTCCGATTTCAAGAACATTCTATCCGTTCGACTGGTCCTTCTCACATGATACTATTTTTCGTACCACACCGGATGTTCAGAGCATTTGAATGGACCAGCTTAATATATATGTACTGAGTCTGCCGGAAAAATGTATACACTCTTTGTCAGACGATATCGGAATATGGACATTGTCAACTGTTATCATTGTTTTTAAATGTTGTAGTATGGTCTATCGCTCAACAGATGTCGGTACTGGGCAAACAAAATGGCTGGAGCACGCTTGACATTCGAGCAGCGAAAGTACATTCTGAAGTGGTTTGTCAGGTATGATAATGCCGTTGAAGTGCAACGTCAGTGGAGGAGGGAGTTTGAAACAGAACCCTCAACACACCTAACAATTAAACGCACTACTGGGAAGTTTGAGACACATGGAACGATTTGTGATATTCACAAAGGAAGATCAGGAAGAACACGTACAGCTACTAGGGGTTAATGTCAGGCATGGACTGTCGTCGAGGGGCTTACTAGGACCCTTTTTCTTTGATGGTACTGTCAATGGAGCAGTGTACTTGGGAATGTTACGCACATTAATTTTACCAGCTGTGCGTGCGCTTTATGGAGCCGATGATGAGGTCTTCTACCAACAGGATGGGGCATCACCACACTACCATGTAGCAGTACGAGCTTTCCTGGATGACAATCTGCCGGGACATTGGATTGGACGAAGAGGGCCCATTGAGTTCCCCCCACGATCACCAGATCTTACCCCTATGGACTTTTACTTGTGGGGAACTGTGAAAAATCAAGTCTATCGACGAAAGCCGCGTACGCTGGAGGCCCTTCGCCAGGAGATTACAGTGGCATGTGCAGCGGTCCCTATTCAAACATTGACGGATGTAGTTGCAGCGACCGCTCGTCGTTCTGCCATGTGTCTGGCAGCCAACGGTGAATATTTTGAACATCTCATGTAACCATATGTTTAACTGAAGACAGTACTATATGTGTAATCAAAATTTAAATGTAGAAGAAACACAGAATCAATAGTTTTTGTTCCATAAGGAGTGTATAAATTTTTCTGACGGACTCTGTATACTCGAGTAACACTGATTTGGTTTCCTGGTGTATATGCAACAGTGTTGCCACTAATAAAGAAATGACCCTTGTACATTTGTATATTTAGTAGATAATGAATGGGAGTTCTATCTTAAGTAAGGAAATATTAGTCTTTGAATGTGTTCGTATGGATTAGTAGATAATAGAATCTTGATAATTTATTTCCATATATCTGTACATCATGATTTATATTATGAAGGTTCCATCTGATTGAATTGTTTTGGAAAACAGTCTTCCTTTTGCGTTTCACTCTTGTCAATAAAACAAAGATGTTTACTTTTCATGGAGGGCTTTGCCAAGAATTTGATACTGCTATGTATATTAGATAATTGAAATTGCTATCTGTGTTTTATCACGTTACAACTGTAACGAGATTTCTTGCATATATGTGTTATAGCTTCCCTCTATGTGATAATGATAGCTGATTTCTCTTCTGAGCCCAAGGAGGATCAGATATTCTCCAAGATGATTTCTCAGAATTGTGCATAATTTTTGCCTCATTTTGTGCGTGAAATACATTTTAAAACGGGCCTCATATTTTATTCTGTATTTTCTTTTTAAATATTATTTGAAATGTTGATTAGGTTTTTTGTCAGTTATTTTCATTAAATTTATATGTAAAACAGTATATACATAATGGCAATTTATTAAAATACTTTGAGAGAGTAAGATTTGAAACTGAGACTGCTGATGATAGTCTAACCTGTCTCCTGCATTTAGGGCTGGCACACTTAATGCTTAGCATGAGACAAGATTACTTCCAAACCATTTAGATGAAAATGTACAGCAGAGTGATCTGTCTGTAGACCATGGACTGTTGTGGCATAGACGGATACATAACTGCTTGGAATCCAACCGAGTCAGGTTTGAGTCCTGACGGTGGCCTCATTTTCAGGTGTTGCTTTCCAGATGTGGCCGCTTCAAGTGGAGCTGCTCTGTAGTAGCTTTTATGAATCTATTTAAATAGTTGTTTAATTTTTAAAGGTAGTCAAGCTTGCTCTTACTTTTCAGAACATGGTCTTCTTTTGTTTCATTAATGTTATGATATAACAATTTATGTCGTATAAACTGTTTTGCCTTCCAGTGTTAAGTCTGCAAGCTTCTGAGAGAATACTTGGCACCTCCACGATCCTCTATTTCACTTAGCAATTGAAGTCTCTTCTGCATCTACCCCTCAAAATCATTATATACTGAATCTATAACCTCCACCGTTCTTCTTTTACCGATAACAGCGAAGTCCATTAGTCTTGTATATGATCTCTTCTTGTGCATATGCACCACGTGGCCTTAACTCTCCAAGTTGATCCAAAGTCTAGTTTCATCTATGGTGAAATATGAACTTTGGTAGGTTAGTTATTGTTGTCATGTGCCTCTAATATGAACTTTCATGACTACCTTAATCCATATTAATGTTTTGGGATTGTATTGTCATTGTAAATTAATTTTAAACTAACCAACATTTCTATCTGACTTGTCAGATCTTTCTCAAGACTATTACTATTGTTACAATAAAGAATGATGGTGGCGGCACATCACTTCCATAGAGTATCTCATTTAAGATAGGATGGTCATGTTGAAACACAGTACATTACTCCTTGATCTCCTGAGTTGAAGATTATTTTATCTTACTTTAGTGGTCAGTCACAATCTGCTTAGCTTATACCCATATTGTTTTATTGAAATTATTTGTATATTTTATAATTTCTATCCCTTGAATGAACCTTGGTGTTTCTCCTTTAATCAAAGGGGATTCATAGGTCATTTTGTGTTTGGCTGCAGTAAACTTCTCTGCCTGGCATGGACAAGTGCATATGATGGTCATGAGCCCTACATGTCTAGCCAACATGCACAGATGCGCAAGAACATAAAATCATTTACACGGAGTGCTCACAATGACCATTACCTTTGGCATGAATGACAACCTGGACACATAATGGCAGTGATTCTACTAGGTCATGGCATATATCTATTAGGATCTGACACCATACAAGTCATCTATCTCCTAATCTGTCAATAAGATTCACTTTTTTCACATTTCTAAAGCACTCAATCGATTGTGTTTTTGGTTACTTCAAATATGCTCCTTAAACATGGAAGAAGCTCTTTCTGAAGCAAGACAACAGCACAGATTGGTTTGGAGCTTAGAAACAGGATAATCAACGGTCAAAAATGATCCCTATTGGCAGATGTCATCATCATTGGCTTTAACTCGAATCCGAGTATAAATCTTCTTCCTTCAGTCCAGTTTGTGGATGTGTTTACGGTGACTAAAGAGTCCAATACTGGCATGGAACAAGCGACCACACAAGTCACATAGTATTGCTGGAGGAGGACGTGGTTGGGCTGCTCGAAGTTTCCTAGCTTGACGCTTGGCCTCTTCATGTGTGCGTCAATCCCTTTCAAACGTCTTTACAGTATCCGAGATGGTACGGCGCCAAGTTGAGCGGTCTTCAGCCAGCATGTCCCAGGTTTGTGAATCAAGACCTGTCAATTTCAGGGTCTGCTTAAATTGGTCCGTGTAGCGCCTCTTACTGTCGGGGAAATAAGTATAGATACTCGAGTTTAGAGGTCAATAAAACCTTTACCCTTAGTCTTACATAAGAACAACCTACACCAAAAGTTTCCTTGTTTTATTTTTCGTTTAACGATATAGAGTAAATATTTGCATTGTATCTCGTTAAAATTTTATAGCAGATTGAACAAAAAAAGTACCGGTTTTTCTTACCAAGTTCACGGAGCGCTCACTTAGAAGGATCATTACGTTAAAAGTATTGATCGGATCGTAACGAAACTCTAATACGTCTTAAAGGAACTTATTGTTAACGCGTATATGAAGTTTTAATCTGATCTGACGTTTCTTTAAGTAGTTGTTGTGAATTTTGTAAAACATCTTTTTCTCGGGCCTGGGTGGTCATAGCAGTATGAAATATGGCTTGTTATGAGGCTCATAGCAATGCAAGGCTTAACGTAAAACTACATTTTATCTACTTTTGATAATTGCTTTTATATCGATTGATATTTAATTGGGTGGTTATGTGAGAAGAATGCATCGTAGCAAGCGACGGGAATAATGCGCTCGGTCGAGGAAACTCTTGCGACGTTGCCCTGTGAAACATAATACGCGCGCGTTCCAAGCCGTAAGGTCTGTGAATTTCTGTTGTTGTATTGTAATTTGTGTTAGGCCGGTATTACACTGCTAAAGAAATGTGTCAAATAAATTTTATCAAATATTTTATAAAACTGAACTTTTATCAAAGTTATACAAAGCAATTATCACACCATTAGACTACATCAAATATTTTATCATAATTCAGCAAAATGGATGGACAGTTCCGTGTTCACTTAACTATATTATCGTAGTTGAAATTCTGTGGTGGCAATACCGGTATATAAAAGAAACGGAAAGATAAAGTGAATGTCAATGGGTTAAACCATGGGTCGCTCACGTGACAAGGAAGATATTATTTTATACGAGTAAAATCTTGGTGAAGGAGCTGCAGTACGAGGACTTGAAAAATGACATTAATTAAAATAAATTAAAAACCATACGTGAAATTGACGAATTATAATACAAAAATTATAATATATATTCGCCTCCGTGGTGTAGTGGTCAGAGTGCTTAGCTGCCACCCCGGGGTCCGTGGTTCGATTCCCGGCTCTGCCACGAAATTTGAAAATTGGTATGAGGATTGGAACGGGGTCAACTCAGCCTCGAGTGCTCCAAATGAGTAGAGGGGGGTTCGATTCCCACCTCAGCCATCCTTGAAGTGGTTTACGTGGTTTCCCACTTCGTCTCCAGGCAAATGCCGGGATGATAACCTAACGTAAGGCCACGGCCGCCTCATTCCCTCTTCCTTGCCTATCCCTCCCAATCTTCCCATCCCTCATAAGGTCCCTGTTCGCTTTGCAGGTGAGGCCGCCTGGGCAGCGTGCTGGTTACACACCCCAGTTGTATACCCGATCCCGAAGTTTCAAAATGGAGGCGGTAAATGTGGGATCCATCGCTGAGTCCGAGGGAATAGCCAACCCTGGAAGGTAATACGATTGAGAAAAAAATAAAATAAAAATAAAATACACTATCATTCACGTCTATTTAACTTAACTATTTAATTCTTCTTTATATCCTGAAATATGCGTCCCTTATGTACAGCGCTAATAGCCTCTTTGCTAATTTTGCCTACAAGTTATAGAAACGTGTCTTATATTTCATTTCCGCAAGAAGTTAAACATTTCCCAACACCTTTTTTAATGAGGGCTTTGGACCTCCATTGGCAGGTTTAAAAATGGTGTGTCAGCTGAAAAGCTATTATTATAAGATTAATTGTTTGAAGTAATTTACACTTTGAGATTATAAGATTATAAAACTGCTCCCTTATTAACTGTCTGAAAAATCACTGCCCGATGAATCAGATGAACTGTCATTTAAGTTTATAACAAGTGGCTCAACAACGGGGACGTCTTCTGTTAGCCAATCCTTTTCCCAGTAAATGTTTCTCTATTTTTTTTTTTTTTGGTGTGTTCGATGCATTTTTTCCATAGCTCCGGTGTTAACAGACCTCGAGGCTTCTTTACAGAGATCTTGCATCACCTCCATTGATCTTCCTCTCTCCGCCTGGTTACTCATATTCACTTTAGCTATTTTATTTTTCTCGTAGGACCAAGCCAGCTCTATGGGGTTGAGCTCACAATGAGCAACTGGCAACCAGACGAGCTCGACGTCAGGATGAACATTCTTGATTATCTGTTCCAGCTTCTTTTTAGGTGCCCTGAAGTGAGGTTTGGCGTGAACAATTAGCTCTGCTTTCGTCATACTTTCATACTTTTGGATTCTGGGAGGAAGAGGAATATCTTTAATTGCAGCGGCACATCTCTTCACCGTGGCTATCGACCTTCCCATACACTTGGATACTACAGTATTTGCTAAACCCTCTTATCATTATTGCTTTCTCTCTCGCATCTAAAAAAAACATATTGCACTTATAATCATGGCAAATTCTCCCTCCGTTAACTGCGGATTAGCTGGCATCGTGATCGATGTGCAAACAATAGATAATACAGACAGTGATAGTTGCTGCTTGTTGCTAATGACTCAACGAAGAACAAAGGTCAGAGTTTGGTGTGCGTAGGAACGAGCGCGCAGCAACTGGCAACATTGCCAGGCTGCTGCGGTACTATCGCCGCCCTCAATGGTCCGATTAAATATCAATCCATATAAAATCGATAATCACATGTAGATAAAATGTAGTTTCACTTTAAGCCTTGCATTGCTATGAGCCTCATAACAAGCCATATTTCATACTGCTATGACCACCCAGGCCCGAGAAAAAGTTGTTTTACAAAATTCACAACAACTATTTTAAGAAACGTCAGATCAGATTAAAACTTCATATACGCGTTAACAATAAGTTCCTTTAAGAGGTATTAAAGTTTCGTTACGATCAGATCAATACTTTTAACGTAATGATCTTTCTAAGTGAGCGCTCCGTAAACTTGGTAAGAAAAACCGGTACTTTTTTGTTCAATCTGCTATAAAATTTTAACGAGATACAATGCAAATATTTACTCTATATCGTTAAACGACAAATAAAACAAGGAATATTTTGGTGTAGGTTGTTCTTATGTAAGACTAAGGGTAAAGGTTTTATTGACCTCTAAACTCGAGTATCTATACTTATTTCCCTGACAGTAGGACCTCCATGAGGTCTGGTACCATAGCATAGCTCACCATATAGCATTTGGTGGCAGATGAGATAGGAATACAACTTGAAACTTGTTCCACATAGTCAATACAGTACCTTGTTTATTATATAGTTTATCTTAGGTACATGTTTTGGGAAAAATCTAGTTTCCCTTCTTCAGCCTCTCTCTATTACTAACACAACATTATGAAACACATAATATTCATCAAAAAATGTATGAAAACACTATGTACAAAGTCACATTAGTCATTAAATGAGAAGTGACTTACTGGTTTAAATGATGCATTTTATAGACTACATTTGAGTCTTGTGAGAAGATTTCTTTTACAATTGAAATGTTATCTAATTATAGGATCCCATTTGACATTAAGTTAATTTGTTAAAATTTTAAAATTTTTGTGCTAAGTTATATGAATAAAATTTGCTAATACATGCTCGTAATAGTCTCCTGTCTTAAATAGTAATTTCTTGGATTAGAATTGTCATGATGTTTTCATAGTGTAACACGAAGTTTAGAAAATACTCTTATTCTTCATGTTGAGCATTTAAATGGTAAATCATGCTGTGAATCATTGTTTATTAGGCTTATCATAGGTGTGAACAGTTTTTCCCCATTAGAAAAGGGAAGAAATCTTCTCACAAGACTCACATGTAGGCAATGAAATGCACCGTATCATGTAGACCAATATGTCACTTCGTATTTAATATGACAAATATGACTATGTTTATAGTGTTTTCATATATTTTTTGATGAATGTTATGTGCTTTATAATGTGTTAGTAATAGAGAGAGGCTGAAGAAGGGAACCTAGTGTTTTCCCAATACGAGTACATGTACCTCAGATAAACCGTATAATAAACAAGGTATTGACCGAGCTGTTCCTGCCGTCACCCTGTTGGAAGTGTCTGCTCCGAGACGGAACAGTGTTAAGGAGGGGGCAGTGTAACGTGCACCAGGTCTGCGCGATTCGTGCAATTGCTATCAGCCGCCACCCCTTTCTCCAGGTGTCAAGTGGGCGGGATGTCTGGGGAGCGCCGGGCAGCCAATCCAGCCAGGGCTAAGTAGGGTAGCCCCTCCCAAGGCCACCCCAATACAATAGATCTACGAGTCAGGAAGATCATTGGCGTGCGGGCTACTTCTCAAAGTTTCCTCTCAAGATTGGCAGTATTTTCCATGATATTCCTTTCCAGAATTTTGGAGTTTTCTGCTATCTTCTTTTCTAAATTTTCCGCATTGTCCGCCATTTTCTTTGCCAAATTTCCCGAATTTTCTGTCATTTTCTTTTCCAAATTTTTCAAATTTCCCAAATTTTCTGTCATTTTTTTTTTCTCCAAAATTTCCACCATCTGACCTATGCCATCAGTCCCGCAAGGAAGCTCAAAAAGGAATATATCTGGGACTAGGTGGAAGGAATTTGAAGGTTTATTCATATCTTATTAAGAGTCAATATGGACCAAAATGAATTGAATGATTCCCACAAGATGTAGATGAACGAATATAATATTATATTTTAACTATTGTGACTTAGCTAACGTACTTAGGAATTCCAGAGTTTTGTCCTGATGGGATCTTATAATGTGCAGGGTAAATCTACTGATATGGGTGTGTCTCTTTTAAATACTCTTAAATGCCAACTGACTATGCTAGTATTTGATCCTGCACTTAGGCACACCAGGCGAGAAGTTTATGGCAGTGCCAAACACCCTTTTAGATGTAGATGAAAAGTATGCTATCTTGAACTTGATTTCTCAAAATAATCATCACCTCAAAATAGAAGCTAGAAAATGACAAAATATGCAAATATGCATAAATCTTTCCTGGTGTACATATGAATGCCATTCGACATGTATTGTCTATGGGCCAGGAGAAGACGGCTGTGTTTGAAGTGCAGAGGTGTTCCCACGTACCATGCATTCCAAGAACATCGAGTTGGTCACTAACTGCTCCACTATCTTTGTGCTCAGTGCTCCGCTAATAAATAAACACAAAGCCTTGTGAGAATGTCGACAATAGGAAGGAAACCATACAGTGGAACTCCAATTATCCGAACCCGCTTTCAGAATAAAAAATTAAGACGGAAACTTATTAAGATTCGCAAAATAATGATTATGTCTATGCGCGCTATTGTCCTTCTCGCGACTTGGCTGCCCGAAAACGGATCAAGACGGTCCAACAGCTTACTTTGACCGAGATGTTTAGCAAACAATGACTTTCATTTACTACTATTGTACAGCACTTGTAAGTACGCACGCTATATAACTCGTCTTTTCATTTAATTACATAATTAACCCCTCGAGCCAGTGCACCGTACACTGTAGGTCCGCTGTACTCTACTCGTTCAGACTGTTCAACGTACCACAAACGGCTGGTGCAGGTGGAAGTTAGATTGCGTATTACACATGAAACTCTGCTGCTTCGCTGGATCTTTTTTCACGTTATGAACCGAGATGTTTGTACTTTCATGCCATCTCTGTTTCATAATTAGAACTATACGAAATTTATCAGGGAAGAACATGAAACACACTCTATTGAGTTTCAAGTTAGTTGCTTTGGAAGGTACCATATCCTTTCCTGTCATCTCGAGAATGTTTTGTGAACTATATCTAACTTGAAAGTTCTTGCCACTTATGGGAAGCACCGAAAGCAAATACTTCGCAGATAATGTTTCGCTTCGCAGACGAATTGCCGGGCTGTCTCATTCTCTTACGGGTGCAGAGATTATTGGTTTGATATATGACAGTAGTGGAAGTGATGTATAGGGAAGCAATATTTTCGGTAGGGATACGGAGAGTGACTATGCACAGCATGATATTGGAGAAGTGGCAGACAGCGCAGATGAAGAAATTGCTTCAGTAGTAATAACATCGACCGCTGTTCAGTGGTTGTGGCGAGAGGTAGATTTCGTCATGAGTACACAAAAGATCCCCTTCACTGGTATGCCGGGTACAAGAAAGCATTTTACGTCTGTTTTTTTGCTGTTTTTCGATGACAAGGTGATTGAACTAATTGTCTAAGAAACAAATATGTACGCGGCAGAATGTATAGGTAGTCCGCTGGGAAGTGGGGGCCAGTGACAGGGGACAACATTTAAGTGTTCTTGGGGCTTGTAATGTTCATGGGACTAATGCAGAAACCTACCCTAAAGAGCTATTTATTCAGGGATGAATTTTTAAGAACCCCTATATTCCCTCAAACAATGCCAAGGGACAGGTTTGAACTCATATTCCGATAATTACATTTTGTTGACAATTGTATACGGGATACATACACGGGGCAATAGACTCAGTCATGGGTCCGTATTGATTGACAATCAAGTATAATAAAATCGGGGTATCCGCCTGATCAATACACAAAATTTATATATGGGTCTATATTAAAACCATTTGGTACATGTTTCGGGGCCTATTTGATGGTCCCTTCATCAGCCAATAACATACAGATTATCAGTATAATCATAGGATACATTGATAAAAGGTAAAACTAACATGTAAAAAGAATGGATGAAAATGGAACATAATCATGAAAAGATGATGTGGTGATATAAACACTTGACTGACAAAATTACAGAGACATTTAAAATGTTAACAGGCGACATATGAAAAAACACTTTCTGAGTGGACTGATCTATACATGTCTTCAAGTTTTTAAGAAATTCCCCTTGCTTCTGTTCTCAAGAGGCTCAGTTTAACTTGGCCTGTTTCGATCCTCGTCATAGGCGAAATAGTAATCTTCGAACTAAGAACAATCCTCCATTTAATAGGAGCCACAAGACAGCCAGGTCCAGTAGGATTGGTTTGGTAACAACATATTCAACGATTTACATGGAATGAACTTTTGCTTTTAGACACGATACCCTGCTGGTATTTCTTCATATGGACACACGAAAGATTTGTCTTGACAAGCACTTAAAGTGCCCCCTTTTAAAATGTTGTTTTAAAGTGTTTTTTCATATGTCGCCTGTTAACATTTTTAAATGTCTCTGTAATTTTGTCACAGTCAAGTGTTTTTATCACCACATCATCTTTCCATGATTATGTTCCATTTTCATCCATTCTTTTTACATGTTAGTTTTACCTTTTATCAATGTATCCTATGATTATACTGATAATCTGTATGTTATTGGCTGATGAAGGGGCCATCATAATAGGCCCTGAAACATGTACCAAATGGTTTTAATATAGACCCATATATAAATTTTGTGTATTGATCAGGCGGATACCCCGATTTTATTATACTTTTCATATACGGGGCCTAAAAAGCTTTTCAAAATTCAGCTCATCCTGGAAATTATACCCGAAAATTATGTATATACTGTATGTAGATTGAGTATTATCATGTAAATACCTTGCTTTGTAAATATACCAGAAACAAATTCCAAAAGTTGAACTTATCAAATTATTATATTTTTGTAAATATTGCGTGTGATCATGGACTACCCTGAAAATCAGTCGTCGCATATATTACCGAGAAACATTGGACATTATCTCGGTAAGTAATTCTAAAATTCTCATTATGTTACGTTTCGTAGATTTAACATTATTAATTTTTTAACTTGTTGGTGTCAAAACCTCTGCTGAGCTTCAATTTAAATACCTCCGTGAAGTGAACACATCCGGATTAAATAGCCGGCCTGAGGGGTTAAGAAGGCATACAGTACCAAAAATAAGCTCTTTTTCTTTAAAATACATATGTATACCATGTATGTAAATCCAATTATCCGAATGGAGTCTGTCCCAATTGATTTGGATAATTTGAGTTCTACTGTACATACTTATGGCTGGATAAACAACAAACACCATGCTGGAGGTAGCAGCATCTAACTGCCGATATATTTAAGTCGGGAATAGATAGGCCACTCATGCATACAGCCGAAATCCCCGCTCCTCATCACAGCGCGTTGAACTGACTTGTCGTGGCGCGCAGATAATAGTTAACATACCAGCTGTATGTAGCCGGCAGCAGGCAGTTAATCCCAAGTTTTTGTTACCCTAATTTTATTCATACTGCAGAAGCCAACTTTCCATGGCTACAGAAGAAAAAATCTTATATCTACATACCTATGTTTCATTATATGAGGGATGTTCAAATGAGAAGGTACGAAACGATACTGTGGGTGCATTTTATTCATCATTCAAAAGTAATCACCACAGACCTGTGCACAGGTGTCCCATTTCTTCACTAGCCACAGGATTCCCTCTTCCCAGTAGTCCTGTGGTTGTGACAGGAGCCAATCCTGTACAGTGTCATTTAGTTCATCGTCCGATTGGAAAAGTTTTCCCTTGAGATGCTTTTTAACGGACCAAACAGAAGGAACCCGCAGGGTGACTAGTCATGAATGTATGGGGGGATGCTCAAGTTGCTCCCACTTGAACGTAGTCATTACACCTTGTGTGACGTTAGAGACGTGTGGGCGAGCGTTATCATGGAGCAGAATAACTCCCTTCGTGAGCAGTCCAGGCCGATCTTGATGGACTCGCATTGGCTATGGAGTGTCGCACAATACACGTCACTGTTAATGGTTCGTCCGTGCTCTAGGAATCCGATAAGGGGGGAACCTTGGATGTTGAAATAGACAGTTAGCATCACCTTGCCTGCTGAGGGCACAGCTTTGAATTTTTTAGTAGGAGGTGATGACGCATGCTTCCATTGCAGGCTGTCCCTCTTTGTCTCTGGCTCGTAGTGATGGCACCAGCTTTCGTCACCGGCGACGGTCCAAAACAGGTGTTCGCATTGCCAACCCCATACATAGTTCCTTTTGAGGTTCCCTGAGTTGCTTTGGAACCCACTGGGTGCACACTTTCCGGTAACCTAACCTGTCATGCACAATTGTCCACACTGTCCCAACACTGACCCCCACAGTGTTTGCCAACATTTGCATGGTGACACTCCTATCACTTCTCACCAGGTCGTTCACTTTGGCGAAGCTTTCGGCCTGATTACCGTGTTTGCCTGGCCTGGTCTCGGATCACCACTCAAACACTACCGGCCTTCACAATAACGGTCACTCCACTTTTTCACTGTTTTGGCGGATACGCAGTCTTCTCCGTATACAGCCACCGTCCGGCGATAGATATCGGCTGGTTTGGATCCTTCTTCGGTCAGAAATCTGATGACACCTCACTACTCCTCACTTGTCGAATTGTGGAATGTGAACGCCATGACTGCTGCTGCTTTAACTTCAACTGGATGGGACGGAACGTCCAACTGTCGGCTTGTCTTCTGCGTCGTGTGTGTGCGCCGACGCATGCGCAGTACCACGCCGGACTCTACATCTAGATGTCGGCCTACGTTATTCCAAAGCGGCATATTCAAATATCAACCGGTTTAGGTTTTACAACGATTCGTACCTTTTCATTTGAACACCCCTTGTAAATTCTCATGGGAATCCAAATGCAGTTGATGTTGTTTGAACACCCCTTGTAAATTCTCATGGGAATCCAAATGCAGTTGACGTTGCTCTTGGTTTTCCCACATTGTATGTTCAGAACTGGATTTGAACCATTCCCCTTTGGTACTGCACCAGTATTATCATGAGGATGTACTCGTCGAAATCCGAAGAACAGCTGGATCGTAGAATCTTCAAGGTCCCCGGCTAGAAAAACCTGTAAATTTTACCGACAAATACTACATGATGGGAGCACATAATTTCGACTGTGTTATGGACTACTCTACTGGGTAAAACAATCCAACTACTCAGAGGAGAGTGAGGAACTTACGATTCTCGGGGGCAAAGGGATGGAAAAGGGGTAGCTAATCCGACACCGATCTCCATAACACAATCTTACTTTAGCTAATATAAATCACAACGTATCCAGTTCTATAAAATCAAACTAGGATGAATGCAACAATAAAAACAAAAAACACACCCTAAAAGAAACATTCTAACCGAAAATAAAATAAACTGAAGTCTCTTACTTTGAAGAATAAAAATAAATATTATCTACTCGATAGTTTCTCGCCGTATTAGAGTGTCAAAAATACCGTACTTAAAATTCCTAAATATCTTAATAGATCGACTTCACTAAATTCTGAACAAGTAATCTTTACTCTATACATGTATAACACTCTTAACATCCCTATCTACTTTCTAATAATATCTATTTACATAATCGACCTTCAATCAGCTGTTTCTGATCCTCACTTGACTATATACATTTTTTACACTATCTACAACGTTTCTTTTCGGTTATTAAACCAATCTTCACTTCATAAAGTGTTCCTTTACACTTTCCTCATAGTACTTGAGCTTAAAATATTTAACATCATTACCAATCGTGAGCAATTTTTCCGAGACTTTCCATTCCAATAAGGCAAATATAGCCATGCAATAAAGCCAAGCTCATATGTAACTTGTCGTAAATCATGATAAATGGTTAATAGAATTCATAAATAAGTATATTACATCCACCTCACTTACTTTTCCGCCTACTCTTAATACCTTTTAAACATTGACTGTACAGTACCTTCGAAATATTTAAGAAGAATAATGTTTGTATCGATGCCTTGACTAATTTTGTAACCTTTTCACTTTCGAATTCTTAATTTCACCACATAATATAGTAGATTTTCTTGAGAATATTCTAAAGTCCAATTGCTGTTCATGTGCACTTATTATGTTTATAGCATAACTCTTCACTATGTTAACAGAATTTGCGTCCGTTCTGTTGAAATGTATGACGGACTCTACACTACGAACTCCAAGTTAGCGTCGTTTTACATTCCGCGCGAAGTTCTTTTCGGGTGATCACAAAATCAATTACGCCGATCGTACTGCACATCCAGTTACTAAGTTCCAAATATGGTAATATTCCTTCTTAAAAACTGCGTTTTCTGGTGCACAACAGTATCTTCCCATTACTCGGAATGTAATTATATTTCTAAAACAATTACACCATGATATGTCCTTTACTGATTGGCTACAGTAGATCACGTGGTTAATCTCTCCCACATTAACTTTTAGCTTGGCACATGTCGCGGAGCGTGAGTTGACTCGGCACGAGGCTTGACCATTGCAAACACCTCCCCCCTTTCTCTGTCGGAAAGTTCTGTGATAACTAGTTTCGGCTCGCTCCTTTGCAAGTAACTCGCCTGTCTCTCTGCAGCTATCCCCCTTGCTAACTTGTGTCAAAACAGGTTCTTGGTCAACTTCCAGCCCTTGATTTATATGTGTTAAATTTGCATACAGTATAAAATCTTGAAACCTTTGAAAGCGGACAGCAAAATTCGGGGTCAGTACCAAAGGATTGAGGCATGTAAGGTCGTGCTAAATCGCTGGTAACAAGGATGTGACTGGTTCCAGACTAGTTCTGAACATAGTGTGTGTGCATATAAAGGGACCAATTACACCATTTACAGATTGTTAGCTCCTGCATTTAGGAAGTTAATACGTAACATTTCACATTTATACAGGGTCTTTCATATAAAGTAAGAACGGCAAGCGGCAGTTTTATTATCCGCTGCTGCAGTGGCCTTGGCCGAGCTGTGGCGCACCGTGGTCCTCTTCTTTAAGAGTGTGTACAATCCTGTATGAAATCTTACCTTAAAAAATATGCTGGAAGTGTCGTCCTTTCTGGGTTATACAGGCATTGTATCTGGTAACCACATTCTGGCTTACACGAGTGAGTTCTGCCACTGTAATGTTTCCTTTCTGTTCCTCCAATGTGTGAGGATTTGTTAAAATTTGTTAAAATAAGTTTTACATACAAAAATACGATGTTGCACTGATAACTGTCTCACCATGTTAGCAGCTGAGGTTCAGACTGGCGACTGAACACCTGCACGCTTATTGCAAAGTCAAGAATGTACTATGCAGCAGAGGGCCACAGCACGCCACAAGCTCGGCCAAGGCCACCGCAGCAGATAAAAAAAACTGCCGCTTGCCGTTCTTACTTTATATGAAAGACCGACCCTGTACTTTTCATTTTCACTTGACCATATTCATTTTTTTTCCTGGGGTCCTGTTCAAATTCCTATAGAGTAGAACTCCATTATTATCCGAATCAATTGGGACCAGACTCCATTGGGATAATCAAAAATTCGGATAATTGGATTTACATATATGGTATACATTCATATGTATTTTAAAGAAAAAGAACTTATTTTTGGTACTGTATGATTTTTTAATTATGTAATTAAATGAAAAAGCAACACTTTTACATGTTATATAGCGTTTGTACTTCCAAGTGCAGTACAAGAGTAGTAAATGAAAGTCATTGTTTCCTGAACATCTCGGTCAAGGTAAGCTCACCATCCCAATAATGTTCGTGCTGCGTCCACATTAGCTTCATGGAGGGAACGAGAATAGCGCGCGTAGACAGAATCATTACTTTGCAAATCGTAGTACGTTTCCATCTTAATTTTTTTTTCTGAAAGCGGCTTGGATAATCAGCGATTCGGATAATTTGAGTTCTACTGTACTTTGTTCTGTTTCAGTTATGTATTTTTCACACACACTTTTTTTTCTTCAGGCCCCTGAGAAACATAAATGAACTTTACTGTAGGTGTCTTCGGGATTGGAGATTGTTTGTTATCTTGAACCCGATCAGGAAAACCAAGATCCACGGGGCTCCAACACGCTGACGGCACGTCACCCCACAATCGCTAGACCAAATGGCTGGGTAGCAGTTGCTTAGTTGGCCAAGGCCCTTCATGGGCTGTGGTGCCACGGGGTAAATTGATATCTAGAAGAATAAAAGAAATTATAAAATGAGCTAGAAAATAACTTAAATACTATAATTTTGAATGTTTGTACTAGTCTTTGACCTACTATTCAATCTACATTTAGTATTGACACAGAAAAATGTAAATAAGCATTTAAACATAGATTAAAGATCAGTAAATATCCAATTTAAATTGGATTATCTCCTAAACTAGAAGCTGGGAACTTGTATCTTTCCATATACATGTACAGACATGGTGCAGGAAATCTGAGATACCTATTACCTGACTATATACAATGGGTAGAAAGATGGATATTTCAGGAAACAATGGTAGGTGACATAATAAAGAAAACAAGTTTTACAAACATGATTACATACCTGCCAACTCTCACGATTTAGGCGGGAGACTCCCGATTTGATACCACTTCTCACGCCCTCCCGCTAACGTATTAAATCTCCCGATTTTTCAAATATCTCACGCGTTAATTTGGACTAAACGTGCGAGATGACAAACTCCAGTCATCCATCGAACAGATCGATTTTACGTGTAGTGTGTTTCGATACTGCAGTTTCGCTTCGTGTCGATAATTTATAGATAATTCTCCATAACTAACTCGTACCGATTAGTTGGATTTAAATACTATGCCTTTTTGTTTGAAATAGTCGATGGTTAATTCAGCGCGTGTTCCTAGAAATTTTCATAATAGTCTGTGGGTGAGAGGTAGTTGTAGGCTGCGGAATATTCTAAGTTATCTGTTTAACACTTGAAATTATTTGTGTATAACTTAGATGTTGTTGGCATTAATATGCCGGTAGGCTATTGTGATTTTTCGATCTGAGTGATTTTGTCGGTTCCTCGGTAATTGGCTAAGAAATATGATCAGACATCGAAGGTCTTCAAAATCTCCCAATTTTTCAGTTTCATAGGTTGGCAGGTATGTGATTATTATTCTAGTGTGTGTTGGAGATAGAGCTGTTGAGATATTGTATGCACATGGGTTATGACACCATCAAATTCTGGACTATTGGGCTGGTTTATAAGAGACATGGGTCAAACAAAGCTAAATACACCAAAAGAATGGTTTGTTCAAATTTTGATTTCTGTTAATAATGTAATGAAATGGCAAGTTGCCCTCAGAAAAACAATTGAAAAACTATACACCATATTAGCACAGAAGTTTGACAAGCACGGTGCTGATTTTTATCATTAGGTTTGAACGTAACATGGGTGTCCTTCAACAACATTTCAACAGCCATGTATCCAGTACAACAGATAGTAATAAGTGTCCCGTATTGGCCCATAATGTTGCTTCTAGATCACCCTGTATACATACACAGCCAGGACTTGCACGCTTTGGTTTCTGAAGAGGTCAGGCAGGCTTTAATTACATCAGAACATTACTCCATCCCTAATGCTTCCTCCAAAGAAAAGGAAAACTCCTTAATAGATCCACTAGTTCCATTTTATATTGTGATTTGTGTTTGTTAATATTATCATTCTATGCTTTGTTCTGTTTATTGCTTTCCTTTTTTCCGCTAGGCAATCTATTTGCTTCTTGTGTATTCCAGCTATCCCAAAAAATACCAGATTCCTGTGTGAACTATTTGTAAGCCAAAAGAAATTTAAAAAGTAACTGCTCATCCTTATATTCCTTTAAGTTACTTGAGTTATTGACGGTGGAGACCCTAAATACTCTCTGCATGTTCTGTGAGCCAACCACATTTCCGCTTTTTCTCATCCTATTCTTTTAGGACCTACCACTTTTATGATTTGCATTATAAAGTGTAAGCTATCCCTAGTATCGCCTACCAGTGAGCACATTCTTTCTTTTTCTTTTTATTTTAGTTGGTCTAATGCATCTGGGGCAGTTAGCAGTGGATAGCGAGCCCAGAACGCAGAAGTTGTCTCGTGTCCGTCTGGTCTCCCCCAAGCCCAAGTCCCACTTGTTCCAGCCCCTCTTGAATGATGGATCTGAGGGTAAATCCAGCCCTCCCATACCCCCTAGTAGGTACAAACAGAAATTTATATTTCTCACAATTGCTGGATTTTATTTTAAAAATTTGATTTATTTTTCTCTTTATTTCTGTATTTGATTTCATTCTTACTTTTTGTAAATTAAAGTACTTAATACTGGGAAATCTGAACCCATCGTATTGTTTTTCGGGAGGACAGAGATGACAAGAGATTAAACTTTTTTAGGATAGGAGAGATTGTGTGTTGACTAATTTTATTTCTTTTTTTCTAGTTTATTAGAGGAGTTCTCGTTTCTCAGATCTCATTAAAGTGCATTCACAGTAGGGCCCTTGCGTGGCTTAAAATATCCATAACTATTGGTTATTTACATACTATACATAAATTAGCCCCTCAATGATCTAGGCCAGTGTGGTCCAACCCGCGGCTCTCGGGCCTGTTCATTTGTGTTGGCCCTTGCCCTTCTTACTTCTCAAAAATGAAAACATTGGGCATGAGTATCGAGAAAAACTGGAAGAAATCCAGTTTTTAAATAATCTTGCTTTTCTGGCAGATTTAACATCCCATCTAAATGCTTTAAACCTGAAACTACGAGGTAGAAAACAAAATACAAAGTTGTTGACATGGCTAAGGAAACGGGTCATTTAGTTCTACGCCTTCCACCTTATCATTGCGAACTAAATCCAATTGAATTAGTATGGAGTCTCGTCAAACATCATGTTAAAATGAACAATTTGAACTTTAAATCCTATGGAGGAGTTGATTCAGGAAGGGTTTAAAAATGTGACAACTGAAAAATGGAAAGACTGTCTCGAGCATGTAAAAATATCGAGTCTGACATGTTTAAAGCCGATGAAATTCAGCAAGACATTGAACCTCGACTCATAAATCTGGGTGTGACAGCTCTTCATCTGATGAAGCTTGCTACGGTGGGTGAGTGGATAGCGTGTCGGTCTACTAACCCCAAGATTGCAGGTTCGTTCCTGGCCGTGATAAGTGATTTTTGAAAGGCGGCAAAAATACGATACGCATGTCATACGATGTTGGCATGTCAAAGAACCCATTTGAATTCAGTAGGCCGTGTTCATAATGGCAAAATTAATCTCGGGAGTTTCCGCCAACACAACGTTCCTCATTTCTCTACTAGAAAGCGCTATGGTGTTCAAGGAGATTAGATATCTAACCTCCTTGACTTTCATAGTGATTCAAGAAACAACGAAATCCGACATGCAAGCTACTCTCTGGTTGCAAATTACAAAGCTTGCACCCGGCACCCGAGGCCATACATTATTATTATTATTATTATTATTATCTGATGAATCAACTGACTGTGATGCCTGTCTGCTGTCATGGAAGGTAAGCCAATGAGGAGTATTTTTTTAATAACGTACTTTAACTGCAATCAAAATTTCACACATATATTCCTTGTACTTTATTTAATTATTTTGATTGATTTCTTTTATGTTACATTCAGCACACATTATAGTTCATTTATTTTTATTTAGTTGTATGCGTTATGTTACTATTGGTATTATCAGGGCTAGATTTGTGACGGTACGCACCAGTACGCCGTACCGAAACCTCTAATCGGGGGAAAAGTCGAATATATAACATAATTTTTGGAACAGGAACGTTAGTTGTAAGTCAAGGTCAACTTGGTCTTTGACCCGGCTGTATTTCAAAGTACGTGGAATCTTGGCTACTTCAGGTACGGCACACCACTCTGGATACTAACAGCAAGGTGAGAGAGAGAGAGGAGGTACATACAACGAAAACTTTTCTAAACTTTGGACAGTTTTTCAAAAGTACAATAGGCTTCCTTTTATAATAAATTTCATAAAACTGTAAAAACAAAATTATAAAACCAGAAATGAAAGATTGTTGGTGAACTTGTGTGCATTTTCCAGCCGAATTTATTCAATTTTTTAAATTACCTAAAAAGAAATACATTGAAATAATGTACATTGTTTGAATGGTAGCCTAGTTGGCCAACATTAAAATTTAATATAGGCCAATGGCTATGGTAAGAAAAATGTTGCTACAGCAGTCTCAATTAAATTTGAAATTGCAATCAAAAATAGATTGCTATTTTGTCCACTGAGTTTTAACGGTGTTCAGAAAAGCGAAAATATCTTTTTTAGAACTCTATATTTCAATATTCCATTAAGCCCCCACCCCCCTCCCACCACCACCACCCGGTAGTCCACAGTAAAATACCGGAACCTCTTTTTTTACAAATCAAGCACTGGGTATTATTATACAGTACGTAATAATTCAACTCTTCGTCACTGTACGATCGCTGAATGTGTGGTAAGTGTACGCGAAACACTCTGTACTGCCTCCTCTCATGGAGTGGCAACCCTGTCGTAACATGCCATAAGACCAATGCTTCATTCTAAACGTTGGATACCTTATAGCAGAGTTTAATATTTAAATAAATGCGTGTTTTGTTTTTTCACAAATGTGTATAAATTGCGTCACATTTAATGTTTTGTCTGTTTTAATATTGATAGTACAATATAATTGGGCTCTCGATAATGTGTTGACTGATTGAAGAGCAACCTACACTTGGGATTTACTAGGCAACACTGAACAATATGGCTTCAAAACTTTCTATGAAGTGATATATGGATTTTTCCAGCACATACTGTATCTGCCTATAACAAGAGCCCTGCGCGGATAAACAAAACGTTATCCACATCCATATGGCTGTTACCCGCATCCGCACGTTTGTTATCCAAATCTACTGGCATTACAATAATACCGTATTTTTAATTAGTTAAAATATTAAAGCAACACATTTAGACATTCGAGGAGAAAGTCGTTCCCCTAGGCCAAGTGTGTCATGTGCTAAGTTTAAAATGAATGTTATACAGCCAGAATTGCAACCCTTTTAAGTTCAGAGTGCTGTTCAAGATTTATTTAGACATCCGTTTAAGAAAATGGTCCAGGAAATGTTGTACAATGGGATTACAGATGAACCAGGAGTATTACTTAACATCATCGTCTTTTTGCTGATGACCCGGTGATATTGACTCAAGATATAGACGATGCCTTTTATATGATGAGGGAATTAATTAAGGATTATCAAATGTGGGGACTAAATATCAATTATAACAAAACGGAATACCTTACATTAGAGAATAATGGTGCTGGGAAGCTACAGATCGGAAATGCAGACATTCAAACAGTCAATAAATTTAAATATTTGGGTTCAATAATATAAGCTGGGGGAACAAGTTCATCTGAAATTGAGAAATGAGTAAGTGAGGCTAGGAGAACAATTGGAACATTAAATTCCGTTTTATGGAGCAGAAACATTTTGAACCAAACTAATTAGCTAATTTCCAGTTCATTGGTACAAAGTATTTTGTTACATGGAGCAGAAACTCAGACATTAAACAGACAGCAAGCAAACATATTATTAGTAACAGAGATGGAATATTGGAGGAGGGCGGAAAGATAGGATAAAATTAGAAATATGAGAATCGGAGAAATTAAGCAGGTAAAATTAAAATGTACTAGAAGTGTTTGAAGAAAGAAGATAACAGTTGTTTGGACATGTGATAAGGATGCAGAATAGTATAATTCCAAATTTAATGTTACAATGGCAAGCTGAAGGCAAACTGAAACAAGGTAAACCAAGAGAACAATGGATGGATGGTGTAAAGACAACCATGGCTACCAGAGGCATAACCGAGGAAGATGCTGAAGAAACAAAATTTGTGGAGTTGAATATTTTTGGTTGAAGGAAAACTATTGTGTAGTAGAATATTCCTAATAAAGTAGAATCATCATCATTATTGCACTCACCAGGTTTACTGCATCTATCTATGGATTGGTGGCAAGGTTCAAAAGAACATAATCTTGGCTCAAGAATGATAACAAAATGTGTGACAACTAACACCAGGGACAAGGAAAGCATGACAGGAAAGTGCAATGTGTTTCACAATGCTGCAATTCTGTTAATGAAAACCAAGCACCATAACCAGATGTACTGTATAATACTGTTCAGAGTGATTACAAAATGTGCTTGTGAGAACTCCTTCCTACGTGAAACAAACTGTTACTTCAGCTAGTGAATACCGTACGTGTTTCCAAAGATGCTGGTGATTCTTTTTTATCCAGAATCACTAGGTCAATTTGGGGTGTATCAAAATTCAAATCATGATGTAGTTCTTCTTTACATACCGTACAGCAGTAGAGTCTCTTCTCCTAGATGGCTTGATAGAATGCATGTAGATGCTAACAAGCCTACAGGTATGGTGTATACCATGGTGTAACTACAATGGTGAGGCGGATCGCTCCCTCTCTCTTGTGCGGATGACGTCACAACGGGGGCATTGCGTTCGGTGACACAGCACGAAGTACATGTATTTGACACGGCTCTGGTCTTAAGTTGAAGGCATAATTAATAAATAAAACTGTATTGTTTTAATCCCTTGGTTGGGGGGGTAGTTTGGGATAAAACACGCTTTGTGTTACTGTGCTAATTTGGAAGGTTGTTCCTAAATGAGAGTAGCTTCCCGTAGCTGGGAAAGCTTACTAGTGTAGTGTGTTGTTTAGTATTTAATCTCTAGGGGATGTTCCTGCAAAGATGCAAGTGTTTATTGGGGGATGGATCTCTAAATTACAGGCTACTGTACTGGCCTGCCAGCTGGGCGGAACAATAAACGTGCAATGTCAGCGGCTCGGTGCTAGGCAGTCGAGTCGCGTGCAGGAAGCACAATGGAGTCTGACCAAGCAATTACTGGCTACTACGGTCACGGACAATCGTGACGAAGGTCAGGCGGGGTATTAGGACGTGAAGAGGAGTGTAATTAGTAAATGCAAGTGTGGTTTACTGACCATGTGTTTATTTGGTCAGTAGATGTAAATTGGTAAGTCCCACTTGGGGAATGTAGACAAGTATACAATTGGTGTGTACAAATTAGGGGTAGGTGTTCACGAAATAAAGGATTCTGAGCACTACTGACTCTCACCTGCTGATGAAACTGGAACAGACGTCGGCTAGGGCCGCTGGCGACGCACACTGTATAACAGATAATGGCTCCAGTTAGGACTCCACTTCTTATACTTTTAGGTGCTGCATGGTCAGCATTACGTCACTGTAGCTGCCCCAGATTGCTGTTGATTTAGATGTTTATGTATGTGTTGCAAGTAGTTGGCTAACCTCCCGAACTGGGTGGCCGCCTCTTGCTGTGTATGGATAATGTTCTGGTCTTATGGTGTTGCCAGTTGGGGTGGTTTTGGTAAAAGATGGGGGGTGGCTCCCAGGTGTTACAGCCCCCCGGGCCTGTACAGTATTATAACACTCAGCACACTTTGTATTGTAAAATCGGATAATTATGTTGGTAATTATGATTGCGCCGTACTTCTAAATAATATTAATAGTCCAATAACGAGATCAACTATTTTCTTACATTGATGAATTTACACATTTTGCGATTCAGTTTTCTCTGCGAATTGCCGAAACTTATTTTTCTGTTTAAGCCAAGCAACCTAATATATGTTCCGGTTCGAGCTAAACAGTGAATAACCTCCTATGCAATATTAATATGAGACAATTTTTACAAGGTCCTGCTGGTTATTTCATTGAATATAAACATATCATTTGATAGCGAATTGTCATGACATTTATGAAACTCAGCGTCCATTGTTGTTTCAACTTCCATATGTTCATTAGAGGGATACAAACGATTTCCCCTTGAAATAAACTGGAGTCAATCTGGGCCTTCATTACTGGGTTAATGTTCTTGAGGTACAAAGTACACGGGACTACATGACCGCGTTGTCGCAGCGCCTAAACTGAGGAACCATCCAATGTTCGTGAGATAATGTTCGCAAATTTTTGTACTTATCCCTGAATCTATGTGCTACATATCCTGTACTGTATTTTAAACCGTCATGGTTCATTTAATCTTTAAAATCTGAGATATCAAATTCATCCAACAATTAATTCTGATGATCGGTCATTTTAAACAAACTCATATTCATTTCCACAGTTTCGTATTTTGATTCAATAAATAAACTGGAAACTAGTTTTTCTTAGTCAGGAGCATCCACGATATGAGGAATATGTTTGGCAACATTCACTAACGCAGTCTGCGAGAAACAGGTAGGCCTATCGGTTTCTGTTTCCATTGGTTTAATCAGACACTTTTCGTCAATATCCTCCTCTGTATTTATATTTAAAGTAAACACTGAAGCAGAGGGCTTGTCCAAAATGTACCATCTCAATCTACAGTTTATTTAATATCCAGAGGATATGGGTGATCATGGGAGCCTCCCATTCCTCTAATATATGTGAGAAGGTTCTCCAAAATATCTTGATTTAGGCGATAAGTTATTATGTACTCGACTTGGTACATCGGCTTCGAGCATCTAAAAAGGTTAACTAGATACGTGTTGCTGAGTAGAATTCCTTTTCGAAATGGGAGTAAGGCTTTATGTCGGTCAACTTTCATGGACGTTATCAACTCATTGACATTATTTAGCACACTGATTTGCTCGTCTAAATCAGTACCAAATGCATTTCCTTCAGAATGATGATGATGATAATAATTGTTGTTTCAAGGGCCTAACAACTAGGTTATCGGCCCCTAATGGTTTGGGTGTTAGTGAAAGATGAGATGAGAATGAAAACTATAACTAATACAAACTAGACTTACATACTAAAAGAAGAAATGGTAAACAAACAAAGGATAAGGCAAATAAAGGACAGGAAGAAAAGAAATGCCCTCAACCCACGAATAATGAGGATTGAGGGACTTGGAAGGAAGGAGAGCCATGAAAGGCAGATAGGAAAGAGGAGAGGGCCCATCCCAAAGTCAGTGGTAAAAAGGGACAAAACGGTCCCAGCTCAGGAATCCCTCTGGATCGCCAACTCCCGAACTCACCAGCCGTAAGCCCCTGAGGGTGTAGCAATATCCAGGATGCACCTGAAGTGGTGGGGCTACACACACCCTGCATCCTTGAGGGCCTTGAGCAGAAGGCAGGAGATAACATGAAAAGAAAAAGAAGGCTGACCCCTCGCAGAAGGAGGGTATCAGGAAAGATGAGACAAGGGCCAATTAAGGCGGAAAAGGAAGAGACTCCCTAGACCTCGGAAAACCGTCGGGGTCGGAAGAGAACAAGAGTTGACCAAGAGAGGTCGACAGGATAGAAGACGGAGATGAACCTGGCTCAAGTAAGTGGAAGCAATGCCGGACTCAGCTGGGGTCCCGTGGTCACCAACCCACGTCCCACAAGTTGTGATCCCCTGGGGGCTTTCAGAATGACTCCCAAATTTGTTTTTAGCATTAAGTAAGCCAAACCAGTCATTTATTAATTTTATACATCTAGCAGCTTCTTCTCAGTCAATGTTTTACATCAAACCTTTCCCTCCACACCATTCAAGAGCTTTTGATACCTGGTTTGAAAGTATTGAGCTGCAGGCCGAAATTTTTGTCTCTCTGATCCCTTTAAGACTAAATGATATCTGCTAATTTTGTGCGCAATAGTGAGTTCAGAAGAAGACATAGAAATTAGTATTTCCAAAACATTCCTTGCTGACCTTTTTCCCATTGAGCAGTACACATCCCTGATCTAATTACGGACAAATCTAACAAATGATTTCTCACAAGTTTCAATAAATGAGGAATGTTTGCAAACACAAACACCTTTAAGGAACCGTTGCTTGGATGATTGAAGACACATTCCTTACTATGCCGTTGACAGAGATTGAAATACAATACTTTCACTAGCAACGTACACACCAGTCAACATTAACATCATTATTTCAATCGACTGCGGATTCACGCGCCTGACTCCCGCCTTTAGCCACAAGTCACGGCTGCTCCCGTTGTGACGTCATCCGCACGAGAGAGAAGGAGCGATCCGCCTCACCATTGTAGTTACACCATGGTGTATACCACCTTGGTGTGCTACATATTTGTAGTTCAAGGTGGCACTGAAGGGATTAAAGATCACATTATCCTCAACAACCTTTATTTTAGGGTCAGAGGACCTTGTAGTTCCGTCCCTTAAAACAACAATAACTAAGCTTTATTTCACACTATAGTTGGGCTGATAACCTAGATGTTAGGCCCTTAAAACAACAATTATCATCATCACACTATCGATGAAGGATTCCATTTCATTGCTGTTATGCATTATAGACAATCTGTTCTCTAGTTTAGTCTTCACAGATTTCGTTAGATACTCCTGAATGATAAGATAACTTTATACCAGGGTGGTTTAAAAAGTCACCAGAAGGGATTTTTTAATGTTGAAACACAATGCGTGTCGGAAGAATACCTTAGGCAACTGTTAATGAAGTGTTCCTGTGATTGGCTGCTCTGTTTCCAGCATTTTGTACTCTGTGGACATATTTATCCTCTTAATAATTGTTTACCAAGAGCCACCGACAAATCAAACGATTGCAACCTGTACTAACTCCTCTATAAGTATATTTCGGAAGTGAGGTACAATATTTAAACATTATTATCAAACTGGGCATAATCAGTATCAGTTGCACAATAAATTGTGGCCATTAAATTTATTTAGAGCAGACTAATTCCAGAGACTGTCCTGTTCGTTGAGCAATGTGTAACTAATAAGCAAGAATGTTTTAGGAAATGATGCCAGGTTATTGGAATGCATTCCCACAGTTTGTAAATGATATCATTACCATCATAATTAACTCTGCTAGTAAAGACATGTCTGTATTTTTTCAAATCCTGATTTTCTATTGAATTAGTAATTTTTATTTTGACTGTTGATCAAGATGAGTCTTTCTCAGTCATTTTCTTCTGCTGAGGTATTCTGGGAAGATTTTAGTTCTTGTTTAAGATTTAACCTAAAGTTCTTATCTATTGTACAGCCTTGTGAGTTTGCAGGTTTGGGCAGATTCTAGAAAACTATGTGATAAGAGAAAACCATTTTTTCCCTCTTCACAAATAACTGCCTATGATAATTTTTTCTTGAGTGATTTATGGTGTACCTTAGATTTTACTTAACACCAGCTCAGACTTGACTGTTGTTTCAAATTATGAGTGTTATGGAAGGTGGATTTTATAGCCACATGTTATTTTTGGTTCTAGACCTGCATGATGCTCCCTTCCTACTTTTTCAACTGAGGCAGGTGGTTGTCAACATAATCTTCTGCATGTTTCTTAATGTTCCTAGTTTCCTTAGAAGAATTGTAAAAATTCTTCATCTGTGATATTAAATGCCAATTAATTAGTTCCTTTTCATGCATTATTACTCTACATGTTGCTAGAAAGTTCAGTTTTCTTCAACAATTGAATAGTTTTCATATAACAGCTGTTTAAAACTTATTATTAGATATGATATTCATGAATGAGTCGTGAATTTTAGCAGTTAGAGATTTACCAATGCTGTTTCTTTTTTTCTTCAGCTTTAGGCCGTAAGCTAAACATTCCTGCTCGACGGGCTGCGGGGTCAGTTACAAACAAGAGCCAGACACTTCCACGCAGTATGGGTTCACGATCTCAGAATGCTTTGGGGACCACTCGGCCGGCCAAGCCTACATCTACTCCACCTGCTATCAAACGGCAGCTGTCGGTAAGAATGTTACACTCCCCTTCTCAATAGGGTATTTCCAATATTCTAAAACAACTGCAATCTGATTTCATTGCATTCACATCGCACGAATCTCAGTTCTGGGGTTCCAGATCAAGGAGTCTGTGGATGCAAATGGGAATTGAACCAGCATTTGAAATGGTACTGTACCCGTGTAGAAGACATGAGAATGCACTTGTCGAAATTCGAAGATCAGCTGGTTCGTAGAATCATCAAGGCCCCCGGCTAGAAAATCCTGTAAATCCTACTGACAAGTACTACATGAGGATACAGTGGCCTACGATTTTGTTGTGGAGAATACTACTGGGGCAAACACACAAACTACGTGGGAGAGTGAGAATCTTACGGTTCTCGGGGCGTAACGGGATAGGAAAAATGGGCTGCCTTATACCTGAATCCATTTCCATAACACAATCTCTCTCTATAACTAATATAAATCACGACCAGTCATTTATAAAAAACGAACGAAACTAAATTTATTAAAATCTAAAACAGTTGCAATTAAAAATTAAAAATCAACTTCAATAAAATAATTTAACTGTTGCCATAAGTATCACGGCTGTCATGATAATAAAATAATGATGTCCATCTCGACATTCAAAACGTCTCCATTAACCCTAAACTACCGATCAGCTGTTTCAGAGTTTTATCAATAAAATATTCTTGTTTTAATAACAATAAAAATTCAAGTATACTAAAATCGGCTTAATAAACTCATTACTTATATTATTACTATATACATACACAAACTCAGTAGTCAACTACTCCTAACCTTAAATGAAACTCAGTTTGATTACTCTCATTACCGATCAGCATGTTCATTCACGTAAGAATAAAATAGTTACAATATTTACACATATACATATCTTTCGTGTACTTCATATATATATATACATTACGAAGTATTATTTAACCTTCTTCCTTTAATATCGTAATATCATTTTAATTGAATGAACTACCATTACATTTCTTTTATACTTTCATCAAAGTATATTATCACTAATCCAAATATTATTTCTTCGTTACTTCAAAAAAAACAAAAAACAAAAAATATGGCTTGAAAATAATATCAGATCACCCACATCATTACTCTCACTGATATACTTTCCTTCAATCCTTCATCATAGTATTTTATTTTACCTCTTACTTGAATTTATTACCCTCATCACAATATTAAAATGTTTTCTTTCCAATCCGAGCAAATATGACCATGCAACTAAGCCAAGCTCATATGTTACAATGTCAAAATCATGATAATAGATTAATAGAGTTAACAAACGATAGTTACATACACCTCGCTAACTTCTGCCGCCTCCAGTAAGTCATTCGAAAATAATGATATATTTATCTTTTCATTGCATGAAAATAAAATTAATTGAATAAATAGTTTCTCTAACAATTTTTTATTGTAGATAATGTTATAATATTTGTTGTATCACACTGGTACCGACAATAGTGGCTACGCGGGCTAAAGCGCAGCGTTAGGTCATGGGGCCAAGCTCTCTGCTGACTCGGTAGACGCGTGGGTTCGAGCCCCACCGTCGGCTGTCCTTGAAATGGTTTTCCGTGGTTTCCCATTTTCAACACCAGGCAAATGCTGGGACGGTACCTTCTGATAGGCCACGGCCGCTTCCTTCCACATCCTTGCCCAGTTTCATTCATCTTCATCCATTCCATCCCTCATCCCGACGCGCAGGTCGCCCACGGGCGTCGAATAGAAAGACCTGCACTCGGCCTCTCAGGAGGCCACACGAAAAAAAAATCACACTGGTTATTACAATTTTGTGATGTTGCTTTAGTATTTTGCAGTCGTTAACAATCGTGACTGTAAAATAATGCTGTTAGTTGTAAGCACAATGTTCTCCAATCACACTGAAGCTTGTTATTCGTCATATACTGGCATAAAATAATGTCTGAAGTTTCTGCCTTTAACCCCTTAGGCCGGCTATTTAATCCGGAGGTGTTCACTTCTCCGGCCGTATTTAAATTGAAGCTCAGCGGAGGTGTAGACACCAACAAGGTAAAAAATTAATAATGTTAAATCTACGAAATATAACGTAATGAAAATTTTAGGAATACTTACCGAGATCATGTCCAATGTTTCACAGTAATATATGTGACGACTGCTTTTCAGGGTTGTCCATGATCACACGCAATATTTACAAAAATATAATAATTTGATAAGTTCCACTTTTGGCATTTGTTTCAGGTATGTTTACAATGAAAGCAAGATATTTACATGATAATGCTCAATCTACATAATATACATAATATTCGGGTAAAATTTCCAGGAAAAGCTGTATTTTGAAAAGCTTTTTAGGCCCTGTATATGTATCCCGTGTATAATTGTCAACAAACTGTAAATATCGCAATATTAGTTCAAACCTGTCCCTTGGCATTGTTTCAGGGAATATAGGGGTGTCTAAAAAACCATCCCTGGTGAATTAGCTCTTTAGGGTAGGTTTCTGCATTATCCCCATCAACATTACAAGTCCCAAGAACACATAAATGTTGCCCCCGTCACTGACTCCCACTTCCTGGCGCGTGACCCTGGTTTCAACTATACATTCTGCCGCGTACATATTTGTTTCTCAAACAATTAGTTCAATCACTTTTTCGTCGAAAAACAGATAAAAAGAATCTATAAAACAGACGTGAAATGCTTTCCTGTTCGCGGCATACTCTCTCGCCACAAACCCTGAACAGCGGTCATTGTTATTACAGCTGAAGCTATTTCTTCCTCATCAGCGCTGTCTGCCACTTCACCAATAACATCATGCTGTGTGTGCATAGTCCGTATCACTACCGAAAATATCACCTCCCTGTACATCACTTCCACTACTGTCATCTATCAGAAGAATAAACTCTGCACCCGTAAGATAATGAGACAGCCCGGCAATTATTTATTGCATACTTTTGTTATGGAGAAATTAATATGAAACTACAGGAGAATGATGGTGAATTTTAAGAACAGAAGTAGAGATTTCTTAGATCAGCGCTTAGAAGAGAAGAAGACGATGGAACTCAGGCCATTGCATACTGAAATAATGCAAGCTTATACTTATCGAGTTGTCTCTTTAACTGGAACTTGAAGCAGTTGCGTGTTGCTATAGACACCAGTTGTAGTCGACTAACCCCGAGTGTTCGCTGGGTGGAACTGAAAAGCACCAAACTTTTGTTTACTTAGGCAACACTGAAAAATGGCTTTAAACCTCACAATGTTAATTTCTCCATAATTTTGAATCTTAGGTTTAGCTACTCCAAGCATTCCCTTTTCCTTCATACATTGTGTTCCTTGTACATGGTCTTACACCTCCATCACAACCTCATTATTGTAGAAAGACGTCGTTCCTCTTAACTTCGAATTTTTCAACATAGTGGAAATTAATTGAATAAATAGTTTCTCTAACAATTTTTTATTGTAGATAATGTTATAATATTTGTTGTATCACACTGGTACCGACAATAGTGGCTCTCACTGATATACTTTCCTTCAATCCTTCATCATAGTATTTTATTTTACCTCTTACTTGAATTTATTACCCTCATCACAATATTAAAATGTTTTCTTTCCAATCCGAGCAAATATGGCCATGCAACTAAGCCAAGCTCATATGTTACAATGTCAAAATCATGATAATAGATAAATAGAGTTAACAAACGATAGTTACATACACCTCGCTAACTTCTGCCGCCTCCAATAAGTCATTCGAAAATAATGATACATTTATCTTACTGCTTTCGTACATAAATTTGTTCCAAATAGCATCATTAACCTCCATAATATGTCTACACTACGTATTAGAGCCTCAATAACACCGCTAAACTTTCCTATCCTCCATAATACGTCTACACTACGTATTATAGCCTCAATAACATCGCTGAACATTCTTTAATCCTCCACTACGTATTACAGCCTCAATAACGTCGCAAAACTTTTTACAATAACAATGCACGGCATTCCTTCTTCAACACAACCAATAGTTGTATACCATCATAAAAACAACTTGAGAACTCTCTCATAGTTCTCCTTGCTTAAACCTCCAATAACAATTCATCGACTATATAAAATTCCATATTCCTCGAACTTTTAATACTCCTATAATAATGACCATGTGCGTCACTGCATGACCTCCCGTCGGTTTACTTCTGTAGTTACTATGCTTATAACAATCATCGTTAATATTTAATAACAATAATAAATCCGTAATACCTTGGTGTCAACAACTTGACAATATGTTGCAAAAAGTTTAATAGTCTTTCAGTGAACAACATATCAGGATTTTTAGGGTTTCTAGAAATTCACCTAATATCTGCTAGTTGTAATGTAAAGCCTCCGTGGCTTAGGCGGCAGCACGCCGGCCTCTCACCGCTGGATCCGTGGTTCAAATCCCGGTCACTCCATGTGAGATCTGTGCTGGACAAAACGGAGGCAGACAGGTTTTTCTCCGGGTATTCCGGTTTTCCCTGTCAACATTTCATTCCAGCAACACTCTCCACTATCATTTCATTTCATCTGTCATTCATTTAATCATTGCCCCAGAGGAGTGCGTCAGGCCTCGGCAGCCGGCACATTCCATATCCTCGCCGCTAGATGGGGGCTTCATTCATTCCATTCCTGACCCGGTCGGAGACTGGAAGCAGACTGTGTGGATTTTCATTTTCATCTGCTAGTTGTAATGTCTACTCCTTACATTGAATAATTACCATAGACATTATTAGTCTTAAAAAGAACAAGATCTTTTATAACATTCAAATAGATCCAAATTATTATAAATGTGAATATTCTTCCAGTCCTATCTGAAGTTATGTCACAGATAACTCAAAAGTTTATCGTCACATTTATATTTGCTTAGATCGTCGAAATTATCATGAAATCATGATATCAATGTTTATTCGAAATCTTCTTAGTCTTCTTAAAATAAATTCTCCTTCCTAATTAAATTCTTCTTTCAATAAAATTCCCAATACTATTTATTTCCAAAGGAAAATCTTAATAAATTTAAGAAAGAATTCTTAAATTGAAATTCTAAAATTCCTCTTCAAAATCCTCCAAATCCAAATTCTTAATCGAAAGTTTCAAAGTATTTAATATACAGATTATGAAAATCCATCTCTACTCAAAATTCTAATAATTGTAAAAAAAAAAAGGGTGAAAAGGTTTACTCCAAAGTGATTTCAAACTACATAACTACTGATAATGAAATCTTCTTCTACCTTATGTTGACTCTAGATGATCATTAGGTATAAAAAATACCCTAGTGTACTGCATTCCCCTTCCTGATGAGTCTTCTACCCTAGATCTCCTCCTGCCATACGAACTGTCTCCTTGAATCTCGTACTGCATTTCCTCGGCTCTAGATTCGAACTTGGACCAGACTTCGAGCATTGAACTGGGATGGCCTGAGTTCCATCGTCTTCTTCTCTTCTAAGCGCTGATCTAAGAAATCTCTACTTCTGTTCTTAAAATTCACCATCATTCTCCTGTAGTTTCATATTAATTTCTCCATAACAAAAGTTTGGTGCTTTTCAGTCGGTCAACACGAATGTACCCAAATAGAGCTGGGTTATGCCCTGTTCCTGAAATAAATTACATAAGTTTAATAAATACACTAGGATGACCAGTTTCGATCATCAGATCCATTACACTTAGGCTATAACATCTATGTTTGAGAATACAGGTGAAAAATATATACAATATGTACAATTATTTAGTTGCAGTGTTGGTAATGCAACAGTCGGTGTATGTTAAATGTGGTATATCTAATGTTAGGTAAACTTCTAAAATAGTGATGAAAATCCGGAATTTGTCTGTTAGGGGTGATTATATGGTTTTACAAAATCAACTATGGTTATACTGAAATAATGCAAGCTTATACTTATCGAGTTGTCTCTTTAACTGGAACTTGAAGCAGTTGCGTGTTGCTATAGACACCAGTTGTAGTCGACTAACCCCGAGTGTTCGCTGGGTGGAACTGAAAAGCACCAAACTTTTGTTTACTTAGGCAACACTGAAAAATGGCTTTAAACCTCACAATGTTAATTTCTCCATAATTTTGAATCTTAGGTTTAGCTACTCCAAGCATTCCCTTTTCCTTCATACATTGTGTTCCTTGTACATGGTCTTACACCTCCATCACAACCTCATTATTGTAGAAAGACGTCGTTCCTCTTAACTTCGAATTTTTCAACATAGTGGAAATTAATTGAATAAATAGTTTCTCTAACAATTTTTTATTGTAGATAATGTTATAATATTTGTTGTATCACACTGGTACCGACAATAGTGGCTACGCGGGCTAAAGCGCAGCGTTAGGTCATGGGGCCAAGCTCTCTGCTGACTCGGTAGACGCGTGGGTTCGAGCCCCACCGTCGGCTGTCCTTGAAATGGTTTTCCGTGGTTTCCCATTTTCAACACCAGGCAAATGCTGGGACGGTACCTTCTGATAGGCCACGGCCGCTTCCTTCCACATCCTTGCCCAGTTTCATTCATCTTCATCCATTCCATCCCTCATCCCGACGCGCAGGTCGCCCACGGGCGTCGAATAGAAAGACCTGCACTCGGCCTCTCAGGAGGCCACACGAAAAAAAAATCACACTGGTTATTACAATTTTGTGATGTTGCTTTAGTATTTTGCAGTCGTTAACAATCGTGACTGTAAAATAATGCTGTTAGTTGTAAGCACAATGTTCTCCAATCACACTGAAGCTTGTTATTCGTCATATACTGGCATAAAATAATGTCTGAAGTTTCTGCCTTTAACCCCTTAGGCCGGCTATTTAATCCGGAGGTGTTCACTTCTCCGGCCGTATTTAAATTGAAGCTCAGCGGAGGTTTAGACACCAACAAGGTAAAAAATTAATAATGTTAAATCTACGAAATATAACGTAATGAAAATTTTAGGAATACTTACCGAGATCATGTCCAATGTTTCACAGTAATATATGTGACGACTGCTTTTCAGGGTTGTCCATGATCACACGCAATATTTACAAAAATATAATAATTTGATAAGTTCCACTTTTGGCATTTGTTTCAGGTATGTTTACAATGAAAGCAAGATATTTACATGATAATGCTCAATCTACATAATATACATAATATTCGGGTAAAATTTCCAGGAAAAGCTGTATTTTGAAAAGCTTTTTAGGCCCTGTATATGTATCCCGTGTATAATTGTCAACAAACTGTAAATATCGCAATATTAGTTCAAACCTGTCCCTTGGCATTGTTTCAGGGAATATAGGGGTGTCTAAAAAACCATCCCTGGTGAATTAGCTCTTTAGGGTAGGTTTCTGCATTATCCCCATCAACATTACAAGTCCCAAGAACACATAAATGTTGCCCCCGTCACTGACTCCCACTTCCTGGCGCGTGACCCTGGTTTCAACTATACATTCTGCCGCGTACATATTTGTTTCTCAAACAATTAGTTCAATCACTTTTTCGTCGAAAAACAGATAAAAAGAATCTATAAAACAGACGTGAAATGCTTTCCTGTTCGCGGCATACTCTCTCGCCACAAACCCTGAACAGCGGTCATTGTTATTACAGCTGAAGCTATTTCTTCCTCATCAGCGCTGTCTGCCACTTCACCAATAACATCATGCTGTGTGTGCATAGTCCGTATCACTACCGAAAATATCACCTCCCTGTACATCACTTCCACTACTGTCATCTATCAGAAGAATAAACTCTGCACCCGTAAGATAATGAGACAGCCCGGCAATTATTTATTGCATACTTTTGTTATGGAGAAATTAATATGAAACTACAGGAGAATGATGGTGAATTTTAAGAACAGAAGTAGAGATTTCTTAGATCAGCGCTTAGAAGAGAAGAAGACGATGGAACTCAGGCCATTGCATACTGAAATAATGCAAGCTTATACTTATCGAGTTGTCTCTTTAACTGGAACTTGAAGCAGTTGCGTGTTGCTATAGACACCAGTTGTAGTCGACTAACCCCGAGTGTTCGCTGGGTGGAACTGAAAAGCACCAAACTTTTGTTTACTTAGGCAACACTGAAAAATGGCTTTAAACCTCACAATGTTAATTTCTCCATAATTTTGAATCTTAGGTTTAGCTACTCCAAGCATTCCCTTTTCCTTCATACATTGTGTTCCTTGTACATGGTCTTACACCTCCATCACAACCTCATTATTGTAGAAAGACGTCGTTCCTCTTAACTTCGAATTTTTCAACATAGTGGAAATTAATTGAATAAATAGTTTCTCTAACAATTTTTTATTGTAGATAATGTTATAATATTTGTTGTATCACACTGGTACCGACAATAGTGGCTCTCACTGATATACTTTCCTTCAATCCTTCATCATAGTATTTTATTTTACCTCTTACTTGAATTTATTACCCTCATCACAATATTAAAATGTTTTCTTTCCAATCCGAGCAAATATGGCCATGCAACTAAGCCAAGCTCATATGTTACAATGTCAAAATCATGATAATAGATAAATAGAGTTAACAAACGATAGTTACATACACCTCGCTAACTTCTGCCGCCTCCAATAAGTCATTCGAAAATAATGATACATTTATCTTACTGCTTTCGTACATAAATTTGTTCCAAATAGCATCATTAACCTCCATAATATGTCTACACTACGTATTAGAGCCTCAATAACACCGCTAAACTTTCCTATCCTCCATAATACGTCTACACTACGTATTATAGCCTCAATAACATCGCTGAACATTCTTTAATCCTCCACTACGTATTACAGCCTCAATAACGTCGCAAAACTTTTTACAATAACAATGCACGGCATTCCTTCTTCAACACAACCAATAGTTGTATACCATCATAAAAACAACTTGAGAACTCTCTCATAGTTCTCCTTGCTTAAACCTCCAATAACAATTCATCGACTATATAAAATTCCATATTCCTCGAACTTTTAATACTCCTATAATAATGACCATGTGCGTCACTGCATGACCTCCCGTCGGTTTACTTCTGTAGTTACTATGCTTATAACAATCATCGTTAATATTTAATAACAATAATAAATCCGTAATACCTTGGTGTCAACAACTTGACAATATGTTGCAAAAAGTTTAATAGTCTTTCAGTGAACAACATATCAGGATTTTTAGGGTTTCTAGAAATTCACCTAATATCTGCTAGTTGTAATGTAAAGCCTCCGTGGCTTAGGCGGCAGCACGCCGGCCTCTCACCGCTGGATCCGTGGTTCAAATCCCGGTCACTCCATGTGAGATCTGTGCTGGACAAAACGGAGGCAGACAGGTTTTTCTCCGGGTACTCCGGTTTTCCCTGTCAACATTTTATTCCAGCAACACTCTCCACTATCATTTCATTTCATCTGTCATTCATTTAATCATTGCCCCAGAGGAGTGCGTCAGGCCTCGGCAGCCGGCACATTCCATATCCTCGCCGCTAGATGGGGGCTTCATTCATTCCATTCCTGACCCGGTCGGAGACTGGAAGCAGACTGTGTGGATTTTCATTTTCATCTGCTAGTTGTAATGTCTACTCCTTACATTGAATAATTACCATAGACATTATTAGTCTTAAAAAGAACAAGATCTTTTATAACATTCAAATAGATCCAAATTATTATAAATGTGAATATTCTTCCAGTCCTATCTGAAGTTATGTCACAGATAACTCAAAAGTTTATCGTCACATTTATATTTGCTTAGATCGTCGAAATTATCATGAAATCATGATATCAATGTTTATTCGAAATCTTCTTAGTCTTCTTAAAATAAATTCTCCTTCCTAATTAAATTCTTCTTTCAATAAAATTCCCAATACTATTTATTTCCAAAGGAAAATCTTAATAAATTTAAGAAAGAATTCTTAAATTGAAATTCTAAAATTCCTCTTCAAAATCCTCCAAATCCAAATTCGTAATCGAAAGTTTCAAAGTATTTAATATACAGATTATGAAAATCCATCTCTACTCAAAATTCTAATAATTGTAAAAAAAAAAAGGGTGAAAAGGTTTACTCCAAAGTGATTTCAAACTACATAACTACTGTACTGATAATGAAATCTTCTTCTACCTTATGTTGACTCTAGATGATCATTAGGTATAAAAAATACCCTAGTGTACTGCATTCCCCTTCCTGATGAGTCTTCTACCCTAGATCTCCTCCTGCCATACGAACTGTCTCCTTGAATCTCGTACTGCATTTCCTCGGCTCTAGATTCGAACTTGGACCAGACTTCGAGCATTGAACTGGGATGGCCTGAGTTCCATCGTCTTCTTCTCTTCTAAGCGCTGATCTAAGAAATCTCTACTTCTGTTCTTAAAATTCACCATCATTCTCCTGTAGTTTCATATTAATTTCTCCATAACAAAAGTTTGGTGCTTTTCAGTCGGTCAACACGAATGTACCCAAATAGAGCTGGGTTATGCCCTGTTCCTGAAATAAATTACATAAGTTTAATAAATACACTAGGATGACCAGTTTCGATCATCAGATCCATTACACTTAGGCTATAACATCTATGTTTGAGAATACAGGTGAAAAATATATACAATATGTACAATTATTTAGTTGCAGTGTTGGTAATGCAACAGTCGGTGTATGTTAAATGTGGTATATCTAATGTTAGGTAAACTTCTAAAATAGTGATGAAAATCCGGAATTTGTCTGTTAGGGGTGATTATATGGTTTTACAAAATCAACTATGGTTATACTGAAATAATGCAAGCTTATACTTATCGAGTTGTCTCTTTAACTGGAACTTGAAGCAGTTGCGTGTTGCTATAGACACCAGTTGTAGTCGACTAACCCCGAGTGTTCGCTGGGTGGAACTGAAAAGCACCAAACTTTTGTTTACTTAGGCAACACTGAAAAATGGCTTTAAACCTCACAATGTTAATTTCTCCATAATTTTGAATCTTAGGTTTAGCTACTCCAAGCATTCCCTTTTCCTTCATACATTGTGTTCCTTGTACATGGTCTTACACCTCCATCACAACCTCATTATTGTAGAAAGACGTCGTTCCTCTTAACTTCGAATTTTTCAACATAGTGGAAATTAATTGAATAAATAGTTTCTCTAACAATTTTTTATTGTAGATAATGTTATAATATTTGTTGTATCACACTGGTACCGACAATAGTGGCTACGCGGGCTAAAGCGCAGCGTTAGGTCATGGGGCCAAGCTCTCTGCTGACTCGGTAGACGCGTGGGTTCGAGCCCCACCGTCGGCTGTCCTTGAAATGGTTTTCCGTGGTTTCCCATTTTCAACACCAGGCAAATGCTGGGACGGTACCTTCTGATAGGCCACGGCCGCTTCCTTCCACATCCTTGCCCAGTTTCATTCATCTTCATCCATTCCATCCCTCATCCCGACGCGCAGGTCGCCCACGGGCGTCGAATAGAAAGACCTGCACTCGGCCTCTCAGGAGGCCACACGAAAAAAAAATCACACTGGTTATTACAATTTTGTGATGTTGCTTTAGTATTTTGCAGTCGTTAACAATCGTGACTGTAAAATAATGCTGTTAGTTGTAAGCACAATGTTCTCCAATCACACTGAAGCTTGTTATTCGTCATATACTGGCATAAAATAATGTCTGAAGTTTCTGCCTTTAACCCCTTAGGCCGGCTATTTAATCCGGAGGTGTTCACTTCTCCGGCCGTATTTAAATTGAAGCTCAGCGGAGGTTTAGACACCAACAAGGTAAAAAATTAATAATGTTAAATCTACGAAATATAACGTAATGAAAATTTTAGGAATACTTACCGAGATCATGTCCAATGTTTCACAGTAATATATGTGACGACTGCTTTTCAGGGTTGTCCATGATCACACGCAATATTTACAAAAATATAATAATTTGATAAGTTCCACTTTTGGCATTTGTTTCAGGTATGTTTACAATGAAAGCAAGATATTTACATGATAATGCTCAATCTACATAATATACATAATATTCGGGTAAAATTTCCAGGAAAAGCTGTATTTTGAAAAGCTTTTTAGGCCCTGTATATGTATCCCGTGTATAATTGTCAACAAACTGTAAATATCGCAATATTAGTTCAAACCTGTCCCTTGGCATTGTTTCAGGGAATATAGGGGTGTCTAAAAAACCATCCCTGGTGAATTAGCTCTTTAGGGTAGGTTTCTGCATTATCCCCATCAACATTACAAGTCCCAAGAACACATAAATGTTGCCCCCGTCACTGACTCCCACTTCCTGGCGCGTGACCCTGGTTTCAACTATACATTCTGCCGCGTACATATTTGTTTCTCAAACAATTAGTTCAATCACTTTTTCGTCGAAAAACAGATAAAAAGAATCTATAAAACAGACGTGAAATGCTTTCCTGTTCGCGGCATACTCTCTCGCCACAAACCCTGAACAGCGGTCATTGTTATTACAGCTGAAGCTATTTCTTCCTCATCAGCGCTGTCTGCCACTTCACCAATAACATCATGCTGTGTGTGCATAGTCCGTATCACTACCGAAAATATCACCTCCCTGTACATCACTTCCACTACTGTCATCTATCAGAAGAATAAACTCTGCACCCGTAAGATAATGAGACAGCCCGGCAATTATTTATTGCATACTTTTGTTATGGAGAAATTAATATGAAACTACAGGAGAATGATGGTGAATTTTAAGAACAGAAGTAGAGATTTCTTAGATCAGCGCTTAGAAGAGAAGAAGACGATGGAACTCAGGCCATTGCATACTGAAATAATGCAAGCTTATACTTATCGAGTTGTCTCTTTAACTGGAACTTGAAGCAGTTGCGTGTTGCTATAGACACCAGTTGTAGTCGACTAACCCCGAGTGTTCGCTGGGTGGAACTGAAAAGCACCAAACTTTTGTTTACTTAGGCAACACTGAAAAATCACTTCCACTACTGTCATCTATCAAAAGAATAAACTCTGCACCCGTAAGATAATGAGACAGCCCGGCAATTATTTATCTTTGACTGAGTAGCCTCTAGCCTACGAAGCAAAAAATTATCTACGTATTATTTGCTTTCGGTGCTTCCCCTTCATAAGTGGCAAAAATGATCAAGTTAGACATAGTTCACAAAACATTCTTAAGATGGCAGGAGAGACTGTGATACCTTCTAAAGCAACTAACTTGAAACTCAATAGAGCGCGTTTCATGTTATTTCCCTGATCGATATGATTCGTCAAAAGCAACGGATATCGACCAACTTCGTATTAGTTCTAATTATGAAACAGAGATGGCATGAAAGTACATAACCTCTCGGTTCATAACTTGAGAAAAGATCCCGCGAAGCAGCAGTGGTACATGTGTAGGCCTAATAGGCATTCTAACTTCCGCCTGCACCGGTCGTTCGTGGTACGTCCATGACGCTGAACGAGTAGAGTCCAGCGGATGTACAGTGTACAGCGAACCGGCTTGAGGGGTTAATATTTCACAATTTCAATTTCACCTTCAAAGTTCTGTATAACTGCAGACAATAATTCATTTCTAATTAAAAAATCACAAGTTCACTTTTATTTTCAACACTTCAATTTTCTCAATAATGTTACTTGCAAGACTTTACACAATGTTATATTCACCTCGGAGTCCGATCGAATGTAATACTCTTGACCAACACTCCCGTCACGATCATGGTTAAAATATCTTCATAGTCCCGAGTACCCTACTCTGGTCTCGATCTGCTACACGTCTTATCAACTCGACGTTCAACCATAATAGAAGCCTAGATTCTCCTGTATTTCTCATACTCAAGCGTCATTTTGTATTTTGCTGGAACTCTTGGCGGTACATCACAAAATTAATTATGATCTCCCCCAGGGGCTCACATCTAGTGGGACGTGGGTTGGCGACCACGGGACCCCGGCTGAGTCCGGCATTGCTTCCACTTACTTGTGCCGGGCTCCACTCTGTCTTCTTTCCTGTCGACCTCCCTTGGTCACCTCTTGTTCTCTTCCGACCCCGACGGTATTAGGTTATCCGAGGCCTAGGGAGTCTTTCACTTTCCCGCCTTAATTGGCCCTTGTCTCATCTTTCCTGATACCCTCCTTCTGTGAGGGGGTCAGCCTTCTGTTTCTTTTCCTTTTACCTCCTGCCTTGTGCTCAAGGCCCTTAAGGAGGCAGGGTGTATGTAGCCCCACCACTTCTGGTGAACCCTAGATAATGCTACACCCTCAGGGGCTCACGGCTGGTGAGTTCGGGAGTTGGCGACCCCGAGGGATTCCTGAGCTGGGTCCGTTTTCCCCTTTTGTCCCTTACCTTTGGGGTGGACCCTCTCCTCTCTCCCCTCTCCTCTCCTCTTTTCCTTATATTTCCTTTTCTCCTTAAGATTCCCACACTGTTTTCGTTACTTGGTTCACCGTGTATCTAAATTCCCTTTTGGCTATTTTTTAAGGCATTTTTAATCTACGTTGCATTTTGTAAGTGTTTACGATCTAAATTACATCTCGCGATTGTTTTCAACCTCAATTGCATTTTGTAAAGATTGACAATCTAAATTGCTTTTTAGTAAGTCTTTCAATGCAGGTGGCCGGGCCTTTCAGTGAGTATTTTGAATTTCAATTGCATTTTGTAAGTATTTTCAACCAAAACCGCATTTCGCACGAATTTTGAATCTAAATTGCATTTTGTTTGGTGGGCATTTTGCACATATTTTTATTCTCAATTGCATTTTGTGGGTATTTTGAATCTAAATTACATTTTGTCAAGTATTTTCGATCTAAATTGCATTTTGTAAGTATTGTCAATCCACATGAGTCGTTTGAATCTACCGTACCTTTTGTAAGCATTTTCAATTTCAATTGCATTTTGTAAGTATTTTGAATTTCAATTGCACTTTGTGAATAATTTGGATTGGAACTGGTATATTTCAATCTGAATTACATTGTGTTGGAAGAAACGATAGAGAAATAAATGAGCGGGGGAGGCAGGCAGAAGCATTTCGGAGGAGTGTGAGAAGCATGTTATGGAGCAAGGATGTCCCTCAGAACAGCAAAAAGATCATATATCGGACGTACTATGTCCCTATCCTGACGTATGCCTCGGAGACCTGGGTTATGAAAGGAAGGGAGAGGAGCAAAATACAGGCCAGTGAGATGAGGTTCTTGAGAAGCAGTATTGGAGCTACAAAGATGGACAGAATAAGAAATGAGAGGACCAGAGAATTAATGAAGGAGGAACCATTACAGGATGGTATAGAGAAATGTAGACTTAGATGGTATGGACATGTAAAACGAATGGAGGAGAAGAGGATACCCAGGAGAGTACATGAGAGGAAGTGGGAAGGAAAGAGACCGAGGGGAAGACCGAGAGACAGGTGGCTGAAGGGGGTGGAAGAAAGCGTGAAGAAGAGAGGAGAAGACTGGACAAGGGTGGAGGCTGAGAGATGGTGGGAAGACAGAAGACGTTGGAGAGGCTTGTGTTCCAAACAGACCCGGCCAGTGGCTGGAAACTGTGCAAGATGATGATGATTTTCAATTTCAATTGCATTTTGTAAGTATTTTGAACCTCAATTGCATTTTGTACGTATTTTCGATCTCATTTGCATTTTGTAACTATTTTGAATTTCAATTGCATTTTGTAAGTATTTCGACGCTACATTGCACTTTGTACGTATTTTGAATCTAGCCTACATTTTGTGGGTCTTTTTCAATCTATTCTTTTTGTGAATCTTTTCGTTCTAAATTCCCTTTTGTAAGTAGTTTCCATCTGAGTTTCTCTTTGTACGTATTTTCCGTCTCACATAATTTTCGTGCTGGTTTCCATTTCGTTCTCATTTTCGCTATCACCCAGATCATTAGTGGCCGATAACCTAGATGTTAGGCCCCTTAAAACAACAATTATCATCATCATAATTATGATCCTCGTACTACGTATTCCAATTTGTATCTGAAAACACACAAATATTCTTGGTTCAATTCTGCATCTTTCCATCTGTAATAATGCTGGATAATTGTTGTCGATGTAATTATCTTCTTAAATTAATTACACCCTGTGGAGATTTTTCTGTAATCAGCTCTTTTCTGATTGGTCAGTATCTTCCATGTGCCTATCCAATCACCTTACACTTGGCGCCCGTTGGAATGTGAGATTTGCGGTCTCCAAGCAGGATAGTGCCTTCATTGCTCGCCAACACCTCGCAAACTAGTACTCTGCGTTCAAGCTAGGTCACTTCCCTTTCGTTATTCTAACATGGAACTATCTTGCCTCCGCAACCAAACAGGTTTTCTGTCGCCAATCCAGACCTCGTTTCTGCATGTTAAAATTTATCATAGGGAAAATTATATAATTTTACCAATCAAATTCAAAATTCGGGGTCATTACCATTAATGTTGATGGAAAAATGGAGGGTAAAATGTAATAGGATGAGTCGGCAAACTGAATGGGATTGGGTGCGTTAGACATTGGTAACGTTCTAGTCATCATCATCATCTTAAGCAGTTTCCAACCGCTGGTCGGGTCTGCTTGGAACATAAGCCTCTCCATCGTTTCCTGTCCATCCACCATCTCTCGTCATTTACTGTGTCCCAGCACACTCCTCTTTCCTCCACACTCTGCTTAACTCCTTTTGTCCATCTGTCCCTTGGTCTTCCCCTTGGCCTCCTTCCCGTCATTTCCATTCCAAACATCTTCTTCGGTATCCTCTCCTCTTGCATCCTCCTCACATGTCCATACCATTGTAGCCTAGATCGCTCTATTCTATTTTGCAATGGTTCCTCTCTTACCATCTCCCTGACTCTCTCATTCCTTACTCTGTCCATTCTTGTCACTCCTACCCTACTCCTCTGGAACTTCATCTCCACTGCTCGTATTTTATTCTTGTCCCTTTCCTTCATCACCCATGTTTCTGAACCATATGTCAAAATTGGCACAAAGTAGGTCTTGTAGATGATTCCTTTACATTTTTGTGGTACATCTTTATTCCATATCATCCCCCTAACACTCTTGAAAAATCCATCTGCGCACCTTCCCCGCTCATTTATTTCCATCCTATTGCCTCCCTTTTCTTCAATTATGCTTCCCAAGTACTTAAAGCATTCTACTTTCTGCAACTGCTGTCCTCCAAGTGTTATGCCCATATCCAGTCTGTTCTTCTTCCTCGTTGTGATGACCACTTCACTCTTTTGTGCTGAGAACTTCATCCCATATGATAACACTACCTTCTCCCACTCATCTAATTGCTCTTGTACTTCTTCCTCATCCTCTCCCCATACCAGAAGGTCATCAGCAAACAACATTGCCTTCATTTTCCTTTCCCCAATGCTATTTACCACTTTTCGTATGATTTCATCCATCACCACTATAAATAACAGGGGTGAGAGGGCACTTCCCTGTTTCAGACCACTCTCCAGTTGAAACCATTCCGTTCTTTCTCTTCCCACCTTTACACAGCTTTTGCTTCCCTCGTACATTGCTTTCACTCTTGCCACTGTCTCCTTCTTCACTGCTTTTGCTCTCATTGCTTCCCATACCTTGTTTCTATTAATACTATCATATGCTTTCTCAATATCCAAGAAGGTCATCACCAGATCTTTCCCATATTCATAATGGTGTTCTTGTAGCTGTCTTACTGCAAAGATGAGGTCAACTGTTGACCTTCCTGGCCTGAATCCATACTGTTCTTCCCTCAGCCCATCTTCAACTTCTGTCCGAATTCTTCTCTCCAGTACCTTCTCAAATATTTTGGCGCAGTGGCACATGAGTGTAATTCCCCTGTAGTTCTTGCATTCCTTCCTACTTCCCTTTTTAAATATGAGTATTATTATCCCTCTTTTCCAGTCCTCTGGTATTTTCTTCTCCCTCCATATCACTTTCATTACTCGAAAGAGCCACTGTGTTCCTATCACCCCTGCTGCTCTCACCATCTCCACACTCACTTCGTCTATTCCCGGTGCCTTTCCCCCTTTCATCTTCTTTAATGCTTCCTCCACTTCTTTCCATGTCAATTCCTTCTCTGAAATGTCTTGGTCACTGTCTGTTTCTTCCTCCACAATGTCCACTACGCTGGTTTTAGTTGGATTTAGGAGTTCCTTGAAGTATTCTCTCCAGATAACCTTTACTTCTTCCATATTTTCGACCTCCTTTCCATTCCTGTCCACCATTCTGACATTTTCCCCTGTATCTCTTCTCTTTGCCTTTATCATTCCATACAACACTTTCTTACTGCCATCACAGTCCTCCTCCATCATTTCTGTCCATTTCTCCAGCCATTTCTTTTTCTCTTCCTTCACTACTTCTCCTGCTTCTTTCTTCCGCTCTTGGTATTCTTCTCTTGTTCTGTCTGTCCTCTGTTGGAACCATTTCCTGAATGCTTCATTTTTCTTTTTCACTGCTTCCTTAGTTCTGGGTTTCCACCATGGTGTTTCCTTCCACCTTTTCTTTCCACTAGTTCTGCCACACACGACTTCCGCTGCTTCTACCAACACGTCCTTGAACCTATTCCATTCTTCTTCACCTGTTTTCGGATCATCCTTCGGTAATTTGTTCCTCACTAATATCTGGAACTTCTCCTTATTTCCATCCTCCTTCAGCTTCCATGTCCTTATTCTTCTTTCTTGGTTTTCAGTTCTCCTCTTTTCCTTCAGTCCTCTCACCTTGGCGACCAGCAGACGGTGGTCACTGTCCAGGGCTTCTGAAGGTATTACCCTTATATCCGTGATACTCTTCTTTGTCTCCTTCCCGCATAGAATATAATCCACCACTGATTTCCTAGTCAAATCCCTGCTGTACCAAGTAATTTTATGGCTCTCTCTCTTCTTGTACCATGTGTTTCCAACCATTAGCCCATTTATCTTGCACAGTTCCAACAATCTCTCTCCTTCCTTATTCCTGTTTCCCCATCCTTCACCACCAACGTTCTAGTAACGGATTGAAATGGATGTAGCGTTACCCCTCGGTATAATGCCATAATTAGTTCCGAGTGTAGCCTGCGCAATGAGGAGGGTGGCGTTATATCAAGGTCTCTTTTTTTTTAAAGATTAATTTCAATGACCTATGTTAGTAGTGACATGCTACACAATATAGGGATTTTCTGGAATAGTAAATTCAATATTTAAAATATGTAGGTAGGCCTATTTTGTACACGTACAATACCGTGACAAGTGTTCCATGCAAATTTTATACAGTCTACTGTATTGTAGTTATCACAAGCACAGTTATTCAAGTCTGAAAGATGATCAATGGGTGTATATTATTTAAATACACACACAGCACTGTACCTGCACATAAAATCCTTTTGAAAAATTAATTTAATTTGCACTGAACAGTATGGATCCCACTGTGAGCTGAAATAGCTGAATGAAAGACAATGAAATAATTGTACATTTTCATTGAGAAAATAATTCTGTTCAAAGTAGCAATGCAAACTGTTCACATACTCTTCATCTTCTCTAGTTGTGATTTTTTGGGACACATGCTCAAGTATCTCACTTTCAGGTTCACTGTCACTTGAACTTTCTGGTGGCTTCACTAAATCAACGATGTCACTGTGAAAAGTTCCTGAAACACTGGTTCTTCTTGGCCCATTTCTATGAGTTGTTCTGCTGTGAGGGTTGCTCCATCAATGTTGGGAAGATGTTTAAGAGTTTTCTCTATTGTTTGGACAGATTGGTCTTCCTCAGATAAATTAGTTACAGTAGTGATTCCAGTGTGGGACCACCAGTTCCATACTGTTACAGGCAAAACTTCTCCCCATGCAACTTTGATGTAGAACAGAGCATTCTTTAACGACAAACTGACAACAGACTCTCCATCATTGATCTGTTGAAATATATTTTCACTTGATACTGCCTATAATGTGCTTTAAAATTTTTGATTATTCTCATGCCCAAAGGCTGAAAATATCCAGTGCATTGAGGAGGAAGAAATTCCTCCCAGGTGTTTCTTAAATTAGCTGGAATTTTGTGATTGACACATTGTCAAGAATTGGTAACACATTGCGATTTTTTATTCTCATGTGGTCATTGCAAACTACAGTGATCATTCATGTCTTTCTATTGTTCCTATACTAATGTAAACCGATGGGTTAAAATTGTTGAAACACCAAGGTTTAGCAAATCTTTTTTCACTTCCTATGGTATTGGTACCAAATACAATGGTAATTCGGTCCTTGGGATTTTTGCAACCCCTTGCAGTGCCATTTGATATTGTTTTCAGGTTGCGTACAATGAAAGCATTTTTACCATATTGTACACATCACTTGCATCATAATTTTTTTATGTTTGCTGCAAGGTTTTCCCTACCCTCTTGTAAAATTGCCAGGTCTACATCTGCCTCATCACGATACCTCACATGCTATGTCAGCCAAAGGTGCCTTTTGAAATAAATAGCCAACCATATTTGCTGTTGATTCGTTTAGGGACTTTGCAACATGGTGGTCATGTAACCCCGTGTACTTGGATGTGTAAGTGGCATTTGTCTGATAATGTATGTTATTGGGATGGCTATATTAGTGTGTGTATTTGAAATGCAGGTGAGGATTGGGAAGGAGGCAGCCATAGCCTTTAGGAACCAACCCGGCATTCGCCTGTAGTAGAAATGGGAGGTTTGTCTCACAAGGCTAAGCTTACCCTGTTTCAGCTCTCAGAGCAGAATTAAATTTCTTGGCAGAGCCAGAAATCGAACCCGGCCCTCCGCCGTGACAACCAAGAGTGTTTTACGGATGAACTATAATATTTTACAGATTTACGTACCAATATCTTCTTTTAAAATTCGCGCCAGAACAAGCTTTCGCATGCCGCCGATACATGCTGTGCGAGCAGCGCACATTCGATACATGGCCCTGAACTATATTCACCAGATCGTTACAACCATCAACTGGGAATACGAGATGCGTCCTGATTTGTCTGAATCCTAATCGATCGATATCGATTTGTGTTGAATGAAAGATCTTGGATAACCGTTTGCTTGTTCTTTAATGCATTGATTAGGTCGATAACCTTCACTGTTCTGTATAAAAAATAGTTCTTTTCTTCTTCATCACGAATTCCAAAGCGTAGGTCGTGTTTTTGTTACGGAATAACATGTGAATTATCAGGGTGTCCACCGGTAACGAAAAGCAGCTAATTTTTGTCTGGATATTTAGAGGTAACGAAAATTCGCCAAGGTCGGTTTACATCATTTAAACTCATTCAGCTAGGCTCACAGATTGCGATGGAGCAAGTTTCACGCAAGCAGCGCTGATTGCGTAAGCTATATTTCCCCGTGCCCACCCTCAAGGAAATGCATACTGAGGATACCTTGAGTGGTATACATCGGTTAAACGTATGTTTTCGGCATCTACAAGAGTTGTTAGTTTTGTGTGAAATATATTTCTGTATTATTAGAAAACCTTACTTTTTGCGACACGTTTATTCGTGAAAACTTTCGAAACTCAGCAGAAACCTCTCATTTCTGTTACTGACTGCTAAATTTGGAGACTATCTCAAATATAAGTCCTGAAATAACACGAAATAATTTAATGTCGCTATCTTGCGAAATGATATAGTTTCGAAAATAGATGGCGAAAAACCTTCGAAATACATTTATTTTAAAAATCTATCCATCTCGTAAATTTGCGACATCCAGTATGGTTAATTTAAAATTCCGTTATACAGTATGTCGATTTTTCCTTCGAACTTTGGTTCCATCGGAACCGGTTATCTCGTGATTCGTGATTCGAATTCGAAAGATAATGTGCCCTCTTGTATTATTCGTGCAATCCTCCCCGAATAATTCGTAAAATTCGATACCTTCTTCGAACATTCATCCTCCAGAATCACATCCTCAAGACGGCAGGCTGATCGCACGACTTGCTTGCAGGAATCTGGTCAAACGGACCGAGATCGACGCCAGTTGCGTAAAATCATAAAACCCGTGCCCGATCACGAACTTGTGATCACGAGGACTGCGGGAATCCTGTCAAAGGTGATTGGGCATCCATGACGAGACATTCCGAAATCTACTCGCCACTTTTCCCATGACCATATACTTAAAACCGTATGGGGAGTGAGAAGTGCATCAATCCACTTAAAAATGACTACGTAGCATCGCAATACTCATTTCTCCTCGTGATCCACCGTGAACTCCCAACTACAGCATAGGGACAGCGGGAATCACGGCGCCGACCATACAACATGTCCATAACTGCTCGTGAATTTTAACCATGCCCAACCTCGAGCTTGCCTCTGCCATTCTGCCAGGACAGATCGTCTATCTGTCCTGGCAGAATGGCAGGCAATCGTTGAACGGTGGCCGGGTGCGGCACCGATTGCATATTATCACGTGCTCAGTGTCCAATGCGAGGACAACGTGAATCTCGTAAAACGAGAGTGGCAGCGATCGCGTTATTTCTCCGCATTCGATGACGAGGACAAATCTTTTCAAACGGACTGCAAGCAGTGCCGATTGCGTAATAATTCTACATTTTTCCCCTGCCCGATCTCAAGGACAATGGAAATCTCGTTGAACGACTAAGAGTGACACCGATTATGAAAAACACGATTTTTCTCCATGTTCTATTGTGAAAACTACGAGAATCTCGTCAATCGGCTGAGACCAGCGCCGATCGTGTAACATCTCGATATTTTTCTGTACTTGACTGCGAAGACAGAATGTGAACGAACAAAATTTTAGCCTGATTAAGAAGAACAGGTAGCAGTTCAGGTTATCGATGTCCTATGGAACTCTGGAAGCCATTTCTATTTTGAAGACCAGAAGTTCTGAAGCATGTTATACAAACACATATTCTATTGACTTTCTGAAGAAAGCAAAGCTAGCCACAACTTAAGCTCTTAAATCGGACCCTTATTATGTCATCGGTTACTGTAGTGATTTATATTACCGGTAATGCTGTTGAATTAGTAATTTTCTGAAGTGAAGAAAATGCATGAATTTTGTCATGTCAAATTAATCTCTGGAGTCTATTTCTATTTTGAAGAACAGGAGTTCTGGTCCCTGTTATGCCAGCACCTTTTCTCCAGACTATTTGCAGGAAGCTAAAAAAAAGCCACAGCTATAAATTTAAAAGTGCAAGTAATTTCCAGTGAGTGATACGTGTATTCCCTAGGTAGGCCTATATTATTTCAAGGAAGTCCTGTTATATCCATTCTCGAAACCAAAATTCACCACACCTGCTTCTTGAAGGTCATGCTCGTCTACAAATAATTGGCGTATGATGTAAGTAGATAAAATTTCATTGAAATATCCTGTTTAAAGCATGAATTACTGTATTTTGTAGCCCAGGAGGATTATTGTTTCAAGCCGGGGTATGCCAAAATTTGATAGACTTTTTGGTGCGCGCGAGTTTTACTGAAAGCCCTTTTTGAAAGTTGGCAGGTATGCATATGTTTTCACCAACAAGTTTTGCTTGTTCCTTAATGGCCTCGTCAGTTGCAGTTCCACTTTATTTGTTGACTTGGGATACCCAAGTAACCAAAGCTTCTTACATCTCCTCACAGTTGGCACTTTTCCTGTCTTTTGGCTGACAGATGTTTCATCCGTTCACTTACGTTTCTACCCAAGTAACCAAAGCTTCTTACATCTTCTCACAGTTGGCACTTTTCCTGTCTTTTGGCTGACAGATGTTTCATCCGTTCACTTACGTTTCTCACATTTGTCTCCAACACTTCGTCTGCTTAAGGTTTTCGCCCACAATAATGAAAAATGGTTTGCAATATTCTGCTGACCAGTAGAAGGGTACTGTTCTTTATAAGCACACACAATTTGTTTCTCTTTTACACTTAATATTGTTTATTTATTCATCGTGAAACTTGCACTCGCAGGGCAGACAAACAGGACTGAAGTTCGTAACAGGTCAAGGTGAGCTACTGCCAAGCTCTTTATCTTCCAATTGTTTTGTCCAGGATTCCAGATCTATTCACAGAAACCATCCACAGTGATAAGCCGTAAGGAAATTCTAGTCTATGCCAAGACCATTCTTTCATTGCAGGTACAGGGCAGAATCCCTTCTGCCATCCTACTCGAGATAATGAACTACAGTACTACTTAGGTTCAGTAGCATCTAGCCAGATCTTATTACAATTACAAGGAAGAAACCAACGATAAAATGACTCAATATAGCTAGAGGTGTTAGAAAGTGTTGTTATTTTTTTGAAGATTTGTTGATTTAAAATTCAAAAGGTGGTGTTTTGTGTTTTTATTATTTTTTCGGGGGATGACATGTTAAAATTTGGAAAGCGATAAGGTTTGTACAATAAGTGCATTTAAAAATATAAACAATTAATAAAACAAAGTAAAAAACAAAACAGCAGGGTAAAACGTTAAACATGGCTATGGAAGAATGAGATAATACTTATATGGAAGTCACATTTTTATTTTACATTCACCATCTCGAAACACATTTCAGTGAATACCTTTTTCAGTTTTATCCAAATACTGCGGTGAAATCACTGGAAGTAGCTCATGGTTAAAGTCTCAGCATTTGCAGCTGTCAATTTTCGCCTCCTATCACTTACTATGAGACTGTATTTCGAAAATGACCTTTCAGAATCCACATTTGAACAAGGATACCACACACACTTTAATGCAGCTGTTGCATAGTCTCGGTGAGCAGGCCTTAATCCCATGAGGATCTCTGGAACATTCACATTATCTTCTTGACGCAGTTGGTTCTTGATTGCAGTCAGGTAAATGCTGTGAGCCTCTAAAAACTGTTGAGACTCCATCTTCGTAAGAAATGGGGCATTCTTCTTAAATTGGAGCAGTTCTGTGGGAGATACGTTCTTAGGTGCATGCCGAGGATCAAACAATGACCCGATGGCTTCTACAGTCTTCCTGGCTGGATCCGTGGTCCTTAAAGTCCTGACTTTCACTAGAGCTGACTGGGCAACACACGCAAGCTTGGACTTAACCTTTATCTGCATCTTTTGAGGAAGCTGTTCCAAGTTCTGGAGGATCGTATGATTGAACATTCCACCATCGCCTAATAGCTTGAGCTTTACCTCAAGGTCATCTAGCTTCCCAGCCAGTAAGTGAATTGTTGGGTACTTAGATCCCTCCAAGAAATTAAGCAAGTCCATAAGAGAGGCACCAACAACAGAAACATACAATGCTTGTAATTGTATAAATTGTATTGTTGAAGTCGATGCTTGTTGGAAAAATTTGACCCCAGAATTTGAATCTTCCAATGTTTTGAAAAATTCTACCAGATCTTCCACATGCGTGGCCATATACATTGCAGCCTTAAACCATGAATTCCATCTTGTACATACAGGCATTGGGAAAGCTAGAATTTCATTCTCTTTTTCTGTTTTTTCATATTTCTCCCTTAAAAATGCAACGTAATTGCTTTTTCTTTTTCGCATATTTAAAAAGGCATTCTTTGTCTTTACTATAGACATGTTCAATTCGTCCAGCTCGTTTTCAAATACGCAGCCGATAAGATTGACTTTATGAGCCCAGCACTGGACATGACTTAATTCTTCAATCAATCCTTGAAGAGTAGTTACACATTTTGTCATGTAGCGTGCTGGGTCCGTAACTACTGCCACTACACGCTCCCATTCAATTTCATAGGAATTCAAGGTGTCTAATATCGCATTGGAGCAATTTACGCTATTGCCAGAATCTAGAACAACAGAGGCAGCCAGATGGGTGTTCATTTCAGTTGATGGTACTGATGGACGAAAAAGAATGTTGAAATCACACCTACCATTCTTGTCAGTTGTTTCGTCACATAGCAGAAACACGTCTTTGTTTTTTATATCTTCCCTAATTTCTTCCCTCCTTCTTTCGCCAATCATGGGGATGTATTTCTGACGAATCTGATTTGCTGATGGTAAATCTCCACTTCCGCGAACGTACTTATTAAACCAAGTACGGATAGCAGGATTGTCTAGTTTCTCTACTGGTATATTAGCTTTCACAAACGCAGTAGTAGTGTCCAAAATAAACTCTTCTTTCATATCCTTCACACGACTAGCATTTGATAATGTTTCTTTCAAGGTAGCCACTCTAGGAACACTAACTTCAAGACGCGAATTTTCTCGGCGTTTTGAATGCTTCTCCGATTTGCAATGTTTGTCTAATGCATCTTTCCTGCGATAATCTAACCGACAATCACAATATTTGCACATAAGAATGCCACAAGAAATTATAAATCCTTCATTCTTATATTCTTTAAGTCTGTCTGTGGCAGAAACAGCTACCTTCGGCATTTTTAAACTCAACTGAGCGATGCTCAGTAACAAACACTGTTATCACACGGTTGACTGTAGTCACACGCCAGTATAAATTCGTAACCACACACAAAATTTATTTCTGAATTCGTGTCATAATATTTAAATTACGTCGCGTCTCATCTTCCTGTACTGCTAAGTTCGGAACTAATACGACGAACACGTGGTCGCCAACTGATTCACGCAAATAACACACTAGCTTCGATGATAACGCACAATTTGCGCACTTTTTATTAAATTATATAGATTTCTCTACTATAAGTTACACTCGCTACCGATGTAACAGGAGGCAAACGTAGTTTACATTATGAACAACTATCACGTTACCTTTTGGAGGTAGTCGTCCTAACTATTCATGCAGCGATATAACAGCTGTTTACCACAGTGCTAAAATCCAACGAGTAACGAGAATATCGACAGTATATCGTAATATGACGTATATCGTAGTATTACCCCTCGCGAAACTATACAATCGATCATTCTCTCGAATTGAACACCAACCAAATTCGATTATCGGCTTGTGAACAAAAATCTTCGGATTGGTGTGGGGAAAAAAGATGAAAATTTGTTTTTATTTCGCAGATTGCGGTATTTGTGGTGTTATTCACAAAATTCGCGTTATTTCGCGATTTAATTTCACTCCTGGGTGGCACGAAACATGTAAATACGTGAAAATAAAACATCCTAACCTCTAAATATGACTTTTCGTTTTATCGCGATTTAACAAAAACTAACACCTATAAATATAGCAAATAAATAAAGTTCCCTACTAATTATATTGGACATGATGGCTAACCATAAAACTAATATTTGAATAAATAATATTCAAGACCTCAAAGGTTCAAGAACTGTGTTGAGAAGATTAAGAGACTTTTAGACTTATTTTAACTTCTTAAAATTTATAAGGAAGGCCTTAGGATTTTTATATAAAGAACTAGCTGTTACCCGCGGCTTCGCCCGCAATAACATTTGAAATCTTATTATAACATTAGTTATATAAATTTTTCCTGTAGTTGAAGATAATGACAGCAACATAGAGCATTGAAATTGGAAATTGGATGCAATATACGACAGGGAGCTTTGATTTAAAGCAGGTCCTGTAGCCTACTGCCATGTCTATCGAGAGTGTTTTTTACACCTAAGCACTTCTCGCTAAACTACATTTCTGGTCTTTCTCTCAGGCTGCAGAATGACTAAGCCACCAGAAGAAAGTCACTTCTCAGATCCATGGCAGCTACTTTCAAACTCTGCCCCTGAGCCTTGTTAATTGTCGTGGCGTAGCAGTCTTTCAAAGGAAACTGCAGAGATGTTACGAAGGGCAGATGCAGCGTGACTGAGGTTAAGAGGTTAAGAGGGAGCTTGAAGGCAGAATGCGCTGTTCTTCCACAATCCAGTAGGGTTGCTGCAATACCCGAGGAGGCAACTGTGATGGCTATGTTCTGTCTACTTCTAAATGTACTGAGCAGGAGATTAATCGGGCAGGTTTTGCCAGTTCCGCCTGGTGCATCCAGAAAAAAGAGCTGACCACATTCTGAAACAACACTTCGAACTATTTCGTCATAGGCCAATCTCTGCTCGTTGTTCAATTTTGGAACATATCAGCAACCACTTTGGACAACTTAATTGTGTCGTAAGATAGTTCACTGACATATTCTCGGTGAACAATGACGGAGTCTTGTTCTCGAGAAGGCGACGGAAGTCCAAAGCTGTTGACCAGACATTTTTAGTACTAAATCCTCAAGAAGCACCAGACACCTGTTGTAGATAACACCCATGACCAGGTTGACATCAGCACACTGCCTCGGAACCTCTCTCACCACATCTTCCGCGAGGCTATCTTTGTGTTTTTTCCAGAGCATGATGGGGTCACTCACTTGTCAAAACACCAGTAAGATGGCAAACAGCTTGCGTGTCTTGTGGGGAGAGTCGGTGGAGGACGCTTCCTCTTGTGTGCGATCCCAGTGCGCATCATCCTCTAGCAAGCCAAGTGCGTTACATGCCGCTTGAAATGTTGGTCGAACCACGCCTGCCACGGTTTTGAGGTCAGTAAAAGACTGAGGGCCAGGGATTTTATGTAAAGGAGGCGGAGGTAGTAGCACTCGGCATTACCAGGGTGAACGGTGTAAACTCTGCCAAGGGTCTGATCTTTTTTCACACCAGGATGGCCTGGGACTGGCTTTCCTTGTTTCCTTCTACAGAACTTCTTACCTTTCCAAACAAAATAGGCTTACCTTTCCAAACAAAATAGGATGGAACTTCACAATATAAAAGTGTTGAAGCAAATTCATCGGATCGGCATAGTTCGAAGAAAGCAAGAAGAGTCTGTTTGGAGGGCTGTTAAACTGGTCACGAACAACGTCTTCATTAAAGTAAACCCGCTGGCCGTTCTCGAGGTGGACGGCAAGTTGCATGACCGAAGGATAGCGTTCATGTATGAGGAAGCAGAATATGCGCCAAGCCGCCTCTGAGCTGCTGATGTAACGTCCTGATTCATATCTCGCAACTTCTTCAAACTCTCCGATGCTAAAAGTAGCTTGGTCGGAACCCTTGTTAACATACTTGCAAATGTATTTTATTGACTTTACAGAGTTGCAGTACTTAACATTGATATGAGCTGAGAAGGTGCGAGATAGGACGGGGTTATAGGGTACCACCCAGCTATTGTCAATTTCCACTTCCTTTTTAATAATAGAAACCCCATCCTCCGAAGTGGGCATCCTGCGGTATTTGGGATACCCATCTTCCCCGGTTTGGGTTTCCTTGATGAGTGGTCTGGGGTACTTCTTGTTGCATACCCCTTCCACCATGCAAGACGAACTCCTGCTCAGAACTCCACATGGACCGTGGATCATGGTTGCCTTGACAATCTCATGGAGAGCAGAGTCAAGATTTGGGTCAGGAATCTCAGCACTGATCACCTTGTCGATGTCTTCAGACCTTAGCTTTTCTTCCAGCCACAGATGTATTTGAACGTGAGGTAATCCTCGCTTTTGCCATTCAATGGACATGTCTTATCATGTGCTTGACTTTCAGATGGAATACCCGCGCTACCAAATCATGCCTATCTTGAGGTTGTTGACCTTGTTTCAGGTGCTCGACTACTTTCGACCATTTTGGATTGCAGGTGAATGTTATAAAAAAAATCAGGACGTCCAAAATGGCGCATGCATTCATGCATATTGCGCGGGCCTCCAGTGAAAGTCGACGGCAAGACGACCATTTTACCAATATCTGACAAACGGCTGACAGCTTAACTCATTGCGTCCTTCAGGTGCACATATTCCTCACTTCTCAACCTTTTCTGATTGATGCAAATCCAAAGTAGTCTCTCTGTCTCAATCTTTGCATACATATCAACCTGAAACTGATTGAGAAGATTGCGAAATACTAAAGATAAGAATTATCAACTCCGGACGGAGCACCCCGTCTTCAAATATATCATTTTTATTCTGCAGTTTTTTGCATTTTTTGCTATTTTTCCATTTTAAGAGCATCTTTTTAAGTTTGGTAGATTTTTTTGGTCTTATTTTAGAGAAATTGGCCTTATAAGGTTTTTTTTCTTTTTTTTTTTTCTTCAATTTAGTCATATCACAGCTTTATATGAGGGAGTTACGTCTAAGCTAGTAGCTGATACGAGATAATTTAAAATATTGAAATATTGATTCCACTTCCTTAATCAATGGGGTGGAATCTAGTCTTAGCAACGATCGTGGAGAAATTGCTGTGGGTATTGCATCAGAAATGAAGAAAGTGCTGAACAAAAACACCGGGTATAAAACATTATGCAAAATTTCAGAAATTCTTTCTGGTGAAAACTACTGCACGGATGGGTTTGAGGAGGATTTAGCAGCAAACGACCTTCCTCACTTCAAGTATGCTCCGATCACATCAGTTGATGTTGAAGGCAGCTTTTCGAGATATAAAAACTTGTTGGCTGATAACCGCAGATCATTTACACTTGACAACATCAGAATGACATTCGTAGTGCAGTGCAACTCAGACTAAAGTGAACATAAACATTTTGTTAAGTGCTAGAAATCTATTTTGATTGACTTTTCAGTTTGAGCTTAAGTTGTCATTTTTGAAATATTGGTGAGTTTATTATTACAAGATAATTTTCTGCATTAAGTTTAAGTTGTCATTTTTGAAATATTGGTGAGTTTATAATTACAAGATCATTTTCTGCATTTTATAGTGCATTTTTTGAATTTTTGAAATATTTCTGCTAGAAATAAGATCATTTTCTCCATTTTATAGAGAATTTTTCGAATTTTTAGGTAATTTATTAGTCATTTTTGAAAATTTTAAGTGCATTTTTTAAACTTTTTTACGGCATCAACATCCGGGCCCTAATTATCACCCTCAAGCTCAAATATTCTGAAGTTGTAAAAGTTAGCGGCAGACACGGTCTTCTTCAAAGGTGCTTGAGTGCTGTTGTGACGTTGAGGGATATTCTCATAACGTAATAAAACAAATCTCTACTTTAAAAAAAAACTGATAAATGGAATAGACCTAGCCTAACTTAACAAAATTAACATTGGTAGAGGTAATTTTCTTTTACCAAAGTCTACTTTTCATTATAACTATTTCTTCTTCTTCTTCTTCATTTCCCCTTTTCCAGCTGACACTGGGTGGGGGCAAATATGGTTCCTCTCCACTTTGTTCTGTCGTTCCACCATTCCTCTTCCGACACGGTGTTCCAATCCAGGTTCCGTTTTCTAATGCCATTCTCCACAGAGTCCATCCAACGCATTCTTGGTCTTCCTCGTCCTCTCTTCCCTGTCATCCGTCGTTCCAGTGCTCGTCTTGGTAGCCTTACTTCATTCATCCATTTGACATGTCCAAACCATCTCAATCTGATTTGCTCCAGTTTGTCATTTAGTTTCTGTACTCCCAGTTCTTTCCGTATATCTTCATTTCTCACTCTGTCTCTCCTCGTTTTCCGGACCATACTTCTCAGGAATCTCATCTCAGCTGTCTGTACTCTGCTTTCTAACTATGTACTGCCATGAAATGATGAAAAACGCCGTACCTAATCCGACAAACAAAGGAACTCTACAGTTACTTCAACTAAAGGCTAATATATAATGCAATATGATGATTATAAAGTGATGGTGAAAGTATAAAGTACCAACAGAAATTATATAGAAGTACTGTTTGAACAGAGAGATTGGGAGCGCAGACAACAATGACGTGCACGTTATGACAGTAAGCTCACTGCCTGCAAAGACTAGTAGGGGCGATGTGCTGCAGCCCGCATTGCTTCATATAATTGCGGTTTTCGCGGTTCGACCATGATTCCGAGTGAATTTTTTGAAAACCTTTCTTAGCGAGCACCTACACGGCCGTTGAAAAAGCTGCATACCAAATTTCATTCCAATCCGTTCGGTGGTTTCTGAGATTTTGTGATGAATGAATGAGTGAGTGAGTGGTATTTGACAAATGTATAGTAGATTTTAATGTTTAAATTATATATTTCTGAAGATGAGCTAAAGAGTAAGCTTGAAACATGTCCAAATAAAATAAAGATAAATAAATTGTATCGAAGTAGGATCGGAGTAACAAGAAGAGACAGGTTGAGGAATGAAAAGGTCAGGGAAATGGTGAAAGAGGAGCCCTTGCAAGGTAGGATTGAGACATCAAGACTGAGGTGGTATAGACACTTAAAGAGAATGGATGAGAAGAGGATTCCCAAGAGGATACATGAGATGCAGATGCAGAAGAAACGACCAAGGGGAAGACAAAGAGATAGATGGCTGAAAGGAGTGGAGGAATGTGTCAAGAAGAGAGGCGAGGACTGGACCAGAGTGACAGCGGAGAGGTGGTGGGAAGAAAGGACCAAGTGGCGAGGCTTATGTTCCAAACAGACCCAGCCTGGGGCTGGAAACTGTACAAGATGATGATGATGATGAAAATGTATTGACTGGGCGGATATAACCTAACAAATTATTTCATTACCTTTTAAAAAAGAAAGCTTTTCAGTGGGTCAACACAAATTATGATTTGCTGTTAATTTGATTCCTGCCTCCTCACTGTTTGTTCTGGCAAAATTTCGTCTACCCTAGCTGCTTTATGGCACTTCCTCAATTGTCATTTTGTTCTTACCCACATTCTCTTCCCACTGCTATCTCAAAATATGAGATATTGCCAGCCAAACTTTCTTTCACATTCAGCACGAAGCTCCCCATAAGATTCATACACAATGTGGACAAATTTCATGAAAATTAGTTCAGCTGCATTGCCATGTGAAATAATACAAATCAATATGTTGAAATGAAACTGTTTTCCAAAGGATCCAGGATGTTTGTACTCAAATGGACTTTATGGCAGCACATCAAATCTCAAAAGAAAATTAATTACTTTGAAGAAAATTATCCGGTTAGTTCAAATCCATTTGCCAGCGTTACTTCCTAGTGTACCATTGGGCTCATCAGTAGGTATGGCACACCTCACCAAGAAGCTGGCTAGTACATGCTCTGAAGGCCACTGCAAGACTGCCAAGAATCACAAGCAGTGCCAATGTACTATGTGAGCTGACGATTTGCAAAATAGCGTCCAGTGCCTCACAAAAGAATTTAAGAGGGTCTTCACTTTCGAAGATGGAGACCAGGAAGGAAATGGTGTGAATCTTTCCTAAGAATAAATCCAGGCCTGTCTTTACGAACCCCTCAAAATTTGACAGTAAGCCGTGCTCCAATTACAGAACATCAAAACAAAACCTGGTTTTCAGAAGTCCACAGTTATTTGGTGGAAAACTACTCACAGTCTATCTTGTCAGACCCTCGGCGACTGTTCAACGCAGACGTTATGTTATGCCATGGTCTGGTCTCACTTTCTATGTGACTACGCCTCCCCTCCCCCTGCAAAAAATGAAAGAAAAAAAAAGACCACAGCATAACAGCCCGGAACATAACCATTCGCTCTTGAACGCCGGTCGGGGAAGCCTACATCAATACACGTTCTTGTGGTTATATTGTTCGAATTTCAATTATTATTATTAATATTATTATTGTTGTATTTCTAATGCACTTTAGGTTAATACAAAAATAACTTATAATAAATGTGTTTAGAGTAGAATTACGATCTTTTCATGCCCGTATTGTGTCTACCCGCCATTCCCGATTGCTGATGACGATTTTTTGTCTTTTCTTTTTAAAATAATTACTGGTACTGCGTTATTCGTAAATGTTAGCCTCCATGTTAATAAATTGGTGCCTTATGCAACAATATTGACAGAAATGCATTATAAACAGCAGATAAGGACAACAAACAATGTGACGACAATTGGTGCAAACGGGTGACGAATATTGGAAAAATCTAAATACATCGTGACAATCACTAGCGCAAAATCCTATTTAAAAAAGTCTATATAATTTTTCCTAAAACGAATAATTTCGATATTGAGAGTTTCCTAGTGTTTGAGTAGAATTTGAGGTTAGTTACAGTGGTCTTATTGATTTAAATTACCAAAAGGTATGAGGTATATTATATTTTCTTGACTACATCAGTCTTAACATGACGACTATTGGTTCATTTACAGTACCTTAGATACTTGAAAGCATATTTGCATGATTTTAGAACTCTTGAACTGTACAGTTGGTATAGGATCAGTCAAATAAAGACTTCCCATATCAGGGTGAACTCAGACTGATGGTTAGAGTCAAAACTAAATTGAGCGTTATGATGAATAAGGTAGAAACACATTTACAGCAAGTAGCAAGGAAAAACAGAACAAGTTGCTTAAACACATAAATATTTATTGTGAAAGCAATAACATGATGATAAATATGATATATGAATATAACATCATTTGTTTTAAACATTCAATAACATATGGTAAAAGTGTTTTCACTGTTTGGTGAAGAATGGAAGAGAACCTGACTGAGGTTAACATAAATACAAGCGTTACTGACTAGCACTGTTAGTATTTGGGGGCCTAACCCAAGATACTGAAGAAACTACAGATTCTGTGGGACATTGTCCCCATTGACTTGAAGAGCAGATAAGGATCTAAAGAGAAAGTTACGGGAGAAGAACTCACTTCTTTCAAACACTTGGGGCCTCAACCCAAGCTGTTTGAAAGAGAAGAAAACAGATGTCAATCTTAAAGAAAGATGAATCATTTTAGCAAGATAGAATGAAATAGAAAAGTACATTAGAACTGTAAGTATGCACTGAAAGAAAAACATAACCTTAAAGGGGTTATGGTGGACAGGGGCCAAATCCTGCCGCAATATTAATGAAAACATAACCTTAAAGGGATTATGGCGAACGGGGGTCCAATCCTGTCGCAAGAAGAAAACCTGCCAACTAGAAAATGGCAAAAGTAAGCCGCTATGTAAACACCAATCGGAGGTTCATGTAACAATTAAAGCCATGTTAAAGAAAGCAATGCACATTAACAATTGTATGTTAAGTACCGTTAGTGGTATCAAAAGGCAAGTTAGATGCCTGAAGAAAAAATATTTTCACAGAAATGCTCGCAATCAATTTTGTGCGGCTTATTAATGAAGCCCAGAGAAAAAAAATGTGATAAGCCAGTTTTACTTTTGAATAACAATAAATGTTACTTATCTCTTCCTGAAATAAACTTGTAGGTTAAAAAACCATGGATAGCACTGCCACACAATGATAGGTGACACGATGAATGCTCAAGTAGTAACATACTTGATGTGAGCAGAAATTTAGACATGAAATGCACTGTAACAAGTCGTAAGCACTTTCGTAGATTTAATCACTGGAACGTAACAAGCCGTTGAACACATCTTTAAATTGTTGAAGCTCCTCCATTGATGGAAACTTTAGAACACATTTAGACAGGCACCAGGCCTATTCACTCGTAGAAAATGCATGATGCACTTTATAACTTTCAAGAGTTACATGGAAGAAATTAATGTTTGCTTAGCAAACATAACGACATTTTTTTAACTTAGCAAAATGTGTCGATAAGTAGGTGACCAAGTATGGTTATGAAGAGTTCTTGTCTTTAAGACATGACGAGAAAATGAAGCGAAGCTTCCAGATGATGAGGTGCTTAGACCTAGTTCCACATGGTGAGAGAAGTCCCGGTATACAGGAGACTGGTGCTCGAAGTAATCACTCATGACAAGAAGTCGTGTATGTAAGAATGACTTGTTGTCATTTAGAAGAAGTCCCGGACGACATGTCGCAGGTGCGGCAAGGTTTGCCAATGATGAACAGACGACTTGTGCTTGAGCAGGCACTCGAAGTATTCACAGAGTTGCAGACATGGTTGGCCGCTTAAATAGCAATCCAGAAGATGTTCCAGAATTTTCTGTGACGAAAAATGCAGTGATTGGCCGAGGCAGTAAGGTCGACCAATGAGGGTGAAGCGATGGCTGTCAGTGCAGCTAAAGCATGTTTGACGTGAAGAAACTGATATATCACTATAACAGTACTAGAAAATGTGTCTTACAATCGAGTTTGCATAAACAAAAAATATGTAAGTAACAAGCATAATATTTAATTTAGAATAGAGGAACGAATAAATTACGAAAGAGATTACCAGCACGTGGCAATTTTTAGGTTATGAAAAAACAAATCATCATCTTGTACAGTTTCCAGCCCCAGGCTGGGTCTGTTTGGAACATAAGCCTCGCCACTTAGTCCTTTCTTCCCACCACCTCTCCGCTGTCACTCTGGTCCAGTCCTCACCTCTCTTCTTGACACATTCCTCCACTCCTTTCAGCCATCTATCTCTTGGTCTTCCCCTTGGTCGTTTCTTCTGCATCTGCATCTCATGTATCCTCTTGGGAATCTTCTTCTCATCCATTCTCTTTAAGTGTCCATACCACCTCAGTCTTGATGTCTCAATCCTACCTTGCAAGGGCTCCTCTTTCACCATTTCCCTGACCTTTTCATTCCTCACCCTGTCTCTTCTTGTTACTCCGATCCTACTTCGCAGGAACTTCATTTCACCTGCCTGTATTCTGCTTATGTCTCTTCTTCATTGTCCACGTTTCTGAAGCATAGGTCAGTATCGGGATATAGTAGCTTCTGTATAACACTTCCTTGCTTTTTTGTGGGACATCTTTATTCCACACTAAGCTCCTACTGCTTCTTAGAAATGCTTCTGCCTGTCTGCCACGTTCCGTTATCTCTTTGTCATTTCTTCCATTTTCCTCCACTATACTTCCCAAGTACTTGAGACTTTCCACCTTCTTCAGCTGTCCACCTCCAAGTGTTATCCCACTCATTGGTCTGTCCTTTTTTCTGGTCGTTAACAGGATCTCACATTTACTGATGTTGAACTTCCATCCGTACTCTCCACTGTTTCTTCCCAAGCCTTCAGTTGCTCCTGAATTTCCTCCTCCTTGTTTCCCCAGACCATGAGATCGTCTGCAAACACCATTGCTTTCATCTTATCTTCTCCTATCTTTCCTGCTATCCGTGTCATTACCTCGTCCATAACCACAATAAAGAGAAGGGGTGACAGTGCACTACCCTGTTTCGGGCCACTCATTTGTCTGAACCAGTCTGTTCTTTCCCCTCCAACTTTCACACAACTCACACTTCCACAATACATCTCCTTCACTCTGTCTACAGTCCCTTTTTCCACTCCCATGTTTTCCATTGCTTTCCAAACCTTCTCCCTACACACACTATCATAGGCCTTTTCGATGTCCAGGAAGGCCATCAACAGATCCTCTCCAAATTCGTAGTGGTGTTCCTGCAGCTGTCTCACTGAAAATATGAGATCCACTGTTGATCTCCCAGGTCTGAATCCATACTGCTCCTCTCTCAATTTTCTCTCCACTTTGGCTCGTATTCTACTTTCTAATATCTTTTCATATATCTTGGCACAGTGAGGTATGAGTGTGACTCCCCTGTAATTTCTGCACTCCTTTCTGCTTCCTTTCTTAAATATTGGGACAATTAATCCTTTCTTCCAATCTTCTGGGGTCTTTTTCTCCTTCCATATCACCCTCATCACACGGTACAGCCACTGTTTCCCAACCTCCCCTGCTGCCTTCACCATTTCAACCCTCACTTCATCCACACCCGGTGCCCTTCCTCCTTTCATCTTGTCTATAGCCATCTCCAGTTCTCTCCAAGTCAGGTCCTTTTCCAGTTCTGTGTTGTCTTCTCCATCTTCCAATACATTGTCTTCCTTCCTATGACCATTTGGATTCAGCAAATCCTCAAAGTACTCTTTCCACACTGTCTTGAGTGTTTCTTTGTTGTGTACCTCATTTCCGTTTTTGTCCATCATTACCACATCCTCTCGCAGACCTCTTCTCTTACTTTTGACCATCCCATAAAGTACTTCCTTATTTCCTCTGCTGTCTTCCTCCATCATCTCTGTCCACTTTACCATCCACTTCTTCCTCTCCTCTGCGACAATCTTGTTTGCTTCTTTCTTCTTTATCTTATACTCTTCCCTTGCCAGATCAGTTCTTTCCTGGAACCACACTCTGAAAGCCTTGTTCTTCCTTTCCACAGCTTCTTTTACTCTCTCATTCCACCATGGTGTCTTTACACCGCTTTCTGTTGCTTGTTCTTCCACATACTGCCACTGCAGCTTCCACCATTGTGTTCTTGAATTGCTTCCATTCCTCTTCCCCTGTTTTAGGATTGTCTGTTGGCATCCTTTCCCTTATTATCTTCTGGAATTCTTCCTTGACTTCTTTTTCCTTGAGTTTCTATACTTTGATTCTCCTTTCCTGGTACTCTGTCCTCTTGCTATCCTTAACAACTCCCAGGTTCATTACAAGTATTCTGTGGTCGCTATCTAAGGCCTCTTGATGGTATTACCTTTATATCTCTGACACTTCTCTTCATTTCCCAGTCGTACAGCATGTAATCTACCAAAGATTTCTTTGTTAAATCACTGCTGTACCGCGTTACCTTGTGGCTTTCTTTCTTCCGGAACCAGGAATTGCCTACCACTAAACCGTTTCTCTTGCAAAAATCCAGCAACTTTCTCCCTTCTTCATTCCTGCTACCCCATCCTTCTGCTCCCAATACATTTTCATATCCTTGCCTTTCACTTCCTACATGTGCATTCAAATCTCCCATGACAAATGACGACTGATATTCTCGAATCTTCTCTCGTGAAAATTAGAAATATTAAATTACTGATTACAGGCTTTGTAGCCTTTCGCAAATGCGAACAACAGTACAATATTTTAGAAAACATTTCTATAATTTGGACTAGAACTCGCCCCCATTAGTCCGAATTGGTGAGCGTTTACTGTATCTTTATCTGCTTGTGTTTGGTTAATGCCCATTTCCGGTTCTGCTACTAATCTAGTTATAGATTTTCTATGGAAGTTACTAGTGTCAATTATATTTTGGGCCTTCATCAATTATTATAATTTCTTCCTCCGTGAAGCTGGTGTCTGATAGAATTTTTGCCGGTGATTGAAAAGTATTCAGATCGTAAGCTTTCACGGCCGGTGTCTAGTTTTATCATCTAGGCTTACAGGATGGAGCCGCATCGTGTATCTGTGATATTATCTGCGGGGTGGAAGCTTCTATCTGTCATCTACCTGCCTTGGAAGCAGAAGAAATTAGAGCAGAGGCCTCTCAGATCATCAAACATGCCAGGCCTGTTTCAAGCAACATCAGCAGAGAAGAACGTCAGGCCCTTAAAGAGCTACAAAGTAATGAAAGCATTACAATTTTACCTGAAGACAAAGGGAATGCTACGGTTGTATTCGACACCCAAGACTACGCGGATCAAGTTCACAGGCTCCTATCAGACCCAGCTTATAGGGCGATCCCGAAGAACCCCATAAGGAAGATAGAACTAACGACGACGCGGCTAATTAAGGAGTCATCTATTCCAGAAGAGAAGCAGAAATCCCTAGTACCTCGCTACTCAAGAACTCCCACATTCTATGGCCTACCCAAAATACACAAGCCTGATGTGCCTCTGAGGCCTATAGTTAGCGCCATAGCGTCCCCAACTCACTCTCTGGCTAAATATTTTAACCAAGTCCTGCAGCCATTATTCCCTCTGCCAGCCTCTCACGCGAGATCCCCCAGGGGCTCACATCTTGTGGGACATGGGTTGGCGACCACGGGACCCCAGCTGAGTCCGGCATAGCTTCCACTTACTTGTGCCGGGCTCCTCTCCGTCTTCTTTCCTGTCGACCTCCCTTGGTCAACTCTTGTTCTTTTCCGACCCCGACGGTATTAGGGTATCCGAGGCCTAGGGAGTCTTTCACTTTCCTGCCTTAATTGGCCCTTGTCTCATCTTTCCTGATCCCTCCTTCTTCGAGGGGTCAGACCTCTTGTTTTCTTTTCACTATATTTCCTTTTCTCTTTAAGATTCCCACCCTTTTTTTGTTACTTGGTTTCCCGTGTATCTAAATTCCCTTTAGCGACTTTTTTTGCATCTACAATACATTTTGTAGGTATTTTTAATCTACGTTGCATTTTGTAAGTTTTTTCGATCTAAATTGCATTTCGCGATTGTTTTCAACCTCAATTGCATTTTGTAAAGATTGACAATCTAAATTGCTTTTTAGTAAGTCTTTCAATGTAGGAGCAGGGCATTTTAGTGAGTATTTTGAATTTCAATTGCAATTTGTAAGTATTTTCAACCTAAACCGCATTTCGCAAGAATTTTAAATCTAAATTGCATTTTGTGTGGTGGGCATTTTGCAAGTATTTTGATTCTCAATTGCATTTTGTGGGTATTTTGAATCTAAATTATATTTTGTCAAGTATTTTCAATCTAAATTGCATTTTGTAAGTATTGTCAATCCAAATGAGTAGTTTGAATCTACCGTACATTTTGTAAGCATTTTCAATTTCAATTGTATTTTGTAAGTATTTTGAATTTCAATTGCACTTCGTGAATATTTTGGATTGGAAATGGGATCTTTCAATCTGAATTGCATTATGTATTTTCAATTTCACTTGCACTTTGTAAGTATTTTGAACCTCAATTGCATTTTGTACGTATTTTCGATCTCATTTGAATTTTGTAAGTATTTTGAATTTCAATTGCATTTTGTAAGTATTTCGACTCTACATTGCAGTTTGTATGTATTTAGAACCTAGCCTGCATTTTGTGCTTATTTTTCAATGTATTCCTTTTGTGAATCTTTTCGTTCTAAATTCCCTTTTGTAAGAACATTTTGTGGGTTGTTTCAATTTGAGTTTCTTTTTGTAAGTATTTTCCGTCTCACTTTTTTCGTTCTGGTTTCCATTTCATTGTCATTTTCGCTGTCACCCAGATCATTAGGGGCCGATAACCTAGATGATAGGCCCCTTAAAACAACAATTATCATCATCATCGTCATCTCACGCGAGAAACTCGCAGCACTTTATAGAGATCATTGCGAGTATGAACCTGAGTGACTGTGATCTACTGACGAGCTTTGATGTGGAGTCCCTATTTGCCAGGGTTCTTGTACCTGATGCCACACAGTTAATCAGGGAAAAACTTACAGCCACAGGAGGTCCAACAGGGTTAGTGGATTTAGGTGAAGACTGCGTTACCTCCTCAGTCTTGGTATTCAATGGGCAGATGTTTCATCAAACGGAGGAAGCAGCCATGGGATCCCCCCTCTCTCCACTATTGGCCAACGTATTCATGGCAAACTTTGAAGAATAAGAAGAAGAAGAAGCCATAAAGGAGAGCCCATTGAAACCTAAGTGTTGGTTGAGATACGTAGACGGCACAGCGTCTTTCTGGTATGGGAACATGGATGCCCCACACTTCAGGACTTTCTAGACTGCATGTGCTCCAGACATCCGAGCAGCAACTGTACAATGGAAGTAAAAGAAAATACAGTAGAACCCCTATTTAACGTTTTTCGAGGGTCTGGTATTTTTTAACCTTAAATGGGGGTTTACCTTAAATCGAGGTTTCGATAAAAAACAAATCTTTTCCAGAACTCTTTGACTGTATTGACTTGAATTGCACCAACACACATAATTAACACAATAACAACAATAAAACAAGGAGATACCTACCCTACACACTATACAGTAATTACAACTTTTTCTGTAGCACTAATACAGTAGTCAAAGATCGTAGTTTCCCAGCACATTACAAAATTAAAACGTCCACAAAATACTTACACAATTACAGTAATATATATATATATATAGAGTTACTTTTCCTATATACTGTACCCTTGGAGAGAAGCACTACACGAGACAGACATTCGGGGGTGATCGGTCCATACAAAGTATAAAGAGGAGAACGTGCTTCTTAAAAATTTCCAGGATTCATGAAGGAACTTAAGGCTATAAATGAAATATGACAGGTTAAACAAAACCATTTAATACAGATGATAAATATCAATTAACAATAAACCACCCTCGTCGAAGTATTAAAATACTGGTTCAAACACCAGTCCAAGAAAAACTACCTCCAAAATCAACTTAGACAGTTGTAAACGAGGGATACAAGACTATCACCTCCAAGAACATTAAAGTTTAAACAAGAAAATATCAAATACAAATTAAAACAGAAAAACATGTTTATTGTGCTGTGTGCGCGTTCGGACAAGGAATGATCTGAGTACTTGACGGGTAGTTCACTTCCGATCGACCACATGATTATGTCGTGAACCCCGTACTGCGAGTTGGTAAATCATGATAATTATGGGAGTACACTCTTAAATGGTTAATACAAAATATAAAGACACTGACATAGTCTACTCTTACAGAAAATCAATCATACACGGATAGTATATTTACACTTATGTGACTGCCGAACAGACGGTCTTAGGTCAAGCATAAATAACACAAAGCACCCACGTGACAACAAAGATAACGGCACGCCGCTTGCGACCTTTAAACTGACAAGTTACAATGCTTGGCAAAAATCCAAGCAACAACAACAACATCCAAATTAAAATACCCCAGCAGGCTGAATACAAAATTTACATGTGACACTTCGATTAATACGGACTGAAATATTTAAATAGGGGCGTGGGCAACTATCCCAATTAATATCAAAAGCAAGCTATAATATGCCAGGCAAGCAATCAACCAATTAGTTACAGGAAAGCGTAGTGCGCACACTACTTCCTTATCAACATTCAGAGATCTGAGTACATAGGTCAGACAAGCTCAAGTGTGCCATAGTGTGTCAGCAGAAACTCACAGCCTCTAAAATCGCGAAAAATACATCATAAAACATCAATATTTCTTGACCAACCACTCATGGTGTCAAGATCCAAATATCAGCAATACGTCCCTCGGGTACGTTTACTGAATCACGAGGAGCAACGGAAATTGGGTTGCCATGCCCATATCCTGCTACCTCTTCGAAGAATATCATATAGCACACACACATCTCCATACCTGACCAAAAGACCTCTATCGTACCCCAGATCCCGAATACAAATACCACACAAAAATTCTACTATATGACTAGAGCAAGGCGGACGGCCTTCTGTAACAACATAAAGTTGCTCAAAGCAAAACAATCTAAGCATTTGCCTGGATAAAAATTTACAACCAAGAAGATGGGAAATCCCCCCCATTGTCTAAAGACAGATTGGTTTAGGAACAAGACTGGACTAAGACAGGGGAGTGTGCTGTCACCTCTCTTGTTCATAATGGTGATGGATGAAATTGTAAAGGAAACAAAGGAAGTATATGGACATAAAGGAATGAAGTTACTGTTATTTGCAGATGATATTGTGGTCTGGGGAAGGAACACCGAAGAAGTGCAAAAACAACTAGATGCACTGAACGAAAACATTCAGAAGTACGGCCTGAAAATCAGTATAGAGAAAAGCAAGACCATGGTGATGACAAGAAGGGAAAGACAAGGAAAGGGCACTGTGAAAATTGGAAGTCAGAGTTTGGAAATTGTGGACAAGTTCAAATACCTAGGAAGTGAATTGATGCAAACTGGTAGGTTGGACATGGAGATTGGCAGGAGGGTACAGCAGAGCAATGCATTCTATCAAAGTGTAAGAAAACTTGTTTGGGATAAGAAAGTACCAAGGAAAAGCAAGGAGGTAATGTATAAAGTGTACTATGTTCCCATATTAAGTTATGCAGCTGAGACTTGGACCCTGACAAGCAGGCAAGAGAGTAGAATCCAAGCCAGTGAAATGAAATTCCTAAGAAGTATGTTAGGAAAGACAAGGAAAGACAGAGTGAGGAATGAAGATGTTAGGAAGGAAGTTGGGATGGGAAAACTAAATGAGAGAATTGAGAAGAATAAACTAAGGTGGTTTGGACATGTAAAGAGGATGGAGGAAATTAGAATACCAAGACAGATGCTGGAGGCAAAGTGCAAGGGTAAGAGAGCCAGAGGAAGACCTAGAACAAGGTGGATTGATTCAGTGAAGAACAGCGTAAGAAAAAGAAATCTGGACTGGGACAAGATCGTGGAAGAAGAATGGTGGAAGGAAAGAGGAAAGTGGAGAAGTGCCATAAATACCCCGACCCGGCAGGAGCTGGATAAGGGGAAATGATGATGATGATGATGATGATGATGATGTCTAACATAAAATTTAAATGCAGTCCCACTTATCACCCTTATCTAAGTTTTCAGCCGTAAATAATCTCGCTAGTGTCTTACATTCATGCGCGCTGCAACATGAAGGTAAGCACTATATCAAACAAAGCAACGGGTAGAAACCTAAGAAAAACACACAAGGAAAATTAATCTAATATTTACACAAAGTCACGTGATGCTATTTAACTTATTATGTCAGTGAAACGAATCTACATGTAATCACAGCAAAGCAAAATTATTTACAAAAAGCACAATTTCCCAATTAATTATACATGATCCCTCCCCAACAAAATTAAATAAATTTAATTTGTACTCATCTCATTCCAAGCTGCCCGGTGCCGGGATAGCACCCGCCACCTTCCATGTTCATGGCCTAGCCCATCATGCTAGACATCAAACCATTGGATACGACACTATCCATTCTTGAAGCCATGGTGACGGTCATCTTGCTAAAGAAATATACAGTTATAGTTATTATTTCAGGCTCCTAAATATACTGCATAATTGAACTATTCAATTCACCCATAAACTACGTGCAGTATCGAAGACTTTCCCTATTGACGTCCGAAACGGGGGAGGAGCTTACGGTCAGCTGTTTGCAATATGGCGGCGATATAGTGACGTGAAGTGATTGGGTGTGCGATTGTTATGGCTTCTAATTTATGATGGCAAAATACTACATATTTCCTTTCATTGATATAAATATTTTTATAATCAATATAAATGCAGTGCCTAATTAATACCAGTTAAAAATATTACCCACATGTAGATAGTTAATTTACTGTCTGCTGTTACATAGGCCTATATGAAGCCTGTACTTGGGAGCCTAGCGGTATCTATGTTTTTATTAATTTCACAATATATATATCTCACATAACACAAAGGACGACTCCCTGATAATAAATTGAATCAAGCAACCCTGAATTTGCATGAATGTTTTGGGTTCAAAGAAGCGTTACTTGGGATGCTCAAATCATACTTCAATATTGCAAATATTGACCTACATACTTGCTGTTCAAAGGCAAGAATGTTAATGTATTAATCTCTTGCCGCAGGCAAGTTAAAATGGAGACATCCTCTTTATCAATATATTTAATTAAATATTTAAAATACAGATATTTAACAAAGCTGGAGTCTCCATTTGAACTTGTCATAAGCAAACGGAACAGATCAAAAACTACACTTTAAGCCAAACCAAATTCACTCCTCAGCTCGACATAAACCATAATACAAATTAAAACCTATACAAAACATACTCTCCTTACTGTTGTACAACTTTCAAACCAACTATTCGCACTCAAAACTGTAAAACCCTGAAATGGGAACTAATTAAAGTTAGAATAGCCTAGGCCGATCCGGTCTCCTGCTACATTACCGCATTTGTATACTTAACATCACTATAACTTCTAAATTACGACTAAGTGACCTATCTGCCTGAGTAGTATAGGTGTTACCGGCCTGCCTGGGATGATGGGTCACCAAACCGGTACTTAAAACTAAGATTTTACACATTAATTAACTAAATTCAACAGTAAGGAGATCATAGCCAAAATCACAATTTAAGCCAAATCATACTTCAATGACCTACATACTTGCTGTTCAAAGGCAAGAATATAAATTGTCTGGCAAATTAAGGCTAGGAACAGCATTTTTCTTAAGTTTTCTAACCATTCGGCTATTGTCAATCGGAAGAACCCCTAAAATAAGTTTACGAAGAGCGGATTACATTCTTTGTACGGCACAGAAGTAATAGGCTATAAGTTTATCAGTATTTTTGATGTAGCTAAATCCATGTGAATAAAAATTAGAGACAATAACTATCAATAATCAACAGTACCGGTGGAAAGAAGTCGTCTTCACAAAAATGCAGACTGCACACTGTCATGTAACATGTAACACGTTTTCCAATTGACAGCGCCGAAGCCCATCTTTCGCTCTGAACTTTTTGTACAGGAAAGTAGTGAAGATATTTCGTAGCCGTTTTATACGATTTGCAACCGTATACAGAGCAGTACCTCCTCGAATTTGACAAATTTCTTTCTGTTTCCATCACGACGTCAATGCTTCACCATCTAAATAAATCTTACCAGTCACAATGTTACAGCTTCAACATTCTGCCGCGTGGCTGCGCCATCCAACTTTTCTGACGTCAATACTGTGTGGATATTTTCCACCTGAAAACACAAACACAAATCTATGTTGCACGTCATGCAACACAATAAAAATATTCAAAGTATCTCGTGCTGCCCAAGCACCCGCAAAAGTTAATCAATCAGCGTGCCATGTCTTCAGACAAAATGTCATCCTACTCGCTCGAAGATATCCATAATTGTGACGGCGTCTGTTCACAGACCACTATATTTATATGATTCAATCAAATCTCATGTGGAAGGGGGTAACTCGCTCCACAAAAATAGTAATAATAGTCGCACACGCATGGGAGACATCTCATTCAGCTCGTAAAAATCAGAACAAACAATTGACACTAGCGTGCAGAAAATCACATCGTAGGAACATCTATTTATCAGGATTCGCGCGCAAACACACTGCGCGGGCAAATTTGGCGTCTTGCTCTCATTGGCTATATTTCAAATTATACGGTGACAGCAGGGTGATGACCTTTCTCCCACTCTCATGTTTGGTCATAAACTCACTCATCAGTTGGCCTATCAACTTCCTTCTCCAGCGTTTAATACCATGAAACATTTATACCACTCATTTTGAACAAGTCAACGGCTCCCTGGCTTGCATCCACCTTTCTCTTTTTCCTGGAACTGGCTATATTTAACTTAGCGTTGCTTCAATTGTGACAGCGGTAGCAATGCATCGTCCCAACAGACAGGCTACTGTTTCAAATATGACCAACATTTTCTTAACTGAGCTGAATCTTTAGCTGAAGAAATAAAATTATTTGAGGACTTGAATGTAGGCATACATCCAAGGGCTCAATACAACAAACATTTACACAACTTTCACAGTGTCACATTTTTTGAAATACAGTAATCAAACATGGTAGTCTGCTTTTTAGCACTTTTGGATTTTAGGTTCAGAATGTCCATCTCCAATTGATTTACTCTGTCTATAACAGAGTTGTCCACTTTGAATGCTGTGACATATCTCCGGACAATGCCTATGCTGGCAACAGCTTCACTGAATGATGGCGGTTGCATTTCTTCATCCCTAACATCATCGTCTTCGCCGATACCATCATCATTCTGCTTGACTTCATCTTCGCAGATTTCCTCAACATCCCGTATGCATGTAGTGATGGCATCATCATCACACCCCACAAATTCATCAAAAGTGATGGGCAAATTGTCAGATACCTGCACCCAATCATGCATGTCCACTCCTGCTTCATCACCGTCTTTGTCGTGAGTGCTCATTTCATTAAATCCAGCATTATGAAAGCAATTTGAGATGGTTTCCTTAGTTACCATTTTCCAAGCTCCTGTGAGCATATGCATTGCTTGCAGGTTGTTCAATTTAAGCACTTCATTCCTATCAATAAAGGCCAGTGCCTTAAGGACAAGAGCTTTCCGATACTTGCTTTTCAGGCTATGAATAATCCCTAGATCCAAGGGCTGGAGTCTGCTAGTGCAATTTGCAGGGAAGAAATGCACTTTCACATTCTGCAGGAATCCTAAGTCTTTTGGATGAGCAGGACACTTGTCCATAAAGAGAACAACCTTCCTGTCTCTAGCACCCATTCGTGCATCATTCCCGTGGCTTATGATCGCGAGTTTTAACGGTCACGTTAAACTACAAGCTTCCTTCCTTTTTCATTCGTGCATCAAAAGCTTGCAAGAACTTTTTGAACAATTCCGCAGTCACCAAGCACTTTTGTTGCTATAATACTTACATGGCAGCGTAGAATTGTTCTTAAAGCAACGTGGTTTCTGGAACTTTCCAATTACTAAGGGTTCTAGCTTGTCGCTGTCATCTGCGTTACTGCATAAGAGAACAGTAATTCTCTGCTTGCTCATTCTTCCTCCATGGCATGCTTCTCCTTTAACACTTAAGGTTTTAGAGGGCATGAGTTGGTAAAACAGGCCAGTTTCATCCACATTGTATACATCCCGAGATTCGAAACCTTCCAAGAGGGCTGGCAGCACCTCTTCTTTCCAGTGTTCAACACTTTCATCACTAACTGCAGCACTCTCTCCACATACTGCCCTGCAAGTTATCCCATAGCGTTTTTTGAACCTATTCAGCCAACCATTTGAAGCTTTGAATTCTGTTAGCCCAAGTTTCCCTGATATTGTAGATGCTTTCATTTTTATTAATGCCCCGTCGATTGGTAAGTTTTCAGCACGTGCTCCATTGAACCACTCCATTAGCTTCGATTCCATTTCTTCGTACGGCGACTTTTTAACATTTTTCTTTGCTTTGCTTTTGAGCCGCACTGTGTTTCTTGATCCAGAATCTTCACCTTATTCTTCAATATGCCTGACAATGAAGACTGTGCAAGTCCCAGGCGTCGAGCCATTTCACTAACGGGCACATTTGCGTTTCTCTCCACTTCCCGAATCAAGTTCACTTTCTCCGCGACAGATAGAGTTCTTCTTTTAGCTGCCATAGTCAACTTCACTAAAACAATGAATGTGAGTGAGCAAACTGATATACAGCTGGATTATCCACGCGAATTGATGCAAACTTGCATAAACTGACGATATACTGTAATGCCGCTACGAACGTACAGACTCGCGTAAGCATTCGATGCGGCGCTGCGCCAGCAGAACTGTTAGCACGCTGTACATTGTGTCTTCGGCCGCGGTCGGCTGAGATCGTGATCGCTCGTGCATGTGGCGAGGAATCAATGTGGAAGATGATCGATCGTATCCAATATAAATGCTGGAGTTCCTTTTCTGCCTTGAATCATCCTTAACGAGCTTATGACGTCTTTTTCATAGGTTCTTAATGTCGCATAGCCATAACACATGAACTGATGCAAACTTGCGTAAACTGACGCTATACTGTAGTGCCGCTACGAACGTACAAAATCGGACAGACCTCGCGCAAGCATGCGATGTGGCGCCGGCGTGACTGTTAGCACGCTTTAGGCCTACATTGTGTCTTCAGCCGCGGTCGGGTAAGATCGAGCTCGCTCGTACATGTAGCAAGGAATCGATATGGAAAATGATCGATCGTATCCAATATAAATGCTGGAGTTTCTTTTCTGCCTTGAATCATCCTTAACGAGCTTATAACTTCTTTTTCATAGCTTCTTAATGTCGCATAACCATAATGAATCGAAATAAATACTCGCGAGTTTTAACATTTCCTTACGCTAAATGCGGGTTTTGGCATAACGCGAATTACGTTAAATCGAATATAAAATTGCATTGCACTTATGGAATAATTTTTGGGACTTGAAATTTCTTCCATTAAATGCGGGTTTACGCTAAATCGAGGTCACGCTAAATCGGGGTTATACTGTAATCAGCTGGCCTTCTTAGACGTTCTGCTTTATAAACGAACAGATAACACGCTCGGACACAGGGTCTATAGGAAAGATACTCACAAAGATCGGTACCTACATGCTAACTCAAGTCTTCCTCCATGCTAGAAAGAGATGGTAGCTAGGACATTCCTCACCAGAGCCAACCACATTTGTGATAAGGATAGCGTAAATGAAGAGAAGAAACGAGTTTGGAACACGCTCCTAGCTAATGGTTACAGCAAAGGACAGATAAATAGGAATGTAGAAACAAGCCGAAGAACTGACAAAAAGAACGAAGATAGGCCCTACTATAAAGCCTTTCTGCCGTATTTACAGGAGTTGACAGATCGAATCGCCAGGTTGCTAAGGAAACACACTGTGACAACGGTGATGCATCCAATAAACAAGCTAACGCAAGTGGTGCATAAATCAACCGAGATAAAGCACCCAAACCAGCACGCAGGAGTTTACACAGTGCCTTGCTCCTGTGGACAGGTTTACATAGGGCAAACAAAAAGACACGTTTCCATTAAAATTTCAACTTGCCACGGTGGGTGAGTGGTTATAGTGTCGGACTACCAACCCCAAGATTGCAGGTTCGCTCCCGACCATGGTAAGTGATTTTTGAAAGGCGACAAAAATCACGACACTCATGTCATATGTTGTTGGCATGTTAAAGAACCCATTTGAATTCAGTAGGCCGTGTTCAATGGCAAAATTAATCTCGGGATTTTCCGCCAACACAAAGTTCCTCCATTCTCTACTTGAAAGCACTGTAGTGTCAAGGAGTTTAGATATCTAACCTCCTTGACTTTCATAGCGTTCATAGGAACGACGAAATTCGACATGCAAGCTACCCTCTGGGTGTCAATTAACAAAGCTTGCACCAGGCACCCGAGGCCATACGATATTATTATTATTATTTTTAAAATTTCAGAGTACCTTCGAGACACAAAACGGATGAACTACAGATCTGCAGTAGCTGAACATGCTGACGTCACGAGACATGCCATCGAATTTGATAAGGCCGAAACTGTTGCCAAAATTCCTGGATATCTAAACAGGTTAATTAGAGAGGCAATAGGGGTCGTGAAGCATCCCAATAATTTCAATCGCGAAGATTGTTTCAGACTTGGCAACACTTGGAAAGTTCTCCTAGTGTGCGACTGGTAGAGGCGTGGACCAATCAGGGAGCAGCGTGACGTCAATGCAGGGCAAACAGGCACGTCTGGCTGGCAATAACCGTCAGTTTGATTATGGATGCCAACTCGTACCTACCCATGATTAAGGCTGTTGCAATGACAGCCAAACCGTCGGGTAACAATCACCGATACACGACGCGGCTCCATCCTGTAAGCCTAGATGATGGATTGAAAAATATGTTTCTGTTCCTGTTTGTTGTTCTTTAACATACAAATTATTTTTTCGTCCTCCGTGAAGCTGGTATCTTATAGGATTTTTACCGGTGATTGAAAAATATGTTTCTGACCCTGTTTGTTGTTCTCTAACATACAAACAGCATTCATGTCTCATCCATTGTCACAATCGATGAAAAGGAATTCCTATTCATGCCGTTATCACACGTCCCCATTGCCTGACAACAAGCCATACGTGCAGCCTAGTGGTCGTCCGTCATCATTCGTGGCACTCATCTGGAGGACACTCTTTGCATTTTCTGGTCTTCATGCAGGATTGTGTGCCCAGATCCCATGGAAATGCCAACTTTGGAGGCGATGTGTTCCATGGTCATTTGGTGATCCTCAAAATAACTTTCTCCACTCGCTCGATCGTATCGTCAGACTGACTGGTGCGAGGCCGAGATTGTCTTGGTTGGTTGTCACACAACACTCTGCCTTTTTGTACTCTTGCACCCATGAACGCACATTGGACACATCCTTGACACCATCACCACATGTGTCGCTCAACTGGCGATGAGTTTCAATCGGTATCACACCACGCAAATGGAGAAAACGAATTATAACATGCTGTTCTTGTAATGAAAACTTCACCATTTTATGTATCCAAAGCGGTTCTAACTCTCACCTCTGCCGCTAATGTTCTGTGTGCTATGAGGTGCTGCCATCTCTATCACGCATTCACAATGAAAGCATGCATATTTTAAAATGATCCGCAGGTTTCTGTCTGTTTTCAGTCTTGAGAAAAGAAATCGGAGGTGTTGTAACTTGAATGCACCTCGTACTAAAATTTACTGGCACACCTTCAAGAAATCACGAGTAGCATACCCTTAAATGTGCGCAGTAGAATGCCACTTTGGCAAACGGATGCACAAAGAACTACTGCATTGACCTTCTCTACTGAGGTTCGCTTCAAAGCTGAGTTGCCTGTGTAGACTGGTGCCATTTTGATTGCACCTCGTTTGGAGCTTAGGAGTTAAGTGCTGATGAGTTTGTTGCTGCTATGTGTGACTTTCTTTACAGTGGTATATTTTACTTTACAGAAAGTTGCTATTGCCTTCTAAGAGAAAGTTTTATGTTCCTACTGCCAAGTCCCATTTTTTTTTTTAAATTTTACTGTAATTTCTTACATCATAACTGTACACTATAAATGATAACTGATCACAAAAGTAGTCAGAAAAGGAAATTGTATACATTTTCAAAGTATCCATAATTTTATAACCCTATTATTGCAGGAGTGTACATTACCTGTTGTTATTAATGTTGAGGGATTTTGTGTTACTTTTGGCAGGGTCCTAGCAGTTCACCTATACGGCGTGCCAGTGGCAGCAACTCTGGCAGCAAGGGTACTCCATCCCGCAAAACTCCCTGTCCAACTCTGAAAGGTGTTGACCCTAAACTTGCTCAAATTATTCTGGATGAGATTTTAGAGGGTGGTGCTCCTGTGCAATGGGAGGATATTGCAGGACAGGAGGTAAGACATATTACTTTTGTTGTTTTAATGCCAACCTTATATCCATTTTTAATTTTTTATATATTGGTTCAGATTTGCAGTTGTCCACTATTTCATACTGTGGTGTTGTTATAATGATCACCTTCCTTTTCATTTCATTTTATTTTCCTCTCAAGAAAGATGGACTGTTTCCATCTTTCTGCAGCTAGTTGAATGTCCATCTTTCTGCAGCTAGTTGAATGTCATTCGTTTTATTTCAATTTGAGAACATGTGGCATATGAAAGGTTTTCTCGTGAATATTTTCCAGGTGGCCAAACAAGCTCTGCAAGAAATGGTGATACTTCCTTCGTTGCGACCAGAACTCTTTACTGGATTGCGCACTCCGTCCCGAGGCTTGCTATTATTTGGTCCCCCTGGGAATGGCAAGACTCTGCTTGCCCGTGCTGTTGCTACAGAGTGCAGTGCTACATTCTTCAGTATTAGTGCTGCAAGCCTCACTTCCAAGTATGTGGGTGAGGGCGAGAAACTTGTACGGGCACTGTTTGCTGTAGCTCGTGAGCTCCAGGTAATTCATTTCGCCTTTGCATCTGATTTTCTCATTAAATATATGGACTTTAGTAGTTAACTCGGGATACGTCAGGAATCGAACATTTAGAAATTCACAAACCTTGTGCTTGTTGTTGAGTACAAAAGAAGAAGCTTTCAATGTGAATCGAACCCAGGGTATTGTATTCGTGTGAAAAGGAATGGTGGCTGGGATGGGAAGGGACAATTTTTGGAATATGGAGGTTAGCAGTGGAGAAATTATCTATAATATTGTTGAAAATTATGGAAAAGTTATCTACGTGTATTGAAGTAAGAACACAGGTCGGTTTTGTAAAAGTGGGTAGCCTTATGTTGTATGAAGCATTGCTGGCTGGACCTCCCATACTTTGTACAGTACTATTGCTCAAACAAAAAATTAGGGCTCTCTTTGCTACTGTTTTGACCAAGTCCCAATGGTGGTTTTACATAAGAACCTTTACAGCAGTGACAGGGATTATAAGTAGGCTATACATTACTACAGTATATATCCTTGCACAATACGAAAATTCATACATAACCTACAAATGTTCAGCCGTCGAAGTATTTAAATGACCAACACAAAGGGTGCATCTTGCACTTGAAACAACTTCAGTTTACCAGACACTGCGCACAACAATACGTGCCACCCCACATGTATTACCAAGCACTACAGTTTCTCCATGCGGTGTCATGTGGTAGTTGGAGAAGATTTCTTTCTTGGTTCGAAACCTCGCATGGTACAAGTTATGCCAAAATCAAAGTTCGTGAATGTTAAGCACCGTAATATATGACGTAACATTAGAACTATTGGAGGGATTAATGGAAGATTATCCTGAATTTTCCAGGAGTAGTACGGAAACTCTTTCGTACAAGTAATGTGGTCAGCTAAAGAGGATTTTCAGCCTACTCAGATAGGCATACTAATCTGCATTCTGAAATCGTGGAAACAATGCTCTGTTTAAAGGACAACATAAGTTTCACAAGTTAGTGATAAAAGGAGTCGTGGAGAGTATTTGTTGAAGTAAATGTTAGGTTAAGTCTTAAACACAGAAAATGTAATTCGACTTTCAGTTCTTTCAAATAAAAATAACTAGACTAAATTGTTTGTTATTCCTCCAAATGTTTCTATTGCGTTCATTATTTAACCAAATCCGTGCACCGTACACACAGTTAAAAGCATACACACATTGTACTTTTTTAATTTCCCCACTATGGATATTTTATTACACAGCTTTGAACACTTTATTTCGCCGTTTTGGAACCTTTTATATTACCATAAATCAGGGTCCCTAGTTATGGGCTGTCAAAACATCCATTCTGCTTGCCATATCAGTTGAATGAACTTTTTTTTATTAATATTTCTCTTTGACATTTATCTGATTGTAACTGTGGTGAAGTTGAATATAACAATGGCTGCCATTTTCCGAATAGCATTGGATGGCACATTTTCTACAGCCATGGAATTAGATAAGAATGAACATCACAAATATCAGAGGGCTAATCCAATTCTTAGTCCTTTCTCTTTCTGAACCTTGCTTAAACAAACACTTCACCATTTAATGCACGGTACGAACAGCAAAAACTTTGGGAATAATTTTAGGTCTACAGTTATGCACAATCACCATGCCATGATGATGGAGGAGGATAGTGAAGGTACAAAAAAGGTCCTGCATGGGATGGTGAAAGATAAGAGGCGGAAGGATCCTACGGATTATGTTAGAATGGTGAACAAAAGGGGACAAGAGATAGAAAATAGGGAAGAACAGAAGAAAATGTGGAAAGAATATTTTGAAGAACTTCTGAACCCAAATGGAAAAGATGGTGAGGAGGAAGAAATCGGGGAAGAGGAAGATGAACTGCAAACAGAGAAGGACTTAACATGGAAAGAAGTGGAAGATGCAGTGAACAAGATGAAAGGAGGGAAGGCACCGGGTGTGGATGAGTTGAGTGTGGAGATGGTGAGAGCAGCAGGAGAGGTGGGGATACAGTGGCTGTACCGAGTGATGAGGACAGCATGGAAGGAAAGGAAGACCCCAGAGGACTGGAAAAAAGGAATCATTGTCCCGATCTTCAAGAAAGGTAGTAGAACAGATTGCAGAAACTATCGGGGAATAACACTGATGAGTCATTGTGCAAAGATCTTCGAGAAAGTTTTGGAAAAGAGAATTAGGACAAGGATAGAAGGAGGGATGAGGGAAGAACAACATGGCTTCAGAGCAGGAAGGTCCACAGTGGATTTGATTTTTGCTGTAAGGCAGTTACAAGAACAGCACTATGAATATGGAACAGATCTACTGATGGCCTTCCTGGACATTGAGAAAGCATATGACAGTGTATGCAGAAACAAAGTATGGAAGTCCCTGGAGGATAGAGGAGTAGAGAAATGGACTATAAAGAGGATAAAGGAGATGTACAAGGGAAGCGTGAGCTGTGTGAAAGTGGGAGGAGAGAGATCTGACTGGTTGGAACAAAGAAACGGCCTGAAACAAGGAAGTGCACTGTCACCGTTACTTTTCATTGTGGTGATGGATGACATAATGACCCGAGTGGCACAAGTAATTGGGGACGGAAAGATGAAAGCAATGGTGTTTGCAGATGATTTGATGATTTGGGGAAACAAGGAGGAGGAGGTACATTAACAGTTGGACGTGTGGGAAGGAGTAATACAAGGATATGGGATGAAATTTAGCATAAATAAGAGTGAGATGGTGATCACAACAAGGAAGAAGGAAAGAACCACAACGGGAATAACAATTGGTGGGGAACAGCTGAAGAAAGTGGAGAGTTTTAAGTATCTGGGAAGCCTGATACAAGATAATGGAAGAAACGATAGAGAAATAAATGAGCGGGGGAGGCAGGCAGAAGCATTTCGGAGGAGTGTGAGAAGCATGTTATGGAGCAAGGATGTCCCTCAGAACAGCAAAAAGATCATATATCGGACGTACTATGTCCCTATCCTGACGTATGCCTCGGAGACCTGGGTTATGAAAGGAAGGGAGAGGAGCAAAATACAGGCCAGTGAGATGAGGTTCTTGAGAAGCAGTATTGGAGCTACAAAGATGGACAGAATAAGAAATGAGAGGACCAGAGAATTAATGAAGGAGGAACCATTACAGGATGGTATAGAGAAATCTAGACTTAGATGGTATGGACATGTAAAACGAATGGAGGAGAAGAGGATACCCAGGAGAGTACATGAGACGAAGTGGGAAGGAAAGAGACCGAGGGGAAGACCGAGAGACAGGTGGCTGAAGGGGGTGGAAGAAAGCGTGAAGAAGAGAGGAGAAGACTGGACAAGGGTGGAGGCTGAGAGATGGTGGGAAGACAGAAGACGTTGGAGAGGCTTGTGTTCCAAACAGACCCGGCCAGTGGCTGGAAACTGTGCAAGATGATGATGATGACCATGCCATTTAAAAATAATTTACCTGTCTACTGTTCTTAAGCAAATGTTCTGGAGTTTGACTGTATTTTTCTTGAAAGAACTCTTCACAAGATCACCTAGGAATACTCGAAATCTCCCTACGGTATTAGTTGTTAATGTTCGAATTTGACATTTAGTGAGAGGGCTCAATTGATGATCCAGCAAGCTCCATAAATATCGTAATTCATGACCATGTAAATAAAACGAGGAATAACGTCCTACACAGTTAACAACCACCCCTTAAAAACAGAAAAGCAATATTAATAAATTTCCAGTGTGAACAAGAGGATCCATTTCTTTTTCTATCTTCTACTTTCAGTTCACACGAAAGTCGAAATTAAAATGTCTGACCTGCATGCCACATGTTCACATATTTATGCAACATTTAGTTATACACAGTAAGCTGAGCTGAAAATTAAACATATGTTGAAGTTGGATCGTTAATAAATGTTTTCAGACTCCTTCGCGGAATTATAATTATATGTTTTATATTTATAAGCACGCTAGTTGCACTGGTGGACTAACACAGTGATACGACCGCTACCAACTGTATACTCATGCCACGAGAACGCGTTTCTTCAGTTTGTAAATGGGCTATTAGAACACTGGTCTTCAGGAAAGGTGGGAACAGTATCTGTCAAATAAGTGCCAATTTACAGTAAACAAAATATATCCGCTCGCTGTCGCCTGCGTTTGCAGTGGTGTCGAACTGATAAACCTCCACTACTGTAGACTGGAACCGGGTTGTATTTAGTGATGAATCCAGGTTCTTTTGTACTTGAACGACTGTCCTGTTCGTATCTGGATACATGGTGGAGCCTGCCTCAGTTCAGCGTTTTTAGTGGCACGTCACACTGTTCCAATGCTGCATGATTATTTTGGGGGGTCATCACATACGATAGCCGGTCATCCCAAGTAGGTCAATAACGGTGCAGCAATATATGCAGGATGTTCTTTGGTAACTCGTTACGGGGCATCCAGGTAGTCTAGTGCACCTAGATAACGCTTGACCACATACAGCAAGGGTGGCATAGGACTGCCTCCACAAGGTTGGCACACTACTGTGGCCCACCCAATCCTCAGATTTGTCACCAATCGAACATGTCTGGGACCACCTAGAACACAAACTGCAGGAGCCAAGGCGTGCACAAGATATCGAGAACCAATTGGAGCAAATAAGGACAGATATGCCTCAGGAAACCATACTAACCCTGTATGCCTCTATGACTGCCCGTATTGCAGTCTGTATCCAAGCTGGAGGTTGACCAACAGGGCACTAGAGCCTCCATTCAGGTGGTCAGTGTTCCTCGATGCAAGTGTTGGTTTGCATTGATATTGTAATAATTTATGTACAGCGTCACAATTATCCATAGCCAATTTCATGCAGTTCTCTCTATTCCTTCTTGGTACGAGAATTTATTATGTCAGTCAGTGTACAGTATGTTTTATTGGAATAACCTTTTTGTCATTACATCAACATGATTAATGATAGCCTAATAATTTGTGGGTCTTTCTTTCGTCATTTAGACATATTAATGCAGATCATCTCAGCACTGAATTGTTTAATTATCACTAGAGGGGTACTTGATATGAAGAAAAACATTATAACAATATGAAACCAACATGCCAAAGAATTATGAACATTTTAAGGCCAGAAACTAAAATATGAAAAATTTACAAATAATATGAATGTTTTTTTTTTTTTTTCTTTCTTCTAGAGTAGTTAGTGACAGTTCATCTCTGGGACGTGTGGTTACAATTCTAACACAACTAAGCGTAACACATCATAACCATCACCCCCACCCCCGTGTATTTGAGTGTGTGTGAAAATTGTCTGATGACCTATGTTATTTTTGTGTCTTTACTAATGTGAGTACTTATAATTTGGGTTAGGATTGGGAAGGGGGAGGCCATGGCCTAATTGGGTACCATACTGGCATTTGTCTGGAGTAGAAGTAGAAAACCACCGAAAACCAATTCTAGGATAGCTGAGGTGGGAATCAAACCACTTCTACTCTGTTACCCTCTCAAGACTGAGTGAATCCTGTTCCAGCCCTCAGACCAGAATTATATATCTTGGCAGGGGTCATGGATCGAACTGAGGTCTTTAGAGACAGAGGTCTGAATTCATCACAAGAGCAGTCAACTAAAGTGTCTTGTAAATGAAGTGCAGTATAAAAATAAATATTATAACATTCATTAATTGACAAAGTGTTGGTTTCCCTGGCTGGAGGGTCGGTAGTCAGAAATGGTTTTCAAGCTAGCTCTGTTTGAGAGAGTAGGTTGTCAGAAGTCTTGCAAGTTCCAAGAATCTTGACTTCACTGTATGGGAAGAAGTAACAAAAACATTGTCCACATCTTTCCAGGTACAGTAAATGAAAAGAAGGGAATGGGGAGAGAAATAGTGAGATGTAGCAGTACCTACTAGCTCAGCCAAGCATAAGTCACTTTTCATGACTTCAATGGAGAACTGCAGTTCAGAGATCCAAGGTTCAAATCCCCGCACTGAAAGCAGCCATCCTGAGAGTGGTTTCCCTCGAGGTTTTCCATATTCACTGCAGACAAATGCCAGAATGGTTCCTCACTTGTAGTCTTGGGTCACCTACCTCATTCTTACACTTTGGTAATTGAATCGGCACATGCTAAAAGGGCCTCAGTCCAAGCAGCCTAGTTTTGAGAAAAATGAATAAAACTGTGTCTAAGCAATCCTAATTCTTTTTTAAACTAATTAACTTTACTGGACGGTTGTACTTACCTCAAAGTTAACCTTTTTTACTATTTCAACATTCTTTTATGTTTTGTTACTGTTCAAACTAGGTTTAAAAGATGTGGACTCAGGGCCTTTTAGCATACTGCAGTGTTTTCATAATATAAAAACAGAACATCTTTGCTTTTTTCAATCTGTTTACTAATAATAGATTCACAGTAAGCTACCATATTTATTCAAATGTAACAAACAGTTATTTAAGTTGAACTTTGTCGTTATCTCGATAATCATTGCTGCTTTCAGAGGTAGTCCAGGCTAAAAGTTCAGTATAAAACTCCATAAAATCATGAGGAATGTATGGCATTAACTTTTTCATGTCGTTTACTTTGGCAGGTTTTATAGGGACTTTCTTCAGTGGGTAGGTTACTTCAGCTGGAAGCTTTACGTCTTGAACTCCAGGTTGTTGAAGGCGAAATGTGTGGCTTATCAATGAATCAATGAAGTGTCTTGCGACAATCTGGAATTTAAACTTGGAGTCATAGTAAAGTGCATGCATGTACTGATCATAAAATTAACTCTAGTAACAGTCTTGGGTTTAGTTTCTTCTGTGACACAGTTCCTTTTATAGTAGCGCGTCCTTTTCGTGGACGTCTTCGTTGTACCGCAAAATCATCAATCAAATGTTGCAGATTCAAATCTTGTAAAACTTTGGAGGACAAATCATAAAACTTCATCATAATGTCAGCTTGTTCATCTTCGGTAATGATTTCAAAACAATTCATTCTCTTGCAACTGAAAGAGAAGATAAAAATTAACAACAGAGACTAAAAACGGAAACAAAAGCACTTTGGGTATGTTGAGTTAGGCTATATTCTTTATATTATTAAAGGTGTAGTGTAACGTAATCTTGATTACGGTACAAATTATTATTATTATTTTTAATATCATTGTGTAATTATTATTATTATTATTATTATTATTATTGAAATATCAAAGTTATATCGTTTTATTCACCCATTAATATCAAGGGAGGGGCCATACCATATTCACGTCATTACCATAGTCATATATAATATTGTCAAGTGCTTAGATTAAGAAACAGGGTTTTTATAGAGGTCTAGGGCTGTTTTATTAGTTAAATTGTAAAGACAGGACGGGCATGGTTGGAAGAAGTTACGGACGGTGAAGCAACATATTGCAAGAAAATGTATTTCTGGAACGAAGCCACGCTGACTGGAGACAAGGGCTTGGAGAAAGATTTCGGCGGAATATATAAATGCGCAACGAGAGGAATAGCGGGTTCTGAGTGGAATATTTGAAGTACGCGGGCCTGTATTCCCGCTCGGAGAAGTTTTAGCGTCGCTTGAGGACTGAGAAATGCTTTGCTATAATTGGTCTGATGGGTCGCGGGCAAATTTATGCCGCGAAACATCGGGACCATTCAGAGTGTATAAAAGCCCAGCGCGACTTCAGCACTGGCTATTCTATAGATTCTATTCTGTCATTCACATATTCGATCACGCACTCACTCACTGACTTTGTGAGTCGTAGACTCTGCCAGTCCCTCAGTAAGATGGGACTTAGTGAATTCAATTAGCCTGGTTTGTTCAAATTTGCTTACCATGGTGATCAAACTCAGAAACAAGCAGCAGCAGCAGCAACAACAACAACAACAACAACGAGAAGAAGAAAACATATGTTTTCAAAGGTCAATAAACGTGTGTTGGCGTAAGATCTCAAATTAGACTGCAAGCAGACCAACGAGATGGACTTTGAACCACAAGGCACCAGGTATGTGGACCGAGTTATTATCAACACAGAAGATCAGCGCTAGCGAGAAGACAGTCAATATTGCCCCGCAATTAGGGAATATTAATGCACATATTGTACACAGCTCGAAACCTCAGATCAAATGTTAATAATTTTGTTGTAAATAAACCAGTATTAGTTAAAATGTCTTGTTCATTGGGAGTTGAATATGTAGGATAGTTGGAATGCAAAGAGTATCTCATAGAGCAAGTTTATTGCCCTACGCTCCGATGATAGATCTTGGCTCAAGGAAGGGAGCGGCCGTGGCTAAATGAAATTTTAATGTGTTATCTTTACGATAACTGGCGCCCAGTAAATCTAAATTAATAAAGTGTATGTCGTCTGTCTAGACAGGCCAATGCTAAATAAGAACGATGAGGTGGTTTTAAGGAGTCTTGAGTGTAATATCTGTAGAAACGTTATAAATGATCGCCCAACTTGTAGAGCGATATCCAACGACAAAGGTAGCCGTTACAAATGGCACAACCAATGTGGGGCTACGAAATATCGTACTGAAGTGAATGGATATTATGTATAAATCCAGTTTATTTCAAGTATGTTAAAGTTTAAAGTTGTTTTCATGTACGATATAAACGAGTACTCTTTGCATTCATTCCGAGTTTTTCAATAAAGAGGCATATATCAAGTTAGGGAACTACGGTTATAAATTAGGAGTGTTCCTTTGATGAGTTGTTTTTTGGGTAATGAGTAACAGGGATAATTTGGGGAACATAAATTTGAGAAGCAGTAGTATTATAAGATCAGTTAAAATGTCGAAATTAGATGTGCAGGGTACCAATGATGAGATGTCAAAAGTAAGCGATAATCAGGAAACTGAGGAAAATAAACAAGACGGGGCTACAAACATCCAGAGTAATGAGGGGGAGAATCCTTCCTGGCTTCGAAACCTGACGATGCTGATAACAGAACAGAGTAAGAAGCAGGAGGAACAGAACAGAAACATAGGTATTAAGTTAGAGGAACAGAGTAAGAAGCTAGCTGAACAGAGTAAGAAGCAAGAGGAACAAAGTAAGAAATTTGACGTGCGTAGTGATCAATTAGAAAAAGCAATAGATCTTAAGTTCACTGAGCATAGTAAGAAGCTTGATGAACAACGTAAGAAGTTTGATGAAGCTACAGAGAATTTCAATAGACAAATTAAAGAAGTAGGCCGAGAATTTCACAATAAGTTAGAAAACAGGATTACTGAGGTGGAGGAATCATGGTCACTTAAGGTTGACGCCAGAATGCAACAAGTGTCGGAGCGAGTTGACAAAATTGACGAGGAAGTGAAAATTAAATGTAGTAAGGTTAGGGTTGACTTAGAAGGAGAAGTCAACAGTATGAAGGTCAAGTGTGATAATAATATTGCTAAAATAGGTAATTTAGAAAATAAACTAGAGAGCGATAATCAAGAAATTAGGGAAGAGGTTAACAGTAAATTTAACAGTATCAGTGAAGAAGTAGCGAGTAAGACAGATAAAATGGAGGAGAAATTGCAGAGATGTCAGAAGCAAATAGCAACAAATAGCGGTAATGTACAAATAGGAAATTTAAGTAGATTTCTAACTAAAGAGGCAGATTTGCCAGTATTCACAGGCAAGGCATATAACCCAATGGAATTCTTAAAAACAGTAGAAAAGAAGTTCGCTAAAGATTTAGAAGAGGGGATCGTTCAATGGGAACAAGTACTTGAGATGCTAGATAAATCTTTTGTTAGGGATTCAAGGTCATGGTTCAGTGTGTATAAATACCAGATGACTAGTTTTAGAAAATTTAAAGAGAAGTTCATAGCCAAATACTGGAATGAAAATGTGCAAGAAAGAGAAAGATGTAACATTATTTTTGGGAAGTACCAAAGGAGAGATGGTGTTTCGTACACAGAGTATTTCTTAGCGCATGTACTTATATGCCAGAATTTAGAAGGTTTAGAGACTGAATCACAGGTAATTAAAACATTATTAAGGCATTTTCCTGATATAATTAAAGAAGCATTCTTCATGCAGAATATTACTACTATTGACGGGTTCGAGAAGCTATTGGAAAACTTTGACTCTCTTGAAAATAGTAGGACCGAACGCAAGCCAATAAGTAGAGGAGATAATTTCGGGCAGGGTGAGAGAGAGAGGGGAAGAGAACAAGGCAGGAATGCGAATTACGAAAGACGACTTGACAATGGGGGACGCACAGCAAATACGAGGAACGAGAATTTGAACAGAGTAGGGGAAGGTACTAGGCCAGACAGACGTACAGGTCAACAACAACAATCTACATCAGGGGCAGGTAGGCCTAATTTAAACGAATAACGGGTTGCAGTGAGGTCAACAGACAGCCCGAAGTGATTGCAGTTCAATGTCCTAGGAATATTGAGTATTTAGGAGATTTTAATATAGATGTTAGAGAAGAACTGCTTTATGACCTAAATGGTGGAAATTTAGATAATGTTGAGAATGAGATTATGTCACCAGTAATTAAACTTAATGTGTGGGGTAAAGAAGTTGATGTTTTATTGGACAGTGGAAGCGAAAACTCTTGTATAAATTTAAGATTTTTGGAAGATGTAATGAGAGAAGGTATTCATGTTGATATAATTCCAGTTAAGTCCACTTTCATTGTCACAGCTGTAGGTAGTAGGTCTCAGAAAATATCTAAGCAAGTCGCAGTTCCAATTAACATTAGTGAGTTAGTTAAATTTCAGCCCTGTTTGGCAGTTCCAAATTTAGTATATCCGGTGATTCTCGGTGCGGAATGGTTATCATTATATCAAGTTAAATTAGATTTTCATTTTGGCAGGATATGTTTATTTTGGCAGGATAAAGAAGTTCAGGTTACGTATAAGGTGTCTAAGACTGACAAACAGATGAAAGTGTGTATGTTTGAGGAAGAAAGCAACGTGGTTGTGAGTGATGAGTTTCCTGAAGTAAATGAGGTAGACCGCGGAGATGCTAGTGAGAGCAAAGTTTTTAAGGTGTGTCAGGTTGCAATGGAGTCTGAACTTGAGAGTAGGATCCATGATGCATTGTCACAGTGTAAGCTGGATGATGAGCAAGGTCATCAATTACATGAGGTATTAATAAAATATAAGGAAATTTTCAGCTCAAAACCCGGAGCAACACACTTATATGAGCATAGTTTTGTCGTTAAAGACACAAGTAGTTTCGTAGGGCCTAGGTATCCTGTCGCAACTAAATATATGAAAGCCGTCGAAGAACAGATAGAATTAATGTTGGAAAACGACATAATTGAGCCTTCAGCTAGCCATTGTTTAAATCCATTAGTTGTAGTAGCCAAGAAAGACAATTCAGTGAGACTGTGCATAGACGCCAGAATGTTAAATACCAGAATCGAAAGCGACCAGCTGAGAACTGAAACAGTGGAGGAATTAGTTCAACGTTTTCAGGGGCGGAAGTGGTTCTCGACAGTAGATTTAAGTAGCTCATTTTGGCAAGTTCCACTCCGTGCTTCAGATAGGTATTTAACTGCCTTTGCTTTTAAGAATAGACTCCTACACTTCAAAAAAGTACCATTTGGGACTAAAACTAGCAGTTCCGCCTTAATTCGAGCTTTATCTATGGCTCTAGGTCCAGAGACTAGTGAGTTTGTTACGAATTATGTGGATGACATAGTTATTGCGTCACATACATTCGAGGAACATATAGATCACTTGAGTATAGTTTTTCGTAAATTATGGGAAGGGGGTTTCACTTTGAAACTGGAAAAATCTGAATTTTGTGTACACCACATAACTTTTCTAGGACACACTGTTTCTGCAGATGGTGTTACACCAGAGTCATCTAGGCTAAAGAAAATTAGTAGTATGCCGTCTCCACGTAATAGTAAGCAATTAAGGTCATTTATTGGTGTTCTCAATTATTTCAGGCGCTTTGTTGTCCAGTATGCAGGGTTATTAGAACCATTTAGAGAATTGTTGAAGAGTAAGAGTGTGTGGAAATGGACACAGGTCCACGAGGAAGCCTTCAGAACGCTGAAAGAAGGATTCAGTAGAACAGTGATGCTGAAACACCCTAGGTATGATAGAGAGTTTATAGTAATCACGGATGCATCAGAGGTTGGTATTGCAGGCTGCCTATGCCAATACGATGATCAGGGTCAGTTAGGCATTGTATCGTTGGCAAGTAGAGGTTTGTCAATGGCTGAGAAACGCTATACAATTACTGAGATGGAATTCTTGGCAATTATTTACTCAATGAGTAAATTTAGGGTTTACGTGCTAGGCACGCACTTTCAAATCTGGACCGATCATCAGGCGCTAACGTTCATTAAATCTAGCAGGTTAACTAGTAATAGGATGACACGTTGGACGCTAGCCATGAGTGAATATGATTTCAGTATCAAACATATCAGTGGAACGAATAATAATTTAGCAGACTACCTGAGCAGACACATTCATAGTGAAGAGTGTGAAATCAATATAGGAGTGAAAGAAGGCATCTTAGTGTGTGTTGGTAAACGTATAGTGCAGGAGGATGAGAGAGTACGTTTACGAAATATGTCTGTTGAACAGGAGAGAGACAGAGTATTAGGCGACATTGTCCGCTTGGTGAGAAGCAGCAATGATGGTGAGTTATCAGTAGGGAGGCTCAAGTACGGGCTATATCAAGGTATGCTATCTAGGAAAGATAGAGATGGTGAGTGGAAAGTGTGTGTACCAGAATCTTTACAGGAAGATTTAATCTGGTTCTTTCATGCTCAATTGGGTCATTTCGGAGCCAGGAAAGTTCTGTATGCCATTAAAGGGCATTTCTTTTTTAAAGCTATGGGAAGGAAGATTAGGAAGATTCTTGCTACTTGCGATCTCTGCCAACGCGCGAAGCACTCAAATCAGCACTTGATTGGGGAGTATCAAGCGGTAATAGCCAAGAAGCCAGGAGAGCTTGTGTGTGTTGATCTGTATGGGCCACTGGTGAAGTCTCGATACGGATACCAATTTATAATGGTAATAATTGATGCATTCAGTAAATTTGTCAAATTATATCCCTTGAGACAAGCTACGGGAAGGTGTTGTGTCAAACAGATAGCAGAAAAGTATATTCCTGAGTTTGGATGCCCACTCAGTATACTTAGCGATCATGGAAGCCAGTTCACGTCTAAAATATGGACTACCAAGCTGACGGAACTAGGTACCCGGATTATCTACTCTTCAATTAGATATCCACAAGGCAACATGGTTGAACGGTCTATGCAATCCATTGGAAGAATATTCCGTACATACGTGCACGACAAACACAACGCGTGGTTCTCACGGTTGGGTGATGCCGAACGCTGGTTAAACTCAGTGTTACACGAGAGTACGGGATGTTCACCATATGAAATTCGTTATGGAAGGAAGCCCTCCAACGAAATAGCACGAATGATAGGTTTAGATCCGGGTGAGGGACACTCCACGGAGTATTATCTTCTGTTGGCCAGGGACAACTTAGTAAAGTCAGGAAACCAAAGGAAACGCCGACAGAAGGGGATCTACGACGAATTGGAAGTAGGTAGCGAAGTTTTGTTACGTAAGCCGTTGCCATCTTGTGCATTGGAAGGGAAAATGTCAAAGCTGTTTTTATTGTTTACTGGACCTTATGTCGTTTCGAAGAGGATAGGAAAGAATGCCTACTTATTGAAAGATCAGGAAAATTGTGTCATAGGTACATATAACCTTTACAATCTGAGGAAATATCATAGAAAAGAGCAAGAAGGGCAGACTGCCGTGTGTTTATAATTAGAGACGTGTCGTGGCTCTAAGGAATTGGTGGAAGTGAGATAAATCACTTGTGTTGCGTGAAACAAGAAGCAATATATATTGTGTTCTGTTATTGTAAGGGACTACAAGAACAAATGTAGCATGTAAATCCTGTATGACTGCACAGGACAATCAGAATGTTTATGTAACATTGCAAGAAGAGTGCAGACCAATCAAGGAAAATGAAAAGGGTATAATCATTATGTATGTAATTTGAAGGGTCATATATGTATATTCAGTGTATTTCCTGTTAAGTTTTAAAGGGAAGATTTGTGATTTCATCATTCATTACATTCTTTATGAAACCATGGGGACGTTTTGTAACGTAATCTTGATTACGGTACAAATTATTATTATTATTTTTAATATCATTGTGTAATTATTATTATTATTATTATTATTATTGAAATATCAAAGTTATATCGTTTTATTCACCCATTAATATCAAGGGAGGGGCCATACCATATTCACGTCATTACCATAGTCATATATAATATTGTCAAGTGCTTAGATTAAGAAACAGGGTTTTTATAGAGGTCTAGGGCTGTTTTATTAGTTAAATTGTAAAGACAGGACGGGCATGGTTGGAAGAAGTTACGGACGGTGAAGCAACATATTGCAAGAAAATGTATTTCTGGAACGAAGCCACGCTGACTGGAGACAAGGGCTTGGAGAAAGATTTCGGCGGAATATATAAATGCGCAACGAGAGGAATAGCGGGTTCTGAGTGGAATATTTGAAGTACGCGGGCCTGTATTCCCGCTCGGAGAAGTTTTAGCGTCGCTTGAGGACTGAGAAATGCTTTGCTATAATTGGTCTGATGGGTCGCGGGCAAATTTATGCCGCGAAACATCGGGACCATTCAGAGTGTATAAAAGCCCAGCGCGACTTCAGCACTGGCTATTCTATAGATTCTATTCTGTCATTCACATATTCAATCACGCACTCACTCACTGACTTTGTGAGTCGTAGACTCTGCCAGTCCCTCAGTAAGATGGGACTTAGTGAATTCAATTAGCCTGGTTTGTTCAAATTTGCTTACCATGGTGATCAAACTCAGAAACAAGCAGCAGCAGCAGCAACAACAACAACAACAACAACAACGAGAAGAAGAAAACATATGTTTTCAAAGGTCAATAAACGTGTGTTGGCGTAAGATCTCAAATTAGACTGCAAGCAGACCAACGAGATGGACTTTGAACCACAAGGCACCAGGTATGTGGACCGAGTTATTATCAACACAGAAGATCAGCGCTAGCGAGAAGACAGTCAATATTGCCCCGCAATTAGGGAATATTAATGCACATATTGTACACAGCTCGAAACCTCAGATCAAATGTTAATAATTTTGTTGTAAATAAACCAGTATTAGTTAAAATGTCTTGTTCATTGGGAGTTGAATATGTAGGATAGTTGGAATGCAAAGAGTATCTCATAGAGCAAGTTTATTGCCCTACGCTCCGATGATAGATCTTGGCTCAAGGAAGGGAGCGGCCGTGGCTAAATGAAATTTTAATGTGTTATCTTTACGATAACTGGCGCCCAGTAAATCTAAATTAATAAAGTGTATGTCGTCTGTCTAGACAGGCCAATGCTAAATAAGAACGATGAGGTGGTTTTAAGGAGTCTTGAGTGTAATATCTGTAGAAACGTTATAAATGATCGCCCAACTTGTAGAGCGATATCCAACGACAAAGGTAGCCGTTACAGTAGGTCTCAAAGTATTAGGGACAATGTTTTTCATTAAAAAGAATTTGATTTCAAGTTCGAAATTACAACTTTTTATGTGTAGGTTAGTTTTTATAATAACTAAGTAGTTTCAAAGATTGATTGCATTGTTATTACACTGATATATCTTACCTGCAGGCATTTCCAGTAGTTTTCTTAGGCACAATAACATTTCCTTCTGAGTCGGCAAATTTTTCATTGTTAACCCTAGCTCTTTTAATTCTATTCCTCGTCCACAAGACTCTGTTGCCTTTACGCTTACCAACAGACTCTTCACTATTCTCTACTAAATCTTCCATTGATATTCCTAAGTACAACAAACTGAACTGTTTTATGAAACTACAGTGAAACAAATGTTTAATTCTCTTCTTAACACAATACACACAGTGCAGGCTTTCTAAGTAAGGTTAGGTTAGAAACAACAATACCAAACAAGTATAACAGCTGATCAAGCGCACGAAACAGCCAGGCAGTGTTGCCACTAGTGTATGCTTGAAGGGCCTCAGTCACGGACTGAGACCCTTTAGCATACGCTAAGAATTTCCCCGCCTAATATTAGCTATCCCACGCGTGTGACTCGATCCCTTTAGCATAGATAGTTGAAGCTATCTTATAACATGTGATTTCCATGCTTAATTCAGTTTGCCATTTTTTGTGACTGAGGCCCTTTTAGCATGTGCCGATTCAATTACAATCACAGACTACAGAAACTATAATAATACAGGTTGTTAAACAAATATCATACACCTGTACCTACAAGCCCCTAATAGAAGCAATCAAAATAATACAGGGTGATTCTCTATGTAGTTTACAACTTCAATAATGTGTAATAATTTATTGCAACCACTTACAGACTTGGTTTATATGTCATTACATAGCAAAACACTTCAAGTTTTTTTGACAAATCGATTACAGCTCAACGTGTGCGCCATTTGTCATCCTGAACACATCCCAACGGGAGTCAATTTCCTGCCACGTATGAACCAGCATTTCCGGGGTAACAGAGGCGATGGCTCAGTTCATCAAAATTTGCAGGTAGGGGAGGGATGTACAACCTATCTTTCATAAAGCCCCACAGAAAGAAGTCCAGTAGTGTGTAATCAGGGGACCGTGGCGGCCAGGTAATTGGTCTCCCACGACCTATCCACTTACCTGGGAAACGTTGATCAAGGAAATCCCTCACGTCTTACAGGTAGTGCGGTGGGGCACCATCTTGTTGCCAACACATGCGCTCTTCGTGGTCAGCTTCATCCAACTGTGGAATAAGGAAGTTCTGTAGCATATCCAGATAAATGATGCCGGTGATGGTTCTCTCAGCAAAGAAGAAAGGTCCGAACACTTTTTCTCTCGAAACAGTGCAGAAAACGTTCACTTTGGGGCTGTCACGAACCAACTGCACGTGGTGCCCATGTTGTTTTTCCGTGCCCCAAATAAGACAATTGTATGTGTTGACTCGGCCAGAGAGGTGAAACGTTGATTCATCGCTGAAGACTTTGTTCAAGAATGACTCATCACGGCTGATGCGATCCAACATGTCAACACAGAATTCATGTCGGGTATGTTTATCCGCTTCACTTAGTGCTTGAACCAAGGGCAATCGGTATGCTTTCATGGCCAAATGTCGACGCAACACCCGTCAAACAGTGGTCTGAGGGATACCAGTTTCGAGTGACAGACGCCGTGTTGATTTTTCCGGACTGCGGACGAACCTCTCCCTAACTGTTTCCACCACATCGCCAGTCACAGGTGCACTGCCTAGCGCCTTAGTGTGTAGCACAGAACAACCTGTCTCGATAAATGTCTGGTGCCATTTGTACACTGTTGGTCTGCTGGGTGGGTCTTTGGCAAATTCTGTGTGAAACCTCCGCTGTACACTCGTTGCTGACTTGGTTTCTTCAAACCAGAACACGCACTTCGCTCTTTCCGCTCCAGTGAAAGACTCCATTTCCAACAAGTGACAGGTGGCGCACGTGGCGGACAACTGTGCAACTACAAACTACGTGAGTCAAAACTGGAAGTGTTTTGCAATATAATAACATATTTATTTTCCGTGTCCAAATCAAATTAGATTTTGCCAGTAAGTAGCAACAGTTATAGCATTAACATATAAACCAAGTCTGTAAGTGGTTCCAATAAATAATTACACATTATTGAAGTTGTAAACTACATAGAGAATCACCCTGTATTTGTAGTGTAGGTAGCACTTAGTAATTCTCAGCTTCAGTACTGTTGAATCTTCCCTTAATATGACAAGATTATATGGGTATGTACTTACAGTCTATATTCATGGGTTTTTAAATGATGTCAAGCTTCAATTTTCAGGAAGCATCAGTGATTTGAGGCGTTAACTTGTGCTCTGCTGTTTTCAAATATATTATACCTCATGTTCTTGAATGTTTATCTATACTTTTAAATTAATCATCTTTATTGTGACATACATGTGAAAAGCTCTGAAATATGTGAAGATATAAGCAATTTAAAAAAATATGAAACACTTACTAGACCATGATTTTTATTTTATTGTACTTGTCAGAATCCATGACTTTGGGGATGAAGATATTCTCAGCCTCCATAACTCTGGGACTCCATGGTTTAAGATACAAAATTATAATTTAAAAGAGTGCCCTCTGTAGTTAATACTGTGTATTACATACTTATAATGAAGTGCTACGTGTTATATAGCCTGCATGGCAATGTTGTACGACCCTACCTGCCTCCAGCACGAGGCATATCCACCTCCCCTTACTTCTCCTCCACGCTAAGCAGGTGGATGAGCTCCAAAATCTGCTTTGCTTTTATGCCTTCCGTGGGATTCCTCCCCTGTTCGGGGCAGATGACCTCTTAGTTCCGCCCCTTTAAACAACAATAACTAACTCCCCTGTTCATGACTAAGTTAATAGGAGTATACATTTGAGCATTCTAGAATATATTTTACAGAAAAACATTGTATTTAATAGTTCTTTGATTTTCTTATTAAAACTTGTAAGGATATGTACAGAACCATTTTTAAACAGTAATATTTGTGTATAAGCCGACAAGTGACAAATCGCTTTGACTATGTGCTGTATATGAATGTGAATATATTCATTACAATTTCTCTATTGTTAGCCTTCCATTATCTTCATCGATGAAGTTGACTCGCTACTATCAGAACGACGTGAGGGGGAACATGAAGCAAGTCGGCGGCTCAAGACAGAGTTTTTGGTAGAATTTGATGGACTGCCCTCAAATCCTGACGAGCGTGTCCTGGTGATGGCTGCAACAAACCGACCCCAGGAACTTGATGAGGCAGCTCTTAGGTTAGTAGTTAATAGACAGTGGAAGTTTAGATTGTAAAAGGTCATGTTTTAGGTGTTTAGAATAGGCTCTTTAACTGTCCAGTTTAGACACTACATAATAGTAAAAATAGGCAGTTTTATTTTGCAAAAAAAAATATACAGTAATTCATGATTGTAAATCATTTTGTTTCAGAAAATGATATTTAACTTGTCAATGGAATTATTGCTGAAAAATTAATTTGAACTTATAAAAGTTTGGAGAAAATATGTTTACCCACTATTCTTTTCCAAACTAGGAAAAACATTATCTTGCCATCCATTGGATAATGTTGGAATTCTCAAAGCCACTGGCGAATTAACAATGATTAATGATTTGGCCTTCCCCAGGGTCTGGTGATTTGACATGGTGGTGAGGTTTGTATCCCTCAGCGATCGATCCAGAGAGTGATGCCGGTTGGTGTTTCGGCTCCTGGCAGGGTCACCCAAGCCAGGATGCTCGAGTGTAAGGGGCCAGATGAAATGGCAGACCATTAGCTGAAGGTCCTGAAGGGCAAGAATCTTTGTCTTACGGAGAAGGAAATGAGAAGACCATCAATCTTGAAGTCGAAGCAGGGTGTAGGCAGTTGCTTGAAGAGGGCAGCCCCCTCAGTTACCTGTAGGCAATGTGGGCCCATATCTTTTGTGACCAAATTTCCTTTCATGAAAAGTCGGAACGAGAGATATACGGACTGCCGTATCAATGACAAACTGGCGAGGAAAAAGGTTTATGAGATCCGGTACATAGCATGTACTGTACAAGCAATTGTGGGAAAGGAACATGAGCTTATTGCAGAAGTTGAGAGAGCAAGACTTGAAGTACTGGCTTTGACAAAGACCAAGAAGAAAGGACAAGGGGTGGATATGCTAGTGAATGATCATGTATTCATCTACAGTGGAGTGAACAGTAGACTAAGGAAAAACGCAGGAGCAGCACTCATGGTCCATATGAGCTATAGAATGAAGATTCGGGAATGGAAGTTCCATACAGATGGGATTCTTACTGTGTAGGTCCTGGGACACATCTGACATCATTTATTGTAGTTTACGAGTTAACGACATGAGGAAGGAGGATAAAGGTAGGTTCCAGGAAGGGCTCAATAGTGAGGTGGATAATACTAGAGAGGAAATCATTGCGCTAGGAGACCTTAACCTGGCAATAGTTGCACCTCTTAAACAGAGTAGTTTTGTAAGATTAGTTTAAATTCCCTAATATATGATTAATATCATCTAGAGTGAATTTAAGCAATAGCTAATAGTCCAGGAAAGAATGCAAGTATGATCAGCTTAAAGTTATTCATAAATTTATATTTACAGAGGGAAGAACAAGAATTAAGCACGAATTGCCTTTCTCCAGCATCACTTAACAAAATAATGTGTTATGCACCGTATGTTGTAAGACTGTTCCTTACACATCCATTATATCACCTATGATTCCAACAATACATCAAACCTAATGGAATGCCAAATATGCTCATCTGTAATTAGGACATTATGACATCTGCAAGGACTCCCACAAGAGTCGCAGAGATCTGTGAGATCAAACTAGCTCCTGCACGTAAATACTATTGACAGAGGAGGGATTTGAATCGCACTGACTGGTTCCAACCGCCAAGCTAGGAAGGTAGTGGAGGGATAGAGACAGGCCTGCCACTCTTCACGAAGCAATGAATAAAAATGTCCCTTCCCGATCTGTGAGATCAGCCACGATTATTGCCGGGTTAATGGCAGTGTCAGACATCAGTCACAGGAGAGCGGCGGAACTGTTGGCCGGCATGGTGAAAATGTGGCTAAAAACAATGGTGAGAGATTGCAGTTTTCTGCATTGCCAATAATTTTGTTGTAGTAATCACCAGAGGCGTAGCGCTATATTACGCCGATACGCCGGGCGTTCCCTGATTTAGAATGTGTATTCATCAGAGAGTAAAATATAACATTGTTTTTATTTGATATAAATGCGGCGTTAGCATATTACGTGGCGCTTAGTTATTTTATATCCGTACCCCCCATATAACTAGTCTTAGCCCGGCCGCGGTCTACTGCTGTGCGTTGCTCTTCTTGTCTGTACGCCAGACCTTCTTGGCGTCAAGTGCAGTGTACCACTCTGGCCAGGCCACGCTGCAGCGCATGCGCCAGTTCATACTTGTTTCTCGGAAGGGAAGCGCTACCGTACGCTGGCGTTTGCTGGCGTTTGAATTGTATGATCACTGTTCTGTTAACTCAATAGCCCAATCGCTGTGCTAGTGCTATAGTTCGAACTGTAGAAGTGTAGTTTCTTTTAATTGTGGGTGTGTGTGTTTAATGCTGCCAATATGACTGAAGAAAGTTCACCTGACTCTAATGTTATTAATTTTTTAAAGGCAACTCCTTTGAGCACTTTATCATATGAACAGCGATGTGAATTAAAAACAAAAAGACCAAAGCCAAATTTATCAATTAAAGAAGTCGGTAAAAATCGCACACGGAGTTTTCAGCTTTCTTGGTATGACAGGTTTTCCTGGCTAACTGGGTGTGTTGAAAAAAACAAAATGTTTTGTTACGTTTGCCTTATGTTTGGAGCGAAAGATACTGAATGGTGCACGGAAGGAATTTCTGACCTGAGTAATTTAATTAAAAAGGCTGTAAAACACCAGTCTTCATAACACCACTTGTTACATTGTGAAGCATTTCATCTGCTAGGTAAAACTCGCATTGAGCATGTCTGAAGCTGCTCGACTACAAGCAGTAAAACATAATGAGATCGTGTCTTCGAACAGGCAATATGTGCGACGACTCATTCAATCAGTAGTATTTCTCTGTACACAAGAACTAGCCATCCGTGGGCATAGAGAAGATGAAAGTTCTATTAACAAGGGGAATTATTTGCAATTGTTGAACCTGCTCGCTCAAAATGAATCTATAGTTAAGAGACCATTTACAGTCATCATAATTATTAAAAGGAACATCTCCAGACATTCAAAATGACTTGATAGAAGTTACAACAATTGCATTAAATGAAAAAATCAAATCAGAAATAAATGAAGCCCCCTTTCTCTCCATACAAGCGGATGAGACATTAGACGTATCGTGTAAGAGCCAGATGAGCATAATATTTAGATATTGTGTGGATGATAGAATAGAGGAGAGATTCGTCGGCTTTTATGACGTTTCCAAGAATAAAACAGCTGCGGGATTATCAGAAATCGTGCACCAAGTTTTACTTGACTGGGAAGTAAATGGAGAAAAAGTTGTAAGCCAGACATACGATGGCGCAGCTGTAATGGCAGGCAGACAAGGAGGAGTTCAAAAGCTAGTGAAACAGTTTTGCCCATATGCTCTTTTCGTCCATTGTTACGCCCACCAATTAAATTTGGTACTTCTGTATGGCTCAAAAACAATAAAACAGGTTCGTTTGTTTGTCTGTGCCTTGACTGCTTGTCACAGTTTTTTCAGCAAGTCTTCTAAAAGGACGGTTTTGTTGACCGAAAGAGGATTTAAGCTTCCACAAGCTAGCAATACGAGATGGAATTTTCATTCGAGGGCAGTTTTCACCATTTTGAAACATTTCCAAGGATTGTATAGTACTTTTGATGAAATTATTGATGATGAAAATAGTGAATGGGACGACGACTCGGTGAACTGTGCCATTGGTCTCAAAAGACATATGGATGACCCTACCTTTGTATATTTTCTATGTGTATTCGAAGCTTGTTTCATTTACACTGATCATCTTTTCAAATTGTTACAATCATCGACAGTGAGTATTGTAACTTGCCATAATGAGATAGAGGCTGTCGTCAAAAGAATAGAAAACTTAAGAAATGAAGATTTCACTGACAGATGCGTTCAAAAAAGCATCCAGTTGAATGAAAACGTAATGTATAACACTTTGAGAGTGCTAAATTTTGAAATAGTAGATTCACTAACAGCTCTAATGAAAAGTAGATTTGAAGATCTTAATCATCTAAATTTCATTGAGTTAGTACAAGAAAAGAAGTTTAAAGAATACACTGAAACATTTCCCCAGGGCAAATTAGATATTTTGGTAAAACAGTATCCATTCTTTAATGTTAACCAATTACTAAATGAACTTCACATTGTTTATGGAGATCAGACAAAGCATTTAGCTCCAAAAGAGCTTTTAAAATATTTTGTTGCCAACGGTCTCGACTTCATCTATCAGGAAGTAACTAAACTACAGCGCTTAGTACTGACTATTCCAACTACTACAGCTAGTAGTGAACGCAGCATGAGCACGCTGAAAAGAATTAAAAAATACCTTAGAAATTCTATGAGCAATAGTCGCTTGTCGTGTTTAAATTCACTGGCCATTGAAAAACAGTTATTAGGTGAGCTTTCATCAGAGCCGGCATTTCTTGAACACATCATTGACATTTTCGCAGAAAAGAAGAAAAGACGAATGGAACTGATGTACAAGACTGTGTGAGGTATGTGACAGTATCTTTCATATTAGCTTTTTGATTTTCGCTGTTTGCCATCTCTTGATGAATGCAATACATTTGCATTTGTCTGTTGGCACAGGCTAGAGTAAAATGTGGCTTTTCACCGATGTCTCAGTCTCACTCATGGCTGTGATTATATGGAAGCTACTGAGGTATGGGTGGTGCTTAGTAATGACATTCAGGGCACAGTCAGTGCCTGTGCATGCTGTGAAAGGTTCTACACATAGGGTTAGTACTGCTGTTCTGACTCGGTGAGGAAAGCAATGGCAAACTACCTCACTCCTCACCTTGCCTAGTACGCCTCAATATAGCGCTGCCTTGGGTTTTTGTGGGTATTTACCCACATAACCTAACGGCGGTACTTTTTGAGGATCCAACCAGCCTTCGGGCTGACTACCTAACAGACTGTCGTTATAAACTTTGGCGTCCCCAGCTAAAAAGTTCACGCTACGCCACTGGTAATCACCATGTTCCCTCATAAGCTGTTACACATATCCACATGAGAGGAACCTATTACTAGGAATGAACAATCCATCATAGATTATGTGCTGATGAAGTCATATCAGTTAGAGAATGTGTTAGATTGCAGAGTTTATAGAGGCTACGAGATAGGAAATGATCATTTTCTCTTGATCTCAACAATGGAAACTGAAGCAAAGGAACAGAGGAAGCAACCCAAGAAAAAATAAAAAAGATTATGGTTAACAAGCTAAGAGAGAACAAGGAGGCATGCGAGCAGTGTAGAAAGAGTATAGGATGATAGAGGAGACGAGATGAGATGAGAGGAAAAGTGGAATATGTTTAAGAAGATGCTCTTAGAAGTGGCAAGTTAAGTATGTGGAATAACAAAGGTGGGGAACTATAAGAAAAAGGAAGGAAGATTGTAGTTTTACGTGACCGTGAATCTTGTGATTATGAGCCACGGGACCTCCTTTTTACGTGGAATCCGAACCACAGGACATGGCATTTCATTTCGAAAATCTCACATGCATTGACCGGGAATCGAACCCGGACCGCCTTGGTGAGAGGCATACAGCTAGACCGCTGAGCCACCACGCCCCTGGAACTATAAGAAGAGGACAAACTGGTGGCATGATGGCATTAAAGAAGTGAGGAAGGAAAAAGATAAATGGCAAAACTATTTGAGAACCAAAGACAATTATGATTATGAAAGATACAAAGAACAGAGGAGAAAGGTGACAGAACTAGTGCAAATAGCAAAACGACAAGCTTGGGAATAATTTGGGCAAAGAATGGAGAAAAACTACCAGAAGTTGTTATATAGGGCACTGAAGAACATAAGAAAGAATGTCTCTAAAGTTGATTAAAGATAAGGAGGGGAAAATTTTAACGAAAGAGGATGAAATAATGTAGAAATGGAAAGAGTACTTCAAAGATGTATTGAGTGGGAATAAATACAGCCCAAAGAAAAGAATGGAAAGGCCCTAGGTCGCGATGGAATTGCACCAGAAATTATAAAGAACTTAGGAAAGAAAGCAAAAGACTTCGTATTCAAGATTATGGAGGACGCCTGGAGGGATTAAAAACAGCCCAAAGAAAAGAATGGAAAGGCCCAAAGTCACGATGGAATTGCACCAGAAATTATAAAGAACTTAGGAAAGAAAGCAAAAGACTTCGTATTCAAGATTATGGAGGACTCCTGGAGGGATTAAAAGCAGCCCAAAGAAAAGAATGGAAAGCCCCAAGGTCACGATGGAATTGCACCAGAAATTATAAAGAACTTAGGAAAGAAGAGTTCGTATTCATGATTAAGAAGGACACCTTGAGGGAAAAGAAGGTACCCAGAGATTGAGAGGTGACTGGTATTATCCCCATCTTTGAAAAACGAGACAATTGAGAGTGTGATCACTGTGGTATTTCATTGTTATCGGTGCCTAGGAAAGTCTACTCATGAATTCTGGAGACCCGGTTGAGAAAGGAGGTAGAGGCTGAACTGGAAGAAGCCCACTGTGGCTTCCGTCCAAATAGAAGCACGCAGGATCTCATCTTCAGCCAGGATGGCAAATGAAATACTACTGGAGATTAGCAAGACCCTTTATATAACATTTATTGACCTAAAGCAGGCATTTGACCGAGTCCCGAGAAAGGGATTACGGAAAGCCCTAAAGGAATGTGGCATCAGCAAGACACTTGATAGTTCCATTGGAAGTGTCTATAGGTACTGTCGGAATTACGTACGGAGAGGGAATGCGAGATTAGCCGAGTTCACCACAAAACAAGGAGTCCAGCAAGGATATAATCTAAGTCCTCTACTTTTCATAATATATCTCAGTAGAATCATGAAGACTTGCCATGATAAAATTAAGAAGCTGACGGAAATTACCTCATAAGACTAGTGCAACTAACTAATCTCACATTTGCGGAAAAGCTGATTGTAAAAGCCTCCAGCGAACAAAATCTACAGCACATCAATATATGGGCGGATGAGTTAAGAAGAGAGAAATGTCTGTGAACATGTAGAAGACAAAGACTATGGTGATTGGTAGGAATGAGGAGAGGCGGATGGAAGGCCACTGGAGCCAAATTCAAGTACCTTGGATCAACAATTAGTTTGAATGGAGGACGCAATTATGGATAGAATAGGAGAAACATGCCATCCGAGCAAAGTTCCTAAAGAGGAGGGAGATCTCCAAGAATACAAAGCTGGCTGTTTACAAATCCACCTTTGTCCCTATATTGACCAATGGTTGTGAATCCTGGGCACTAACTGAACATAATAAGACCCGACGGCAGAGATCCAATCTCCGGAAAGTAGAGGACAAAACTAGGAGGGACAGGATCCAGAATACAACCATTCGGAGAGCACTGAATAGGAAACCACTGGAGGAAACCATCCAAGAACATCAATTAATATGGTTCGGTCACGTTCACCGGATGTCAATAGATTGCTTACCGAGTCTAATAAAGAAGGTGAGAATTGAGGGGGAGAGAGCTCTAGGAAGGCTTGGAAGGGTGGAATAAGACAAACCCTGCAGGAGAAGGGGCTATTTGTATCCTCTACACCATATGGTACAAGAAGACTGGATTATGATTTGGATGATTTTATTATTATTACTATTATTATTACAAGCCATTAATAAATCCCTTAAAGGCCTCCTGTTAGCAGGGTAGCTCTGAGATATTTTATCAGGTAAGCTAGTCTAATGTCCATTTTTGCCATAATGCTGAATATGAACATTTGTTTCATCTTAGAGAAGAAAAATTGGCTTTATGTAGCAGAGAATTGGGTAGCTTATGATTTCAACTGTTTTTTGCTGTGGACATAGTTTGTATTCAATTCCTATTCTTATGAAAAAGCCTCCGTGGCTTAGGCGGCAGCACGCCGGCCTCTCACCGCTGGATCCGTGGTTCAAATCCCGGTCACTCCATGTGAGATCTGTGCTGGACAAAACGGAGGCAGACAGGTTTTTCTCCGGGTACTCCGGTTTTCCCTGTCCAAATTTCATTCCAGCAACACTCTCCACTATCATTTCATTTCATCTGTCATTCATTTAATCATTGCCCCAGAGGAGTGCGTCAGGCCTCGGCAGCCGGCACAGTTAATATCCTCGCCGCTAGATGGGGGCTTCATTCATTCCATTCCTGACCCGGTCGGAGACTGGAAGCAGGCTGTGGATTTTCATTTCATTTTCCTATTCTTATGAAAGCTGTAATTTTAGGTCTAACTGTATATTCTCATTGTGTCACTAACTGCTAGACTTTCCAAACTCATGGAGGAGGAAGATGTTGCACTCCATTTCCCAACTGGTGATACTGCAGCTCGACCTTGGGCTTCACCACTTTCCTGTCTTGTATATATAAATTCAGGCTTTTAGGAAGCAAAGTACACATTTACAGAAAGTATGAACTATCTACAAAATACAAAGTAAAAATAAAGAAAAAATGTTGAAATATTAGAAGCCATTTTTGCAGTGTTAGCTAAGTAATCTATTTATAGAATCGCTTTTCAGTCAGTCAACACAGGTGTACACAATTAGAAAGGGCTTGAAGCAACAATTTATTTATTCACCTAGTGCCTAAAATAATTATGTACAGTTAATAAAACACTTCTCACTCAAATGGGTGTTTTAATTGGAAGAATTAAATACATATACCGTATTTGCTCGCGTATATCTCACACTTTTTTGACCGAAAATGTGTGTGAAAATTTTCGGTGCGAGATATACGCGGGGAATGACCGTATTCCCGAAAAAACACAAAATTTGCATTATTGAAACAAGGCAACTGGCATACGGTACTCGCCTATTCATTGTCACTGCCGTCACTGCTGCCAATCTCCGAGATACTCTCGCGAGCATCATTCTGGTCATCATCCCATACTGCTTCATCCTGACTTCCGTCCAATGCATTTGCGATACCCGTCTTCAAGAAGCTCTTCACAACAATGTCCGTCGACACCATTTATTTCTATTCGTTATGGTTATGCGACATTAAGAACCTAGGAAAAAGATGTCATATGCTCGTTAAGGATGATTCAAGGCCGAAAAGGAATTTAGAGCGCAGACGCTTAGCGATCGATATGATCGATCATCTTCCATATCGATTCCTCGCTACATGCACGAGCGAGCTTGAATTTAGCCAACCGCGGCGAACGATGTACAGCGTGCTAACACGCACGCTGCGCCGTATGCTTGCGCGCGGCCGAGCTCTGATGCAATGCAATGAGTAAAGACTAAATCATTGGGATTCGAGAAGACTGAACTGCATTTCTCTGCGATGTAACAGTAGGCCTACTTGCGCAACTGTTGTGGCGCGTTAATCGCTAATTTGAATGTGCCTCAAGGCGGCGAATTTAGGCAACCGCGGCTGAAGACGCGGCGAACGATGTACAGCGTGCTAATACTCACGCTGCGCCGTATGCTTGCACGCGGCCGAGCTCTGATGCGACGCAATGCGTAAAGACGAAATCATTGAGATACGAGAAGCCTGAACTGCGTTTCTCTGCGATGTAACAGTAGGCCTACCTGCGCAACTGTTGTGGCGCGCTAATCGCTAATTCGAACGTGTCTCAAGGCGGCGAATTTAGCCAACCGCGGCCGAAGACGCAGCCAACGATGTACAGAGTGCTAACACTCACGCTGCGCCGTATGCTTGCACGCGGCCGAGCTCTGATGCGACGCAATGCGTAAAGACGAAATCATTGAGATTGGAGAAGACTGAACTGCGTTTCTCTGCGATGTAACAGTAGACCTACTTGCGCAGCTGTTGTGGCACGCTAATCGCTAATTTGAATGTGCCTCAAGGCGGCGAATTTAGGCAACCGCGGCCAAAGACGCGGCGAACGATGTACAGCGTGCTAATACTCACGCTGCGCCATATGCTTGCACGCGGCTGAGCTCTGATGCGACGCAATGCGTAAAGACGAAATCATTGAGATACGAGAAGCCTGAACTGCGTTTCTCTGCGATGTAACAGTAGGCCTACCTGCGCAACTGTTGTGGCGCGCTAATCGCTAATTCGAACGTGTCTCAAGGCGGCGAATTTAGGCAACCGCGGCCAAAGACGCGCGAACGATGTACAGCGTGCTAATACTCACGTTGCGCCGTATGCTTGCACGCGGCGCCTCGATCCCTAATCGGCTCGCATCGAAGTTCGGATCAACTCGTTGTAGCTCGCTCTTCCTGTTAGTATCGCTTCGGGGAAGTTCCTGGACAATGACGACTGTTGTGGCGCGCTAAATCGAACGTGTTTCTACCTCAAGGTTATTACGGTCATTTATATGAAGGCGTCAGTAATGAATGCGGGTACTTTTTTTCCCCTGAAATTTCAAATTAAAAAATGGGGTGCGAGATATACGCGAGCAAATACGGTAAACCCCTTGTGTGAAAAGTATTTTATTATATAATTAAATCATCCATTTATTATAGCCACTGGGTACTTAAATTAATTGTTGCTTCCCGCCCAATCGAAATGGGTACCGGTACACTCGTATTGACTGTCTAAAAAGCGATTATATTGAAGGGAAAGAAATGGACAAATGTGAGGCACTGTTAAACTGATTTATTTTCAACCTAAATGTTCAGGAAACATTATGATACAAAAGCTCAATCGTGTATTTTTTAAGGGGAAAAGAAATGCTTTTGCCTGAAATCTGCTGTGTGGTGTTGAATATGTTACTTACGAATATTTCTTACCAGGACTTATATACAGTAGAACCTCGTTAACACGTCCCTCATTAGTATGTTTTACCGCATATCACGTCTATCACATCGTAATTTTAAGTCCCGATTCTTATCTAATGAAAATAATGTAAAAGTACCTCATTAATCACGTTGCATATTTTGCCACTTATCGCTTAGTACGATCGCATTTTCGTCTGCGCTGAAAACATTCTTTGTTCACCCCTGGAGGAATGTGAACCCGTCCGCTCGGAGATAACATTCCTTGTTAGCGGCCAAGAGGCGGGCGAGGGTTGTGACATGACAGGTATGATAGCGCAACTTGGCTTGTCAAGTTGGTGAATACCCTAACCCATTGTGCCTAATTATGGATTCGTGTATTCAGCAAGTTTAGTGTTCTGAGAAGGCTAGATGTCAGTAGGAACTAGCATTACGTATCGAGCTAACCGTACTGAATGTTTATGTGAGCGAGTACTGTATTTATGCAATTACGCACTAGACTACACTACCGAAGAAGTTGTGAAACCTAGTTATAATTTTGTTGCGTCATTTTTAAATAATGGAGAAGAAAGTAGTTAAATAATTAACTATTGATGAGAAAATGAAAATTCTTGAAGAAGTCGACAGAAAACCTCACCTTAAGCGCGTGGAAATGACGCAAAAGTTAAAACTCGCTCCTTAGACATTAAACACTATTGTCAGCAATCAAGGCAAAATAGTAGTTGTGTACAAAGGGAATAGGATTGGAAAGAGAAAACGTGTGCGCGAAGGAAAGTTTTCAAAACTGGAAACAATGCTCCTGCAATGGTTCAACCAAGCCCGTGCAGCAAACATTCCAGTGGATTGAAACATAATTCCTGAGAAAGCAAATTACCTCGCAAACTAGATTTTGCGGCGTCAAACTGATGGATTGAGGGATTCAAGAAGAGACAAGGTCTTGTTTACAAGTGCGTGCGGGGAGAAGAAGCAGCTGTTGACAGTGGCACAGTTGAAATGTGGACAAATGAAACGCTACCATCCTTGTTGAAGGAGTAAATTTTTTTTGTACACGCGCAAGCATGTCTAACTTCTAAAGAACTTCAAATAGGTACTCTATGGGAACTATTTGGTCTGAAAATATTTCACCATACAAAACTAAATATTTCAACTCGTATTACAGTATTTGAATTAAGATTATAGTACAATTTTCCCTAGTTTTCATTGCTCTTGTTTCTCCATGCTGTGTGAACTACAGCGTGGGCCATCCCTAAAGAACGGGGCTTTCCAAATGGCATGCCGCCGACAGGTCGAAATTACTCATCGTCACATTCATATCGTCGATTACATTAGCACGCTGATAAGCTCGTGATGCTGGCATTGCATTTATTCGATTCGCAGCTAGCAAGATACCTTAGTTGTGGTAATTACGACTTGCTGTTAAATACTGTAGCCTTCATGGTATCAGGTGAACATCGAATTTTACTAGTGGAAACTTACCTTCTCAAGAAGAGGTCTTGCAGTAAATGTGTTCGTACGTTTTAGCGCCGTGTGATTTATACTTGTGGGAGAACCTCAAACGAAAGATATACAGAAACAATCTGCATACTCTGGAGGCTCCGAAAATGAAATAACTGAGCTGATATGAAATATGAAATATCAGCGAGGATGAATTACACCGAGTGTACCAAAACTTCCTACGTTATTGCAATGTGTGTTTAGAAAATGAAGGACAGCATTTCCAGCAACTACTCTGAAATCCATGTAAGTAGATCATCATCATCATCATCATCTTGTACAGTTTCCAGCCCCAGGCTGGGTCTGTTTGGAACATAAGCCTCGCCACTTAGTTCTTTCTTCCCACCACCTCTCCGCTGTCACTCTGGTCCAGTCCTCGCCTCTCTTCTTGACACATTCCTCCACTCCTTTCAGCCATCTATCTCTTGGTCTTCCCCTTGGTCGTTTCTTCTGCATCTGCATCTCATGTATCCTCTTGGGAATTTTCTTCTCATCCATTCTCTTTAAGTGTCCATACCACCTCAGTCTTGATGTCTCAATCCTACCTTGCAAGGGCTCCTCTTTCACCATTTCCCTGACCTTTTCATTCCTCACCCTGTCTCTTCTTGTTACTCCGATCCTACTTCGCAGGAACTTCATTTCACCTGCCTGTATTCTGCTTATGTCTCTTTTCTTCATTGTCCATGTTTCTGAAGCATAGGTCAGTATCGGGATATAGTAGCTTCTGTATAACACTTCCTTGCTTTTTTGTGGGACATCTTTATTCCACACTAAGCTCCTAATGCTTCTCAGAAATGCTTCTGCCTGTCTGCCACGTTCCGTAATCTCTTTGTCATTTCTCCCATTTTCCTCCACTATACTTCCCAAGTACTTGAGACTTTCCACCTTCTTCAGCTGTCCACCTCCAAGTGTTATCCCACTCATTGGTCTGTCCTTTTTCCTGGTCGTTAACAGGATCTCACATTTACTGATGTTGAACTTCCATCCGTACTCTCCCACTGTTTCTTCCCAAGCCTTCAGTTGCTCCTGAATTTCCTCCTCCTTGTTTCCCCAGACCATGAGATCATCTGCAAACACCATTGCTTTCATCTTATCTTCTCCTATCTTTCCTGCTATCCGTGTCATTACCTCGTCCATAACCTCAATAAAGAGAAGGGGTGACAGTGCACTACCCTGTTTCAGGCCACTTATTTGTCTGAACCAGTCTGTTCTTTCCCCTCCAACTTTCACACAACTCACACTTCCACAATACATCTCCTTCACTCTGCCTACAGTCTCTTTTTCCACACCCATGTTTTCCATTGCTTTCCAAACCTTCTCCCTACACACACTATCATAGGCCTTTTCGATGTCCAGGAAGGCCATCAACAGATCCTCTCCAAATTCGTAGTGGTGTTCCTGGGGCTGTCTCACTGAAAATATGAGATCCACTGTTGATCTCCCAGGTCTGAATCCATACTGCTCCTCTCTCAATTTTCTCTCCACTTTGGCTCGTATTCTACTTTCTAATATCTTTTCATATATCTTGGCACAGTGAGGTATGAGTGTGACTCCCCTGTAATTTCTGCACTCCTTTCTGCTTCCTTTCTTAAATATTGGGACAATTAATCCTTTCTTCCAATCTTCTGGGGTCTTTTTCTCCTTCCATATCACCCTCATCACACGGTACAGCCACTGTTTCCCAACCTCCCCTGCTGCCTTCACCATTTCAACACTCACTTCATCCACACCTGGTGCCCTTCCTCCTTTCATCTTGTCTATAGCCATTTCCAGTTCTCTCCAAGTCAGGTCCTTTTCCATTCCTCTGTTGTCTTCTCCATCTTCCAATACATTGTCTTCCTCCCTATGACCATTTGGATTCAGCAAATCCTCAAAGTACTCTTTCCACACTGTCTTTGAGTGTCTCTTTGTTGTGTACCTCATTTCCGTTTTTGTCCATCATTACCACATCCTCTCGCAGACCTCTTCTCTTACTTTTGACCATCCCATAAAGTACTTTCTTATTTCCTCTGCTGTCTTCCTCCATCATCTCTGTCCACTTTACCATCCACTTCTTCCTCTCCTCTGCGACAATCTTGTTTGCTTCTTTCTTCTTTATCTTATAATCTTCCCTTGCCAGATCAGTTCTTTCCTGGAACCACACTCTGAAAGCCTTGTTCTTCCTTCCCACAGCTTCTTTTACTCTCTCATTCCACCATGGTGTCTCTTTACACCGCTTTCTGTTGCTTGTTCTTCCACATACTGCCACTGCAGCTTCCACCATTGTGTTCTTGAATTGCTTCCATTCCTCTTCCCCTGTTTTAGGATTGTCTGTTGGCATCCTTTCCCTTATTATCTTCTGGAATTCTTCCTTGACTTCCTTTTCCTTGAGTTTCCATACTTTGATTCTCCTTTCCTGGTACTCTGTCCTCTTGCTATCCTTAACAACTCCCAGCTTCATTACAAGTATTCTGTGGTCGCTATCTAAGGCCTCTGATGGTATTACCTTTATATCTCTGACACTTCTCTTCATTTCCCAGTCGTACAGCATGTAATCTACCAAAGATTTCTTTGTTAAATCACTGCTGTACCACGTTACCTTGTGGCTTTCTTTCTTCCGGAACCAGGAGTTGCCTACCACTAAACCGTTTCTCTTGCAAAAATCCAGCAACTTTCTCCCTTCTTCATTCCTGCTACCCCATCCTTCTGCTCCCAATACATTTTCATATCCTTGCCTTTCACTTCCTACATGTGCATTCAAATCTCCCATGACAATGATGCTCTGACCATTCAACTGCTGTTGTAGCTCCTCCTCAAAGTCTTCCTTCTCTTGAGCTGTACATCCAACTTGAGGGGCATATACCTGGACTATCTCCAGGCTTCTTCCCTTTACAGTTACTCTGATCTTCATTATCCTGTCACTTATTCCCTTTACCTCTTCCTTCATTCCATCTCTCACAACTACTCCTACTCCACTGCTCCTTCCTTCACTGTTCCCACTCCAGTACAACCGGTACCCTTTCCTCAGTTCTCTGCGACCTTCTCCTTTCCATCTTGTTTCTGCCAAGCCCAGTACATCCAGTTTTCTTCTCTCCAACACATCTACAATCTCCTCCACTTTCCCTGTCAGTGTCTGTATGTTTAATGTCCCAACTCGTAGTCCATTAGCATATCCGGGTCGTCGTCGTTTGCATACGTCCTTTCCGAGGCCTGTTCCTGGTTTGAAAGCAAATATGATATCCACTACTGGCTTGCTAGGCCTATCGTAGCTTCACCAGAGCCCCTTCAGCCGTCACTTTTCAGGGTTCCCATATAGCCTTCACAGCTACCGTAGCGGTCCCGGGGCACACAAAGTCCCCACTGTACTTCACCCCCACGGGCAATCCCCTACTTCATGCCGTTGCCCGTCTCCCACCACGTGGAGGAGGGGTTGGACTTGTGGGAGATATGATTATATATGATTATTAAATACGTTAAAAAGTGTAAATGTGTTAAACTAGTTGGGCACTCAGTTCCTGCTAGCGCCTTGCTTGACAGGCGGCTACACACAGTGGTCCGCCCGTTGCGCGGCTCATCCGAGGCTCTGTTGGTCCTTGCTGTAGTTCTGTAATACAATAATTCTGTAGGTGGTTTATAATTGTATATTCGATAGCACGTACTTCCAATTAACGCGTTTCAGTAGTACGTATTCCCGTTTTTTACTTCCAAATTTTTCAGTCCCTTTAAAAATGTACTAACTAGGTTCCAATGTACTTCCAAGTACGCAAGAAGAGGAACAAAGAAAGTTTCTACCACTCTTCCAGTCATATACAGGCTGTTAATTGAAGTACATTGCCCTCCCATACGTAACATATGCACATACCTATCAATTGTTCTTGATTTTCCGATATAGCTGTATGCCTCTCACCAAGGCGGCCCGGGTTCGATTCCCGGCCAATGCATGTGAGATTTTCGAAGTGAAATGCCATGTCCTGTGGTTCGGATTCCACGTAAAACGGAGGTCCCGTGGCTCATGATCTCAAGATTGACGGTCACGTTAAACTACAAGCTTCCTTTTTTCTTGATTTTCCATAAAGTGATCGAAATTTTGGTGTGTTTTATGATGTATGGATAAATTGTGTTGTATGATTTTTTAGTATTCATTGTAAATGACCTTCAGAAGCAGTTCGTAGTTCTTTAAGTGCCATTTTTACTGATGATGCTTGGATGCGTCACTCTTCTCTGTGTTGATCATGTACTTTCCCAGCTGGTGTAGGAGCGAGAGAGAGAGCACTCTTGACTGAGTCGTAAATACAACTAGATTGCCAGGCTAATGTTTTCCATTCTTGCCATACCTTATAGTAATGCTAAATGCGAGCATGTTTTTCGTCTTGGTGAAGAAATATATAACTCAATTTAGGTTTTTCATGTCTTATGAAATTCTGGAGTCTAGTTGAAAAATCTTCTGGTTGGAAACTTCAAAGAAATATAATTTAAACTATGTGATGCTAGAACCCCTGAAAATTCACCGAAAGACAGTGGCTATGACACGACCTTGCAATGTTACCATGTAAAACATAAAGAGGATAACCCAATGGAAGGAGCAGGACAATGAATACGGACTGCTGGGTCCACAGTTCCATTCCTGATAAGGACCTGGATGTGGTCCCGAGCGAAAGTAGAGAATGCCTCCTCTGGACGCTATAAACTGTAAAACAGACACATTAAAATCTAAAGATGGGGAGGGGAGAAAGATAAACTATAATTACATTCTAAACAAATAAAAACACTGGTTAAAAAGAACTGATTTTAATTCAAGTTTTAAAAATGGACCTTGACACCAATTTAACCCTAGAACTGGCAAGCATCGATGGATCGACGGTTTTCCCATTTCTGTAGCGGCAGAGTCGATTCTTCAACGCTTTCTTATTTCTTCATTTAGTAGCTCTGTTCCCCCGAGAGATGGCGTGACATGCCTTGTCTTGTGCTCCTAGAAGTATACAGATGCTTCTTACTCATTTTCATCCATAGAAACAATCTCCTTATATAAGTTTCCTTGGAAACAAATGAGGGACACGCTCCCATGCGAACCAAAACATATCCTGTAATGGCGCTGTATATGTTATCGCTACTGCTGTTATTTTGAGGCTGTTGTTATAATTTCCGTTTACAATATTTTCGTTTCAGTTGGTTTGAATATAGCATAACAGCTGTAATAACATTCACATTAACCTAAGTTCGTTCACGCACTTGGGTTATAGGCCTAAAATGGCTCATGGAAAATGCAATTTTTTTTTGTTATCAATCAAACAAATATTATTGCATAGAATTGAAACTCACACACATTATGTACATACCGTATTTACTCGAATACGACCCGCCCCCGAATAAGACCCGCACCCTGATTTTGAACAACAAAATTAAAATAAAATAAAAAATACTCAAAATTATGTACAATCTTAACTAAATAAACAGAATAGCATTTATCCAAAATAGTTTCCAACAGTATTGAAGTCGTCCTAAAATAACACACATCAAACGATTAAAAATACAAATAAAAGTACACAAACACTTCATTTATCGTCATCAGAAGTACCAACTTCGGAACTTTTATCACCATCCCACTAAATGTCGTCATCACTGACATCCATAGCATTCGAAATACTACATTTCTTGAAGCTCTTCCGTATGAGATCTCCCGAGATACGATTCCATGCCGTCAAAATGCACGAACATAGCAGCTGAACTTCCGGGCGCTGAATACGACTAGTTGGAGTCAGTGTGTGCTTATCGGCCGCCATCTGCTCCGTATACAGCTGTTTCAAGGCTGCTTTGAACGGGCGGTTCACGCAGACATCCAGTGGTTGTAGCATAGACGTCATCCCGCTCAATCACGAATACATGACTCGTCAATATCATATTTCCTACCGGGCACGATTTCCAATAACTTCAGCTTCCAGCTTCTCACTCACATTGAACGACCGCAAACGCTTCGTACAACTCATGTTTACACTCGGAAAACGTGCGCGACACGTGCGCGAGACTGTATGACGCCGCCTGCTTACGGTAAAACAAAGTGATAGCTGGAAGAAGGCTAGCACCATCTAGCGGAGACTCGCAACACCCGATATCGCGCGTGGCGGGCAATTTAAATCTTTAAAATCAGGATGACTCAAATAAGACCCGCACCCCAATTTTTCACGTCCGATTTTGTTTAAAAATGTGCGGGTGGTATTCGAGTATATACGGTATATGTGCATCATTTTGTATGTCTTGGATTTTGTGTTTCATGTTTCATCTCGTATATTAGGTTGTTAGAATTTTGATATTGCTCATGTAAATAATAATTCCACCATTTTCAATTCTCAATTTCTTTCCTTCATCAAGCTTCTCAGAAAAGTTAACATTACCATCTGAAACTGTGGTTTATTAGTAAAGATACGAGAAAATAGCATTTTGAAATTGATTTTCTAGCACATTCATTTTGAAAAAGAGCATTTTGGAGCATTTTGAAATTTAAAAATTAGCATTTTGTAGCATTTAAAAGTTTGTCACCAGGTACAATAAACAGGTTCAAAATAATATGCACGGAAACTAATTCAAACATGTGCAGGATTGGAAATATGGGCGTGTCTGATAAACGGCATAAGCATTTAATATAAGTCTCCTGTTGTGTGTGTGGTTTTTATTTTTACTAAGGGAGTGTTAGAAGTATTAAAATCCTAATATCAGTATTAGCCTACAGAAATGTAGAAACTTGACATCATGCAATTTTCAGAAATGTGAGATCTCAGAAAATAAAGGCATTAGCCTGGCTAATTGGCAAGATTGAGTTCAAGTGCTGTCGGTTGGTTGTATGACGTGAGACGAGGGTACCTAAGCTATGCTCAAACGATCCAAAGGTCATGTTCTCATTATGCAATCAACAATATCAGGTGTTGTGCAGCAACTCAAATATTGAGGGCCGGCGGAGAGTTGTATTAGTTCACTGGTACCAAGGTGCCAATTGTTAGAATAAAGCAAGCTGTGGTCAGGCAACAATGCTTGTCTTACGAAGTTTACTGTGTGGCAGGTGGAATGACGACAATACCAGGCTGTCCTGGACTCGATGGATGAATTGGTTCAAATTCTGAGGATGTCTATGAAATCCTTTTGTGTGGTTTTCCTACTAACTCCTTGCCAAGTTCCATTCATTTCTTTTAATAACTTATCTTATGAGGTAGGATTCAAGAAGTGCCATTTGACCATTAAACCACCGGCAAATAGAAATTCAATGCCCCTCATCCATGGCCCTCATTGAAAAGGAAGTAATAATGTGAATCATACAATTACTTAACTTTGTGTAAATATCACACAATGGATAATTAACTAAATAATAAAATGTATTTTTACTCCCTCATTATTTCCTGACCACACTGCGACTCTTGACTGACAATCTGTAAAACAGTATCCAAATTCACGGAGAAATCGCCGGACGACATGTAACATAACCTATAACTCACACATGGTAGAGAATACTTTCATCATATTATACAACATTTCCCAAAGCAAAGAAAATGCCTAACAAAAATTTTCTATTCTTATCACGATACGTACTTGAGAGTTTTCATTTTCATTTCAAATACAAGAAATGAGGGCCGGCGCGATGCATAACCTTATTGCTCTAATTTTTAAAAAGAATCGGCACAAACGATTGGAATATTCCTTTTATTAGCACAACCAACTGAAACTACAAAATAATTTCTCCAAAATCATAGTTTTACTGGCGATAAACAGTGGATATTATGCGGCAATAATAACAGCACCATTTTCAAATTAATTTTTGCCGTAATCGATTGTTTTCACGACAATAATCGATGTTCGTACATATCGTTTATATAGCCAATATTTTCGTTGCTGGGAACTCGCAAATTTCAGAGTTGCGGCACGAAAATGTAATAAAACATGATATTCAACATTAATCGGTAAATTCGGCTCTTTTCGCATTTATCGCATTTATGGGAATAATTCGCAAGAACCCTTAGTTATTGCACTTTGTCGCACATTCAGTTTCGCAAATTTTGGGTATACATAGTCATATTAGTTACCAGGTAGTTGAAAAAAGGAGAAGAAAGATTCGCATTTATCACAATTGCGATTTTCCTGTATCTCTATTTATTAGCCTTTCAACGATATGCAACAGTGCCATGGAACATTGTTCACAATAGGCTGAAACTAAGAATCTGCTTGGTAGGAAAATATCACACAAATTGGCTGCTGGTACAGAATTTCACATTGCCGGTTGTAGGGTTATAGTTGTTAGATGATGTTTCCACTGATCCTACGACCTCATATTCCTGATGCCTTTTTTTTTTTTTTGGGCAATACATAATGAAATATATTGTTGATTTGTGTATGTGGAATCCGTCTGATAAGTTGTACTATTGTGTGTATTCGTAATTGGAACTAGGATTGGCGAGGAGGCGGCCATGGCCTCAATTTAGGTACCATCCCGGCAGTTTCCTTTAGCAGAAGTGGGGAAACCATGGAAAACATCTTCTAGGATGACTGACTCACGAGACTGAGTAAAGCCCGTTTCAACCCTCAGACCATAATTAAATTTCTTGGCAGAGCCGGGAATAGAACCTTGACATCAGACAAGAATGCTAGCCACTGCATCATAGGTGGTCTCACTGTCCTGTTTCAGTGCACTACTATTAGGCTTATGTTGACAATTCCTCACAACAGTTATCATTTTCCAACAAGATGTTCAGTAATGAATATGTAGTGTACTTTCTCCTAAATGTATGGGTATAGTTATGATTGTCCTTATCAAGGAATATAATTGAATGTTCTTGTGATGAACATTAAAAGTTGTACCCTTGATAAGACTCCCAGTTAACTACCGTATTTGCTCGCGTATATCTCGCACTTTTTTGACCGAAAATATGTGTGAAAATTTTCGATGCGAGATATACGCGGGGAATGATCATATTCCCGAAAAGAAAAAAAAACACAAAATTTGCGATGTAACAGTAGGCCTACTTGCGCAACTGTTGTGGCGCGCTAATCGCTAATTCGAACTTGTCTCAAGGCAGTGAATTTAGCCAACGGCGGCCGAAGACTCGGCGAACGATGTACAGCGTGCTAACACTCACGCTGCGCCGTATGCTTGCACGCGGCCAAGCTCTGATGAGACGCAATGCGAAAAGACTAAATCATTGAGATTCGAGAAGACTGAACTGCGTTTCTTTGCGATGTAACAGTAGGCCTACTTGAGCAACTGTTGTGGCGCGCTAATCGCTAATTTGAACGTGTCTCAAGGCGGTGAATTTAACCAACTGTGGCCGAAGACGCGGCGAATGATATACAGCGTGCTAACACTCACGTTGCGCCTTATGCTTGCACGCGGCCGAGCTCTGATGCGACGGAATGCGGGAAGACGAAATCATTGAGATTCGACGAGACTGAACTGCGTTTCTCTGCGATGTAACAGTAGGCCTACTTGCGCAACTTATGTGGCGCGCTAATCGCTAATTCGAACGTGTCTCAAGGCGGCAAATTTAGCTAACCGCGGCCGAAGACTAACGATGTACAGCGTGCTAACACTCACGCTGCGCCGTATGCTTGCACGCGGCGCCTCGATCTCTAATCGGCTCGTATCGGAGTTCGGATCAACTCGTTGTTGCTCGCTCTTCCTGTTAGTAACGCTTCGGGTAAGTTCCTGGACAATGACGACTGTTGTGGCGCGCTAAATCGAACGTGTTTCTATCTCAAGGTTATTACGGTCATTTATATGATGGCGTCAGTAATGAATGCGAGATATATGCGAGTACTTTTTTTCCCCCTGAAATTTCAAATAAATAATGGGGTGCGAGATATACGCGAACAAATACGGTAAGTTTCATTGTAATTCTGGTTTTGCATCTAGAGGAATTGGTTGGAACATTAGAATATTATGCCAATCCACCATCCGGAAATTATGGTATCATTTATCTTGTGCCTTCTGCAGAGAAAGTCTTTTATGTGAGACTACATAAATGCTGTGTTTCGTCATTGCAACTGTAATAAATAGAGGATTTTCGGTATTAATGTCTTATATATTTAAGATGGCGGCTGTGTGCTATTTGCCATGTGGTATTCTTATGACTAATGCGAACAAGGCATCTTATTTGTTTCTCCCCTCTTACGAAGTTTCGTGGTAATTGTGCAATTGGATCCTAAATTATTGATCTTGAAGTTTTTATAGTATTGATGTGTTGGCACTAAATAATAACTTTCTCCATTCTTATTTGAATTTAATTCCATCTAACTTGTTGCCATTAGTGATGAAAATGGTGGAAGGGTTCCACCAGGACTTAGTTAGAAGCGGGGAAGTTATATAAAGAGAAATTTATTAAAGAAAGCTTTCTTTAATAGAATTGGGCATCACTTAAAAATGGCCTCTATCACTTCAATAAAGGGAAATTAGTACCCTACATACCACCTGATCACTGCTGGTTACTTATCACAGATATTTCAGAGCCATTTTATCAGCACAAGTTGTCCTGAAAGATGTTTTTAAAATGCAAGAATCTTTTCCAATATTGAAGCTTGTATTACAACATAAGCACACGTTCATCATCATTCTTAAGAAAAATTGTTTGGATGTTTTGAATTATGTATGATTTACTCTTTGGTTAATGGATTGATTCTAGCAATGTCAGAGCAATCGCAAAGTCTTTGTACGGAGTTCACGTAATCAATATACAAAATATTACAAAGCATTCTCCATGCCCTCACACAAAAGATTAATATACGAAGGGCATACTGTATTGTTTTACACTTTATTTTTTTCTACCCAAATGAAGTACATTACACATCAGTTGTTACATCCACCTTGTCAACATAGTCTTCTTGTAACTTCATGCACTTCTGCCATCTATGTGTCAGTCTCTTCAAACCTTCCTGAAACCATTATTTCGGAGTGTTGCGTACTCACGCCTTGACAGCTGTGTCCAGTTATGCAAAATCTGCATAACGACGACCATGCAGAGGTTCCCGAGCAGGTGATAATCACTTGGTGCCAAATCGGGAGAGTATGGTGGATTTGGCAGCACCGTGAATCCCATTTGATCTCGGCTAGTGTGGGGGCGGGCATTGTCATGTTGCAGAAGCACATCTTTAGCCCATTTTCCTCACCACTTGGTTTGAATGGCATGACGTAAGCGCATAAGGGTTTCCACATATGCAGTACTGTTAATCATGGCCCCCAGTTCCAGCCAGTCAATGAGGATGATGCCCTTTGTGTCCCAGAACACTTGTCTCCATTCGCTTGCCAGCTGATGGCACTGTTCGATATTTCTTTGGCGGTGGACTGCCCCTATGCTTCCATTGCATCGATTGTTGTTTCGTTTGTGGCTCATAGTAATGGAGCCATGTCTCATCACCAGCCACAAGCCTAGCCATGAAGTCGACTGGATCATGATCATGGCGTTGCAAAAGTTCTCTGCACACGTCCACATGCCTCTGCTTTTGGTCTGCAGACAAGAGTCTAGGCACCCACCTGGCTGACACCTTCTCTAACTGTAAGTGGCCGTGCACGATCTGCTGCATGGAGTTGCGGCTAATTCCCGTGGCTGCCTCCCATTTCCGTAAATGTGATGCATTTGTTTCCTTGGATGGCCTGTTCGACTCTGGCAATGCTGGCTGGTGTTGACACTGTCACATTCCTTCCAGAACTGGTTCCCTTGACCACCGAAGTGCGCCCTGTTTTCCAACCTTCCACCCAGTTGTAAACTGTTTTCCGTGACAGCGCATGTTCTCTACAGACTGCCACCAAGCACCCATGAATTTCTGCATTGGTCACGCCTTCTTTCTATAGGAAACAAGTCGTATTGCGCTGTCCTCGACGGTTCCGGACGTACAAAAAATAAAGTGTAAGACAAAATAGTATGCCCCTCGTATACATGTCAGATGATAGAGAAAAGACCTCAAATTTGCAATCAGCACATGAAAATTAACAAAGATTGGTTATTTTTATTTTTGAGAGTGATCGAAATTTGTTGTACAGGGTCATTTTCTATGTGCACGCGAGTAAACACTTCAAGCTAAGCCGGCTGTGACTGGCGCAGATCGCGATTCATCCGGTGGTTGGTGCTGTCCGCTGACTCATATTGTTAGTTCACACGTGTTTTGTCATTCATATGGACATGTATCTGCAAAGCTTAGACGTTGGTGTTATACGTTTAATGAGTATTGTAATTACTGTTCTTGTTGGTCATGCATAGACACCAATTCACATTGTGCGAGCGTGTGTATATCCATAATTCTTATATGAAAAGCAGAAAATCTTGTTCTAAAACAAGACGAAAATTTCGAATCAAGTTTCCAGGAAGACCTGTGCCTAATGCCAGTATAATTAGGAGGCTCGCTAAACGATTCAAGGAAACTGGCTCCGTAAATAAAAGAGTTGACGGACATTCTTTCATCAGAAGATGTCAGGTGTGAATTACAAGAAAGGGAGGATATTTTCAGCATCGCCTATGAGCACTGTAGGTACACATTATTGAACATGTTTGGTAAAAGTGGGACTGCCCGCCAACCACTGGTTGAACCGGGTATGCGCGCCCGCGATATGCACCAGTCATAGCCGGCTTAGCTTGCCGTGATTACTCACGTGCACATTGACAGGGTGTCGAGCGATACGGGAAATGCGGGAAATATACGAGAATTTTAGTTACCCGGGAAAAATACGGGAAATTCGCACTTGATACAGGAAATCTTGAAAAGTCTCATAATGCCCGACTTCTTAGCCCCCGAACGCTCGGGAGAGTCCTCCCGCTCAGCCTTCTATTTCGCGCTGCTACTCTCAATTTGCGCCACCGATAGAGCGCTAAGCGGGATGAGAGCCCAGCCAACGTCGAATGCATGCTTTGACTGGCCGACCGCGCGGGCCTGCACGTGCCACGCTCGTTGCTGACAATGACATACAGGAATCAAATAAGGTTTTATCATTTATCCTTTATTGATAATACAGGTATCAGTCGGCATTGTTATTCACAGAGGAGACTAGTTGTTTCTTCGACCTGGGTTTCTCGACAAGAGCAGCCCTAAAAGAAGCTAACAGCTCTAGATCTCAGAAAATTCCAGCCGCGGATGTGCTGCAATTTCGCACCAACTGCCGAAAATTGTACATTCGTATCCTATAACTGAAAAAATCTTAAGAGAGGTCACCTCTTGCTTACAAGATGACCCATGCTATTTCCTTCCTAGACCCTATAGGGATCACTGAGACTCCTAAGTTGGCAGAAGTTAGGATCGTCATTGCCCTGGAAATTCTTTGTAATCAGAAGAATTTGCTTTCTGGCGCAATGGCTGACCGCATCAAGAGCAACTACTCCGCACTTCTGAGACTGCCCTCCGTCACAGCACGTTTGAAGCAGTTCGACGGAAAAGAGCCACGGCTCGACGTGCTGTGGTCTGAATTAGTGGCTTCAGCACCTTCCTCAGTTCCTGCCAAAAAACCATCTCAAGCTTTGTTAAAATGATACTGATTTTGTATCACAGCAATGCAGCTCTAGAGAGAAGTTTCTCCCTGAACAAGGAGTGCATGATCGTCAATCACAATGAAGCAAGTCTGATTGGCATGCATACTGTTCAGGACGCTGTGATGGCAGCTGGAGGAGTTGGAAAGATAACAGTGAGCAAGAGTCCATACTGCACGAAATTCCTACGCCGTGTTAAAAGGAAGCAAAACAGGTGCGAAGCCAGGAGGAAAAGGAAGGGACAGCTATGGTGGCAGTCGAAAAAAAAAAAAGCCACGAAAGATCTCCAGGAATTGGCAAAAAAAAAAAGAAATTGAACGATGCTCGTTCTGAAGCAGAGAAAATTGAAGAGCAGATGAGTTCCCTAGTGAAGCTTTAAGTTAATAAAGCCATTACGAACATTAATGGTGACAACACACTTCCTTGCTTTAGTCCAGTGTCAATTTTAAACCATTCCAATGTCCCGACTCTAGTCTTCACACTACTGTAGCAATCCATGCACATTCCTTTTATCATGTCTCTCAGTTTCTTGCCTATCCCCCTATTTGTTAAGCTTTCCCAAACTTTTGTTCTAGGGATGCTATCATAATCCTTTTCTAGATCAATAAAAGTCATTACCATATCCTTCCCATATTCCCAACTCTTTTCAATGTTCTGTCTCAGAATGAAAATGGGTTCCACTGTTGACCTGCCGCCTCTAAATCCAAACTGCTCCTCCTCTATTTGGCTTTCTACCTTTACTCTAATTTTTTTTTCTAGGATTCTTTCCATTACTTTGCAACATGCGAGATGATGGTGATTCCTCGGTAGTTATCCCTAACGTAAATGATAAAACAAACAATAATCATTTCTCACTCTGTCCCTCCTCGTTTTCTGGACCATACTTCTCGGGAGTGCTTTCTACCAACAGGTACGGGGACTAGTATGGAACAAGGATATACCAATTAAGGCTAAAGAAGTTACGTACAAAGCATATTATGTTCCTATAATGACATATGCAGTAGAAACTTCGACAATGACTATGAGGGATGAGAGCAGAGTAAAAGCAGCTGAGATGAGATTCCTGAGAAGTATGGTCCAGAAAACGAGGAGGGACAGGGTGAGAAATGATTATTGTTTGTTTTATCTTTTACCTTAGGGATAACTACCGAGGAATCACCATCATCTCGCATGTTGCCAAAGTAATGGAAAGAATCCTAGAAAAAAGAATTAGAGTAAAGGTAGAAAGCCAAATAGAGGAGGAGCAGTTTGGATTTAGAGGCGGCAGGTCAACAGTGGAACCCATTTTCATTGTATGCACAAAGCATATTATGTTCCTATAATGACATATGCAGCAGAAACTGGACAATGACTAAGAGGGATGAGAGCAAAGTAAAAGCAGCTGAGATGAGATTCCTGAGAAGTATGGTCCAGAAAACGAGGAGGGACAGGGTGAGAAATGATTATTGTTTGTTTTATCTTTTACCTTAGGGATAACTACCAAGGAATCACCATCATCTCGCATGTTGCCAAAGTAATGGAAAGAATCCTAGAAAAAAGAATTAGAGTAAAGGTAGAAAGCCAAATAGAGGAGGAGCAGTTTGGATTTAGAGGCGGCAGGTCAACAGTGGAACCCATTTTCATTGTATGCACAAAGCATATTATGTTCCTATAATGACATATCCAGCTGAAACTTGGACAATGACTAAGAGGGATGAGAGCAAAGTAAAAGCAGCTGAGATGAGATTCCTGTGAAGTATGGTCCAGAAAACGAGGAGGGACAGGGTGAGAAATGATTATTGTTTGTTTTATCTTTTACCTTAGGGATAACTACCGAGGAATCACCATCATCTCGCATGTTGCCAAAGTAATGGAAAGAATCCTAGAAAAAAGAATTAGAGTAAAGGTAGAAAGCCAAATAGAGGAGGAGCAGTTTGGATTTAGAGGTGGCAGGTCAACAGTGGAACCCATTTTCATTGTATGCACAAAGCATATTATGTTCCTATAATGACATATGCAGCAGAAACTTGGACAATGACTAAGAGGGATGAGAACAAAGTAAAAGCAGCTGAGATGAGATTCCTGGGAAGTATGGTCCAGAAAACGAGGAGAGACAGAGTGAGAAATGAAGATAATACGGAAAGAACTGGGAGTAAATGACAAACTGGAGCAAAACAGATTGAGATGGTTTGGACATGTCAAACGGATGAATGAAGAAAGGCTACCAAGACGAGCACTGGAACAACGGATGACACGGAAGAGAGGACGAGGAAGACCAAGAATGCGTTGGATGGACTCGGTGAAGTATAGCATTAGAAAACGGAACCTGGATTGGAACACTGTGTCGTTAAGAGGAATGGTGGAACGACAAAACAAAGTGAAGAGGAACCATATTTGCCCCACTCAGTGTCAGCTGGAAAAGGGGAAATGAAGATGATGATGTGTGACTAACGTTCCTAACCACAATCTAGTATTGACAAAGTGACTTTATTTTATTTCGTGTATGACTAGCCTACAGTTCCTATTAAGAAATCAGTACTGTCAAAAGAACTTTATTTTGTGATGTGTATAACAGAATTTCCTAGTAACAATCTTGTATTCGTCAAAGTGACTTATTTTATTTTCTATTACCTACGGTACTTTGATAAAATAAATATAAATTAAAAGGTATTCGCGGCGTGTCGCGTGTGGAATTCTACTGTTTTTTAGCCTTTCCTTGGTCTTCTTTCGCAGGAGAGACTCACATACCGAATTGTTTTAAAGTTCGTGTAAAGGCTCGCTGAAAATGCGTCACACATGCATAATTTTCAAAAACTACAAACAATATCTCACAGCTCTCGACATTTTACTATCAAACACCCATCACCAACATATGGCTACAAAATACACCACACAAGTGACAGAATTCTTCTCGTGTGGGCAGACATTGTTTCAGTCGCTTGTTAACCATTGTCTGTGTCGGATTTCCTTTCTTTGTCATTGTTTCGTTACTTTTACTTCGCCGAGGTTCGACCCGAGGACTGGACACACCCCGTACAGCATGTACAGATAGAAATGCTGAAGGTGGTCTGGATATCGCAGTGGAAGAAATGATTATTAACTTTGGCAATTCATCAATCTCTGACGAAGACAAAGATGGTGGTGATGATGATAGGGACAGTGAAGGGATGGAGGGTGTCAATGAAACCCTTGCCAAGTGACTGAGGATAATTTATTTATTGGTGTCGGTTCGCTTGCGCCAATCGATAATAGAGCACAGGCTATTGTTTCCCGTCATAGTGTTCAAAATACCGTCTGTCATTTAATAGCCTACAACTCGACAATATAAAACCACGGCAATAACATTGCCACAGAACGGCTTGTTTGAGTGCTCAGTGATAAATATGTCTTTACCTTAACTTTACTTTTGTATTATCGCGAAAGCACTGTAGAGAGTAGCAATTCAGTGAGTGTGCATGGTGTTATCTTCTTTTTGACTCATAGTCACCCATTTTTCCATATTGACTTACTATAATAATCAAAAGTTTACCTCGTTCCGCCTCGTCAATACAATATATTCAAAATTTCGTGATACAATCACATGTCATACTTTACATCGGTACATGTTTCGATGCCTATAAACATTGGCATCATCATCAGCCTTATTAGTGTATTGGCAGCACTTAAAAATCCCTTTGTTAAAACATCAAGTGTAATAAAATGTTGACATAAACACACATTAAAATCACATATACACTGAAACACTTTAAAAGTTTTCTTAAAAGGTTTTAAAATTATGGTAGGCACACGTCTTGAGGTTTTCATAGTTCAGTTTATGATATTTCCGTATTGGTCAAAGGTTTCCATTCCCAACTGGAAAGAAATTATGCTAGGAGTAAGAAAATTATTATATAATACAAGGATATTTGAAAAGTATCCTAACATATTTGTAAAACTTACGTAATTTGCGGCCAGAGTCAAACAGAGCCGTGCTGTACTAGATGGAGGCTGTTCTACACTGATTTGGCATGCTGCGGCGGAAGTGGCCAGCGGGACTGTGCGAAGTAGGGGAAGTGAGGGGTGAACTTAAGGAGTGAGCTAACTATGACCTACTGTGCGGCGAGAACGAATGAGAGGGGTGTAGGGGAGGGGTATGGTACATTGGAAAACAAATGGACAATTTCTAGGGTGGTTTGTATTTCGTTCTATAATTACTTAATGCTTCATAAATTACGTTATTGTTTTCAAAATTTATCTCATTTCGATTAGTTAGGGGAGCTGTTCTTTGGATTGAATCTATTTCAATTTGTTCCAAAATATTCATTTTAGTGCCCTTACTTGCGTAATGTAGGATTTCCATGTCATTGTTGATGTCTGTGAAAGCATGCCTGGAATCTTTCATGTGATTTGCCATGGCGGAAAATTTGTTGTACTTAATTGCATTAAAATGCTCAACATATCTTGTTGTAAATGATCTCCCCGTTTGTCCACAATAATTAGCATCACATTTTGAACATTTTAGCATATATATACCTGACTTGTTGAATTTATTCGTATGGTTTAATTTTTGAGTATTAAAGAAAATATTAGCGTTGGTGTTGGATGTTTTGTAGGCTATTTTTAGTCCACAATTTTAAAAATGTTTGATATACTATGTGTTTTGGCATTGACGTAGGTAAAAGCCGCATACTTAGGCTGTACTTTTTGTTCAGGTGTTAGGCGGGTGATCGGTTTGTTTTTTCTCCTGCTAATGATATTGTTGACAAACGGTGGTGAGAAACAGTTAACCTTGGCAATCTGTTTAATAGTTTTTATTTCTTTCTTCAATTCTGTTTTGTCTAAGGGAAGTGAAAAAGCTCTGTTAACCATACTGTAAAAAGTGGCTTTCTTTTGGTTGCCCGGATGGTTTGAATCTTTTCTGATAGTCGTTTGGGTTGGTTTTCTGAACACTTTATAAGCTAACCTGTAGTAGTCTAAGTGAACTGAAGTGTCAAGGAAATTGATTTTACCGTTGACCACTGATTCTGAGGTGAACTGTATGTTTTTATCCAAACTATTTAATTTTAGTAAAAATTCTTCTATGCTCAACACATTATCGTCGATTATAACAAATAAGTCATCCACGCATCTACCCCAATATTGTATGCCTTCAGTTTTGCCTACTTCTTCTTCGTGTTCAAGATGGTCGAGATATATATTGGCCACTAGCCCAGATAACGGAGATCCCATTGAGAGTCTCTCTTTTTGTTTAAACACTTTATTGTTAAATGTGAAAAAATTATTCGTCAGTGTGAATTCTAATAGCGTTAAAAACTCATTGATTTCTACTTCTGATAATACGCTGTTGCTGGCTAAATTTTGTTTGATGACCTTGAGGGATGGTTTGATTGGATGTTTGTGAACATATCTTTCACATCTATGCTACGCATAGAGTGATTGTTCGATAAAGACAGTTTCATAGTTTCTTCACAGAACATGAGCATGTTTTTCAGGGATTTATTTGCTTTGAAGATATGTTTTTCAAGGAATTTCTGACAAAATTTAACGGTTCTATAAAGTCTAAAGTTAATGACTGGCCTTGTTGGAACTCCTTCCTTATGAATTTTGGGGAGTGCTCTCATGGTTGGTAGTCCTGGATTCATAATGGTTAAATTGCATGTCTGTTTCTCATTGATGATGAACATAGAGTTTTTCAATATATTTTTCAGTTTTCTCTGTATGGATTGGGTGGGAGCTTTTTTGACCTCTTCAAAACTAGAGCTTTTAAGGAAATTACATGCATTGTTGACATATAATTCCTTATCCATCAGCACGACCGTGTTACCCTTATCCGCTTTAGTAACAATTACGTCATTATTATTTATTATCTTTTTTTAAATTTTATGATTTTGTTATGATTTGAATCCTTATTTCTCTTTTTATTGGTCTTGATAATTTTTGCAATTCTTTGTTAGTCGCATACCTAACTTCTTTTTGTTTATCTAAAGGGAGTCTGCGTATGGCTGTTTCTGATTCTGCCACTAAAGTGGTTAGCGTTCTATCATTAATATCAATTTCCCAGTTGTGTTTGGGCCCCCTTCCCAGAATTTCGAGTTCATTGCTGTCGAAAGCGATGCTTGATAAATTTTTAACCGGAAATGAGAAATGATCAAGGTTATGCTGCCAGTTGTCAACCTGGTCGATTGCTTCACTGATTTTTTTATTGTGTTTGTTTTGCAACTTTTTGAATTTATTTTCCTGGGACTGTACCTTCTTATTAATCTTCGTGATTAATATTTGGTTTATTGCTAGTGAATAACTATCCCAATCCTTCTTGCTTGATAGGTTTGAGGCCTCTAAGTGTGCCCTATAAAGCTTGTTGTTCAGATTGTTTTTCCTGATATAAAGAAATTTAATTTCCCTTTGAAATACTCTGTTATTGACTATTCTCTGCGTTCTGGCATCATACTTATTTAAAGGACCCTTTTTTTTTTTTTTTTTTTTTTTGGTAAACTTTGAAATGTGCCGGGATTAAGTTGTGCTACCTACATTTCTTAAGAAATGCGATATCTTTTACAGTTCTGGCCAATTTGACTTTAAGATCTTTGTATCTGTATCGCGCCTTTCTAGCGCCGTTAGCTTGGCTTGCTATATCATCTTTTTGACTCATAGAGTCACCCATTTTTCCGTATTGACTTACTATAATAATCAAAAGTTTACCTCGTTCCGCCTCGTCAATACAATATATTCAAAATTTCGTGATACAATCACATGTCACACACTACATCGGTACATGTTTCGATGCCAATAAACATTGGCATCATCATCAGCCTTATTAGTGTATTGGCAGCACTTAAAAATCCCTATTGTAAAAACATCGAGTGTAATAAAATGTTGACATAAACACACATTAAAATCACATACACACTGAAACACTTTAAAAGTTTTCTTAAAAGGTTTTAAAATTATGGTAGGCACACGTCTTGAGGTTTTCATAGTTCAGTTCATGATGTTTCCGTATTGGTCAAGGGTTTCCATTCCCAACTGGAAAGAAATGACGCTAGGAGTAAGAATGTGTGCCACAGTTAGATGGGCACCGCAAGTACACACAGGGGGTCTTCTCTCTTTAGGTTGTTGTGAATTACGTGAGTAACGGTGTACATGCCGTGTATACAATTTAGAATAACACACTGTAACAATAATAGACTAATTAACAAATTTTGGCATGCACTAGAAAAATAATTATAATGTTCACTTATCCAGATTTTGGTGATCCTCACTACTCTGTTGACTCAGTGTCCTCCCCACCACTACTGACGTGGTGAGCTAACTTGCCTCCTGTCGTTCACATGTCAACCTGTGCACCATCTGTTATCGGACTAATGTAATTGAGGTTTTGACAAGGCTATCGTTGTACCTGAACTAAACTGAATTAGGTTGGAATCTATATATATAAAAATCAATGTTACGTGATAGTTTGTCTGTCTGTATGTATGTCCTCTATGCGTTCATATACCATTCATCCGATTGCAATAAAATTTGGGTGAGTTGTAGTGTGCACTCCAGGGAAGGTTTCTGGCTACAAATTATTTATATAACACAAAAGGGTGAGGGACTTAACAGGACCCCTTAAATCCCACAGTAAAAATTGCACATTCTGTATACTTATGACACCGCAATGCAAGCTGTGAGAATAGCTTGCTGATTCATTGCGAGGTGGCATGAGGGGACTGCCAGCAGCCTGCCGTGTTATCTGGTATTGCTGTCTATTCCAATACAGTTCACGCCACGGTTTTTGATTGGGGGTTCTTAAAACTGAACTCACGCTTGGCTGCCAGTTCGAATACGGTCATGGCATGCGAATCGTTTCAAGTCCCTTATGCGTTCATATACCACTCATCCGATTGCGATTAAACTTTAGTGAATTGTTGTGCACACTCCAGGAAAGGTTTTTACAATATGTACAGATTCAACAAATGAGCGACGGAGCACGAATCGTTTCAACAAAGTCCCATATGTGTTGGTATACCATTCATCCAATTGCGATGAATTTTGGGTGAGTTGTTGTGTACACTCCAAGGAAAGTTTCTGGCTTAGTAAATCCATTTTACAATAGGTAGCACACGAGTAGATGCAACAAATGAGTGATGGCGCGCAAATCGTTTCAACAAAGTCCTCTATGCGTTCATATGCCATTCATCTGACTGCGATGAAATTTAGTACAAGAATTATACGGTGATCTTGTTGAAAGTGAAATACCAGGGATTACATAATAAGCAAATAATAATACTAAGAAAGCGTACAAGCATGTAGCAAATAAATATACAGTATATATTTCAAAATTGTGGATTTCTTCTTTTAACTTAAATATTCTTTGCATAATCGTTGCACCATGCTTTTTTGCACGAATTGTAGGCTAAATGTATGCGAGGAAATACGGTACTTTAATCTCAAACAGTCATCAATCTGCCTATCAAACATGTTTTATCTAACCCCTCGGCGTCGTAGCCATTTAAAGAGCTTCCTACAACGCGGCCAGAGGTGACTTTAGCTACTCGCAACTGAAATACATTGATTCATTTAAAACGTGTCTACAAGTATTTATGAAATTTGGAATTCCTTAAGAAAAAAGAATTTACATGCACATAATTACATTAGTGTCCAAAAGTTAAGCATAATCACTAAACGAGGCCATACCACCTGATAGGAATGTCAGACGGATTGCTGAACAAACGGAAGCTGAATCTCACACCATATGTCACACAAAGAACCTGTGTCAGAAAGGTTCTGATAGCTAAGGTACACCTTTGCCAACAACTAACAAAACTTGGCAATGTCTTCCACAACAAAATATGCTGTTAATAGGATGTATGGTTATCCCTAAAGGCCACACATGCTTCTCAGCCACGTGGCATGCTCTCTATCAGATGGTCCAAGAGCTCTTAAGGCAGTCGATCCCATTCCTCCGAAAGGGCAATGCAAAGGTCTTGAAGGGTCCTTGGTGGAGGCTGACGGGATGCAATTCGCCTCCCCAATGCATCCCAGGTATGTTCTAGAAGATTCAGATTCGCAGACCTCGCTGGTCAGTCCATGAGATGAATGTCTTCCCCAGCTAGAAATTCATCCACTAGAGCGGTGCGGTCGGGCATTATCGTCCATTAAGAGGAAGTCTCGACCAACCGCACCTCTGAAGAGTCGAATATGTGGTCTGAGTACCTCATCCATGTATCTCCGAGCGTTCATGGCGTTCCTTGGACCACCCATGAAGTTGTGCGGTTCCGTACGGCCATTCAACATGGTGCCGCCCCACACCATTATGGTCCTGTTCCACGATGTTCCTATGGTTGTAACGGCTACCCGGTTCTCTCGAGATTAATGTGCAACGGGAATCGTACTGCAAACTGAAGCGGGATTGATCTGTGAAGAGCATATGCCTCCATTCATTCATGGTCCAGTTTCGACGTTGAACGTGTCGACAGTAAACGGGCCTGTCACTGTGCTGGAGTGAGCGGGACGCACACCGCTGGACGTCTGGCAATCAGCCCTGCTGTTCTGAGCTTCCGGTACACAGTTTGCCGGGAAACAGCAACCCCTGAGATGGCTGCAAGCTCCACCGATATTTGTCTTACAGGTGCACTCCGATTTAGTTGGGCGGTTAAGACCAGATATCAGTCCTGCTGTGGGGTGGTCACTCTTGGTCGACCTGGTACTCACCTACGACTAACATCTCCTGTGTCTCGAAATCGTCTCCGAAGCCTGGAAATGACACATTCAAGGATACGGCGACGTTGGTCCATGTCTGGCCTGCTTCCAGGCGACCGAGTATTCTACCCAGCAAATCGAGGTCCAAATGGCATCTTTGTGCGACTATGTTGTCACGTTCACCACGAGGCTACACTCCTGGACCCTATAATAGGGCAAACACGACTGAGGGAATATGGGGCGCAGGCACTGGCTGAGTTTACCTTGCGGTTATGCCGCCAGTCAAAGCAGGGAATACTCCGAACTTATACAGAGCGAACACGTAAGGTTGGTAGGTGCATATGTGGTGCGATTTGCGGTCTATTTCCTGTTGCCCTGCTTATTCGTATCTTTTGCTTAACTTTTGGACACTAGTGTATATAATTGTTTCACATTAGCTTAGTAATTCAGCTTGGTGTGATGGAGTTCGATGCACTCCTCGAGACGGGGACCCACGTCATATTCTTGGCAGCAGTACCCTATGTCGATGTCTTCCTATACCGATGCTTCGAACACATGACACACTGCCTCTGAGGTTTAGATTTCCCAGTTTTGGGTGCAAATTTCCTTATAAAATGTATTTCCTGTAGCCTTGGAACTGTATTATCTGATGCGTGTCGGCCTTGAATATTTCGTTCCGCACCCCAGCGAGCATATTTTGTAAACAAACCTTCCACCACTTGAACCCGATAAGATAAGATAATTGCTCAATGTTTCTCCATGTCACTTGCCTAACTATTATTAGAGAATAATATTAGAGACTAAGCTTTCATCTGATTTATATGCCTACAATATTTCAAGCACGTTTCTGTCAGTCAAACCACGGCTGGAGAATGTCATTGCGCGCTTGTGACCAAAAGCAGCATGACAAAACTGAGTGAGGGGTATACCATTTATTAGGAATCAAACCAACTCGACACATATTTCAGATAAAAGATTGAGACATCGTCTCTCGAATGGGATACATACCATGCACAACTGGTTCTCGTATCATATGACAGAAAGCAGCAATAACTGATACCCACAGACAGCACTGGTGGAATTTTACGGAACTATTTCAAGCCAAGAAAAAAGATTAATTAAAAAAAAAAACATACTCTTAGTGTACAAACAAAGCAAAGAACATCACGTGAAAAGACAAATTTCTTGGCTCGTGATTTCTTTATTTTATTCTGTGGAAAATAATGAAGCAAACAAAACGAGAAACTATTCCTCAGACTTGCTTGAATTCTTTTTTATCCTTTTACAAACAACTATATTTTAACGAACTACAATTCATATTTTACAACACTGGTAAACCCCAACATTTCTTATTGAAATCAAAACCATTTGCATTTCTATAACTCCAAAACTCTTCACCCTACAACCGTAAATGCGAAGCCATGTATGGGTCTATACCTCTTATAGAGGTCGGCGGCTACGGAAGAGAAAAGGGTCTATACCACGTATAAGAGGTCGGCACTGAGGGATTAGCCCTTGGAAATGGTTTTGATTTGTACCTGCATTCTGTTAAGAGTTTTCAAGTTCATGGCCAGCATGAAAAACTAAAGCACACCACACCATATGACAAGTGCCCCTCTCCACTCATTGCACCGCCTTTCTGATTTCTTTCCAATGTTATGACATTAGCTTATACAATTTCCAACGGAGCTAATTTCACATGCAAATAAGATGAAATATTCCAACGTCTAACTACAAAATGTACACTGTTTTATCTTAGAGTTTGGTCAATAATAATAAGTAAATCTGCGTTTCAATCTACAATGCAACTAAGAGTAATTGGTGTTCAATTCTCTGTACCTGCGGTTACATCTCGACCTGGGATTCCTTGATTCGACTCTCTCTCATCTGGCCTTCCAGATTGAATGAATATTACATAGTGGCACTATGGCACATATACCTCCAATGATTGCTTTACTGACCCATGGCACTCTCTATGGTTATTGACTGCACAATGCACTCCTCCAAATTGATAGCTTCAGGATGCATCGAAGCATTGAATTTACACTGTGAAGTACCAAATAAATGCTCGGTTTTATTTTTAATTTTGCCAGTTTCACTGGTGTATCAATTTTATAGATCACTGCCACCTTGTATAGGGATAGAAATTTATGTGACAAAGTGCTTGTCTAATCCACTGAACATCGAATTGAACTGGATTAAATTTATCTTTCAAATTAAGCCAATCCACACATACATTTATAATGTTGTATTTTGTTAAGGTATTTAAGTAGATTGCAAGAGACTGAATATTACAGATTTTATTGTTATCAATGTCTCACCCTGTGGTAACACACAAATGACGAATAATACCACGAAATATCAGCGATTCGTACCGAAACTTTTTACGTCAATGAACGAGATACGTCCCGTTATAACTCGTAATGGTATTATAACGTACTTCACACTATTTATTCACAACATTGTCGACCATGCGCTACAGTCCCAAATTTTATACACCATGCATCTCCGAACGCACACAAGAAGGAAGTAAGTGGGTCAGATTCTTCATCTTTGGATCCCGCAATGTTCCATCAATTAAGGTTCTTCTTTCCTTATTTGGTCTAAAATATCACCTGATGTTTCAAGTAGAAAATATTTTGCCATGGGGAATTGTGGTGTATTTCATCTCTTCATTTATTATTTTCATACTTATTAAATTTTTGTAGAATTTATGCAGTTGACCAGATCCACTGCCCCATGATCTTACTCCACATCCTGTGCTCCATCCCTCTGCATGCATTTCTACTGAAATCTTTCTTGTATACAATCTCTAAGCATGACCTGTTATAGTGACTTGTTCTGCTGTATTTTTATGAATGCAGTGCGAAGTTCAAACAAATATACACCTTGGTTGTTTTGATTGCACTAATAGTGTAATCTATAAAACTTTATTATGTTGTTTTTCAGGCGGTTTTCAAAACGAATATATGTGTCACTGCCAGATCATCCAACACGAATACTTCTATTACGACGCTTGCTGAGTCGTCATAACAACCCACTATGTAAAGAGGAATTGGAGAAACTTGCTACATTGACTGAGGGTTACTCTGGTAGCGACTTGACCAGCTTAGCAAAGGATTCTGCACTAGGGCCCATTAGAGGTAATATTCCTTCCATTGATTATGATTATTATATTGATATCTGTGTTGAATGCACCATTAAGAAGAACGGATTGAAAAGATCCTTGTTGGCATTGTTCCAGATCTTCCTGATTTGTGTGTGTACCCAACATTTGCTTATGATAATGAAATAAACAATAAGTATCAACAGGGATCCATCCATTGCCTTATTCAATGCGTACTAATAAAACAATTTTCACTAATACATTTTTGGGCCATCTTCAACTAGTATAAAAAGTCAATTCTTGCATGCATTAAAATAGTTATACAATCTCTAATAATAAAGAAAACTTTCTGTCAGAACATTTTGAATTTTGGGTTAAAATTATTGCCAAGGCTCAATATAAAGGTGCAGCCTACCAATTATTTCATTTGAATAACGAACAATAAAGAGAAGACGGTGAAGAAAATTTTATCTTCAATTAAGAAGTATGGCCATTTGGCTGATGATGACTCCTATCGGGGAACTCTTTAACTCCCCAGCGTCGTAGCCATTTAAAGAGCTTCCTACTGTGCAGCCGGAGAAGATTTCGACTACTCAGAATACATCGATTCACTTAAAACATTACTACAAGTATAAGAGTAGCTCGATATTTACGAAATTTGGAATTCCTTAAGAAAAAATTCGTACATGCACATAATTGCATAATTGTTTCACATTAGCTTAGTAATTCAGCTTGGTAGAGTTCGAAGCATTCCTCGAGACAGATCTCCACGTCATAGTGTTGGAAGCAGTAGCCTATACCGATGCTTCGAACACACGACACACCGTCTCTGAGGTTTAGAGTTCTCAGTTTTGTGTGCTAATTTCCTTATAAAATGTATTTCCTGTAAACTTGGAACCGTATTATCTGATGCGCGTTGGCCTTGAATATATCGTTCCACGCCTGAGCGAGCGTATTTTGTAAACAAACCTTCCACCAGCTGAACCCGATAAAATAAGATAATTGCTCAATGTTTGTCCCTGTCACTTCCCTAAATATTATTAGAGAATAATATTAGAGACTAAACTTTCATCTGAATTATAGGCCTACAATATTTCAAGCACGTTTCTGTCAATCATATGACGGCTAGAGAATGTCTTTGCGTGCGGTGTGACCAAAAGCAGCATGACGAAACTGAGTGAGGGGAATACTGTTTATTACGAAACAAACCAACTCGACACACATTTCAGATAAATGATTGAGACATCGTCTCTCAAATGAGATAACATACCATGCACAACTGGTTCTCGTAACATATGGCAGAAAGCAGAACTAACTGATACCTGTGCACAGCGCTGGTGGAATTTTACGGAAATGTTTCAAGCCAAGAAAAAAGATGAATACAACAAACTAATGCACACTCACAGTGTACAAATAAAACAAAGAACATCACGCGAAAAGACAAATTTCTCGGCTCATGAAACTATTCCTCAGACTTGCTTGAATTCTTTTTTTATCCTTGCACAAACAACTATATTTTAACGAACTACAATTCTTATTTTACAGCACTGATAAACCCCCAACATTTCTTCTTGAAATCAAAACCATTTGCTTTTTGATAACTCCAAAACTCTTCATGCTACAACCGTAAATGCGAAGTCATGTATGGGTCTATACCACGTATAGAGGTCGGCGGCTACGGAAGAGGGTCTATACCACGTATTGAGGTCGGCGCTGAGGGGTTAAGGAATCTTATAAAAGTGACTTTGAACTCCTCGGTTTACATTTTTGTTTGTTGGTTTGCAAAATTTATCCTTTTCAGTCTGTCAAAACCCATGTGTGTGGTTACGCACGTTGCGTTAAAAATGAGATAATAACAAGAATTATACAGTGATCTTGATGAAAGTGAAATACACAGGATTATAATTAAGCAAATAATGATACAGTATTTTTTTTAAAATTGTGGTTTTCCTTCTTTGAACTCTTATGTTCTTTGCATAATTGTCGCATCCTGCCTTTCTTCCCCGAATATTAGGCTAAAAATATGTCATGATTATACGAGAAAATTAGGTTTATTTTTCAATTCAGGGGAAAGCACAATTAACAATACTATTACATACCTGCCAACTTTTACGTTTTTTCCGTAAAATTAACGGAAATGCAGTGTGTTTTACAGTTGAACTATAATATTTTACGGATTTATATACCCAGATCATCTTTTTAAAATTCGTGCCAGAACAAGCTTTCACATGCCGCCAATACATGTGTGACCAGCGCACATTCGATACATCGCTCTGAACTACAGTAAAACTTCACTTATACGATTTTCAAGGGACCAAACGAAAAAAAGTATAAGCGTGAAAAACGCGTAAATGAAAGTCGGTAAATAAAAACTGCAAAATGTATGTGACATTATGGGTTATACAGGGACTTGGTGTTATATGCGACGCGGACCCTCGCTCGCGCCCCGCCGCGAGCCTGTCTCCCGTCAGGCACTTTGCCGTAATGCGCTTCTTGGCGCCACAAGTTTCCCTCCTTTGCAGTGTGCTTTAGCAGTGTGGGGTTCAGTTTAGTCAATTGTTCACGTCTTTGTGCTCAGTGTGATGTTCCAATGCGATTTTCATTACGTGAACGTGTGTAAATACCTTCATAAAGTACAGGAAATCTTTCGCGAAAATGAGCTTAAAGACTATATTACAGTTGAAATACAGTCAATCGGTGGTGAGGAACTTCAGAACGTAAATGACAATTTCATAAAGAGGTGCCAGCGATGTGTAGCAGTGAATGGCGAACATTTTCAGCACCAGCTGTGAACTATAGGCCATAGGCCATAGGCCGCGCGAGCTACGCATTACGGCAAAGTGCCTGGCGGGAGACAGGCCCGCAGTGCGGGCGAGCGGCTAGCGATGGTCCCCGTTAAGAAGTGAACAACAGGAAATAATAATACGATTGTTTAACTATAATCAGCAATATGTAACAATACAAATACAAGAGAAATGCACCCAGATAAAGAAAGAAACAACAAAACAAGTCACTTGACGAAGTAGTCTGTTATCTTGGCTTGTTTTTTGTGGGCTGCGGCCACGGAATGAACAGTATTTTCAGCAATCGTAATGCACTTCCTCTTCCTTTCACCCATGTTCACTGCTATCAAGGTTAACCACAACTGAAGCACCGAACAAGGCAGAACAATGACTGAAGCAAGTGGTGTTGTATTTCGCAACACACGCAACTCCGGCTGAACATATCTTCAAGGTCGCTCTCGCGACAACATAGCGCCGCGCGAGGGATGGTTTCCGAGAAACGTACAGTGCGTGTCATAAGTTTCTGGCTCCAATATTTTTAGAGATTTTAGGTAGGGAAACCGTTGTAAACGTATAAACGACGCATTTTTCTCTCGGGGACGTAAGATATGATCGTATAAGCGTGAAAAACGAATAAATGTAAAACGTATAACGGAAATAAATTAACATGGAAAGTATAGGGATTTTGCCGGGACCAAGAAAAAAATCGTATAAGTGTAGAAAACGTATAAGTGTGAATCGTATAAAAGAAGTTTTACTGTATTATTCACCAGATAGTTATAGTCTTCGGCTAGCAATACAAGATGCGTCCTGATTTGCCTGAATCCTAGTCGATCGATATCGATTTGTTTGTGTTGAATGAAATATCTGGGGTAACAGTTTGCTTGTTCTTGAATGCGTTGATTAGTCCGATAACCTTCACCGTTCTGTATAAAAGATAGTTATTTTCTTCTTCACCACGAATTACAAAGCGTAGGTCGTGTTGTAGTTACGGAATAACATGTGAATTATCAGGGTGTCTACCGGTAAAGAAAAGTAGCTAATTTTTGTCAGGATATTTGGAGGTAACGAAAATTTGCTGAGGTCGGTTCAAATCATTTAAACTCGCGCTGCTGGGCTCACAGGCGATGGAGCAAGTTTCACGCAAGCGGCGCCGATTGCGTAAGCTGTAAATTCCCCGTGCCCGCCCTCAAGGAAATGCATACTGAGGTTACCTTGAGTGGTATACATCGGTTGAACGTATGTTTTCGGCATCAACAAGAGTTTTTAGTTTAGTGTGAAATATATTTCTGTATTTTTAGGAAACCTGACTTTTTGCGACACGTTTATTCGCGAAAACTTTCGTAACTCAACCGAAACCTCTCATTTCAGTTATCGACCTCTACATTTGGAGACTATCTCAAATGTAAGTCCAGAAATAACGCAAAAGAATTTAATGTTGCAATCTTGTGAAATAATATATTTTCGAAGGAAATCGCGAAAAACCTTCGAAATGCATTTATTTTAAAAATCTATCCGTCTCGTAAATTTGCAACATCCAGTATGGTTAATTGGAAATTCCATTATATGTCATTTTTTCCTTCAGACTTTGGTTCCGTCGGATATATAATCTAACCGGTTATCTCGAAAACTTGTATAATTCGTGATTCGAATTCGAAAGAAAATGTGCCCTCTTGTACAGGTCCGACGTTTGTTTTTGGCCGGTGCTTGCTTGTTGCGTAGAGGTCTCCGGCCAGCCAGGAAGCCTTCTTATTGTGAGCATGCGCAGTAACAACTACATTCACGAACGTACACTCAAAAGGAACGAAGGAAAGAAGGAAGGAGGTTGAACGGTTAGCACAGGGGATGCGTGGATTTCACGGTTACCGGCCTAAAATAAACGTCAGACCTATATTATTCGTGCTATCCTCTCAGAATAATCCGTAAAATTCGATACCTTCTTCGAACGTTCATCCTCCAGAATCACATCCTCAAGACGGCCGGCTGACCGCAAGACTTGCTTCCGGGAATCAAGTCAAATGAACAGAGATCGATGCCAGTTGCATAAAATCCGTGCCCAATCGTGAACTTGTGATCACGAGGACTGCGGGAATCCTGTCAAAGGTGATAAGGCACCCATCTCGAAACATTCCGAAATATACTCGCCACTTTTCCCATGACCGTATACTTGAAAGCGTACGGGGAGCGAGACGTGCGTCAATCCACTTCAGAATGACTACGTAGCATCGCGATACTCATTTCCCCTCGTGATCCACCGTGAACTCCCAACTACAGCATAGGGACAGCGGGAATCACGGCGCCGACCATACAACATGTCCATAACTGCTCGTGAATTTTAACCATGCCCAACCTCGAGCTTGCCTCTGCCATTCTGTCAGGACAGGTAGACAGGCAGACAATCGTTTGAACGTTCGGTTGCGGTGCCGATTGCATATTATCACGTTCTCAGTGTCGAACCGCGAGGGCAACGTGAATCTTGTAAAACGGTCGAGAGCGGCAACGATTGCTGTACATTGCGATATTTCTCTGCATTCGATGACGAGGACAACTGGATTCTTGTCAAACGGACAGCAAGCAGCGCCGATTGCGTAATAATGCTACATTTTCCCTTGCCCAATCTCAAGGGCAATGGATATCTCGTGGAACGATTAAAAGTGACACCGATCATATAAATTGCGATTTTTCTTAGTGTTCTATCGTAAAAACTGTGGGAATCTCGTCAAACAGCTGCGACCAACCCCGATCGTGTAACGTCTCGATATTTCTCTGTACTTGACTGCGAAGACCGAATGTGAACGAATTTTTAGCCTGATTAAGAAGAACAGGACACTGTTCAGGTCATCGATGTCCAATGGAACTCTGGAAGCCATTTCTGTTTTGAAGACCGGAAGTTCTGAAGCATGTTATACAAACACACATTCTATTGATTTTCTGAGGAAATCAAAGCTAGCCACAACTTTAGCTCTTAAGTCAGACCCTTATTATGTCATCGGTTACTGTAGTGTTTTATATTAATGCTTGGTGTGATTAGTTACCACAAACCATTGGATCGACCAATTTATTTATTTATTATTTACCGTATATACCCGAATGTAAGACGAGTTTTTTTCCCACTTTTTGTGTTATAAAAATTTGGGGTCGTCTTATATTCAGGGTATTTAAAAAAAAATTTTTTTTTTGTAAATTGTTATTATTATTTGCAAAGTTGTATGTGGTGTTGGCTTCTTGTAACTCGCAACAAATCAATGCGTTAATGAACATTAAAATATGGTTTGTTATGTTTAATTACCATGTATATACGAATAGCGTACATTTTGAGGTTAGGATTTATGCATACACGTCATTTTAAGCGGATAAATTATATGTTCGAAAGCATACGGAAATATGTTTCAAAACAATCTTTAAAAGAACAACTAGTCTGTTTTACGAGCAGTAATTGAGTGATCAACGTATCTTAATTTAATAACGTCTCCCATTCTTGAAAATGCGGGCAGAGGGATTTCCGATAACACGAGACGTTATAAAAATGAAAGCACGACCTTAAGGGCATATATTGTTCAAGTTATGAGTTAGCGAGTATTTTTTTGAAAAAATCTGTAAGAGGCAGTTGATAACTAGGCCTCGTCTTATATTCGGGGTCGTCTTACATTCGGATATATACGGTAATCGTATGGTGAGTACAACGAGGAATTCATAAGTCCAGGTCCAAGTTCTTCAACCACAGAGCAGCACTTTCTGATAGATCAAACAGGTCGCTGGGGCTTCCGAAGTAGGCATGAAGAGGGCAACGCAGGATGACATGGTCCATGGTCTGCTCCTCTTCACTGCATTCACACATTGGAGAATCAATCCAGCCCCACTTATGGCGCAAGAAATTACAGCGCCCATGCCCAGTTCTCAGTCTGTTGAGGCGACACCATAGTTTTCTTGGGAGGTCAAATCCATTCATTTTCCGGGTTGAATTTATCTCATGGGCATTGGTACCAGATGTTGAATTTGACCACTCTTCCTGCCAGCTCCGGTTTAGGTTGAAATTGTCCCTCAAGAGTCGGCCGGCCAATACACTTGCTGGCCTCCTCGATCGAAGTCGTTGTGGCGATGGGTAACAAAATTCCTGGTGAACTGGTAAAGAGGGAGATGACCGGATCTTCTTTGCTTCTCTCAGCAGAGCTTCCTTTCTCCTCAGGTGGGGTGGTGGGATATGGCTAAGAACGGGTAACCAGGGGCGAGGTGTAGACTTGACAGTACCAGTTGTGCAGCGCATGGTTTCATTCAGCTTAGTATCTACTTTATGCACATGTGCTCTTTCCAGCCATACAGGGGCACAGTATTCCGCTGCAGAGTAGACAAGACTAATACCCGTTAATCATAAGCAGTCAGCCGAGGCTCCCCATGAACTACCACAAAGCTTGTGTAGGATATTATTCCTTGTAGTGATTTTGTGAGAGAGCTTGGTGAGATGTTCTTTTTAGCTTAAAGTTCTGTCCAGGGTGACTCCTAGATATTTCGGGAAAGGGTTGTACTTTAGTTTATCACCAAGGAATAAAACAGATGGCTGATGGTTTGCGAGTCGGTTGCTAAGATGGAAACATGAAACCTCAGTCTTAGAAGCGCTTGGGATCAATCGCCAAGACTTGAAGAATGTAGCCATTTTCTCCAAGTCTGCTGAAAGAATGCCTTCTCCATCCTCAAAATTTCTGCTTTGAGCTACCAGTGCAATGTCATCTGCATAGATAAACTTAGTAGCTGAGGTTGATGGCAAGTCATGGATGTAGAGGTTGAAGAGAACTGGGGCCAATACTGATCCTTGTGGCAAACCGTTATTTAATTTTCTTTTACGACTTTTAGAATCACCTAGGAATACTACAAACTCTCTCTCACAGAGCATGTTGGAAATTAGGTTTGCAATTTCCAAGCAGGGAATTACTTCCAGCAATTTAAGAATTAGTCCATGTTGCCAGACAGTATCATATGCACTTGTCAGGTCAATAAACACAGCTGTTGATTTTAACTTCTTTTGGAAGCCTGCCTCGATGTGAGTGGTAAGAGCCAAAACTTGATCAGTACAGCTACGATTTCTTCTGAAACCAGCTTGTTCTGGAGGGATTACATCTTCAATGAGTGGTGCAATCCTAGTGAGGAGGAATCGTTCCAAGAGTTTATAAATGCAACTAAGAAGTGCTATTGGACGGTAGTTTTCAGGTCTCTGTTCCAACTTTCCAGGTTTCAGAATGGCTATCACTTTTGATCGTTTAAACTGCTTTGGCAGTTTGTTAGTCTGAAGGATGTAAGTAAAAAGAGAAGTGATCCACTTTATACTATATGGTCCCATAGATCGAAGGAATTCGTTGTAGATATTATCTGGGCCAGCAGCCTTACCGGTCTTCAGCATTTTGATAGCAGCTTCAACTTCCTGAATAGAAAATGGCCTTGACAGATCCTCATTCTTCTGTGATCCATGTTTGAGCTCAGTGAGCTTGCGCTTCACATTTTTCGTATGGCATTTATCTCTCTTGGTTCGGGTGACTTCAACCATTCTATTTGCTATGGCATCTGGACTCAAGTTATTGCACTGCTTTTTAGAATAATGTTTTCCAGTAAGTCGATTCAAGTCTCTCCAAGCTTTCCAGCTTGATTTTGCAAAGTCCATGTCTTTCACTGTTGCTTCCCACTTTTCTCTCCTATTCTTGTCTAATGACTGCAGAAGCTGTGAACCTACTTCATGACTACCTGTTGTTTGATATTCTTCATACAGAGCCTCACTTTCTGGATTCCAACCAGGCTCATAATATTTTCTGAAACCTCTCGGAACATTTGATTTGGCAGTTGAAATGACCAAGCTGACGAATTCATCATAGTCGCTGGTAGTTTGATCTAGATTTATAACAGATAGCTTCTGGTCAAGATCTTTGGAGAATTTATCGCAGTTTGCACGATTAAAATTCCATCTGGGTACAGGTACTGAGGTCACCAGGGGTATCTTCATACCTGCTTCCAACAGAACTGGTCTATGCTGGCTGTTTGGGAAACTCAACAATATTGTACGTGTGATACTGAGAGGCTGATCAAAGCAATCCTTGGACACAAATGTTAGGTCAGGGTTGTAGTCTCTTCTCCAGCGAGCAGAATGGAAAGTGCCCTTGTCTTTCGCATCAAAAACTAGGTGCAGATCGGATATTTCAACCCACTGAGATAATGCCTCACCATCGTCGTCAACAGAGTCATATCGCCAGTTAGTATGATGGCTGTTAAAATCTCCAGTGTAAATGCAGGGATGGCTGAAAGTTGGCAAAATGCTAGGAGGTTTATACACGTTAACAACTGTTAGGTTATTAACCTGTATAACTATAGAGAAGATGAGATCCTTGACACTTGACTCAACAACTTGAACTCCTGTAAGACTGGATTTGGCATAGGTGGCAATCCCATACTGTGGATGGTGGATAGCATCGACAAGGGTATAGCCCAAAATTCGTCCTCTTCTATCAAAGTCCTGTTCGTCTGTGGTGTGCGTCTCCTGAATGTTGACGATATCAGTATCAAAGTTGTTCAGCTGTTTTCCGAGATATTCACACTTGGCACGACTTATGCCTTCAATATTTAGTTCTAAAATACGGACTGAAGGTCCAATGTCTAATGTTGATTGGTTCTGAAAAGAACCGATATTATCAAAAGTTTGAGACATTATGTCATTCACTTGTATCACCTTATGTCGCTGTTACTCGTTTAGCACCACCCAGGGGACACGTGCAGGGCAATCAATAGGTAAGATCCTGCGGACGTGAGCAACGGTCATCCCCCCGACAAATTAAAAGTTTCCATTATCAGACAGAACTCATCAATACATTCAGAGTCGAAATAGATTTGAGCGTTAAGGTATAGGAGGGACATACCGGCAAATGCAAAACAAGAGAAAGAGAGAGAGCATGTTGCTTTAACATATGAAGATATTTATTTTTGAACAGTTGCATAGATGAACAATATATTAATAATAAATTAGCATTACTAAATTTTGATTGCTAAACCAGTTAGCGTAAACAAGAAACATTTTCTTAACTGCACTTTGGGGTGAGCCCATAACACAAAAAATATCCTTGTATTTTAGTGGGTCTTGCTTCATTAAATTTAAAAAGCAAAGTCATGAATTTGTTCCTAAAAGGAAAATGGCGAAAGCCAGTAGATATGTAAATCGTTCCTCGGAAATCATGAAGAAGATTGGAGTAACTATGCTCTAGTAAAGTAACTAAAGACATGTAGATTTAGAAAAAACATGATGCTGGAAAACCACACTTGACAAAAATACATAGGTTATAACATTATAAAGTTTACTTAACATTTAGGTTGCGCAGGTTAGCAACTTTAGGAGAATGCAGAACAGTTGACGACATTAGATATATGTCACACGTGGTACCTTTGAGTACGCAGGAAGGTTAAAGCACTTTCAGTTTGAAGCAGTAGAATGTTGTAGAATTCACAAAAAAGATAGCTTCCTAGAAAAGCCGTAGAAGACGAAAACATATGTTGAAGTTGAAGAACAAAACTGGTTTTTTTTTCGTTTTTTTTTTTCTCGTTGCACTGATGATGTGAAGTTCTCATGTGAAGAATGTTTATTATTACAAACATGCCGTTTGAAAAATAAAGATTGTGATCAAGTTAGTTCACTAAGCGAAGATGTCTTAAAGACATTACGAAATGTAGGCACAACTTCTTGATGCAGAATTACGATGGTACATTATGACAAAATGATTTTTAAGTCCGGTAATCAAGACTGGTGAGCAGCTCAAGTCTGCAACGAAAATCACAAAGGTCCAGGCTGGCATGCTGTTTAAATAGGCGACAGGAACGTGTTCTAGCACTTTCTGCGACACGTTATGGAGAAGACGTGCTGTGATTGGCCGAAGCTCGGAGGTAAACCAATGAGAGCGTAGCTATGGAGGCCAGTCGAACTTGAGTTTGCTCGGCGTGTGGAACGAACGTAATGCTTCACTTAAACACTTGGAGAAATGTCTTAAAAGCGAGCATGGCTTATGAAATAATACGTAAGTAATTTACAATACACTTAATTTGCACTAGAAACATGATTACAAAGTGAAAAATCACTGCCACGTGGTGATCGTAAGAGGTTATGAAAAAACTAATTCTGTCTGACTGACATAATTTATGTAAACTTGCAAAAGTAATGAATTAATTCAGGCCCGTTCTTACAATCTCCAGTAAAGTGACAGTAAACTCTAACTGACAGTTGGCTTTACGGTCGGAGTAAAGTCCCGGTAAACATTCGATCCTCCTTACCATGTTCCGGTTAATGTTTACGATAGGTTAGCAGATCTGCGCATAATGTTCAACAGTTGGTACATATTTCTGGTTCGATTTGCAGATTTCTTGATACCTCTCAATAGTTGGCATGAGTGGATCTGCATCAGGGAGTAAATAATAAATACCATATTTCATATTCGTTGATCTTGATCTGTGTTCTTGGCACAATCTGTTTGTTACGTTACGATTATAGAGAGAAATATTAGATATGGAAGGACAATTATCTCCAAATGAGACGATGGCCTCAGGAGGAAAAGCTTCATCAAACGGAATCGTCTAAACAAGTCTTGATCATCTAACTCCTCGTAATAATCACTTCGATTCTTGTATATACTTTTCGTCTCCTTCTTTGAACAGCCTCAGCATTTACGAAACCCATGATATTACGGATAATTCTAGGCATATTGACGATGTATGTAATCAGCTGGCGTTGAGATTATAATAGAAAATCTGGCAGTAAAGTATTTTCCGGGAGGAGAATCCTCCAGTAAAGTTCACTGCCGGTTAAGGCTTATTTTACTGTCAGTTTGTCGCTAACCGGGTATTGTGAGAATCAAGTTGCAGTAAACTTGCGGTAAAAGGGCTATTAAAGATTTAACCGGAGATTGTAAGAAAGGGCCTTGTTCGCAAATGCGAACAATGCTGATGAATCTCTGGAGTCTATTTCTATTTTGAAGACCAGGAGTTCTGTTCCCGGGGTGTCGGGCGATACGGGAAATGCGGGAATTTTAGTGACCCGGGAAAAATGCGGGTAATATACGGGAAATTCGCATTTGATACGGGAAATCTTGAAAAGTCTCATAATGCCTGACTTCGTAGCCTCCGAACGCTCGGTAGAGTTCTCCCGCTCAGCTTTCTATTTCACCTGCAGACCGCGCTGCCACCCGCAATTTGCGCCACCGATAGAGCGCTAAGAGGGATGAGAACCCAGCCAACGTCGAATGCATGCTTTGCCTGGCCGATGCTGACCGTACCTTCTCCGCGCGGGGCCGCGCACGTCACGCTCATTGCTGACAATGACAGACAGGAATCAGTCCGCATTGTTATTCACAGAGGAGACCAGTTGTTTTTTCGACCAGGGTTTTTCGACAAGAGCAGCCGTTAAAGAAGCTAACAGCTCAAGATCATAAAATTCCAGACGCGGATGTGCTGCAATTTCACACCAACTGCCGAAAATTTTACATTCGTATGGCTGAAAAAAATCAAAGAATCAAAATCAAAATCTTGCTTACAAGATGACCCGTGCTATTTCCTGCCTAGACCCTACAGTGGTCGCTCAGACTCCTAAGTTGGCAGAAGATAGGAGATAATTCCGAAACATGTATCCACAAGGACACTAAAATAACAATAAAAAGTGTTGATTAGGCGGAAATTCAGGAAATTCTTATATTTCATAAAACTGTCAACACGGAACCTGAAATGAATACTTCTTCGAATGAAGATAGGATAGTCATTACCCTGGAAATTATTTGTAATCAGAAGAATTTGCTTTCTGGTGCAATGGCGGACCGCATCAAGAGCAGCTTCTCCGCAGTTCTGAGACTGTCCTCCGTCACTGGGCGTTTGAAGCAGTTCGACGGACAGGAGCCATGGCTCGATGTTCTGTGGTCTGAATTACAGTGGCTTCAGCACCTTGCTCAGTTCCTGCCAAAAACGATCTCGCAAGCTTCTTTAAAATGATACTGATTTTGCATAACAGCAATGCAGCTCTAGAGAGAAGTTTCTCCCTGAACAAGGAGTGCATGATCGTCAATCACAAAGAAGCAAGTCTGATTGGCATGCATACTGTTCAGGACGCTGTGATGGCAGCTGGTGGAGTAGAGAAGATAACCGTGAGCTAGAGTCCGTACTGCACGAAACTCTACGCCGTGTTAAAGGAAGCAAAACAGGTGTGAAACCAGGAGGAAAAGGAAGCGACGGCTAAGGTGGCAGTTGAAAGAAAAGCCACGAAAGATCTCGGAATTAGGAAAAGAAAAAAAGAAAGAAAAAAAAAAGAGTTGATTTTGAACAACGCCCGTTCTGTAGCAGAAAAAACTGAGGAGCAGATGAGTTCCCTAGTGAAGCTTTAAATTTATAAATCCTTGATTATTGTTTGTTTTATCTAACCACAATCTAGTATTGACAAAGTGACTTATTTTATTTTGTGTATCACTAGCCTACAGTTCCTATTCAGAAATTAGTACTGTCAAAAGAACTTAATTTTGTGTTGTGTATAACTAAAGTTCCTAGCAACAATCTTGTATTTGTCAAAGTGACTTTTTAAATTTAGTTTTGCAATATTTTATTTTCTTTTACCTACTTCGATAAAATAAATCTAAATTAAAAGGTATTCGCGGGGTGTGGAATTTTACTGTTTTTAGCCTTTCCATAGTCTTTGGGAAAAACATACAGCTCTTCTTTCGCAGGGGAGATGCACATACCAAATTGTTTTAAAGTCCGTGTAAACACTCACTGCAAATGCGTCACGCATGCATAATTTTCAAAAACTACAAACAATATTTCACAGCTCTCGACATTTTACTATCAAACATCCGTCACCATCATGTGGCTACAAAATACACCACACAAGTGCTAGAATTCTTGTTGTGTGGGCAGGCATTGTTTCAGTCGCTTGTTAACCACTGTCTATGTCGGTTTTCCTTTCATTGTCATTGTTTCGTTACTTTTACTTCGCCGAAGTTCGACCCGAGGACTGGACACATGCCGTACAGCATGTACAGAAAAAAATACTGAAGGCATTCAGGATATCGCGGTGGTTGAAATGATTATTAACCTTGGCAATTCATCAAGCTCTGACGATGACAATGATCGTGGTGGTGATAGGGACAGTGAAGGGATGGAAGGTGTCAAAGAAACCCTTGCCAAGTGACTGAGGATAATTTATTTATTGGTGTCAGTTCGCTTGCATCAGTTGATAATAGAGCACAAGCTATTGTTTTCCGCCATAGTGTTCAAAATACCGTCTGTCATTCAATAGCCTACAACTTGACGATATAAAACCACGGCAATAATATCGCTTGATTGAGTGCTCGGTGCTAAATATGTCTTTACCTTATCTTTACTTTTGTATTATCACGAAAGCACTGTAGAGAGTCGCCATTCAGTGAGTGTGCATGGTGTTATCTGTCAACTACTGTACTGTAAGCTGTGAATGACCTCCACTCAGACTCTTGTCATGTTAAAGGTTAATCATTGCATGGTGAGTGTCTTAATATTCATTAGCTGTAGAGTGTTTGCCCTCTGTCGTATTTATTGAATTGAATACCTATGATAAAGGTATCATAGCTTCGGTGTGTAATTTATTTATTCATCTAAGTACCGTATTTCTCTGTTTGAATGTCCTCGGCATTGACTCAGGATCGACTTTTAAAATATATTACGTATAATTGTACAGAAATAATGTCTGAAGTGTAGCGCTGTGTATTATTCGAATCAGTTGATTTACAACCACACTAAAAACTTGGCAACACAGCTCAGCTGTTCCAAGCTCCCGACATATCCTTCACGTTCCTTCCTTCGAAATACAGGGTGTAAGTGAGAAGCATGCTCAGAATTCTTGCCATGTGGCGGTTAGACGTAGGGTCTTGTAATATGGCGACCGTGAGTTGTGGAGAGGAAAAGCGGGGCAGAGTGACAGGAATACTGTCAGTACCGAATGTGCAGGGTTAGCAATACTGTATATTGTACCCTTTTAGGCCTCCTAGGATGCAGACTCTAGCTCGGGGTAATGGTCTGTCCGGGTGGCTCTAACTTAATTATACATCCTAGGGATTTTATGAAGGATCACAGGAAGCTTAAACTAAATCAATATGCCAGAGGAATCTTATGCAAAATAATTTATTCAAGAAAAACATAACTTCCCTCTTACTCCCGTCGACAGACAACAAAAACATTAACTTCCTTAATATTTAATCTAAACACAAACTAAGGATTCAAAAGAGCTGATCAAAATAAATGCAAATTACACTGGCTGAAACCAGGAAAGAAATAAAATCAAAATTCAATCCACTGTTTAAAGTTCCAAATGTCAACAGACTTAATTCAAATAACTATGACCTAAAAAGTCCAGCCATTCTATAGACGTGTACTCATTATTTATAATTATAGTGATTTCTAGGGTTTTGGACAAGTTCTCTCCTACAATCATTTCCATCCTCTCAAGATTCCGGGGAATGAAGGCATAGGCTTATTTCCGGTCGCAGGCAATGCGTGCATCCCTTATTTACATTTACAAGAACAGTTAACTCAAATCAGAGCCATAGCTCTGCCAAGCTAAAAATAATCAATCAAAATACAAGTCAAACACACATGAGTCATCAAAAATAACACACCACGGCGGCCGATGCCCCGTGAATTAAAATACCATAATTACAATGAATGCACTAAAAATGACAATAACATTACTTGACCTCGCTTCCTGAAGCGGCAAAGAAAACAAAAGCCCGGGAAGTGTGTCACCACCTTCCACTACTAAAATACACATTACCAAAAATGTGTTGCACCTGATATTGTGACAGCCGTTTCTCACTCCAAAACAAACCAGCCTCGTGGGCAATGACATTCTCTGCGCCCCAAGATTCTGACACTCGGCCAAGGACTCTATACCTGCTCTCTTGTTTGACCGCCTTGGTCTTGAGTTGCACACACCTTTCCCTTTTCTGCCGGAGCTACCACATGCTCTCACCAGACAATGAATTCAATCATTACTTACCAATTTATTACCATTTTATATCATCGTAGAACTGCGGGCATGGACCCTCCGCATAATTACCAATGGCACAAAGTAGGGGATCGCCTGTAGGGGCGAAGTACAGTGGGGACTTTGTGTGCCCCGGGACCGTTACGTTAGCTGTGAAGGTCCTACAGGAACCCTGAAAAGTGACGGCTAACGGTGCTCTGGTGAAGCTACGATAGGCCCAGCAAGCCAGTAGTGGATAAGACCAAATGCTTTCAAAAATGGAACGAGCCTCGGACACGATGGATTTAATAGACGACGACACGGCTGTACACACGGACTAAGATTTGGAACTTTAAACCTAAGAACGCTGACGGGGAAGGTGGAGGAGATAGTGGATATGATGGAAGGAAGGAAGTTGGATTTATTGGGATTGGCAGAAACAAAGTGGAAAGGGGAAGGAAGGAGAGAACTGAGAAAAGGCTATAGACTGTACTGGAGTGGGAACGAAGAGGGAAAGAGGAATGGAGTGGGAGTAGTAGTACGAGTTGGTTTAAAGGAAGAAGTGAGGAGAATAAGTGATAGGATGATGAAAGTGAAAGTAGCACTGAGGGGAGAGACCGTAGAAATAGTGCAAGTGTATGCTCCACAAGTAGGCTGCGCCTCTGAAGAGAAGGAGGAGTTTGAAGAGGAATTGCAGAAGCAGCTGGTAGGAAGAAATATGATTGTTTTGGGGGATCTCAATGCCCATGTAGGAAGAGAAAGACAAGGTTATGAGAGTGTTCTAGGACCAGAGGCGGAAGAAATGAGGAAGGAAAGAGACTGTTGGACTTCTGCCAGAGGAACAGCCTGCTAGTTGGGAACTCCTGGTTTAAGAAAAGAGAGAGCCATACAATCACATGGTACAGTGATGACTTGACCAGGAAGTCGGTGGTCGACTATATACTGTATGAGAAAGAACTAAATAAGAACATCACGGACATCAAGGTTATACCATCGGAGAACCTGGATAGCGACCATCGATTGCTGGTAATGAACCTGAGAGGGAGTAAGGAGAAGAAAGGGACTGAGAACCAGGAAAGACGTATAAGGATATGGAAACTGAAAGAAGGGGATAGAAGTGTCGAGTACCTCAAAATGGTAAAGGAAGGAATTCCAACAGATGAAGAAAGAGGGGTGGAAGAGGAATGGGCTAGATTTAAGAAGACACTAGTAGGTGCAGCAGAAGCAGTGTGTGGGAGGACAAGTAGTAAGAAGAGGTGGAAGGAAACACCATGGTGGAATGAGAAGACAAAAGATATAGTAAGGGAAAAGAATAGAGCCTTTAGGAGGTGGTATCAAAATAGGACGGTAGAGACAAGGGAATAGTATCAGGAAAGAAAGAAGGAGGCGAAGAGAGAAGTGGCTGAGGAGAGAAGAAAGTGGATGGAAGAGTGGACAAAGATGATGAAGGAGGATAGTGAAGGTACAAAAAAGGTCCTGTATGGGATGGTAAAAAATAAAGAGGTGGAAGGATCCTACGGATTATGTTAGAATGGTGAACAAAAGGGGACAAGAGATAGAAAATAGGGAAGAACTGAAGAAAATGTGGAAAGAATATTTTGAAGAACTTCTGAACCCAAATGGAAAAGATGGTGAGGAGGAAGAAATCGGGGAAGAGGAAGATGAACTGCAAACAGAAAAGGACTTAACATGGAAAGAAGTGGAAGATGCAGTGAACAAGATGAAAGGAGGGAAGGCACCGGGTGTGGATGAGTTGAGTGTGGAGATGGTGAGAGCAGCAGGAGAGGTGGGGATACAGTGGTTGTACCGAGTGATGAGGACAGCATGGAAGGAAAGGAAGACCCCAGAGGACTGGAAAGAAGGAATACAGTAATTGTCCCGATCTTCAAGAAAGGTAGTAGAACAGATTGCAGAAACTATCTGGGAATAACACTGATGAGTCATTTTGCAAAGATCTTCGAGAAAGTTTTGGAAAAGAGAATTAGGACAAGGATAGAAGGAGGGATGAGGGAAGAACAACATGGCTTCAGAGCAGGAAGGTCCACAGTGGATTTGATTTTTGCTGTAAGGCAGTTACAAGAACAGCACTATGAGTATGGAACAGATCTACTGATGGCCTTCCTGGACATTGAGAAAGCATATGACAGTGTATGCAGAAACAAAGTATGGAAGTCCCTGGAGGATAGAGGAGTAGAGAGATGGACTATAAAGAGGATAAAGGAGATGTACAAGGAAAGCGTGAGCTGTGTGAAAGTGGGAGGTGAGAGATCAGACTGGTTGGAACAGAGAAACGGCCTGAAACAAGGAACTGCACTGTCACCGTTACTTTTCATTGTGGTGATGGATGACATAATGACCCGAGTGGCACAAGTAATTGGGGAAGGAAAGATGAAAGCAATGGTGTTTGCAGATGATTTGATGATTTGGGGAAACAAGGAGGAGGAGGTACAGGAACAGTTGGACGTGTGGGAAGGGATAATACAAGGATATGGGATGAAATTTAGCATAAATAAGAGTGAGATGGTGATCACAACAAGGAAGAAGGAAAGAACCACAACGGGAATAACAATTGGTGGGGAACATCTGAAGAAAGTGGAGAGTTTCAAGTATCTGGGAAGCCTGATACAAGATAATGGAAGAAACGATAGAGAAATAAATGAGCGGGGGAGGCAGGCAGAAGCATTTCGGAGGAGTGTGAGAAGCATGTTATGGAGCAAGGATGTCCCTCAGAACAGCAAAAAGATCATATATCGGACGTACTATGTCCCTATCCTGACGTATGCCTCGGAGACCTGGGTTATGACAGGAAGGGAGAAGAGCAAAATACAGGCCAGTGAGATGAGGTTCTTGAGAAGCAGTATTGGAGCTACAAAGATGGACAGAATAAGAAATGAGAGGACCAGAGAAATAATGAAGGAGGAACCATTACAGGATGGTATAGAGAAATCTAGACTTAGATGGTATGGACATGTAAAACGAATGGAGGAGAAGAGGATACCCAGGAGAGTACACGAGACGAAGTGGGAAGGAAAGAGACCGAGAGGAAGACCGAGAGACAGGTGGCTGAAGGGGGTGGAAGAAGAGAGGAGAAGACTGGACAAGGGTGGAGGCTGAGAGATGGTGGGAAGACCGAAGACGTTGGAGAGGCTTGTGTTCCAAACAGACCCGGCCAGTGGCTGGAAACTGTGCAAGATGAAGAAAGAAGAACCATTTTATATCATCGAAGAGCTGCGGGCATTGACCATCCGCTTACCTTTCAACTCAACCAAGGGTCCACTCTCAATCTCACCTGAATTTAGACTGCCACCTAGCCATTTCGTCTTACCTTTCACCTTGGATCTGGTCATCAGCACCTTACCTGGAGTCGTGCTCAATATGGCTGTATCAATACTGGTCCGTCACAATATCTTACTCGAATACCACCCGCACATTTTTAAACAAATTCGGACGTGAAAAATTGGGGTGCGGGTCTTATTTGAGTCATCCAAATTTGAATGATCTAAATTGCCCGCCGCACGCGATATCGGGTGTTGCGAGTATCCGCTAGATGGTGCTAGCCTTCTTCCGGCTATAACTTTGTTTTACCGTAAGCACACGGCGTCATACAGTCTTTATTCTATATTCTTTGGTCACGCGCACGTTCTCAGAGTGTAAACATGAATGCTACGAAAAGTTTGCGGTCATTTACTGTGAGTGGGAATTGAAAGTTGTGAGGGAAGCTGAAGTTATTGGAACTCGTGCCCGGTAGGAAATATGATATTGACGAGTCATGTATTCGTGATTGAGCGGGATGACGTCTATGCTACAACCACGGGATGCCTGCGTCAACCGCCCGTTCAAAGCAGCCTTGAAACAGCTGTGTACAGAGCGGATGGCGGCCGATAAGCACACACCGACTCCAACTGGTCGTATTCAGCGCCCGGAAGTTCAGCTGCTGTTTTCGTGGATTTTGACGGCATGGAATCGTATCTCTGGAGATCTCATACGGAAGAGCTTCAAGAAATGTAGTATTTCGAATGCTATGGATGTCAGTGATGACGACATTTAGTGGGAAAGTGATGGTGATAAAAGTTCCGAAGTTGGTACTTCTGATGACGATGAATGAAGTGTTTGTGTACTTTTATTTGTATTTTTAATCGTTTGATGTGTTATTTTAGGACGACTTCAAAACTGTTGGAAACTATTTTGGATAAATGCTATTCTGTTTATTTAGTTAAGATAGTAAATAATTTTGATTAAAGAAATTTTTATTTTAAATTTTGTTGTTCAAAATCAGGGTGCGGGTCTTATTCGGGGGCGGGTCGTATTCAAGTAAATACGGTATTTTCCCCCCTAACTTGCCTGTTACTTAACGGGTCGTGCTCAAGCACTCACATCCCATTATCCCTTTAATGTGCATTCAAACAGAACGTTACTGAAACCCTCACAAAAAATAATATAACACACAAAAATGATGACCATGTAAAATCCTATCTTACAAAACACAAATATCTATCATTAAAATATAAACACAAACTTGTACAAATTTTGCCTGCTGTTCCCGAAAATACCTATTGATTATAATTGCTTATAACGGAGAGAAACTTATCCAATTCCCAGGATGGGTAACATCAAGCGTGCACGCCCCATACTGATTTTACTTGTCTCATACGGCCCATGATGTTGTTCAGTTCCATGAATTCAATCTGCTGACTCTTCTGTTCCATCTTGAAGTAGGAGGATGACTTTACACACGGTTCAAATTCACCAAAACAAAGGCCCACTGTGACTTTATTCTTTAAAACAATGCACGGTTCGTGTGTGGAGCTCCTAATTTCCTAAGCTAAGCATCAACCTACTCAATTCAGCCGACAGTTTATAGCTTTCTGCTTCACTGACATTATGCTAATAGCTCGGGTGGCTATCTCTAATTTATCCCGCTTTACTGACAACGGTACGCGCACATCGCATAATACACTGCTCAGCTTCGCGCTTGCGAATAACTATGATTAATACCTGCGTTATCACTGGCTGTACTTATAAATTTCGCATCAGTTCCTGTTCGCCTCGGGCAAAGGCTCACGCCTCCCGGAATATACAAAGTCAGCTGATTTCACTGCAAGTCCGGCTACTATTTATATGATTTGCGAAGAAATTCGCAGGAGAGGGGGTTTTCCAAAATTTAATTTTATATTATCACTCGCATGGATATGCAAAGTAGCTCATTCGAATGCGCTCATTTTCAATGTTTCAGTGCTCCCTCTTAATTCAAAATCGGATTGTTGTGTCCTCGGATAATTAGCTCCGTGAATTCATTCATTGTCCCTCAATTTTCGCGGGATTTGGCCGCGTCTCGCGTCCCCGGCTGTGATTGGTAGTTTCAAACTCACCCTTCATTTGGGTTTTGCTTCTGGATAAAATCACACGATGACTTAATTTAAATTTCAAAATGACTTTCGAGAGGCTGAGATCGTCCTCTTCATCATGCTATAACTTGCGTTTCTGACTTTTAATTGCTGCTCTAATTTCTTTCAAGTAGGCGGAGCTTATCTTGTAGCTTATCGTTGAAACTCTGGCATCTACCCGCCAAGTTGAATGACCATCTTCCCTTGTCTATCCCCATCTTGCCTCCAGATGTTAGCTTCTGCGTTCCATTCCCTTTGTCATCGCTCGGTGAAAGTTGCGAATAAGCATGTACAAGTCGCTTCTTTGTTACCACTCTGGTTTGCAAGCAATGCCTTCCTTCCATCAGTTTTAAACATGAACATTATTTTATCGAAATAATATGTGAAATTTATGCTATTTCAAATGCATGAAGGTCACAAGGTGTCCCATAATTTACGCGTGTAATGGCGGACACACCTCCAATTTTACTATACAAGCCGTGATCTAAAAAGGGATAGTGGGTGGGTAACTTCTATTACTACATGACCCCCAAAATTATTATTCATTATTACAAAGGGTATTTTGACTATTTTCAGTAGTGTAGAAAATTGTATCGCCTTGTTCCAGGCTCCTAGAGCTTACATTTTCTTTCGTTCTCTCACTTGCCATAGGACGTGCCACCGGCGTATGGTTATGTGTTACTAGCTTCCGAATTAGTCAGGTAATGGAAGCAATGGGAACTGTGTACTACAATTTTCCTTGCATGTAACTAAGCAAATTATTGTTGTTAGGAGAAATAAAAGTTGTAAAATGCACCAAGGATGATATGATCTTCAGCTGTGTACAATGAGAAAGCTCTGCATGTGTTCGTTCCTTATGTATTAATGATGCGAAATGTCAGCCAACGTTGTGCCGCATACAACACTCCTAGTCTCTAAATGTTGCACTTTTTCCGTAAATTTACAACAGATTATGTTTGAATTGCTTTTAAGATCGTGACAAAGAAAGTGTTTCTCCAATTGTATGATTGTATTTAACTGTATGCACGTTGTATAATCTTGGGGAGGTTTTCCCCCCCCCATAGAGCAACTTAACACCGTATTAGGCACGCAGCTTTTTGTATTTAGTTTTCTGGCAACTTGTTTTATATCATTGACTAAAATATTTCTAAATGCAGACAATCACTACCTCCATTAGGATTCGGGTTCCATAATTCATGCTAAATGAGGTTTGTTCGTTTGTGAAATTGAGGTCATAACCCCCCGCTACCCTTTCAGTGATTACCGTATGGTACTTTACGTAGACTGGGGTGAAGATGTAAATGAGCATTTAAAAAAAAAAGTTGTCGCTAGTTGTTTGGTCTATTAACTTACGGTATTATTTTCCATAGGTACTGAAAACTAGGCATGGTTTTATTTTTAGGTGGAACAGCATGTGCTATCAAATATTGCTTTCTTGCAATACCTGGAATATGTATATAATTATAAAATGATTATTGGTTAAACCAGTGTTAATAGATAGGCTTTTATAATTATATTGATTAAATAAATATTAAAGAAGAAACAATGCGTTTTTAGTAAATATTAGGCCTATCGGTACGGCGAATAGCCTATAACTCATAGCTTCCATCACAATTTGACATTTAAACGGGTCACGTTAATGCATAATATAGCAATATAACAACCGGATAGCAAATTATAATAATATTATCGCATATAATATATTTAATTGGTACCAACTGAAAACAATATTGTAGTCTATGTTAGACCACTGCCGTTTGAAATGTGCAAATCGCACACTTCGTAGGCAAGCTGTTTGTTATGGTCTCTGATGCAAAGTTTTACTAATTACTCTTTTAGGAGACACTTATCTTTGGAATATTCATGAAAGGCCAACCCTCTAGTTCTTATTTCATAAGTTGAATGCCTAAGAACATAACCACAATCCGAAATAATAAAGAAAATAATCACGAACGATTCACTGCCGTTGAAAATCAAATGGAGATTCGCGGACCGCAAGTTCGCTATGCATAAGCTGCGGTGCCATCTTAACTCGTGGAAGCTCTATACTGTTACGGTACCATACAATTCAGTCACTTCCCGTAAACATTTATTATGTGACACTCCTACCTATTCTCTACTCTCTCAACCCTCCTCAGGTAAACGGTATTTTATTTGTGTTCGTAGCATCTCATCCCATCTGCGAGAGAGCTCACTCGCGCGCACGTGCATTGCTCATGTTACGGATTAGGCCTAAATCTTGCCATCACCTGTGGGCTGCGGAAATCTCCAAAAATGCAGTTACACCTAGTGTCGACCAAAGTATTATGTGCACTCGAGTTTGAAGGTTGTTTGTGAAGTAACCAATAGACCTACATAAAATCCAATAACATCATCATTTACGTCGTTCTATTTTGCGTTAGTTCATGTAGGTTTGGATTTTTAAATTTATATTTTAATATTTTTTATCGCAGTTGGAACACAAAAAGTGCATGTTTTTAAGCGTGTTTCAACCATGCGTCATATTTAAGAATTATTATCTCAATAACCCGTCATCAGATCGAATCCAAATTTTAACACAATATACATTGAAATGTTGTATAACTGGTTTATTAATTTCAAAATTGAGTGTGTCCAAGAAACAAATTTGTTATAATTTTTGTAAGGTAACTTTTTCTCGGCTCGGAGTGGTTGGAAAATGTAGTTCTTGGTTGCGATGTAATCGTTATACATCAAAAGGTTATGCTGTATGACTGTCAAATACGTAAATTAATTCACTTATTTTATATCGGTTTGTAATTGTACGAGGAAATAACACATGGTTCACCAGCTAGCCGCGCCGGGAACAGCTGTACAGCGTTGCCGAAAAGGTGCCCACACGCACCATGGCGCGTCTCCTCGGCAGTGATGGGCTCCATCTCAGCAACGCTGTACAGGTTTTGCTGGAGCGGCTAGCTGTTGAACCATGTGTTATTTCCTTGTACAAATACAAACCGATATAAAATAAGTGAATTAATTCACATATTTCACAGTCATACAGCATAACTTTTTGATGTATAACGATTACAACCCAACCAAGAACTACATTTTCCAACCACCCCGAGCCGAGAAAAAGTTACCTTACAACAATGATAACAACTTTGTTTCTTGGACACACAAAATTGTGAAATTAATAAACCAGTTATACAACATTCCAATGTATATTGTGTTAAAATTTGGATTCTATCTGATGACGGGCTTTTGAGATAATAATTCTTAAATGTGACGCATGGTTGAAACACGCTTAAAAACGTGCACTTTTTGTGTTCCAACTGCGATAAAAAATATTAAAATATAAATTAAAAAATCCAAACCTACATGAACTAACGTAAAATAGAACGACGAAAATGTTGATGGTATTGGATTTTATATAGGTCTATTGGTTACTTAACAAACAACCTTCAAACTCGAGTACACATAATACTTTGGTCGACAGTAGGCTAGAAAATCTCGATTCGCGCTTTAAGATTCATTTTTCAGGCATTCAGTATGCGAACTCTAGTCTTAGAGAGTTCTAAAATATATGGGAATTTGGTGGATTTTCGTAAGGGGAATATGGGAAATATACAGGAATTTAAAAACAGGTCATCGCTCGACACCCTGTGTTCCCTGTTATGCCAGCACCTTTTCTCCAGACTTTTTGCAGGAAGCTAAAAAAGCCACAGCTATGAATTTAAAAGTGCAGGTAATTTCCAGTGAGTGATAAGTGTATTACCTAGGTATATTATTTCAAGGTAGTCTTGTAATATCTATGCTCCAAACCATAATTTACCACACCTGCTTCTTGAGGGTCAGGCTTGTCTACAAATAATTGGTGTATGATGCAAGTAGATAAGATTTCTTTGTAATATCCTGTTTAAAGCATGAATTACTGTATTTTATAGCCCAGGAGAATTATTGTTTCAAGCCGGGGTATGTCTAAATTTGTTAGATTTTTTGGCGCACGGGAGTTTTACTGAAAGCCCTTTATGAACGTTGGCAGGTATGCAATTAAATCTGTAACTATAACATTGGAATTAATGTTAATTTGGTATATGGCTGTTCTTACACTGTCTGCATTGGCAGCTTCTTCAGTTATTACCCTCAGTCCATGATTTTGAAGTTATGATTCCAGAGCTAGCATCAATTTCTATTCATTGATTTTGTTGCCCAAGAAGTCCTCTTTTGCTGTAACACTGTGTTTTTCTCAAATGTGATAATGCAGGAGGAATGTGTTGCCACTATTTAAATTTCAATAGTTGCTTCAACCTTAGCCTCACCAAATTTATTCTGAGGAAGATAGTGTCGATCTATCTTCAGTAGAAGAAAACTGTACATATTGTACCGTATATACTCGAATACCACCCGCATATTTTTAAACAAATTCGGACGTGAAAAATTGGGGTGCGGCTCTTATTTGAGCCATCGAAATTTTAAAGATTTTATTTGCCTGCCACTCGCGATACAGGATGTTGGGGTTATCCACTAGATGGTGCTAGCCTTCTTCCGGCTATCACTTTGTTGTACCGTAAGCATGTGGCATCATAGAGTCTCGCACACCTTCTCAGAGTGTAAACATGAATTCTACGAAGCGTTTGCTGTCGTTTACTGTGAGTGAGAAACTGAAAGTTGTGAGGAAAGCTGAAATTATTGGAAACCGTGCCACCGGTAGAAAATATATTAACGAGTCATGTATTCTGTGACTGTTCCGGTCACAATGTTCCCAAACCCTTATTTGGTTGACTGCAAGAGAAGTCAGGTTAGGGTAATTTGTTCATACCATTTCTTTTCTTGTTCATCATCATCATTTAGGTTGTAGAATTTCATTTTATTTAGTGTATACATATCTTGTGTATCTCGGGGACTCAGTCAGGAATATTTCATTTAATTTGTATGGGAGATGTCAGTATACAAGACAGCGGATTGTGTAGGTAAGCTACAAGATGTTGCAACAGCAGGAAACTCTAGGCCAAATTTAGATTGGGCCGAGAATAACTTCCCTTGTCTTGAAGAAAGCTTTGTGTAAATTGTGTAAGGTTCTGACGTCAGAGAAGAGTTTCGCGCCACGAGTTGTAAGAAATATACATGGGTTCGAGATTATTGGTGTATTTTGTATGGGTTGGAGGGTATCATGACCCTGGCGGAGAAAGACGAAAACATGTGTTTACAAGATGAGAGGTGGGATTTTCGTGTATAGCGGGGCTTCACTTCTATTGTAGCGTCTGATTGGAAAGGTCGCGTTCTCGTAATTTGGCGTAGGCCTATTTGGAGAAACAGTTTTGTTGAAAGCATGGCTTGTGAATGTACTCGAAACGGCTACATATCACAACGATGTTATCTCTGTTAGCACAATTCAAGTTGGGTACGGAAGCACATTCATTTCTCTCGCAGAGATGTGGCTATGTAAACCAGTAAACATCTCTAACCTCAAACCACGTGTGGAAAATCTTAGAAATGCTGGGGAGAACTGATCTATCGAGCATGTCTCGTAGATTATCTGCTAGATCGTCGATGAGTGAGTAACAAACATCTTTATATTCCAACATTCATTTTGGGTCACATGTTTTCGTCATTGCCGAGGAGAGAAGATAGTAAACCATAGTCTGTTCGACGAGAGTCCCCGCCATATGTTTAAAGTTGATATTAATACACATATTTGGAAGGTTATAATTAGTTTTCTTTATAGGGAATTACACCTAATAGTTGAACGCCCAAATGATACCAGTTAGGTTGACCAAATGTGTGTCCAACACTCCACGACCCTGCCATTTCAATTGTGTGGTATATGATGAAGTACTTCCGATCAAAAATAGGAGGATGATTTTGGGAAGTTTTAAATCAGTCGCCCAAGAAGGGCTGGTAAAAAGTTACAACATGGCGCCCAACGTGGGGCAAGAGTAGGGAAACCTAGCAGGTATCATTAGGGCACATATGCACACAGCCGATAGACACCTTAGGAGTATTAGGGTTCACAGTAATTTGTTTTGTTTTAAGGGGTATGTCCACATCAGACAATTTAGAATTAAGGTCAAGGGTTGTGTGTAAATCAAACAGTAAAATGTCAGGTAATCAGGAAACTGGGGGAAGTGGCAGTGAGGAAGATGTGGAAAAGACAGTGGGAACATATGTTACCATTGTTACTACTGAGTCGCAGCTGATCGCTGAAGGTAGTAACTTAAATGTAAATGGGGGGGTTATGAACGATAGTTTGATCCAAATGCTACTGAGTGAAATAAAAGAGATTAAGAAGCAAGGAGAATCTATGAGTAAGGAAATTAAGGAGCAGGTAGGCTCTGTAAATGAGAAGGTAGAGTCAGTGACCAAACAGATAGTAGAAGTGAAGGAATTTGTAAGTAAGGAAATTCAGGAGAGCAACAGGGCCACGAACACAAGGATAGAGAGTCTCAGCAAAGAAATACGGGACCATAAGTCTGTCCTTAATAGTAGAATGGAGAGTATGAACCTGGAATTAAGTGGGAAAATTAGCAAACAGGGAGAGGAAATCAGGGCAGAAATGCTGGGGAGAACTGATCTATCGAGCATGTCTCGTAGATTATCTGCTAGATCGTCGATGAGTGAGTAACAAACATCTTTATATTCCAACATTCATTTTGGGTCACATGTTTTCGTCATTGCCGAGGAGAGAAGATAGTAAACCATAGTCTGTTCGACGAGAGTCCCCGCCATATGTTTAAAGTTGATATTAATACACATATTTTGAAGGTTATAATTAGTTTTCTTTATAGGGAATTACACCTAATAGTTGAACGCCCAAATGATACCAGTTAGGTTGACCAAATGTGTGTCCAACACTCCACGACCCTGCCATTTCAATTGTGTGGTATATGATGAAGTACTTCCGATCAAAAATAGGAGGATGATTTTGGGAAGTTTTAAATCAGTCGCCCAAGAAGGGCTGGTAAAAAGTTACAATTCGCGATTGAAGAAAGAAAAATAAAGCGTTGCTAACAGTAGTGGTGATCGTAGAGCTTCCGAAAATTGAAGAAAAAAAAACTTTATAAATGCGTAACAGAAAGGTGGGAATTGGGAAATGGAGTGTCGACCGAAATGTGTCAATTAATCACATTACAGATCGCAAAGGAACTTTCTACAGTAGGGTTTAAAGCAAGCCGAGGATGGATCCAAAATTTTTATAAAAGAATTGGGTTGAGCATACGAAGGCGTACCTCAATTTCACAGCGTCATCCTGGTGCCTATGAAGAAAAGTTACTTTCCTTTCAGCGTCACATAATTCAGTTGCAGAAGGGAAATTCATATTTGCTTTCTCAAATTGGTAATGCAGATCAGACGCTAGTCTACTTTGAAATGCCACTGAACAGTACTGTGAGTGTTAAGGGTTCTAAAAGTGTTACTATCAGAATAGGTGGTAATGAAAAGCAACGGTGTACGGTAATGTTGTGTATTCTCTCTGATGGAGCCAAACTTCGGCCGTACGTTGTTGTCAAACGAAAGACGCTTCTGAAAAATAAACCCGCTGGTGTTATCTTCAGAACTCAGGACTCTGGTTGGATGGACAGTTCACTAGTGGAAGTCTGGTTAAAGTGTATCTGGCAACGTCACCCTGATACATTATTACAACGAAAGAGCTTGCTTGCATACAACAGACGCTGTGAAGAAATTCATTATGTATGGGAAAACCGACCTAGCAATCATCCCGGGCGGGATGACATCTATGCTACAGTCACTGGATGTCTGCGCGAACTGCCCATTGAAAGCAGCCTTGAAACAGCTGTATACCGAGTGGATGGCGGCCGATAATCACACACTGACTCCAAATGGTCGCATTCAGCGCCCGGAAGTTCAGCTGTTCTGTTCGTGGATTTTGATGGCATGGAATCGTATCTCTGGAGATCTCATATGGAGGAGCTTCAAGAAATGTAGTATTTCTAATGCTATGGATGGCAGCGATGACGACATTTTGTGGGAAAGTGATAGTGATAAAAGTTCCGAAGTTGGTACTTCTGATGATGATGATGATGATGATGATGATGAATGAAGTGTTTGTGTACTTTTATTTGTAATTTTAATCATTTGATGTGTGTTATTTTAAGCCGACTTCAAAACTGTAGGAAACTTTTGTTTATTTAGAAAAGATTGTAAATAATTTTGAGTAAACGTTTTAGCCTACTTTCGATTTTTGCAAAAAATGAAAGTAGACTTATGAGATCAATCCAGGGTCAAAAATTGTGTGTCGGTGAGTGTTTGAATGTGTGTGTGTATCTGCATGTCTGTCCCCCCTTATCAATTCAAACATGGTGAATCCAAATTGAACGAAATTTGGTACAGAGGTAGCACTAGCAAAGAGCACCTCAGTGTCATGTTTTATATCGCCGCCATCTTGAGGGAAACGTAATGGTGGCCACCCAAATGTTATCAGATTACGACCAACCTAATCATCTGATCTCTACCAAATTTTGCAACAATATACCTTTATGTCGAAAGCATATATTGACCATACTACAAGTTTCTAGATGGCGGCCATGTATGTGTGCAAATCGATTCCCCCTATCAATTCAAACACGGTGAAACCGAATTGAACGAAATTTGGTACAGAGGTAGCATTAGCAAAGGGCACCTCAGTGTCATGTTTTATATCACCGCCATCTTGATGGGAACGTAATGGCGGCCACCCAAATGTTCAAACCTTAAATCAAAATCGACTAACCTAATTACCTGATCTCAACCAAAGTTTGCAAGAATACACATTCGTATGGGAAGAGTCTTTTAACCAAACTACAAGGTCATCAGCCCAATAGTTTGCAGATGGCGGCCATGTATGTGTGCAAATCGATTCCCCCTATCAATTCAAACATGGTGAAGCTGAATTGAACGACATTTGGTACAGAGGTAGCACTAGCAATGGGCACCTCAGCGTCGTGTTTTATATCGCCGCCGTCTTGAGGGTTAAGTAATGGTGGCCACCCAAATGTTCAAAGCTTAAATCATATTACGACTAACCTAATCATATGATCTCTACCAAATTCTGCAACAACATACATTTTTGTGGGAAGCATCTTTTGACCAGACTACAAGGTCATCTACCCAATAGTTTGCAGATGGCGGCCATGTATGTGTGCAAATCATTTCAAACACAACTGAACCCAAATCGAACCACCATTGGCACGGAGGTAGCACTAGCTAGGGACAACTCGGTGTCATGTTGCATATCGTCGCCATCAAAGCAAAAATGAAATGGCGCCCACCCAAATGTTCTGAGCTTAAATCAAATTACGACTAACCTAATCATCTGATCTGTACTTAATTTTGCAACAATATACCTTAATGTGGGAAGCATCTTTTGACCAAACTACAATGTCATTAACCAAATAGTTTCAAGGTGGTGGGTGTATGAATCATGCGAGTATTATGGCCTAAACATAACTTACAATTAAACAAGGACTGGCCTCAAGAATTTAGCTTATCGTACTGAACCCTTGTAAAGAAGCGTAATGAGACTCAGTTTCAGGGAAGTGTTTCAGTCCATACCGCTGTTGTTATAAAATTTGCTTCTTATCATAACAAGGTAACATAGGTCAAAATATCAACTAAAGAAAGAAAGTTAAGCCAAGATTTAACTAAACAAATTAAATTTCAGATCAATAAACAAATAAAAACAAGAATAAAACAACTCCCAAATTATACCCTCAAATTAATTCAAAGACAATTATCAAAACAAAAATCTCTCTGATGAGATTGCACTAAAATCAGTCCATCAATGGTCCTGTCATTTCCTTCAACCCATGTGTGTGGTGATGTGACGAGTAAACAGAAAATGGAAAACAGTACCAGTACTATATTATACGTGATCCGCGACCATAGGCATCAGCTGACAAGCTGCGGATCCGTGTATGGGAAGATAGACATGTCATGGGAACACACACTACATCTACACAAAATATAAATACCTGACACTCGCTAGACTTAATAAACTACAGCAGAGATTTCCGGTCGAAATCTTTATCTGGTGACAGAGACACGAACAAATGCCTAAACAGGACTTCACAGAATCAAAACAAGTATGAATGCAAGTGACTACGCTAACTGACAACAACTGATGACCGCCGTCACCTTATACAAACACACACAAGGTGTCAAAATACAAATCAAACATTTAATGGAAAAATCAAATCACACTACCCACTACAACAAAACAAATGTTAATTTTTAACGAGACATGAGACTACCGTTTGTGCGTGAGGATCTGACCCTTTAAATATATCAGAGTTTCAACTAAACAGGCATTCTAAAATTGTCTAGATCAGGACTTGCCAACCCTCTCTACTCATTAGCGCGCCTTATCTATAGATCTGTGCTCGGTGTGGATCTCACCTGTCAAATGTCAACAACCCGAGGCGTAAACAAATATCCCAGTCCGGCAACCACCGCATGGCTCCAAGAACGTAGACTTTCTACTATACTCCAGAAAAATGATGTGTGTGTCAGAAAATATCTTAGGCCAGCCTAACGCATGGCTCCAAGAAACGAAGAATACCAAGTATGTCACCAAATACAAATTAGTTCCGTTAATTCACACAGAATTAAAGAACCTCGTCGGGGTCGGTGCAGAGTCTCCGTAGAGCAACATCTGACGCCCATATCGCTACAGTCAAGGAAGATCATGCCGTTTCCTCCGCGCAAATATACACACAATTGACACAACACACATATTGACACACATCGCACACATCAGGGTTTGACATACCTAACAAAAATACATTATAATTTCCACACACACAGCGCACCAGATCATAGACTCGACAAAAGCTTCAACAAAAGAATTAATTTACCAAACTAGAGAACAGACGGTCCTCCTCAAAATGATTGCAATAGGCAAACTCAAATTATAATACAGCCTGTTTAATTCAAACGGCAACCAATTAGCTAATTTTCCCCCTAACACTATTCTTAAAATATCCTAATAACGCCCCACTTGTCACACGATTCGTAACCCATGTTCCGCAAAAACAAATTATCACTCCCAAGTACACGTGGCACTTGGATTAACATTACACTGAAATATTAACAAGGAAACGACAAATAGTCATGCATCATTCTACATTTACAGATGAGTGTCGGAACAAACCCTATCATCAAAATCGATAAACACAAGCAAAATTCTAAATTAAATTATATACAGTTCCCTGACCAAAATCTATCTACATTATTGAAATAATTCAATTGTTAGTACTCTAACCATTTCTGCGTCTCAAATCAGCGTACGTCACAAGACATGGCCCCAGCAGAATCTCCCAACTCAGCCATCACCATTTCCAATATAGGTTGTTCGACATCATCCCGATCTTCAACCATGTAGTCGTCATCTTGCAGAATTCTTAAAGATGAGAATTGTTCAATTATACAAATATACACTAATTAACCTTCTAAAATTGCCGCATGAGCTACTAGTTTCACTCACAGTCCTGTGCAATTTATATCGTAGACTTTTCCCTAATTACCATAATGCCTAGCTTCACACGCAATTGCACTCGCAAAATTCATAGTTACAAATATTTAAAGTTATTACAATGTTACTGCTGTCCAGACCCAAAGTCTGACTTGTAATGGATAAGTTCACACAATGAATTTAAATGCCTCCACTGAGACTCAAACAAACAGTACTTTGTCTCCAACGAGACTTGAAAATCAGTGTACTCGGACAGCAACCTGTCTCCCCAGAGACGTCAAAATAGTGTGTCTCTGGCTAGCATCGTGGTCTCATTTATATGAAAATGGCAAAAACATCCGGAGTGGGGACTAATAAAATATAATTAATCGAAGCAGTTGAGCTACAGACTTGTGTGTGGTATCGTTGATCATCATTTTTCGCGCAGGTCACAGCCATGGTACGCAGACCTCAACCCGTTCGCTAATTGATTGAGAACGTTATTCCCTCCAATTCTGATATGATGCCGCTTTCGCGCCACTGGAACGTGTCATCTCGGTGATTCGTTGATTCAAGCATTGCACGTTGATTTAGACTCCTTCACCACGCCTACCTGACGTCACAAACATCTTCCATCTCTACTCCTCCAAGCTCTCCTTTCTGTGTCTCGACCTCACTCGCAAAGAGCCCAAGCCACGCATCAAGGTTCATTCGCCTGTCTTCCAGGAACTGGCTATTAATATATCCCTTTTGCCCCACTGTCTTCCTGCCTCTGTCAACTTGCAACATCACGTGGCCCACTGGCGTACCTCAACTGTACCACAATTGTACCTCAATACGATGAATAAATTAAAACATGAATCATTTTTATGCGACCCGTATAATAAGGGTTCCGTACATAGGTAGGTTTAATCTGTCCTCAAAGAGGTGACCGGTAGGATATTAGCATATTATAATAGAATATGTGAAGATACGAGGAAATAGCATTTTGAAATTGATTTTGTAGCACTTCCAGTTTGAAAAATAGCATTTTGGAGCATTTTTAATGTTAAAAATTCGCGTTTTGTAGTATTTAAACGTTTGTCCCCAGGTACGATAAATTTAACAGGTTCAAAATTAATATGCACGGAAACTAATTCAAACATGCACAGGATTGGAAATATGGGTGTTTCTGATTAACGGCATAAGCATTTAATATAATGATGTGAATCGTACATTTACTTAACTTCAGGTAAATCCCATACAACCGATAATAAACTAAATAATGAAATGTACGTTCACTCCTTTTGTATTCCCTTTTTAATGAGGGTCAGGGATGAGGTGCATTGAATTTCTATTTGCCGGGTGGTTTAATGGTCAAATGCCACTCCTTGAATCCAACCTCATAAGACAATTTATTAAAAGAAATGAATGGAACTTGGCAAGGAGTTAGTAGGGAAACCACAGAAAAGGATTTCATAGACATCTCACGGAATTTGAACCAATTCGTCCACTGAGTTCGGGACAGCCCGGTATTGTCGTCATTCCACCTGCCACACGGTAAACTTCGTAAGACGAGCATTGTCACCTGACCACAGCTCGCTTTATTCTAACAATCGGCACCTTGGTATCGGTGAACTAATACAACTCTCTGCCAGCCCTCGACATTCTGTCCATTTCGCTTGTGGAGTTAGCACCATACCGATAACATGAGCAGCTCAGGGTAATTTGAGTTGCTGCACAACACCTGATATTGTTGATCGCATAGCCTAATGAGAGCATGATCTTTGGATCTCTTCAGCATAGCTCAGGTGCCCTCGTCTCACGTCATACAACCCACCGACAGCACTTGAGCTCAATCTTGCCAAGTAGCCAGGCTGGTGCCTTTAATTTCAGAGACCTCTCATTTCTGAAAAATGTATGGTGTCAAGTTTCTACATTTCTTTAATAATGATATTGGGATTTTAGTACTTCTAACACTCCCTTAGTAAAAAAAAAATTAAAAACACACACAACAGGAGACTTAACACTGCTGCCAATGCAAATTGTATAAATGCAACATGTCTACTCCAAGGATTTCAATGATCACATTTTATCAGTCTCAGAGGTTTTCTTAAGTTAAGTTAAACAGAATATGCAAACATGCAATTACTGGTATACCTTTTTGCGACTCTTGTCTGACAATCTGTTAAACAGTAGCCTATCCGAATTCGAGGAGAAATCGCCGGACATGTAACATAACCTATAACTCTCACATTGTACAGAATACTTTCATCAAATTATACAACATTCCCCAAAGCGAGGAAAGCGCCTAACAAACATTGTCTATTCATATCACGATACGTACTTTACAGTTTTATCTATAATGGTCAACTACTCAAAATGAGGGCCGGCACGATATAAACCAATATAAGCATAACCTTATTGCTCTAATTTTTAAAAAAGAATCGTTGCAAACGATTGGAATATTCCTTTTATTAGCACAACAAAATGAAACTACGAAATAATTTCTCCAAAAACATCGTTTTATTGGTGATGAACAGTGCATATTATGCGACAATAACAGCAGCCATTTTCAAATTGATTTTTACCGTATTCGATTGTTTTCACGACAATAATCGATGTTCGTACATATCGATTATTACTCGTAAATATCGATTATTTAGCCGAAATTTCCATTGCTAGGAACTTGCAAATTTCAAAGTTGCGGTGCAAAAATGTAATAAAACATTATATTTAATATTTTTTTGGTAAATTGGGCACTTATCACATTTATAGCATTTATGGGAATAATTCGCAAGAACCCCTAGTTATCGCACTTTGTCGCACATTCAGTTTCGTAAATTCTGGGTATACATAGTCATAATAGTCACCAAATAGTTGAAAAATTGAGAAAAAAGTAATATTCGCATTTATCGCAATTGCGATTTTCCCGTATCTCTAAGAATATGTAACCGTAGCAGTGACTAACAGGTCATGCTAGCCTTGCCATATTGTTGTGGGCCCGTGCCATCCCGTTGTCAACATGGCCGCTAGTTTTGCTCGTAAATACATATATTTCCGTAACTTCCTAAGTTTATATCCTTTTAGGAATGTACTGAACAAAATAATACATATTTAGTATCAAATGGTTTTACAGAAACGCCAGAAAATGCTAATGAAATAGTTGATTTCAACACAAAATAGGATGCAGTTATACTAAACCAGTTGTTTATCAAGTATTACCGTAGCGCATCCGTGGCATAATGGTAGTGACTTGGGCTCATAGTCTGGGGGTTCGTGGATCAAATCCCTGCAGGTTCAAATTTCTTTACTTCGTTCTTTTTGGTATTTACTGATTTTGATTTATAACTACTCCCCCGTTATAATGCTAAGCATATATACTGTAGTGTGTATTTGCAATCGAAAATATTATATATATACTTTTAACACCACATATTTCAACACGTGAATACAGCGATTAATATTCGTTGACCTTGATCCACGGTAGAGACTATTGCTGCTGTTGTTTTCGTTGTTGATTCTTTAGGAGTTTTTGCGGCATCATGGTCTTGTAGCCCCGTTTACTTGGGTGTGTGTAGAAGTTGTCTGATAACCTGTGTCACTGTGATGTCTGTAGGCTTAGACTACTAGTGTGTGTACTTTTATACGAGGAAGGATTTGGGTTGGAAGCTGTTGTTGTTGTTGTTGTTGTCTCATTTGAGATGCATGTACATCATGGTCATTTAGCCCCATGTACTTGGGTGAGTGTTGAATTTTATCTGATAACCTGTGTTATTGTGATGGCTGTATTAGTGTGTGCATATATATTTCAGGAGAGGATTCAATCAATCAACGTTTAATATCCATATATTACGATCTATTTGAACAAGCTACTACAACCAACATTCAATTATACTCCTTGAAAAGACAAAGAGTTATTACTAGGGCCCGGATTTTGATGAAAAGTCATCTTTTTTCTGAGTACATGGAGACGATGCTTAGTGGTAATTAAGTGTATCCTACAATAAATATGTTAGATACATGGGGTTTTAAAAGGGGAGCGTGATGGAGCAGTGGCTTAGCTGCTCGTCTTTCACCCGGACGGCCGGGGTTCGAATCCCGGTGACAGCGGGGTGGAATTTTCACCTGAAAAATCACGTGGCGTCAGGAAGGGCATCCGGCCTTAAATCCCCGGCCAAAACCAAAATGAGCCTGGTTGGCTCCGGCGACCCCAATTAATTGGGAAAAGCCGCAGAAAAGAAGAAGACATGGGGTTTTAAAAAGTCATCAAAATGCATTTTTCCTACATTTTCCAGAATAAAGTCATTCTCCAACATTTAGGTGCATTTTAGGTCATTTTTCATGTGCTATAAGGTCTTTCTTTTATTGAATATGGTTAAATGCTCATTTTAAAGTTATGTTTTTAGTATCTGTATTTCTAAACATGTCAGCGTTAATATTCTTGGACTAACCCATATACTGTAGTTCCGCAGTGCTCATTAGTTTTCAATACCCGTTTCTTATCTACGCAGCTAATTTAATTTTTCTTGACGATGCATTTGCGTGTACAGTTTGCGTCACCGATTTCTTCACGTGCACGTGAGTATTGCGTCAGTCTGAGAAAAGAAACGGGGTAATCCCCTTAGCGCCATGTGGTTTGTGTCGAGTTTATCTTTATTAGAAGTGTTGACAGCTCTGACGCAGCTCTGGCCTCTGATCGTTCACTCAGTTACTTGGCAACTATAGGACTTTTAGGTTTTAGGCGTTTTGTTGCGCAGTGCAATTGAAATGCCAAAACGAAAGCAGTCAACTGCAAGCCGTTTAAAACAGTACATGTCAGATTTCGGTGAAAACATATTCTCAACTGATGGAACAATTTTGTTCTGTAAAGTGTGCAAAATCAAAGTCGCTGCAGATAAACGGTTCACCGTACAACAACACGTCGGACGCGATAAACATTTGCGAGGTCTTGAAAATGTGGAAAAAAGGAAAGTGTCTCAATTACTGTTAAAAGAAACTGCTTCAACATCAAATAATAAGTCATCTTCCTTTTTTAAAGAATTATGTAAGTGTTTGTTAGTGCTAATATTCCACTAGGAAAACTAAGCAATCCTAAATTAAGTGATTTCCTCTAACGCCACACTGGTCATACTATTCCAGACGAATCAACATTGCGTAAAAACTACCTATCAAAATGTTACGAAGACACGTTAAACCTTATATGTGAATGAGTGAATGGGGAAAAAAAATTACGTATCAATTGACGAGACTACAGATTCAGAGGGACGTTATGTAGGAAATGTAGTGATAGGGACCCTAGAAACAAACAGTCCCGGGCAAACTTTTCTGCTGACCTCTGAGGTTTTGGAATCGGTTAACCACACTCAGATATGCAAACTGTTCGATAAATCCATGTGTTTAATATGGCCTAGGGGAATACAACATGAGAATGAGCTCCTCTTCCCAACAGATGCAGCACCTTACATGGTAAAGGTAGCAAAATCTATCAAAGCATTTTACAAAACGATGGTGCATGTTACTTGTCTGGCCCATGCTTTTCATTCAATTGCAGAAGAGGTCCTATCAAAATTTTCAGAAGTAGATAGACTAGTTTCCACAGTAAAGAAAGTCTTTGTCAAAGCACCATCCCGCACTAAATATTTCAAAGACAAGGCCCCTGATGTAGCTTTGCCCCCCGCACCAGTTTTAACACGCTGGGGTACCTGGTTGACTGCATGCATATACTATTGTGACAATTTTCAGATAGTGAGAGAAGTAGTGAATGGCTTTGATAGGAAAGATGTTAAGGCTATTGGGAGTGCACAGGACCTGTTTTCTGATTCTCAAATGGAGGTAAATTGGCTTGCATAAAATCAAATTTTTCATTTTTGCCAGAAAATAACCTGCCTAGAAGAAAGTGGCATGGTATTAGCCAAGTCAATAGAGTTAGTCAGGAATGCTGAAGGTTGTATAAAACATGTAAAAGGTGAGATTGGGGACACAGTCAGACAGAAAATAAAATTATTGGACAAGGATAAACGGTATCAGACAGCGTGTCAAATAGTCAGTATTTTGTCGGGAGAAGACTTCAGAATTGACATTTTTGAAGTGGATTTAACAGCCAGTGACATAGTGTTTTTCAAATATGCTCCTATTACATCAGTGGAAGTGGAGAGAAGTTTCTCGAAATATAAAACAGTATTAGCTGACAGCCGCCATTCCTTAACCTTTGATGACTTGAGGATGACAATGGTGGTGTATTGCAACGCTTTGTAAACAATATATTTTTTCACTTTGTAGTATAGCCTAAATGAAAATGACGTATTGTTAATCTATTTATTAATCGTTTAGTAGTAATACACTAATTCTACTAAGAATGTTTGTTATTCGAACCATTATTTGTACAAGACAATCTTGAAGTTGATCATTTATAGGTAATTTTTTTTTAATGATCATTTTTAGGTCATTTTAAGAGAATTTTGGGGGCATTTTATAGGTCATTTTTCGATAATTTGAAGGTCATCAACATCCAGGCCCTAGTTATGACTATGCCCATGCATTTAGGAGAAAGTAGGCTATATGCTCTTTACTGAAAATCTTCCTTTTTTTATGTTCTTCAAAATAAGGGTGCAGGTCTTATTCAGGGGCGGGTGGTATTCGAGTATATACGGTAAATAACAATGATAGAATATGTGATAGAAACAACATCTTCTTCTTCATTTCCCGTTTCCAGTTCCCTGTGTCGGGTTGCGAATCAAGGACCTCCACAGTTGTCTATCCCTCCACCATTCATTTCCTTCTTTCAATACTTCTTTTTCTTTTACTCCTCTTTTCTCTATGCCTTCCTTAACCGTATCTATCCACCTCTTTCTGGGCCTTCCTCGTAGTCTTCTTCCTGGTATTTTCTCCATAAATATTCTTTTTGGTACTCTATATTCTTCCATTCTCATCATATGTCCGTACCACTTCAGCTTACTGGTTTCTATCTTGTCTTGCAATTTTGGGAACCCAGTTCTCTCCCTAATGTCCACATTTCTGACTTTATCCCTCCGTGTCTTCCCAATTATTTCTCTAAGGAACTTCATCTCGGCTGCTTGGATTCGGCTTTCATTGCGTTTTGTTGTGGACCAAGTACCTGCTGCATATGTCAAAATTGGTTTGTAATACATTGAGAATAGAACTTTCTTGCATTTCTCTGGGACTTCCTGGTTCCATACTAAACCTCTTACGCACTGGTAAAACCCATTAGCTTGTTGGATTCTCTTTCTAATTTCTTCTTTTATTGTACCATCTTCTGTGAGTATGCTCCCCAAATACTTAAAGCTTTTTACCATTTCCAATGGATTTCCATTGACTTCAATATTCTGTCTTCCTTCTCTCTTGTTTTCTTGTCATCACTACAGCCTTACTCTTCTCCACACTTATTTTCATTCCATATTTCTCTATCTCTTGATTCCGTACAGTGACTTGTTCTTGCACTTCTATTTCATTTTCTTCCCATACTACTATGTCGTCTGCAAAGAGTAAGGCCTTAGTCTCCTTGCTTCCCATTCTTCGTTTCACACTCTTGTGGATTTCATCCATGACAGTTATAAACAGTATAGGGGATAACACACTTCCTTGTCGAAGTCCTGTTTCAACACTGAACCAGTTTGTTTTTCCTAACTTGGTCTTCACACTACTTACACACTTTTCATACATGGCTTTGATCATTTGTATTTCTGCTCTGCCTACCCTGGTTTTTATCAATGCGTCCCAGACCAATCTTCGTGGGACACTGTCGTATGCCTTCTCAACATCTAGAAATGTCATCACCAAATCCTTTTTGAACTCCCATCTTTTCTCCATCATGTTTCTTAGCGCAAAGATTAGATCGAAGGTTGGGGCAGATGACCTCGCAGTTCCGCCCCTTAAAACCTTAATAACTAACTAACTAACTAGATCGAAGGTTGATCTATCTCTTCGGAATCCATGTTGTTCTTCCTCCATTTCTGCCTCAACATTCATTCTCACTCTTTTCTCTAATATCCTCTCAAAGATCTTTGCAACATGGGAAATAAGTGTGATTCCCCGATAATTGTTACATTCTTTCTTATCACACTTCTTGAATACTGGAATTATCAGACCCTTCCTCCAATCTTCTGGTACTTGTTTCTCCTTCCATATCACACAAAATAGTCTATACATCCAATGTAACACTACTGGTCCAACTGCCTTTATCATCTCTGTAGTCACTTCATCCACTCCTGGTGCTTTCCCATTCTTCATCTTCCTTACGGCTTCTTCTATTTCCAACATTGCTATGTCTTCATTTCGGTTTTCTTCCACCTCTTCTTCTTCTTCATGTTCTTCTTCCTCTTCAGCCAGTTCCTTGAATTTGACGTTAAGTAATTTAGCTAAATACTCTTCCCATCGCTGAAGTATATCCTCTTTTTGTGTCAAAATGTGTCCACTGTTCGTCTTCACAAATTTTGTTTCTTCTCTATTTGTCACTTTGTTTCTAACCAATCCATACAGAAGTTTCTTACTTCCTTTAACATCCTCCTGTAGGGTTTCTGTGAAGCTTTCCCAGCACTTCCGTTTTCCTTCCTGTATGGTTTTCTGGCATGTTTTCTTTGCTTCGTGATACTTTTCCTTACTCTCTGAGTTTCTGCCTCTGATCCAGCTCCTCCAAGCCTTTTGTACATACTACATATGTAAATAAAATGTGAACATAAAAAGGCCTGGATGATGAAAAATAATAAAGTATACAACATGTGGTGAGTGGGTGGTCCATTTTGCTGTAAAACGTTTTATCACTGTGATATAGTGTCCTTAAACATGTTGTTGATTGATTTAATGTGTTTAGGACATCTTGTCCTTAAACAGCTGCCAGCTTTTCCAGTCCAGGACATGGCAGGTTCATACAGTAGGTGGTGGATATGGGAATGGCCCTTAGTGAAAAGGATTAAATTCGCCCCTGAAGCATAACTGGCATAAGCATTAGAAATTGTATTGAAAGAAGAAAGTAATTTTATGTGGTTTTGTAGGCTATCTTATTGTTATTTCCTCAGTAAACTCAATTTAAAGATGTAGATTTTATAACCATACTTCAATTCAATTGTACACAGGTATAAGAATGACGATAATCCTATTTGCTGATGATATTCTGATTTGGGGAGAGAATGAGAATGTGGTCCAAGATCAGCTGGATGTACTGATGGAAAATATTGAGAAATGGGATATGAAAATCAGTGTAGAGAAAAGTAAGACAATGGTAATGACTAGAGGAAAGAAAGAAGGAAAAGGGATTGTTAAAATTGGAGCTGTAGATCTGGAAGTAGCAGAGCACTTCAAATATTTAGTAAGTGAATTGATGGAAAATACATGATTGTATATGGAGATCAACAGGAGAACACAATGTGGGAGTGTGTTCTATCATCAGGTTCGGAGTTTAATTTGGGATAAAGACATACCACTGAAGGCTAAAGAAGTGATGTACACGGCCTATTACTTACCAATAATGACGTATGGAGCAGAAACTTGGCCAATGACAAGGAGAGATGAAGGTAGAATACAGGCAGCTGAAATGAAATTCCAGAGTATGGTACAGAAGACTAGGGGAGATAGTGTGAGAAATAGGACATTCCAAAGGATGTGAATGTACAAAAGCTGAATGATAAGCTGGAGCAAAACAGATTGAGTTGGTATGGACATATAAAAAGGATGAATGATGAATGAATGGCCAAACAAGTGATGGATAGACGGATGACTGCAAAGAGAGAACGAGGAAGACCTAGAGTACTGTTGATGGATTTGGTGAAGGACAGTGTGAGAGAACGGAACCTGGAGTAGAGTTCAGTGGTGGAGTAAGGATGGTGGACAGACAGAGTAAAGTGGAGGGGTGTCATATTCGCTCCGACCCAGCCCAAGCTGGAAAACAGAAATTGATGATGATAATGAATTCAATTCATCTACTTTGCTAGTAGATATAATCCATCACATTCACAAATTACATAATCAACCGAGTAAGTCTTAGTATAGAAAGGCACATGATCACTAGGTGCCCGCATTGCGCACTGACCTTCTAGCTTTCTCCCCCTTTCCCATCATTAGCATCACACATAAAAATATAAAACTGTATATCAATAGATTAAAAGAAGTATAACTTTTATACGGATGTTTTTTTTAATAATATGACATGGAAAGAAATCACAAGTTTCAAAGTTTCTTAAATTTATCAAATCTACTAGGTTTAATGTAAATATAGAGAGAACCAATTTTGTAGTCCATTTAAGAAAGAAAACATAAGTTTAGCCTGATCGGAACATTAGTAACTGATACAATTAACCTTTATTGACTGGACTACTATCCATAACTCGCACCTATACACTTTTCATTCTATGGCAGGGTAACCCCGTTTTTAACCTTAATTTATCTCAGTTCCCGGCAAATTTGCCTCGAGGACAAAGCTAATAAGACCTGCTTTTAATTAATTTATTTTTAAAGAAAAGTCTGCTTTTAAAGAACATATTTTACAAGGATTTACCAATGCATACACCATTCTAATGATAATATTCAAGATGGTGTATTTTTGATATCAAATTTCAGAAAATTATTGATTTTGTAAGTTTGATCCCATTCTTGCTCCAAAGAAACATCTATATATATACGTGAAAACGTCATGAAAGTATACCAGAGTCGTGACGGAAATTTCCGTCATTGCAAGGCAGTGGGTTAACTGGCGGTTATAGACAAAAATAGAAATAAATAAAGTCCTTTCATTATTTTTGGTACATATTAGTTACACTATGACAAGAGGAAAGGAAGGAAAGGGATTGTTAAAATTGGAGATGTAGATCTGGAAGTAGTAGGAGCACTTCAAATATTTAGGAAGTGAATTGATGGAAAATGCAAGATTGGATATGGAGGTCAACAAGAGAAAATACAATGTGGAAGTGTTTTCTATCATATGGTTCGCAGTTTAATTTGGGATAAAGGCATACCACTGAAGGATAAGGAAGTGATGTACAAGACCTATTACTTACCAATAATTACATATAGAGCAGGAACTTGGCCGATGACGAGGTGAGATGAAAGTAGAATACAGGCAGACGAAATGAAATTCCTGAGGAGTATGGTACAGAAGACTAGGAGAGAGAGTGAGAAATGAAGTCATTCGAAACAAATTGAAACCTGTCTCTTTTGTTCCCAGAAGTACCGTTTTCTCGGATTAATCGTCTAAAGTTTTTGTCCCAAGACAATTCTATTCAACCTGAGTTAACATAACCTGCATCTGTCGCTTCTTGAAGTGTTGTTTTTCGGAACTCTCAGTGCTAACTAATCTTCATCCCTTATTGATTGTTTTAAAGATTGAGTGTATAAAAAATCCACGCAATTGCAAGTTGTGCTCAAAGTGCAATATTTTCAGAGCACCCTCTATGAAAGTTAAGAGGTGTATTTCATCTGACTTATTCCTGTCCTAACTCATTACTATACTCATATTTGGTGGAAAGTATGTCTAATTAGAGTCATTGAATAGTGATTTTTCTGTTAAGTCATGCTGCCTACTGGGAAATATGTCAAATGAATACAAAAAAACTTACTGTAATGCCCCCACCCTTGTCAACCCTTGTTCATCCCACAGGTTACTTTCCCCAGGGTTTGAGACAGGATTAAGGAGCCTGGATTAGCCAGTGGGTGGGCAGAGTCCCTACCCAAGGACGTGAGGAATTTGATTTCCTACGGTTGTTTAACTAATTAAGAATCTTTTTCTACTTACACATACTGAGAGTTTGTTTTATATCCGACGGGGACCCTCGCTTGCCCACTCGCCCGCGTTGTGCGTCTGTCTCCCGCTAGGCACTTTGCCGTTATGCGGCCCTCGAGCGGCACTGAGTCATTGAGTATAGGAATTTGTACTTACCTAGTTCACAGCTGGTGCTGAAAATGTTTGCCATTCACTGCTACACATCGTTGGCACCTCTTTATGAAATTGTCATTTACTTTCTGAAGATCCTCAGCACCTATTGACTGTATTTCAGCTGTAATATAGCCTTTAAGCTCATTTAAGGTGTGAGGGTTTCTCGCATACACTCTATTTTTAAGCGTCCCCCACAGATAAAAGTCACATGGTGATAAGTCTGGGCTTCGCGGGGGCCACACGTTCCGACTTATAATCCTAGTATCGAAAATGCGACGCAATTCTGTCATGGATGCTTCGGCAAAGTCAGCAGTGGCAGAATCCTGTTGAAAATAAGTTGACAATCGCTCTCCGTAAGTCAGTTTGTCAAAAAATTGGTCAAGGATCACATTGAAGTACAAATTTAAGTACAAATTCCTATACTCAATGACTCAGTGCCGCGTGAGCGCTGCATAACGGCAAAGTGCCTGGCGGGAGACAGACTTGTAACGCGGGCGAGCGGGCAAGCAAGGGTCCCCGTCGCATATAAAACAAACTCTCTGTATATTAACCAAAAATACATAGGCATAAAAAAAAGGAAAAACTGGTAAACAATACATTTCCACTTTGCAACACAAGGCATGACATACAATTAACCAAAAGAAACTTAACCTATTTTACATCTAAAACCTAATACTGCACAAGGATCCATCTAACATTTAATATTTCAACAGACATACTAAATTAATCCTGAATACTAACCTAACCACACATGAACAACACACAATGCAGATAGAATACAGTACATATGAAACATGCTAAAATGCAAAAACCAAAGAAATAAACCTGAAGAATGATGCCGACAACAGGGCCTCGCAGGTTGAAAAATAGAAATTTGAAACTGGTAAAGGTTAGGCACCTCCATGCTACATAAAAAGGCCCATGGCCATCTCAACACAAACACAAGAGGGGCTATTCAACTGGAGTTGAGTTGGAATTGTATACATTTGTCACAGTTTTATAAGTTTGATGACTTGTATTAGAAAGTATTGACTAGGTAGAATAAAATGAATTTATGTTGCATTAAACCAACTTACTATGCGATAGACCATTGGAGCACCTCCAATTCTCAACCTTAGTGTCAATAGGAAACTAGTAGCAAGCTGAGAAAAAATTGAAATACATCTGTCACAAAAATTACAGTCCACGCTAAACATAGACGCAATAAATTACGAAGACAACATCCTCTTTAACATAATAACTGATCTCATCAATAATCGTAATAAAACACCACCATAATACAATAAAAAGTAGGATCCTTCCCCATTCCAGCACTTGTCCCTTACCCCAGTGTCACTCCCAAACAATTTCCCCTCACTCCTTGCATTAGCCTTCCCTTCCGTGCACAGCGGACAAACAATGCTCCCCTACCTCCTCCACTTTATCCCTCCCTACCGCCGCACACAGCTGACTCGATGTGCAGATGAGCGAGCACCTCAGTTTTGCTTATGTGGCGGCCTACATATGTTAGCTTTCCAACAGAAATACTGGAAGTATTTTATTTCACATACTATCGGACGTTTTATTTTAAACATAAATACTCTAATAGCCTCTATTCTCCTTTGGTACAGATGTACAAGAAGAAAAATAAAACCATTCGACCTGGATCCAAATTGACAAAAGGGATTAATTGTAAACAAATCCACCACAACAAGTGATTTCTGTGTTCTCGAGGACCAACTATCCAACACATCTATAACAGGCCAGCCATATCATAGAAACTATTTCTTTATATTGATCAACAAGCATTCAATAAGTAATGACTAAGAAAATCAACTGAATCTAATAAGATATTGCGGGACATTTATAGTTCATCATGGTTCCGTACTGACGATTATATATATGATATAATAAAATTTGAATACATTTTGTAAAATTTATTTTAAGGTGCAAAACCCATTTGATCTAGTTCCGAAATGACAAAAGGGTTAATTTGTAAAACAAATTTGCTGCAGCAAATGATCTCAGGGTTATCAAGAATCAATAATTATCCAACATTATTGTAACAGGCGAACCATATCATGGAATTATTCTTTTTATATGGAATTTAAGTCACAAACATTGACTAAGAAAATCAAGAGAATATCATAAGATATAAAAAAGTCTTTTAAGGGCGTTTTATAAAAGGATTTTACTGTGGTAAAACATTGTGTACAAAAAAACATTTTAATGACCTATTCGATTTTTACAAAACCTACAATACTTACATCAAACCTATCATAAAATATGGCAGTGAAGTACTCTCTACAGCACCCCAGTCAAACATTGATCGCCTCGAGAGGTGTCAGAATAATGCCCTACGAATCATAACAGGTGCAATAAAAACCACACCTATAACCGCCTTGCAATTATATACCCACAACTTACCAATAGAAGAAGAGATGAAACATCAAACAGCCAATGCATATCTCAGTATACAAAGACTACCTCAAATGACATGGATCAAAAAACCAGTTTCTAGCCCCAATCTTAAAACACAAAAAGATCCCTTAAGTCTCGCCAAAGAATACATCAATAAGAGCAATCTGCAAATAAAACTTGAACCTCTCTGTATGCCAGTCAACCCCATTGAATATATACAAGTGACTACAGATCTTACTTTGTTAGAAGAGGTCTGCAAGAAAGGCTCTTCACCACAAGATCTAAAACAACTGGCCCTCTGTACAATAGAAGAAAGATATCCATCTAATCAATGGCTAAAAATATTTACAGATGGCTCACAAGACAAAGAAAATAGAACTGGAGCAGGAATACATTCATCTCTCTTCTCACTCTACTTCCCAGTAGGCCAAAACAAAACAAACTTTGATGCTGAGATAAGAGCAATTTCACATGCACTCCATCAGTTATTAGGCAGAAACATTGATTATCAAAAATGCGTTATCATTACAGATTCAAAAGCAGCCATCCAAGCCATCTCGTCAAATTATAAGCCCCAAAATAAAGAACTGAAAGAAATTTTTTGTATGATAAAAACCCTTCAAAGACTCCACAAACATATCTCATTTCAGTGGATCCCTTCTCATGTTGGAATAGTAGGAAATGAAGAGGCAGACAGATTAGCAAAAAAAGGTACCACACTACAACAACCTGTCAGTCAGACTGATTTTATGTCAGCAAAAAGGTTCTTGAAGAATACTATCAAAAACAGGTATGAAGAAATGGCAAAGAAAACAGCAGAAACCAAATTATGGAAAGACATAGATGCTAAATGGGATCAATATAAATTAACACCAAGAAGAGAAGCTGTAGCCTTCTTCAGACTTAACACTGGCCACAACTGCCTTGCAGCTCATCTGAAACGAATCAACATCCTGAGATCTGAAGAATGGACACTTTGTCACGAACCTGGAAGTAAAATGGATAAGGGGCACCTGCTACATTGCAACAAACTTGATGTGACTGCTAGAACTTCTGGAAATCTCACACAACTCTATTGGAACGCAAGGAAGCTGATGGATTGGAATCCGGGCTAGCCATAAGAAACAACAACAACAACAGATTTTTACAAGAAGCAATTAGTATAAGTATGACATGTTTAAAGTGTCTGATGTTTATATTTTGTGATTAATGTGCATTCTATTTGAGAATATTTGCAGAGTAGCTTACAAACGCGAGGTTTAAGAACTATCCAAGGTCACAATTCTTTTTTTATATACGGTAAGTCAATAACATATAACTGTATACATAGGCATTGTCACAACTACTCGCACGGAACAGGGCCATATCCATAAGTTAATATCGAGACAAAGTGAAATATATAAAAGGCAAATATTACGATCTCATTGCCATAATTCGGTAACTTTTTTCACGGAGGTTGCTATAAGTTTATAGGCAAGGGTTCACGTAATTTAGTTTCTAACGGGAGAAAAATAGGGGTAGAAAAAAAAACATCCTAAACCTCTCGAGTTTGAAACGTGAAACTTGACATTCATGCTCTTTCATAAATTTCAGGGGATGTGTGTCCCTGAAATTTTTGATTTGGTATATTCTTAGTCGTGAAAACATGTGTGTCTCTGAAACTGCTTGAGCGATAAATCTCAAACTCGTGAAAAATACTCTTCTAATATTCATGTCTGCTGCTCCCTTGCGTTCTCTGTAGACGTGAGTGGTGCGCTATCTCTTGGCGAGTGTGTGAATCAGCTGTAGCTCAATCATCCACCAATCGTAAGCCGGCAATTTAGTACTGTATGTATGCTATATGTGAAACTTAACATTATAGGCGGAGATATGCGGAGAACATCATGCATAGGCTTCAGTCCAAAGAGGATATACTAGGTAGAGATGCATCGTAAGGTAAAATTTTGACGGCAACCTATTGCTCGGCGCAAGTATTTCCAACAGACAGCATTGCATAAGTATGACATGTTTTAAGTGTCTGATGTTTATATTTTGTGATTAATGTGCATTCTATTTGAGAATTTGTTGCCTGCTGTCAACATGGCGGCTGTGCAAAATATTTCACCGGCATTCTATATTTTTGTACGGTCATAAGAGGCACTACTAGAAGTTCACCTATGTTACTTTCAAAAAGCCGTTAAGTACAAAATGAACATAGCTGCCAAGCGAAGTCGAAACATTTAAATAGACAATTCTCGCGGTGTAACCATCCAAGTGCTGTGAAACATGGTACAGCAAATGCTTTTACACATTGGTTTTAAAAAGAGAAAACACCAGGACTGGTTTGACGAGAACGACAAAGAAATATGTGACCTAATTGATGCAAAGCGGAAAGCCTACAACGCTTGGCAAAATTATTCAAATTCACTTCCCAAGAAACAGAGATATCAGCAAGCCAAATCGGAAGTCCAGAAAAGATGCAGGATGATCAAGAATAAATGGTGGATAGACAAATCTGTAGAAATGGAGAATGTAATCGCCTCTAATAACACGAGTGCATTCTTCAGTGCTTCCAAAGCTATTTATGGTCCCTCCACCAAAGGTCTTAATTGTCTAAAATCCAAAGATGGTACTGAAATTCTTAAAGATCCTGACTCGATAGCTTCCCGTTGGAAGGAACATTTTCAAGACCTCCTGAACAGAAGCTCGCAAGTCAAGGAAGATGTGTTTGCCTATATTCCACAACAACCAATTCAAGATCACTTAGGTGATGTCCCTTCTCTTCAAGAAATCGAGAAGGCCATTCAACAGCTGAAGAATAAAAAAGGCACCCGGACAAGATGGAATCCCAGCTGAGCTCTTCAAGGAGGGTGGTCCTTTGTTAATTCAGCATACACACATGTTGATTGTGAAAATATGGAATATAGGAATAATCCCTGCTGATTAGCGAAATGCTTCCATAATCACTATTTTCAAGAAAGGGGATAAGACTCTTGTGTAACAAATATCGAGGAGTATCTTTGCTCTCTGTCACGGGAAAAGTTCTAGCTAGAGTATTGTCCAATCGTCTACTGCCATTGACTGAAATGTGTCGACCAGAAACACAATGTCGTTTCAGACCAAACAGAGGTACAGTCGATATGATTTTCAGTGCTAGACAAATGCAGGAAAAGTCCAGAGAGCAAAACCAACCCTTGTATATGGCTTTTATACATCTAGTCAAGGCGTTTGATTCTGTTAATCGAGAAGCTCTATGGAGAATTCTAGCTTTGATTGGATGTCTAAACAAATACATATGGATACTTAGGCTACTGCACGACGGCATGTTTGCTACTGTTCATTCCAATACAAGACCAGGAGACGCTTTCCATGTTAGTACTGGAGTCAAACAAGGTTGTGTAATTGCTCCAACATTGTTCTCGGTGTTTGTTGGAACTATACTACACCTTGTGGAACTTGTGTATAGAACTGATGGAAATCTGTTTAATATTAGCAGACTGCAAGCTAAGACCAAGGCGTCCTCATTGTCAGTTATAGATCTTCAATATGCAGATGATAATGTTATTTTAGCCAACAATGAGGAAGATCTGCAATCAATCCTAAATGCTTTTAATCAAGCATATGAAAGAATTGGACTGGAAATTAACATTGATAAGACTAAGATCCTTTATCAGCTGGCACCAAATTCCAACAAGAGAAAACCGGCTATTACAATCAATGGTCAATCTCTGCAAAACGTAAATCATTTTCCTTACCTTGGAAGCAACTTCTCCACATCTGCAAACATTGATACAGAAATCCAATATCGTTTAAGATGTGCTAGTGCGGCTTTCGGTCGTCTCCTAAGAGTGTTTGACTATCATGATATCAGTGTGAGAACCAAACTCTACGTTTACATTGCTGTTGTAATCCCAACTCTTATCTATGGTTGCGAGACCTGGACAACTTACAGGAGAAACCTAAAATGCCTGGAAAAATACCATCAACGATGCTTATGGAGAATACTGAAAGTTAAATGGCAAGATCGTCGAACAAACATTAGTATCCTCGAAGAAGCCAACACTACAAGCATGGAGGCAAAGGTAGTCAGGCATCAGATACGCTAGGCTGGCCATGTTGTCCACATGCCAGATACACTCCTCCCAAAGAGAATCATGTACTCCCAACTAAAGAATGGACTGGGTAATCATGGAGGGCAGCTTAAACGATACAAGGATGTCCTTAAACATAACTTCAAAGAATGTCAAATTGATACGGTCAACTGGGAGACCGCAGCCGAAGATAGAACTAAAAGGCGTAAAATTGTATGCAACGGAGTTGAACAATTAGAACAAGATAGGAGAAGACTAGAAGCTGAAAGGAGGAACCACAGGAAAGAACGTGCGAATGCAAGGGATGGTGTGTGCTTCCAGAATTGGACTGTTCAGCCATCTGAGACGACACAATATTTCCAAATAACCGTGTATTTTATTATATTATATATTCATTGACGAATAAATGCCTATCATCATACACATTGTAATGCACTGACATCTAATTTATCATCTAGGCTTACAGGATGAGCCGCGTCAAATATCAGGGATTATTTCCCGGCGTTTCGGCTGTCATTGCAGCAGCCTTAATCATGGGTAAGCCTAGATGATAAACTAGACACCGGCCGCAAAAGCCTACGATCTAAACACTGACATCTAATTTAGTTCAATTGTTTACATAACCTCAAGATGGCGGCTGTGCAAAATTTTAAAATTAAGTTGTTATTTCTTGTGTGCAAATCATGCGATCGAAGTAAACCTTTGAATAATGGACCTATGCAATAAAAATCCAACATGGCGACTATCCGAAATATTTAGACTGGTCTCAATATCTACTAATCTATGACGGCAATCAAACTGAAATTTTGTATGTTGATAAAGGCTACTAACATAAGTTCACTTATGGGACTTACAATAATCTGGTGAACACAAATCCAACTTGTCGGCGAAGCAAAATTTAAATATTTAAATGGACGTTTTTTGCGATTTAACCATCCGAGTGCAGTGTAGTTTGGTATGGTAAATGCTTATACAAATTTTAATCCACTGACGTCTGATTTATTTCAATTGGTTTTGTAACCTTCAGATGGCGGCTGTACAAAATTTTAAAATCTTGATTTTATTTCTTGTGTCCTAATCATGCGATTGAAGTTTGAATAATAAACCTACGTGATAATCTTCATCTAATAATAAATAACTCTAGCCTACATATAGTAAAATCCAACATGGCAACCATCTGAAATATTTAGACTGTTCTCAATATATACGAATCTATTACAGCAATCAAACTGAAGTTTTGTATGTTGGTAGAGGCACTTAACATAAGTAGGATATATGAAAATAGGTTGTTACGTTCTTCACAGAACTATTTGTTTATTCCTTCCTTTCTCTTCCCCGCCTTATTACACTCATGTTTTAGTAATTATTCTCTTCCAGAATATTAATAATGTACGTCTACCACTTATTATTCCAGTTTTTCCAACGGGGTCGGGGATGAGATGCGATGGAAGTCTTTGTGGCGATGGTTTTTATGGCCGGATGCCCTTCCTGATGCCAACCTCATGAGAGGAGTTAATGAGAGATGAAATGAAAGATGGTGAATGAAACTGGGCAAGGATGGGGAAGGAAGCGGCCGTGGCCTGCCAGAAGGTACCGTCCCAGCATTTGCCTGGTGTTGAAAATGGGAAACCACGGAAAACCATTTCAAGGACGGCCGACAGTGGGGCTCGAACCCACGCGTCTACCGAGTCAGCAGAGAGCTTGGCCCCATGACCTAATGCTGCGCTTTAGCCAGCATAGCCACTACTGTCGGTTTCCAGAATATTAATAATAATAGGTGATATTCTTCTCCCTGTGATATCAGTTGATAAGTATGTTGCATTTAATGGCATAATACCTCATTAGGCTATTGTATTGTAAAAATGAATGAAGTCATCAGGATATTGATAACCACACAGGCCTACTTCAAATGAAGTAACATCATGAAAATTGCATCTAATCGTACACGATACCAGTACCGATATTACACCATTAGCAACCAAGGGAGGAAAACATGCCATACAGGTTGAGAAAAGTACACTCACAACATATGGTAGGCTATATTGTTTGGGGGGTAACATTTGCTGTTATGGCATTACTAATATTGAAAATAGTCACAATAACCCATTAGGCTATTGTAATGTAAAAAGTTAAGTTGAAATGTCTAATTTTCCCTCCTTTTACTTTAATCTCTTTGATTGTGCTGTACTGAAATTTAACTTTACCTTCCCATCGGATACAACGTTGGGCAATCTAGATTTAACAGATAGGTAAATCGAGATGTTTAATTTTGCATTTGAATATAATTTTATTGTTACTATCATGTGTCGAGGACAGTAGTTAGCAGAGAAATTTTAGCATGTAAGTTCAAAAAAAATGATGTTGGACAAAATACCTGAACTCAAATAATCCTATTTAGTGTTTTCATTTTTATCTGCCTCAATAAAAACTTCATTTGATCAATGTGGGCTTTCCTTACTAGTTATTGCTTATAGAACATAAACTAGGTCTGTTGTGAGTGAGTGATTTACACACTGCATATGTTGGAAGATGAATAATAGCATTTTCTTTTCCTATCTGTTATTGATCAAGAAATGCATGTCCATGATCAATATTCAGCCTGTTCAGTACCGGTATTTGTTGGCTTACGTCACTGCTTGTCAACTCCTTGCTTATGTACTGTTGCATACTCGTTGTGAACGAATGAGATGTTATTTGCCAGAGAATGCTTTGTTAACACTTTATCAGCTGCATCTCCTCACACAAGGACTGAAATTCTGCATGGCAGGAATGGGAATTAAATCAGGGCCGTACACACAATGAGCTCCTATGCTTGTGGATCGCAGAGACTTCGTGAAATAAGAGGTACCTAAAAAGTAGCTAAAGGTAACTAAAAGGTAACTTAAAAGTAACTAAAAAGTAACTAATTTTTACTTCATACTTCCAGTAGACACCCTGATTATGTCAATACTATTGACAAGGTGGATTACATAATATATATATTTTAGGCGGACAAATCCTATCTCTGATTAATTTTATGTAGTATTGTAAGTCAGTACGAATACTAAGTCAAAATGGTTCACTTTACATCTATGTATGAACTGAGAAGAATCTTGATGGTGCCATGAGTATGAATTAGGAGCATACTATAAAGCAAATCTAAGCACATAAATAAGTCAAGTTGATTGTCGATTGCTGAGATTTCAACCAATCATCGGCAATATCACAGCGCAACGTTTGAAGCAATTGATACACTAATATGCACCAAGACTCGGAAATTTAGCATAATGGAGACTCAAGAGGAAAAATTGGAAATACAAAGTATGGATTTTGTGCATGAACCCCGTGTAATTCTTCCTTCCTGTATTCAATAAAGAAAGCTTTTCAGTCAGTAGACACGAATTGTGCCCAATTACACTAGGCGGGAAACAAGTATTTACATACTCTACAAACTAATAGATTTGCAGATGATCTCATGGTCTGGGGAAACAGGGAAGAGGAAATTCAGGAGCAACTGAAGGCTTGGGAAGAAACAGTGGGAGAGTACGGATGGAAGTTCAACATCAGTAAATGTCCTGTTAACAACCAGGAAAAAGGACAGACCAATGAGTGGGATAACACTTGGAGGTGGACAGCTGAAGAAGGTGGAAAGTCTCAAGTACTTGGGAAGTATAGTGGAGGAAAATGGGAGAAATGACAAAGAGATTACGGAACGTGGCAGACAGGCAGAAGCATTTCTGAGAAGCATTAGGAGCTTAGTGTGGAATAAAGATGTCCCACAAAAAAGCAAGGAAGTGTTGTACAGAAGCTACTATATCCCGATACTGACCTATGCTTCAGAAACGTGGACAATGAAGAAAAGAGACGTAAGCAGAATACAGACAGGTGAAATGAAGTTCCTGCGAAGTAGGATCGGAGTAACAAGAAGAGACAGGGTGAGGAATGAAAAGGTCAGGGAAATGGTGAAAGAGGAGCCCTTGCAAGATAGGATTGAGACATCAAGACTGAGGTGGTATGGACACTTAAAGAGAATGGATGAGAAGAAGATTCCCAAGGGGATACATGAGATGCAGTTGCAGAAGAAACGACCAAGGGGAAGACCAAGAGATAGATGGCTGAAAGGAGTGGAGGAATGTGTCAAGAAGAGAGGTGAGGACTGGACCAGAGTGACAGCGGAGAGCTGGTGGGAAGAAAGGACTAAGTGGCGAGGCTTATGTTCCAAACAGACCCAGCCTGGGGCTGGAAACTGTACAAGATGATGATGATGACAAACTAATACGCTTTTATCTACAAATACCTACTTAATTGGATGACGTTTCGAATGACACACGTTCATCCTCAGATCCTGTTCACTTAGGCTTAACTAGTGTACAGTGTTTATGAATCACGCTTAAACACAAATAAATATATACAATATTTATGTGACATAAGTTTGTAAAACAACTTGTGTAACGTGTCAACTATTTACAGACAGTATAATACACTTCTATGATTGTTTCATTATTATTATTATTATTATTAATCTGGATTAAATATGTATCCTGTTGTCTATTGAATTGTTATTATGAATAATTTCAGTAGAAGTTGTTGACACTATTTCGTTATTATTATTCTAAATCAACCGTTCCTATTTAAACTATTGGCCTAATTGTATTGCAATTACTTCCAGTGCATGTGTGTATTTTTAGCCTACTTTTCACATTTTGCAAAAATTAGGAAAAAGTAGACTTATGAGATCGATCCGGGGAAATGTGTGTCCGTCTGTCTGTCTGGCTGTGTGTGTGTCCCCCCCTATCAACTCCTAAACGGCTGCAGCAATCAAAACCAAATTTAGTATGAGTAAAGATGTGCACCGGAATATCTCACGTCCATATTTGAAAATGATGTCAGTGCTACCAATTGCTGAAAAAACGCACTACAAATTTGAGCTCCATGTTGGATATCTTGCAAGGTATGCATGGGAGCTATTCCAAAATTGGCACACATGTAGATAATACTATTTCAGTTTAATTTCCAGGAGGCCAACCATGACAGTGTTGCCAAAATAATTTTAAGCCTTCTGATAGGTCCAATGTTTAAATGCATATAACTTCTACACTATCAATTGGATTTCAACCAAATGTTGTATGTAATATCTGTACATAAACAGATATGACTGACCGTATTCTTAAGAGCCACCAGGGCTGCCAACTGTTAATAATTGCTCTCTCTATTTTTTTATTGTTTTTATCCAAATACCAATATATCAGAAAGTATGCAAGCCAACAGCTTTAAACTATGCACACGCATATTCTGACATTTTAGATTAATTTGGAGTAACTTATATACGTCAGTTCTACCAACATGATTATAAGCCTGCTGATAGTACCAATTTTTAAATACACATAACTTCTATACTATCAGTTGGATTTCAACCAAATTTCGTATGTGCTATGTGTACCATAACAGATATGACTATAAGTATTGTTAAGAGCAATCAGGGCTGCCAACTGTTAATACATGCTGTCTATATTTTTTTTACCCTAATATCAATATATCAGAAAGTATGCAAGCCAACAGCTCTATACTTTGCACACGTATAGCACCTGACATTCTAGATTAATTTGGAGTAATTAATACAAGACAGTGCTGCCAACATGATTCTATGCCTGTTGATATGTCCAATTTTAAAATACATGTATCTTCTATACTAACAAATGGATTTCATCCAAAATTGGCACAACAAGATATCATAATATTTCAGATTATTTCTGACCAGCACACGCATGGTATTGTTGGCAACATGCTTTTACGCGTGCTGATAGATCCAGATCCAGTGTCTAACTGCATGTAACGTCCATTGGACTTCAACCAAATTTTGTATTCTGTACCTTAAGAGATGGAACTAAGAATATATTCAGTCACCAGGGCTGCCAACTGTAGTGCTCTATTAGGCTACATTATACCAGGTATATTTTGAACTAATTAGATATTTCGATATTACCAACTTAATTTCGTCATTATTCTAGATAGGTTCATATACTGTAGAATAATCATTGGGATGAAAAGTAGGCTGTATAGTTCTTCACGGAACTTCTTGTTGTATTTGTGTAGTCGCCACGCGAGACATTCCAATACAATTAGGCCATTAGTTTAAATAGCAAAGGTTGATTTAGAACAATAATAACGAAATAGTACAGACAACTTCAATATTGAAATTATTCATAATAGACAACAGGACAAATACTTAATCCACATTAATAATAATAATAATAACGCAACAACCATAGAAGTGTATTATACTGTCTGTAAATATTTGACACGTTACAAAAGGTTTTTTTTTTACAAATTTATGTAATATAAATATTGCATATACAGTAGAGTCCCGCTCAACCGACCTTCGCTTATCCGACACTCCGTGTTATCCAATATTGTTTTCTTAGTGAATTGTATTCCTGGCTGTGAGGATGCTACGACTCCAGATGTGAGTAAGTGGTGTGCACAAGATCAGCTGTTTGAACTAACTGACCCTGATATTATTGATTTCGTGAATGCTAACGTATATGAGGATGGTGAAGAAGAAGAAAAACGAGGTATTGCAGATCAAAAAGATAAAACTACTGTATGTCTCACAGTAAAGGATTGAGTACATTTGATATGGCTACGTGGAGCAACAGCCGGAGGCAAGCGCAACGGAGATGTTGATTTTTCGTCAATGACTAGATCTCGCAGCAAGAAAACGTGAATCAGCAGGCAAACAGCCATTGTTGACAAGTTTCTTTTCTTAAGGCATTTGGAATGTTTTTGTTCAATACAGCATGTACAATTGAATTGATAGTTCATAAATACAGTACCGTAAAACATGTCATTGTTTTATAATTTAATAATTACAGTACATACTGTATAACATTTTCACATATTTGCATATTTGCTTGTTGATCTTAGTCTTTTTGTACACAGTTCTACGTGGTATCTTTCACAGATTTGGTTGCATAATTCACATACACATGCTGGCATTGGGTCATGATAATTCTTGTTTTGGCATATTGGATGGTGGAAGCCGTGTGTAGACAGTCTAGTTATGACGAGGCGCATCTCGTAGTTCGGAGCCATCCATGCCTGATTCGTCATGGCTTCGGTGCCGTAGAACTCATGTAGGACAGATGCTATTTTGTTTTCCTTGATTCGTAGCCCTGGTGTGCGGTAACATAATTTGCAGCATAATGTCTTCAATTAGAAACGTCTTTCTTGCTAGAAGATATTCCAGTCTTGATTTTGCTGTTTTGGACAGTCCCAATGCTTTTTTCATATATGCTGACTTCACCTTTTCTAGTGTCTCAAGGTTTTTGTCCGTAAGATTGTTCCGTATAATTTCTATCCCGTAGGTAAGGATTGTCATAATTTTTGCTTTGAATAATTTCATGACTGTATCTAGGCTGAGTAGTAGGATGTTTCTTATGTCCAGCATGGCCAATACTGCTTGGGCTGCTCGTTCTGTTACATGTTTAGTAAAGCATTTAGCCGTGGGTTGCAATGTCATCTCTAGCTATTTGTATTCGGACGAGATAGTAATAGAGTGTAGCCTACCTATTTGTTTTAGTTCATTTTCAAAGTTATTCTGTACTAGCAGAAGTACCCATTCTTCGAACGGTCTTCGGCATTAAAAACCAGATGTTATCAATTGAGCTACTGTTGCAATGTTTAGGGGCTTGGAACCTGTTTGTTGGCAAAGAAAAATTATTAGTTAAAATGTGCTCTCAAACTAAATTTACCTAACGTGTTCTTCCTGGCGTGAAAATAAAATTGAAAACCTCATAGACGAATCGCAATACACGTCACATACGAACTGAGCCTAATCGTTGTGTCAAGTGCCCAACTACAGGAAGACCCCTTTTATAAATTATAAAGGCTTGTGGTGCATGAAAATTCAGGTTTTTTTTAGCCTCCAATGGCCCAAATTCCTAAAATCAGCAAAAAACAGTCTACTATTTCAAATCAGGAATTTTTGAAAATAATGTTGCTGTTTGGAGATATAATAGACCTTCTGTACGACATATCGCACGTGTAAGTCGTGTGAAAAAAATCTAGGGTACTCCTTGAACCCCTTAAGCGCATTGATGAATTTTACAGTTTTAGTTGGTTCCGTGATAACCTTATAGCCATTTGCAACCTTTCACAGAAATGTAATAAATGGAGTGGCATTACTTATTCCAGAAATAGATGGAAAGTTGGATGCCACCTCTTGAAATCTGTTGTCATGGTTAGTGGCTTGCATTCCTTCTTTAGTTTATTAAATGAAATTAGTTTTCTGGGAATATCTAAGAAACTGTTGGGTTTAGAGCCTTAAAATATAGTTTTCGGGGACCCTTTACGGCTCTTGAGGGGCCCCGAGTTTTGTTTCTGACACCAAGGGTTTGAAAATGAGCTTTGTCTCTTCGTTGTACGCCATAATAATGATAATAATTAAAAGAATAATAATATAACAATATAGGGATAGGGATATAATAGACCTTCCGGACCATGCCCGCACGTGTAAATCGCGTTAAAAAATTCTAGATTACCCCTTGACCCCTTAAGCGCATTATATGTATTGATGAATATTTCAGCTTAATTTGGATCCGTTATAACCTTATTGCCGTTTGCAAACCTTCACAGTAATGTAATAAATGGAATTGCATTGCGTCTTACAGAAATAAATGGACCTCTGAGATTCTGTTGCCATTGTTACCGGCATGCATTCCTTCATTAATTTATTAAGTGAAATTAGTTTTTTGGGAATATCTCAAAAATTGTTGGTTCTAGGGCCTTAAAATGTGGTTTTCGGGGTCCTTCTAGGGCCCCCGAGTTTCGTTTCTCACATTGAGGGGCTGAAAATGAGCTTTGTCTCGCCCTCCTATGCTTATTTCAGCATGTATTTTAAGGGGGTAGGCCTCCTGTTATGAGAGGTACGGAGAAGAGTTACTTGGGAATATTTGGTGTCATTTTGGTCCGTATTGACAAAGTACTATTTGATTTAATGTTCAATTTCCGTCAATCAATACATTAATTGAGTGCTACACTGCACTAGTTGTGGGACATGTTTCGAACCTTAAAAGTGGTCCTTCATCAGCCACAAATGGATGCCGTTAAAACATTACATATAAAAAAAAAACACTGAACAAAGTGAAAGAACATCATGCATGCACACATAGTCACTCATAAAACACAATACAGTCCTGAACAAATTAAATATAATACACATTAAAACTTTAAAATCTTATTGTATAGTTCGTGAAGTCCTGTCCATCTTTGTTTCATGATTCATGATTTATTAAATCCTGTCCACTTCAAGAGCTCCTCGCTTGGCATGGCACACAATGAGACGTTGTTCTTACAGTCAAAAGGTGTCATTATTTGTATTAGGACGCCCTTAGCCAGCAGGCTGTTGCAAGCACTTGTAAGAGGGTTTTCTGGAAATTAAGTTCTCATTCTCGAGCCGCTCAATGGGAATGTTTTGAGTGTTTGGTTCGTCCTAATACAAATAATGACACCTTTTGACTGTAAGAACAACGTCTCATTGTGTGCCACGCCAAGCGAGGAGCTCTTGAAGTGGACAGGATTTAATAAATCATGAATCATGAAACAAAGATGGACAGGACTTCACGAACTATACAATAAGATTTTAAAGTTTTAATGTGTATTATATTTAATTTGTTCAAGACTGTATTGTGTTTTATGAGTGACTATGTGTGCATGCATGATGTTCTTTTACTTTGTTCAGTGGTTTTTTTTTTTATATGTAATGTTTTAACTGCGTCCATTTGTGGCTGATGAAGGACCACTTTTAAGGTTCGAAACATGTCCCACAACTAGTTCAGTGTAGCACTCAATTAATGTATTGATTGACGGAAATTGAACATTAAATCAAAGAGAAGAGTTACATCGATGATTAGGGTCGTGCCTCTGATGGATATCTGTATCAAATTTTACGTTAATCAACCCAGCCGTTCTCAAGTTATAAGGACTCGTAGAAGTTGTCCACAGACAAACAGACTGACAAAAAAAATATTTTTGCACGCATCCGTCATAAAGCAGCCTGAAACGCACAAATATCGCAAATTTCCGTGGAAATTCAGAAAAAACAGACAAACTTTCATTTTTATATATAGAGAGATTATCCGACATTTTCAGTGATCCAACTTACTCCAGGTCCAGTTTAGGTCGGATAATTTGAGACTCTACTGTTTATTTGTGTTTAAGTGTAATTCATAAACATGGTACACTTTTTAAGCCCAAGTAAACACGATCTGAGGATGAACTCGTGATGTTTGAAACATGTCATCCAATTAAGTAGGTATTTGTACATAAAGGCGTGTTAGTTTGTAGGGTATGTAAATACTGGTTTCCCGCCTAATGTAATTGGGCACAATTCGTGTTGACCGACTGAAAAGCTTTCTTTATTAGAATTAGGCAACACTGAATAATGGCTTCTATCACTACAATTCCTGTATTCACTCCATTTAAAGCAATTATCTTTTAACCTGAATATGCGTGTTTACATGCCATATAGATAAGGGAACATATCCATTCTACGTGACCTATTTTTTAAGATTTTTCAACCCCTCCTTCCCCTCGGTGACCACTCGTAATATATGCCAAGACCCCCCTTAAGTTTTTATTATTTATTTATTTATTTATGTCTTTTGCAGTGGCGAAGTTAGGGCTCGTGGCCCTCTCTTACACTTACACGTAGTATTGACAAGTATAATTTTTAATCATTTCACAGGCAGAAAGTGAAACAAATGAAAATAATTTGACTCATATTCGTCTTTATTAATACGGCGTTCATTGCATAAGACTGCATGCATGCTTATAATTACTAGTAGATTAAATATTATGAAGAAAAACTTATGTAAAAACATATTGCTACCGTAACTTAATTTACGAAAACAACAATGGTTTTCTGTTTAATATAAATTAATATCCGTCTTACAGGTCTTCAATGAATATGTTCCCAGCATCAATCCACCCGGATACATCATTGATCACGGGGGCAGTAGTATCAGTAGTATGTTCATGTCAGATTAACGCCAGAAATCACATAGGTTATAATTTTCGACCAACTTTTAAAAACATGCAAATATCATAAACTGTTTTAAACATTCAACAATATGCGTTCAGAATACTCGCCTTCAAGAAATAATTAAGGAGACGAGCATTTTTCATAGTCGCAAATGACAAAAGTTCTTCAATTTTTAACAAAGTTAGATGCTCTAGCTCTTCCTGATGTTTTTTGTGCTCATCTTTTAAGGGCACCCAAATTATTATTTTTTTGTATTGCTTGCATTGACAAGGAATCCTTGTTACATTTTATAAAAGCTTTGTACAGCCGATCGTACCACGGCATTATTGTACAGCATCAACTCTCGTCGACTTGCTTGACAATTTCACTGAACTACAAACTGCCCGACAAACGGTGTGTGTTTTCGATCAGCTGACGTCTCGACATTTGTGCGTAAGCGCCACCAACTGTGAGTTTAGGAAGCCCTAAACACTGCGCGCCATATTCAAAGATAGGTCGAAAAAGCGTGAAATTTCTCTCGGCGAAATAGACTACGTAACAAAAATCTAAGCCCCCCCCTCCTGTGACTGAGCGTAGTATTTTGAAGACCTCCTGCCCCCTTAAACGGGTCACGTAGTATGGGTACGTTCCCTAAGAATGGTGGAGGCTATTTAATCCATGCGAAATGCAAAGAAACGTGAAAGTGCCGAGTAAGGATAGGAAGCGTACTGCAAAAAAAAAAGGCATCAAGTTGATTGTTGAATGCTCAGCTCATGATCAGTCAACGGCAATATCGCAACTTCTCGTTTGAAACAATAAGCCTGATTGGAATAGGCTAACTTACGTCTAGACTCAGAAATTCTACATCAAGGGGACTGAAGTGGACAAATTGGAACTAAAAAGTATTGTTTTCACTGCACTACCAACACACACGACAGCATCCAACGGATGGCTCCAAAGGTGAACAGCTGAACATAAGTGAGCACTTGTTTACAATGGACACACATATCCACCGGACATTCTGGCTTGGAAATAACACTTGAATAAAAATTACTCACTCTTAAAATCAGGGAAAGCACGAATGCGATGGAAGTAAATTGGCGCTGTGTATGTAACCTACCGATTGTACAAAGAATAACTGTACTCTCACAAAAGCTGCCTTTGGCAAATATTTGTTATTTTTTACCTCTTTGATGTGATATTTCCCAGTAGGCAGTATGACGGAATTTAATAAGTAAACAGAAAAATCATTACCATACTGTTTATGCAATGCGAAGTCAGTTTAGGTGTCCAATTTTAATAAACAGATGAATCACAGTTGGATACTTTTTCCACCGTGCGCACACAGAGACTCGTTTGGACAAGAATAAGCTAGAATGCAAACCCCTCTAAACTTTTGGCGTCTTCAGTGGCGTAGTTGGTAGCATGCTGAGCTACTATGCCCAAGGTCGCGGATTCAAACCCGGCCGAAGTAGTCTGAATTTTTAAGAGCATTAAAAATCCCTCCGAATGCCTTCCTTCGGAGGGGAAGTAAAGCCGGCGGTCCCATGTCATAGATTTATGGCATGAAAAAGAACCTTCCACTAACTGCACTGGTGTGAAGCCAAAATTGGTAGGTTAGGTTTGATTAATGCTCTTAAGTTCCAACGTTCGTCACCGGACACTGGTTGCGATGGCATCTAGTAGTAGCGAAGTTCACAGCTAGGTGTCGTGGACATTAGCATTTGATAGTGAAAGTAGGAACTGCTTGAAATTATTGTCTGCAGTCCTTACTTGAATTAACGGGTTCGATTCCTGGTCAATGCATGTGAGATTTTCGAAGTGAAATGCCATGTCCTGTGGTTCGGATTCCACGTAAAAAGGAGGTCCCGTGGCTCATGATCTCGCGATTAACGGTCACGTTAAACTACAAGCTTCCTTCCTTCCTTTTACTTGAATTAAGAACGGATAACACACACTAATACAGTCATCACAATTAACACCGGTTATCAGACAGATTCTACACACCCAAGTACACGGGGCTACATGTCGCATCCCTTAAACTAAGGAACTAGCCAACCTCTCAACTTTCTTACATGAAGCTCTGAAAATGTCCAAAGTTGTGAGTGAATTGCTATTGCATGCTTTTTTAATACACTCGCTCTTAAGACAATTGATAGGGGACCAAAGTTTGTTGGGACCAAGATTTTTGAACGACGGATGCATGATATCCACAATTCGAGGATTAATAAATGCGGGTTGATTAGGGAAATTCGGGGAACAGACAAATTTGGACGATGAACATTGGGAAACGATACTTCTGGGAACAATAGATAGTGGTTTCTCTGTGTTTATAATATAAATCTTTTGCCAGAATCATAATAATGTAACAACATTCTCTACTTACTGCAACAACTAGCCCCGATGTGGAAGCAACAAGTTTTTACAATCTTCCACACTTTAAAAACAGTGAAACAATGATATGTTAGTAGTTGAATGTATAGATGCTACTACTTAATCAATACCAGTTTGGCATATTACATGTGGATAGCATTAAAAATTAGTAAAATGTAACTAACCCTGGTCTTTTATAATACTGCTACTACTACTTCTTTTCTTTTTGTTCACAGAATTAAATCCTGAGCAAGTGCGTTGTTTGGATCCCAGCAGTGTTCGTAATATTGATTTTCAAGACTTTGCTGATTCACTTAAAAGAATACGACGAAGTGTGTCACCACTCAGCCTGGCTGCTTATGATAAATGGAATTCAGAGTATGGGGATGTCAGTCTATAGGCTTCAATATGTTGATGTGCAATGCCTTATAAAATTCACCGTGCGGGAAACCTTATCATAATGCCATATTGTTACTAATAATGAAATAGCATTAATGAATCGTTCATGCTGCTCATGTTGCTGTGATAAAAGCATCAGTTGATCAGCTTAACAATAGCCTATTGTAACTTCACATTCACTTTCTATGTATATGCTTTCACTCACAGTAATGGGAGCTGATGAGGGAATGTTAACAAGTATTGTTACATCACTTGACAGGTCGTATTGTTGTACTGTCATTTTGATGAGATGTTCTCTTGGAAGCGTAGCCATTTTATATGTATCTGCCAGCTAGCATCTGTGAAGAATGAACTTGTCTGGTTATGCACATGGAAGCTACATTATTATCTAAAGTAGGCTATGTATTATCAATGATTTATGCCAAAATCAGTATTGTAATTGAAATAAGCTTTTGGAGTAACTTGTTTCTTATTAAGAAGAGAGTTTAAATTGTTCTTGGCACATGTAGTAGTGAAATACCTTATATTGGTTGTAAAGCATACTGTACTTCTACCCATTATTAAACCATTTAAGGATTAAAATGCATGACTGTATTTACGCATGTATGCCGTGTCGTCGTGTAAGCTACACACCCTGATTTTGTTAATTTGCTTTCAATGGGGAAAAAGAAAGTAAAATTAAGCTAATAAAAGAGGCACAAATTTTTTCATAATTTTTATTACCCTGTATAAACCCTAATATCATACACAAAGTATTACAGATAGCACAGTCTACAAGCCACTTTAGTTAAAATGATGCATACACTTATGTCTATTCAAGATGGCAAAACAATATATTGATACCTGTAATGCGAGAGTAGAAACAATGCACAGTCCTTGAACTGTATATGCAATATTATCATAAAATAAAATTATTTACACCTCCCACTACTTTCATTTTCTCATTTTCGCCATCTCCCAAAGCACTTGTGATGGAACCTTCATTAGAGGAGATTACCAATTCTTCTCTGCTGTCACTGGTATTAGATATGCAACATTTTTTTTAAACTGTGAATAAAAAGGTCCTCTGCAACGGATTTCCATGCTGCATTGATCCATAAAGGGAAGTGCTGGTTTCTTCAATCCGCTAATGATAATGCCATCCAAACTGTACAAAGTAGCTATCAGCATACAAGCTTAAATACAGATTTGTATGTCTTTCCTTATCATCCTCAATATAAGGTACCACAAGGCCGAATTAGTTAATACACTAGTGCCCAAAAGTTAAGCATAATCATTAAACGAGGCCATACCGCATGATAGGAATGTCAGATGGATTGCTGAACAAACGGAAGCTGAATCACACACCATATGTCACACAACTTGTCAAAGAAAAAAAAAACAGTGTCAGAAAGGTTCTGATAGCTAAGGTACATCTTTGACAACAACTAACAAATCTTGGCAATGTCTTCCACAACAAAAATATGCTGTTAATAGGATGTATGGTTACCCTTAACGGCCACACATGCTTCGCAGCAATGTGGCATGCTTTCTATCAGATGGTCCAAGAGCTCTTGTCGCAGTCGATCCCATTCCTCCGAAAGGGCAATGCAAAGGTCTTGGAGGGTCTTTGGTGGAGGCTGACGGAATGCAATTCGCCTCCCCAATGCATCCCAAGCATGATCTATAGGATTCAGATCCTCAGACCTCGCTGGCAAGTCCATGTGAAGAATGTCTTCCCCATCCAGAAATTCATCCACCAGAGCGGTGTGGTGCGGTCGGGCATTACCGTCCGTTAAGAGGAAGTCTGGACCAACCGCACCTCTGAAGAGTCGAATATGTGGTCTCGGTACCTTATCTCCGAGCGTTCACAGTTCCTCGGACAAACCATGGAGATATGCAGGTCCGTACGGCCATTCAACATCATGCCGCCCCACACCATGATGCCACCACCATATTAGTCCCGTTCCACGATGTTCCTGTGGTTGTATCGGCTACCCAGTTCTCTCCAGATTAATGTGCGACAGGAATCGTTCTGCAAACTTAAGCAGGATTCATCTGTGAAGAGCACATGCCTCCATTCATTCATGGTCCAGTTTCGACGTTGACGGCTCCACAGTAAACGGGCCCACCTCTGTGCTGGAGTGTGCGGGGACGCACACTGCTGGTCGTCTGGCAAATAGCCCTGCTGTTCTGAGTCTCCGGTACACAGTTTGCTGGGAAACGGCAACCCCTGAGACGGCTGCTAGCTCTGCCGACAATTGTCTTGCAGGTGCACTCCGATTTCGTCGATAGGTTAAGGCCAGATATCGGTCCTGCTGTGGGGCGATTACTCTTGGTCGACCTGGTACTGGCCTACGACTAACATCTCCTGTGTCTCAATATCGTTTCCAATTCCTGGAAATGACACTTTGTGGCACATTCAAGGATACGGTGACTTCGGTCTGTGTCTGGCCTGCTTCCAGGCGGACGAGTATTCTACCCTGCAAAACGGGATCCAAATGGCGTCGTTGTGCAAATATGTTGTCACTTTCACCACGAGGCTACACTCCGCACACTATAACAGGGCAATCACGACTGAGGGAATATGGGGCGCAGGCACTGGCTGTGTTTACCTTGCGGTTATGCCGATAATAAAGCAGGGAATACTTATTTCCTATACAGAGTGAACACGAAAGGTTGGTAGGTGCATATGTCGTGCGATTTGCAGTGTATTTCCTGTTGCCCTGCTTATTCGTAACTTATGCTAACTTTTGGACACTAGTGTAGCTACCATGTACTTAACTAGGAAAAAATCATCTACATATTAGAAACTGACATGCTTTTCATGGCCTAGCAGTGTCAAATGCTTGAATCTGATTGTAAGTGCAACAGGTTGAATCAGTGCGACAGCAGGCTCTGTCGAGGTTTGGTGTATGCAAAAGATGGACTCCAGTGAAACGTATAGTAACAGTTAACTGTGAAGTGTCGCTAGTACTTTGTTTTCATTGTACTGTAAGGTACTTTTTTTTAAATCAGTGCTTACAGTAACATTGAACTTGTTTGTAAATAGTTTCGTTTATTGTTGGACATGAGTTAACGGTTTAATTTTTATCACAATTAATCTTAAGGCCTTAAATATAGCCTGATTACTGCCAAGTGATTTTAAATGTTTGATCTATGGCTCAATGGCAGATTTTCTTCATAGACTCTGAATCTCTTGCAAGGAGTGTTAAAAAAACAACTTCAGACATTCCATTTTGTGTTGGTACAATCACTCAGTATGCAAGTGAGCTTGTAGGAAAGTTTTTTCCTTCACTTTCATTTGCCATATCACGAACTTCTTTTGCTACTTTTATACAGAAACCTTTGTATGTGCTTTGTGACTTTTCTGTTTTGTAAAGATGTTGTTGTTTGCAATTTTCAATGTTGTGTTATTCAATGGATATTTTGAATCTTAAGTGTTTTTCAAGATTTTGCAACATTGCAGGTTTATTGTTCAAACAAAGAAAATATTGAAATCTTAGTGGAGATGAAATAAAATTGGGGGGGGGGGGATTCTTTGTTATTATCCAGTGGCCTTTTATGTGTTTTAGTGTTTAAAGGAAATTAGCATGTGCAAAGCTGACATTGTGTCCATAAAAATTGTATGATTTGATGGGTTGACAACTTGGTCAAAAGTAGCTCAGAGAATACAATATTGCAGAGATATGTGATCACTGCACTTTAGAATTTTGTTACACACTTTTAAATTGCATTACACAAAGTTTTTGACACCACAGTGTTCCAAAGTGCAAGAAAGAAAAAGAAAATATAGAATGTTATATGAAGTTATGCTTTTCACCCAGATTGGAACCACTAGGACAATACTACTTAATGCATTGATAAACTTTTGAGTTTAAATAAAATATTGAAACCTATAAGTTCAAACATAGCGTTCTTTTATTTTCTGTGCTGTTAGTGTGGTGAAATGGTATGACTATTCCATATTAAGCATGGTCCTGACTAGCCAGTGTCTTTACCCTTCCATCCTGCATCTGTGGAAATTTCTTAGAGTAAGTAATTATAATGCCCCGCCCGCTCGTCCTCGAACGTTTCGCCCCATAGGATGCTAACCCCAAGATCCGAGACGGGAAAAGGAGCCTGGATTAGCCAGGGGATGGACGGAAGCCCTACCCAAGGCCGTAATGTGATGAGGTTTCCTAGGGATTGCCAGCTAAGAAATGAAGGGTTATCACTTCACCAACAATGTATCAAAGAAAAGAAGAAAAGATACAATTAACCCTATGTGGGCGAATACGTTTTATGTCTGTACGCGTACCAAAAATACGGCAAATTAAAACTCGTCCGGAATTATCGAACACTAGCTAAACGTGCATATGTACGTAATATTAATGACTTACCTTGATTATTGAATGTACTACGTCTCACAAGTGCATAGGATAAAATTGAATTTTTTTTTGTTCATAAAGGGCATAAGCGACACTACTTGAATATCCATCTTCGGACTCTTCAAATGAAAAATCACTTTTATCTACAACCGTGGAGTCCAAAATTATAGCAATCTCTTGCTCACTGACCCTCTTTTGACTGCACATGTCGCAAAATAACTATGTAAATCACAAAAAGCCGTTCTTAGAACTCTCGATGCAAGCTCGACTGAACACGATAATCTCACAGCTTGTGAGAAGCTAGCAGGGAGATACAGTAACACCACTCAATTCGAGGATTCCCTGTTAGGCCAGACTTAAAAGTGTAGTTTACTGCCATCTGTTGAGTTTTCAGATCGGCGGATCTCTGACCACTCACCGGCATAAAAAGCGAAACACTACGAATTTCAGACAAAACTCAATTTTGGACCACTTCAAACCTGGTACAAATTGAATGTTGTGACATTGCAGCGATATGGCAATTTATCATGAGTTAATTAGCCAATTTTAGAAGCTTCAGTGCAATAATTGATGAACATTGTTGATCGTGACAATTACAGAACCAATATTACTGTTTCCCGCCTTTGGACAAGAATAACCACAGGCGGCTGTCGTAAGGTTTATTGCTGTGAATTCTCGTGCCGCGTATTTTTGTGGACATTACGGCTCGTGTACAATAGTTATTCTTGCTTCTAAGTCAGATCATAATGACTCTTTCTCCTGAAAACGCAGCAAGGGCAGTGGCATTAGTTTAGAATAGGCACAGTATACACTATGTGGCAAACGTTATAGGCACGTCTTGTTCTAACGTGTACAGTACTGATAAAAGGTACAGAGAGGACAATATCTACTCCAGGAGGCCCGGTTCTGATCGTAGGAGAAGCACTACTTAGCGCGATGATCGCTTTCGCGCAATGCAAGTTCTTCGTGATCGACACACATCAGCTGTGGAGGCCAGAAATCGCTTGCAGAAAGTACGGGGCACGAACATCCGTGAAAGGGCAGTAAGAAGGGGGTTGTAGGAAGTGGATTTACATTCCAAGAGGCCCGCCACAGGACATCTCCTTAGACGTGAGCACCGTGTCACTCGGATGCAATTCGCCAACGCCCATCGAAACTCGTCTGTGGAACAGAGGAGCTCAGTGCTGTTTACGGATGAATCCCGATTCTGTTTGAGGGCACGGGGTGGGAGGGAGAGAGTATGGAGAAGGCTCGGGGAACGTTATTCACCCTGTATCTTCTCTGCAAGGACACCGTTCAATGGAGGCTCTGTGATGGTCTGGGCCGGGATTACCATGGATACGCGAACGGATCTTGTGTTAGTTGACAATGGGCGCCTGACAGCCCACCGGTACATCAAGGAGATTTTAGTACATCACGTCGTGCCTTTTTTCACCTGTCATTGCTGAGAACTTTATCCTGAAGCATGACAACACTCGCCCACACGTTGCCGTCTGTGTATGTGAGTACCTGGGTGAAGACGGAATAGAGCGCATGATGTGGGCTGCTTGTAGTCCCGTTAGAGAATGTCTGGGATATGCTTGGGAGATGTGCTAGGAGTCGTTCTCCTGACTTCGAGCTTATCTCTAGGAAGAATGGGAGCTCATACCACGCAGGGTGTCGAGCGATACGGGAATTTTAGTGACCCGGGAAAAATACGGGAAATTCGCACTTCATACGGGAAATCTTGAAAAGTTTCATAATGCCTGACTTCTTAGCCCCCGAACGCTCGGTAGAGTCCTCCCGCTCAGTCTTCTATTTCGCCTGCAGACCGCGCTGCCACTCGCAATTTGCGCCACCGATAGAGCGCTAAGCGGGATGAGAACCCAGCCAACGTCGAATGCATGCTTTGCCTGGCCGACCGCCGGCAGTACCCTCTCCGCGCAGGGCTATGCGCGCCGCGCTCGTTGCTGACAATGACCTACAGGAATCAGTCCGCGTTGTTATTCACAGAGGAGACCTGGGTTTCTCGACAACAGCAGCCCTTAGAGAAGCTAACAACTCAAGATCTCAGAAAATTCCAGGCGCGGATGCGCTGCAATTTCGCACATTCGTATCCTGTGGCTGAAAAAATCAAAGAGAGCTCACCTCTTGCTCACAAGATGACCCGTGCTATTTCCTGCCTAGACCCTATAGGGGTCGCTGAGACTCCTAAGTTGGAAGAAGTTAGGATCGTCATTGCCCTGGAAATTCTTTGTAATCAGAAGAATTTGATTTCTGGCGCAATGGCTGACCGCATCAAGAGCAGCTACTCCGCACTTCTGAGACTGCCCTCAGTCACTTTGCGTTTGAAGCAGTTCGACGGAAAAGAGCCACGGCTCGACGTGCTGTGGTCTGAATTAGTGGCTTCTGCACCTTCCTCAGTTTCTGCCAAAAACAATCTCACAACCTTCGTTAAAATGATACTGTTTTTTTTTTATCACAACAATGCAGCTCTAGACTGAGGTTTCTCCCTGAACAAGGAGTGCATGATCGTCAATCACGAAGAAGCAAGTCTGATACACCGGCCGTGAAAGCCAATATACCATCTTTTTGGAAGCCTTCATAGGGAGGTTAAGGCTGCTTGAACTTTTAGTTCTCGCAGTAAAGTAGTGCAGTTGCACTCTTTACAAAGGGAGGTAGCGCGCAGTTCGTTACTCCTGTGGGGGTCCGGGCGGGGACACCAAGAGCCCGCCGATGAGCCAGCTTGGTGTCCTAGGCGAAATCCCACCCAAGACACGGCACAAACCTAGAAGAATTGCTGAGTTTTGATACACCGGCCGTGAAAGCCAATATACCATCTTCCTGATTGGAATGCTTACTGATCAGGAAGCTGTGATGGCAGCTGGTGGAGTAGAAAAGATAACCGTGAGCAAGAGTGCATACTGCACGAAACTCCTACGCCGTGTTGAAGGAAGCAAAACCGGTGCGAAGCGACGGCTAAGGTGGCAGTCGAAAGAAAACCCTCGAAAGGTCTCCAGGAATTGGAATAAAAGAAAAAGAAGAAAATATTGAACGACGCCCGTTCTGAAGCAGAGAAAATTGAAGAGAAGATGAGTTCCCTAGTGAAGGTTTAAATTAGTAAATCCTTGAATATTGTTTGTTTTATCTTATTTTGTGTGACTTAAGTTCCTAACAACAATCTAGTATTAACAAAGTGTCTTATTTTATTTTGTGTATGACTAGCCTACAGTTCCTATTCTGAAATTATTACTGTCATAAGAACTTAATTTTGTGCTGTGTATAACTGAAGTTCCTAGTAACAATCTTGTATTTGTCAAAGTGTCTTATTTAATTTCGTTTTGCATTATTTTATTTTCTATTATCTACTTTGATAAAATAAATCTAAATTAAGAAGTATTCGCGGCGTGTCGCGTGTGGTATTTTACTTTTTTTAGCCTTTCCATGGTCTTCTTTTGCAGGGGAGATGCACATACCAAATTGGTTTAAAGTCCGTGCAAACACTCAATGCAAATGCGTCACACATGCATAAATTCCAAAAACTACAAACAATGTCTCACAGCTCTCGACATTTTACTATCTTAACACCCGTCACCCACATGTGGCAACAAAATTCACCACATAGGTGACAGAATTATTCTCGTATGGGCAGGCATTTTTTTCAGTCGCTTGTTAACCACTGTCTGTGTCGGATTTCCTTTTATTGTCATTGTTTCGTTACTTTTACTTCGCCGAAGTTCGATCCGAGGACTGGACACATCCCGTACAGCATGTACAGAAAAAAATACTGAAGGCGGTCTGAATATCGCGGTGGATGGAATTAGTATTAACCTTGGCAATTCATCAAGCTCTGACGAAGACAGTGATGGTGGTGATGATGATAGGGACAGTGAAAGGATGGATGGTGTCAAAGACACCCTTGCCAAGTGACTGAGGATAATTTATTTATTGGTGTCAGTTCGCTTGCGTCAATCGATAATAGAGCACAGGCTATTGTTACCCGACATAGTGTTTGGAATACCGTCTGTCATTCAATAGCCTACAACTCGACAATATAAAACCACGGCAATAATATTGCCACAGAGCTGCTTGTTTTAGTGCTCAGTGCTAAGTATGTCTTTACCTTAACTTTACTTTTGTGTTACCACGAAAGCTAATATTAACCCTAGAGAGTCGCGATTCAGTGAGTGTGCATGGTGTTATCTTGTGGTGTTTGAAGCCATATTTTCAGTGTTGCCTTAGTAAACAAGAGTTTAGTGCTTTTCAGTCGGTCAACACGAATGTACCCAAAAGAGATGGGTTATGCCCTAATCCTGAAATAAATTACATGAGATTAATAAAACACTAGGATGACCAGTTTCGATCGTCAAGCGATCATCATCAGATCCAATACACTTAGGCTATAAAATCTATGTTTGAAATACAGGTGAAAATATTTACAATATGTACAATTATTTAGTTGCAGTACCAATACTGCCTAAGTGTATTGGATCTGATGATGATCGCTTGACGATCGAAACTGGTCATCCTAGTGTTTTATTAATCTCATGTAATTTATTTCAGGATTAGGGCATAACCCATCTCTTTTGGGTACATTCGTGTTGACCGACTGAAAAGCACTAAACTCTTGCTTATGGTGTTATCTATCGACTACTGTAGTAAGCTGTGAACGACCGCCACGCGGACTCTTGTTTCATGTTAAAGGATAATCATTGCATGGTGAGTGTTTTTATATTCATTAGCTGTGGAGTGTTTGCCCTCTTTGTCGTATTTATTGAATTGAATACCGATAATAAAGGTATCATAGCTTCGGTGTGTAATTTATTTATTCATCTAAAAGTATCGTATTTCTCTGAATGTCCTTGGGGTTGACTCAGGATAGTTTTTTTAAATATATTACGATTAATTGTACAGAAATAATGTCTGAAGTGTAGCGCTGTGTATTATTCGAATCAGTTGATTTACAACAACACTAAAAACTTAGCAACACAGCTAAGCTGTTCCAAGCTCCCGATATATCCTTTGCATTGTTTCCTTCGAAATAGGTGAGAAGCATGCTCAGAATTCTTGCCGTGTGGCGGTTGGACGTAGGGTCTTGTTATGTGGCGACCGTGGGTTGCGGAGAGGAAAAGCGGGGCAAAGTGACAGGAAGGCTGTCAGTACCGAATGCGCGGGGTTAGCAATACTGTATTTGTCTCTTAATTTACGCGTGTAATAGCGGACACACCTCCAATTTTCCTATAAAAGTCGTGATCTAAAAAGGGATAGTGTGTGGGTAACATCTATTACTACATGACCCTCAACATAATTATTCATTATTACAAAGGGTATTTTAACTATTTTCAGTAGTGTAGAAAATTGTATCGCCTTGTTCAGGGCTTCTATAGAGCTTACATTTTCTTTCGATCTTTCATTTGCCATAGGACGCGCCACCGGCGTATGGTTATGCATTACCAGCTTCTGGTTTAGTAGTCAGGTAATTGAAGCAATGGGAACTGTGTACTACAATTTTCATTCCATGTAACTAAGCAAATTATTGTTGTTAAGAGAACGTAAAATGCACCTATAAGGCATCCAACGTTTAGAATGAAGCATTGGTCTTATGGCGCGTTACGACAGGATTGCCACTACATGAGAGGAGGCAGTACTAAGCGCTTCGCGTACACTTTCCGCACATTCAGCGATTGTGCAGTGACGAAGACATGAATTAAGTACTGTATAATAATACTAATAGTAGGCTAACATAACACATACAAGGAAATTAAATTAACTATAACGTCATTATATTTAACATTCCTGCTATTCTTGCGAAGTGTATTGCTTAGCCTCTTTTTGCGTGGCGACAGTATTGGACCATGTCCACTCTGACTACATATTTTAAAAACGGTAGTCTTTGATATTCCTGTGGCCAGAGCAGTTTCATTGACTAAATTATTTCGTTAGGTTTAAGATTCTTAAAATAACGGAACACATTAATTACAACCTGTTTTTTTTCCTCCTTCTGAGCACTTGGCCGCGCTTCCTTTTCACAAAATTATCCATTGTAAAATACGTAAAATTAATACAACACGTTAAATCTAACAGAACTGCTGCACACACACTCAAGATAGAGACTGCTGAACAACTGAAATACAAGCTCGAAGGGCACAGTAATAAAGCTGTGAGTAGCAAGCTTCACCCCGCTGTCCTTCGAAACTTCATTCATATAATCCGCGGTCAATGATCAGCCCGGCCTGTGTAAACAATTAAACCTACACTCTGGGTAAGCAGGTAGAAAACTTCTTCCAACATTCCTCTACAACTCTCAAACTGAAATGACATGGTTATCTTTAAAAAATAGAAAAGTTGGCAGCATACGAACTTTTTCAATGCTGCTATGCGGTTATGAGAGAATATTCAGAAGTTTTACCTACATGAAAATTGTAAAATTGCCAGTATAAAATATTTCAATAATCCATCATCAAGACGGCACATTTAGCTACACGTGTGTGAAAAATAGGCATCACAAAGTCAATGCAACATGATATAAGATCGATTTTACTAAAAAGGGGACACAGTTTATCGTGTGTTTTTTTTTAATATGGATATCTAATTTTTCTAGCATTTCTATCAAGTTTACGTAGTTCTAATATAGGACAAAAAAGATCGGCAAAACATGGTTCTACCCGAATATGCTGTTTTTTCGACAAATAAACTTTTTCGACTGATATGGCAACAGTGGATTGCTAGAAAATGACAGCGTCATACATGTCTCACGTGCGACAGAAAGAGAGAAGAATATCCCTATCTAACGAGTGCTTCATTTTAAACGTTGGATGCCTTATAGAATGATATGTATGATCTTCAGCTGTGTGCAGTGAGAAAGCTCTGCATGTGTTCAATCCTTTTGTATTAATGATGCGAAATGTCTGCTAACGTCGTGCCACATACTGTGCGAGTCCAAGCTCTATGAACTGGCGGGGTGAGGAGAAAGAGGCGAGAAGAGAAGGGCCTGTCGACAGCCCGCAGTGTTACTTGACATGCTCCTCTATTCCAATACTGCTAACATACGGTCTTCTCTGAAACCAGTGTGGTGATACGAATGAGTCAGTGAGTCACCGACCAATGTATTTGGTTCGGTACTATGCACGGACCGAGAAACCTCATCACTCGTCAACACCGTTTCTCATAGTCCGCGATGCACATTCCTCTCAGGTTCATGGAGCTTAGACTCGAGCAGTACAACACTCGTAGTCTCTAAATGTTGCACATTTCCCCGTAAATTACAGCAGTTTATGTTTGAATTGCTTATAAGATCGTGACAAAGAAAATGTTTCTCCAATTGGATGATTGTATTTAACTGCACGTCGTATAATCTTGGCGAAATGTATTTTTTTCACGGAGTAACTTAACACCGTAGTAGGCACGCAGCTTTTTGTATTTAGTTTTCTGGCATCTTGTTTTAAATTATTGACTAACATATTTCTAAATGCAGACAATCCACACCTCCATTCGGATTCGGGTTCCATAATTCATGCTAAATGAGGTTCGTTCGTTTGTGAAATTGAGGTCATAACCTCCTCCCCATTCCCTTTCAGTGATTACCGTATGGTACTTGACGTAGACTAGGGTGAAGATGTAAATGAGCATTTTAAAAAATTGTCGCCAGTTGTTTGGTTTATTAACTTACGGTAATATTTTCCATAGGTACTGAAAACTAGGCACGGTTGGATTTTAAGGTGGAACCGCATATGTGCTATCAAATATCGCTTTCTTGCAATACCTGGAATATGTATAGAATTATAAAATGATTATTGATTAAATAAGTGTTAATAGACAGGCTACTATAATTATAATGATTAAATAAATATTAAAGAAGAAACGATGCGTTGTTAGTAAATATTAGGCCTACCGGTACGGCGAATAGCTTATAACTCGTAGCTTCCGTCAGAATTTAGCATTTAAACGGGTCACGTTAATGCATAATATACTAATATAACAACCGGATAGCAAATTATAATAATATTCTCACATATAACATATTTAATTTGCACCAACTTAATTATTGTAGTCTAAGATATGTTAGAACTGCCGTTTGAAATGTGCAAATCGCACACTTAGTAGGCAAGCTGTTTGTTATGATCGTCTCTGATGCGAAGTGTTACTAATTACTCTTTTAGGAGACACTTGTCTTTGGAATATTCATGAAAGGCCAACCCTCTAGTTCTTATTTCATAAGTTGAACGCATAAAAACAAAACCACAATCCGAAATAATAAAGAAGATAATCACGAACAAACGATTCACTGCCAATGAAAATCAAATGGAGATTCGCGGACCGGAAGTTCGCTATGCATAAGCTTCGGTGCCGTTTTGTTATTGTTAGTGTTACGGTGCCATTTTAACTCGTGGATGCTCTATTCGGTTACGGTACCATACGATTCAGTCACTTCCCGTAAACATTTATTATGTGACACTCCCATTCTCTACTCTCTCAACCCTCCTCAGTAAAACAGTAATTTATATCAGCTCTCCTCGGGTAAACGGTATTTCATTTGTGTTCGTAGCATCTCACCCCATCTGCGAGAGAGTTCACTCGCGCGCGTGCGCTTTGCTCACGCTACGGATTAGGCCTATATCTCGCCATCACCCGTAGGCTGCGGAAGTATCTCCAAAAATGCATTTACACTTACGCCAGAAAATCTTGATTCGCGCTTTAAGATTCATTTTTCAGCCATTCGGTATGCAAACTCTAGTCTTAGAGAGTTCTAAAATATACGGGAATTTGGTGGATTTTCGTACGGGAAATACGGGAATTATACGGGAAGTTGAAAAAAGGTCATCGCTCGACACCCTGTACCACAAGAAAACATTCGTTATTGCATCCTGAGCATGCCTGATCGATTCACAGTTGTAACTGTGGCTAGAGGTGGTAATACCCGTTATTGAGCCAATGGAAATGTTGTGCAAACATGTGGACAAATGGACTAAGTCGTAGAGTAATCATTCGTAATCATACAGTGTAACGGGTCGGAGGACAGTACGATGGATTCCAGGTTTAGCCGTTTCCAAATTTGTGTTTGTGCACTGTTGTGATTGTCATGATAAATAATTTGTATAAATTATTGTGCTATTTAGGGTAAATAACTTATGATTCATTACCATGTTGTTGTAATGTCATAATATTTGATTAATACAAGGTTTGAAGCGGTCTAACATTGAGTTTTATCTAAAATTCTTAGTGTTTCGCTTTTTATGCCGGTGAGTGTAATATATTACATTCCGCTCGTGGGTAACCTCTCTTGTGATTTAATATATTAAATTCCGCCCTCTGAGGGTTAACACTTAGAGTAATGTGGCCAATTACATTTACTTTAATAAATAAAAGAGGAATTTGGATAAATAAGTACATTTGGATGTGTAGATAGATAGATAGATTTTTATTAATTCCATTTGATCAAATACATGCATTCAATACATTTTGATATAGGACACGTCAGAATTTACATGCATAAAATAAAAGAACTAACAGGTATATATTACTAAGATTAAAACTATTTATAACTTATTATAATAGCAAATCTTAATAGATACAATCTTATTCCACAACTATTTACACCTCACTCTATTATCATAATATGAAAACTTAATTCTATAAATACAACAACATACAGCTAGGTATTAAAATTAAATTAAAAAAGTAAAATATAGTTATAGATTCCATCACTCCTATACGCTAAAATATTCAACTACTGAGTAAAAACAATGGCACTGCAGATAAGCTTTCAACATTCTATCAAAGGTTTTTATTTTTGGGGCCAGTTTTATATACTGGGGTAGTTTATTGTATAATTTAACTCCAGTGTGAAAAGTTCCTTTTTGATATATGCTTGTGTGTGTGTGTGAAATATGAATGTTTTGATTTTGTCTTGTGTTATGCCTATGAACATCATTGTTTGTTTTAAGAAAAACATCTTTATTCATTAAATTCTTTTTAAAAAACATAATACTTTCAAAGATATATATGCAGGGCAGTGGGAGAATGTTTAAATCTTTAAACAGAGGTCTACATGATTCTCTAGAGTGTACATTTGCCATAATTCTAATCGCTCTCTTTTGTATCCTAAACGTGCTTAGTACATCTGGCGACATACCCCAAAATATGATCCCATATCTTAAGTATGAATGGAAATAAGCAAAATAAGTATTTCTTAATGTGTGCATGCTAGTGCAGGTTTTCAAAATACGTAACGCAAAGCACATCGAGTTCAGTTTAGTATTCAGATATTGTATATGTTTATTCCATTTCAAGTCTTGTTGTATCCATAGTCCTAAAAACTTTGTTTCTGATTTATTTTCTATTTGATGACCATTTAATGTTATATTGGGCATCGCAGGATTCCTATTCTGTATAGTGTGGAAATTTAGACATACTGTCTTTTTATAGTTTATTATGAGGCGATTATCTTGTGACCATTTGGTTAACTCTCCTGTAACGGAGTCAGCAGACTGCTGTATGACCTGTTTAGTTTCACCTTTTATTACGAGTGTTGTATCGTCCGCAAACAAAATTTCCTTATGTGAATGAACGTTCTGTGTTATATCATTGATATATAGAAGAAAGAGTAGTGGGCCCAAAACCGATCCCTGGGGTACTCCAAATTCAATAATTCCCTCATTGGACAATGTTTCATTAAGTAATTTGGTTCCATCATCCTTGTGTCTCAAGCTTACTATTTGTTTACGCCTTGTTAAGTAAGACTCTATCCATTTATTAGCTAGACCTCTAACACCATATTGATTTAGTTTGGTAAGGAGGATTTTATGGTCAACTACATCAAATGCTTTCGATAAATCCAAGAATAGGCCAGTTACATGTTCCTTATTGTCAATTAATTTCAGTATACTATTACTACATTCGTAAATTGCTGTCTGTGTAGATTTTTCCGTTCTAAATCCATGTTGTGAGTTTGATAATATTTTATTTTTTTCTATGAAACTTATCAGTCTCTTATACATAATTTTTTCCACAATTTTTGCAATACCAGTTGGTAAGGTAATAGGACGATAGTTATCTAATTCATCTTTTGAACCATTTTTGTGCACTGGAATTACTTTTGATAACTTCAAAATATCCGGGTAAGTTCCTGAGAGAATTGAACTGTTTATTAAGTGCGTAAGTGGATTTATTATATTTTCTGCACATTTCTTTAAAATTGCATCAGGGATGCCATCAATGCCAGCACAGAATTTATTTTTTAGCTCTTTTATAACTATTCTTACCTCTTCACTTGTGACATGATTTATAAATAAAGAATCACTGCATATATTTATTTTATTATTAGAATTTAGTGTATTTACCTGTGATTTATTTAATAATTTTTGCGGAATTTCCAGAAAATAGTCCTTAAAAGTGTTTGCTATTTCCTCTGGATTATTAATCACTTTATTATTTCTGGTCAGTGTAATGTTCCTTTGTATTTTAGCAGATTTTCCAGTTTCTTTCTTTATTACAGACCACATAGCCCTGTTTTTATTAGATGATTGGGAAATAAAATTATCATTATGCATTTTCTTTGCTAGTCTTATTACCTTATTTAATATGCTAGTGTATTTTTTGTAGTATAAATTGAATTCAGGTGTTGTGTGGTATTGTTTATATAATTTGTGTAGAAATTTCTTTCTTTGACATGAATTTATAATCCCTGTTGTTATCCAATTGCTAGTTTTGTTATTTTGAACAGTTCTTCGTTTAAAGGGGAATGCTATTTCAAAATAGTGTTTTAGGGTACTGTTAAATGCATTAAATTTATCATTTACATTTTCTAGTTCATAAATTTCTGACCATGTTTCCTTATTTAATAAGTCATTGAAATATGTAACATTTGATTCAGTGAATGACCTGCACTTTGATTTTACTCCATTATCATTGTTATTGATTACTTCGGATACTTCAAAACTCAGTATTTGTCCATGGTGGTCACTAAAACCCGGACAATAGACTTCTATTGAATGGTGATATTTATCTGTATTTATAAAAATTTGATCAGGAGTGGTTTTACTAAATTTTGTTATTCTTGTTGGTGTATTTACTGTAGGTTTCAGTCCATAGGAAATTAGTAACTGGTTTAATAATTCACAATTTCTATCAAGTTTTAAGAAATCCACATTTACATCCCCACAAATTATTATATCGAAATTTACTTTGCTCATGTTATTGAGTAACAATTCTAGTTTATCTATAAATAGAGGAAACTTTCCTGACGGAGAACGGTATACGCATACAATTATTAACTTAAACTGCTGAATTTTTACGGCAGAGAATTCAAAATCCTGTTCCATAATTAGATAATCATAAGCTGTTATCTGTTCATGATCTAAATTATTTCTTAAGAAGATGCAAGTACCACCATGGCTAATATTAGATCTAGAGTATTTACTAGCTTGTATAAACCCTGGGAATTGAATTAATTCGAGTTGTTCCTCTTTCAGCCAATGTTCTGAAATACATAGTGCTGAGATGTCTTTAAGTTCATTTTTAAGCATTAGATTTATGTAATCAATTTTATTATAAAGAGACTGGACATTCTGGTGTTGCCGGGATACAATTACGACCATACTTAAGTCGACCTAAAAATTATTTAAAAGACGAAGTGTATCGGTCTAATCCCCGTACCCTAGACTAGAGGAGCTGGTGAACAATATACGGCAACAGATATCCCTGATTACGGAAGGAAAATTACAACGTGTAAACGCTAATTTATTTACACGATACAATGCCCGTCAGCTGAAGGAGAACATTTTCAGCATCTTTGAAAACTTAAATCCTTTAATCATGATTTGCTGGTGAATTTACCATTAATTAATGTCCTCTATTACAGTTTCTACCTCCGCGCAATCTGCGGCCCGAGTTCGGTTGGCTGGAAGAAGGCATGCACGCGCCTGGCCCTGCTTGAGCAAAAGAATCACACTGTACATCTGCTAACTTGTGTTTCCTTATCAGTGCAATTGACAAACTTGAAAAGGGAGGGATCCTTCTGTCAGAAACAGTTCAGCTTGTTCATGATGTCGAAAGGAAACTTAACAGTCTTGGTGGATCTACAGCACAAATGATACAAAATAAATTCAGACATGTGTTTGAAAATAATAATGGGTTTCAAACTATGTGCAAATATCAAATTTGTTAGAAGGCCATCAAGAAGAGGATATCGATGTGAGTGTGAGTGACGTGCCCTGCTATAAAATTGCCAGACTAACATCTTGTGACTTGGAGTATTCATTTTCCCAGTATAAGGCAGTGTTTCGCAATAATCGTGGGTTATTTGTGATGGACAACCTGAAGATATATCTTGTCGTTTATTGTAATTCTTCAGCTGTCAGTGGGGCATAGCATAATTTGCATTCTTGAGCACTGCATATTGTTTATATTCACATTAATAGGGGCCGTAATTTTTGGTAACAGCGATACGCGCAAACGTTTTTCATATCTTCTCTCTTGCCTTAAGCATAATCATTAAACGAGGCCATACCGAATGATAGGAATGTCAGACGGATTGCTGAACCAACGGAAGCTGAATCACACACCATATGCCACACAACTTGTCAAAAAAAAAACAGTGTCAGAAAGGTTCTGATAGCTAAGGTACATCTTTGACAACTAACAAATCTTGGCAATTGTCTTCCACAACAAAGTATACTGTATATAATCTTGGAGAGCTCGCTGACGGGACTGTGATAAGATCATTCGGCCGGGACTTTCACTATTCTAAAATCCAGCTTTGCTTTGGATGCCCAGCGAGTACCTCCTTGATTTTACGGGTACAGTACGGTATAGAGAACTGACATTGAAATTTTGAGAAACGAATCGCTCAACACAGACATTAAGAATAGACGATTTTCTCGAATCGCCTGATCCACTCGCTGAACGAGCATTCCTTTAAAATATTTGACATTCTCTGTCGCGTGCCTGTCTACATAGTTGGACTGGTTATATAATGGCCTGATCGCCAGCCCTTCACACACACACAGCTGAGAGGACTGGACTCATTTGTTTCTGGCTCGGTCTTGCTATAAACGGGACTTACTTGTCTGCCACCTGGCATAGACGACCCTCTTGACATACAGAACACGTAAAAATGAGCTGCGTTAAAGCATCTCGCGTTTCAAACAAAAACATTTTACAAAAACGGCTCTATTTAAAGTAATACTCACTTAAACTCATCCATACTCAAAAACAATCGCACTAACACTTGCTACCGCCGTTCATGACCGATGCAGCCTTCATACACTCAATATTAACAATAGAAATCAAACACTCATATCAAAAACATTCGCTCTTTCAAACTATTATCTAATTCAAAATCATTTAAAAATATTAATAATAGCAAAAATTCAAAACCCTCAATATAAACAAATGGAAATCTTTATACACTATTTACAAGCGTATCGCTTCAAAGGCTCACTCACTCTTGAGCGATCCGACCATGTTAATATATTTATTAACGCTCCTTCCTTATAGTTTTCATCTACTATAACTTCCTATTTACAAATGCTAAACCACTTTCTGTCATATCAGGTTAATAGTCGTTAGCGGTATACAAATGACCGATCATTTAAGATTAGTTCATTGTTGTTACAATTCCAGTTTAACAAAATTTAATAATGGTTTAGAGAACAAGGACATTATACCTTTTCCCATCGAAGTTCCGCCTATAAACGACTTTAGTGTCGCAGATCTGATCACATTTAGGAGTCTTCCCTGACTCTCTTATAATACAACAATGCTTCTATTGTTCAAACCACAGTACTCCAAGACAATGAATACGGTATCACTCTCGTACTCCAAACAACTCTATACGACTAAAACCTCCGTATATCTCTACTACAAAACTCACATTACATCAACTCAATTGTTCCACTGTACTGGCATAACTTCCCTTATTGTTGTTACAATCCACTGCTTATCAATGAATAGCAATATCTGTTCTACAATTACATTAGTCGTTCTCAAACGATTATATTGATAGATCTTTAATGGTTTACTAAACGAAGTTACTGAAACATAAAACACCATGTCTCTAGACATTTAATAAAAACACACATGTTTCTTCACACTGGTCATTCCTAAAAATATGCACGGTTGCAATACTACATTGACATATAATGTAGTGTTACATTTGTGCATTAATAACACCACGTGTTATTTCATCGCTCAATATGGATCGATCACAACCGGATAGGATTTTATTTAACTTTCCTAAGGTCGGACGAATTATCTTTCAAAAGATATGTCCCACATAATTTACATTTAATGAAGAGCGAAGCCTTCCTTCAATTCAATATTGGTTTTCTCATTAACTGAATGTATCTTCATTCTACACAAAGAATGTTCATAAATGTTTAACTTCACGCCGTAATCATAACGAATGTAACTTGCTAGATCGACGAATTGTTTATAATATTAGGTGATATTTCACATTATATTACGCGTAGATTTCTTCTCCTAATTACGAATTCTTCTTACAGAAAGAGTGCCCAAGTTCATTTTAAACAAAATGAATTTACTGAAAATATCAAAGACAAAATGTCAGAAGTCTTGAATAAAAATCGAAATCATCGCTTAATAACTTCCTTAAAGATTTTCCCTATGGAAAATAAATTTCTCAAACAGCTGACTTCAGTTCAGAAACTGAATCATAAAATATTTTTCCAAGTATAGATGATGAATGACTATCATCCTATACAATCTTGAATAAAACTGAATAAACATCGAATTGAAAATACATGAAATAAATATGGAGAATTGTTGTTCACAAATGCCGTCAAACTATATAATAATGAAAACATTTCTACCTTAGTCTCGTGGAAAATTGAAGTTCATAGTCAGGTATTAGAAAATACCCAACTGGATCATCATCCAGGTATGATTTGCTGAAATCAAACCCATTCCACACCATCGGATAAGAACTGCAACCTCGAGAATGGAAAGATTTCCTTCTTGGCATATTCGTCTCCTCCGGGCATCGAACATGGATTCTATCTCGAACAATCATCGGGCCTAGTATCTTCTGTCTTCCCATTGATGATTCTTCAATAGCCGACATCACTCGAAAGTCCTCCATCATTATCGAGCAATATTTTCTTAATAGCATCATCGTTACAAATAAATTTGTAAGTTGGACGTCGATTCACTATCGTGGATGTTAATGTTCATTTGGTTGATCAATGAAAGATTATATCTGCTCATAGCCGAGAGTAAATGTACGTGAAAATATATTAAATGTACTGGATGGAAGTGTACATAATGTATCATGTTGTCTCGGCATTATATCATTCTAGATGTTATAGATATTCTCGTTGTTCCTTAACGTTGTTCCATGTTACTATTCACAACTCTTGTCTCGACATATCCCAATCGCGTAATAGTTTTAATCCATCATCTCACGCATACTTAAAATGTCATAAACCAATTCCACGTTATAATTGTCTGTAGCCATCATAGTGTTCATGTACAATAAAGTCACAATGTTCATACAATCTCACTTAACTTACTTATTGCTGCAACGTGAACTTGCCTGTGTTGAAGTCTCACTGCACTAAAATGATTTTCTCTGCGCTGAGATAAGTAACTTTCTGACAACTCAAAGTGCCCTATAACTTTCGAATTTCTCGATGAATTTCCTTAAATCTTCTTACGGTGAAGCCTTATCACTGGATAAGTATAATGTATACTGTTTAGTTTCCACAAAGTCGAACACTTGTTCGCTATTTAACTTATTATCCTCCGCTCAACTTCACTTAGTTTCAGCGGGGCTCTCAAAGCTATTGGCCTGTATCGCCGCTGTCTCTCGTGTCGCGTAGGACCGCACTCAATATCGTGTCTACGGGAATGAACTACCCCGGGTAACACGTCTTGTAGCTATGAAGTTAGTCGAGAGAAGAACGCTTCTAGAAGCCGTCCCCCCTTCAACTCGTCTGAAATACGGCGCCATTGTTGGTCGCGCGTAATTATGGGCGCGCACTTGTAATAAAGCTTATTACAGTGAAATTCTTCCCTTTTGCGTCATTTAAAGTAGTAGTAATATCTTCTTTTAATTTTCTTGATGTTTTCAATGGAATAAAATTGTTACATAGGGCTTAAATGGCATAGTTAATCACATTAACTAGCTAAAAATCCATATCTGCTTTCATAAACCCTCCTCCCATTGGCTGTAAGCATATATCCAACGATGTATTTTATAACAATTAACTGGTAATATTTCGCGCTATTTCCTTGTTGCTAGGCACTTTTCAATGATCGAGAATATTCTGGGGCGTCTCTGATCACGTGATGGGTTTCTCCCACTGCCTGCGTTCGCTAACAAAGCTCTCTTGAGCCAACTTCTAAGATTTATATTGCAATTTTAAACTGTACCATGGGCTCGAAAAATAACGTCATTTTCATCATGAATCATCCAAATTTCGTGCGCAGTACGGTACCTTCGTGAGTGAGAGGCCTCAGTACCACCAATTCTGTGCGAAATGGGTTCCTAAGATCCTGTCCGACCATTACAAAATACAGCGAATAGGCACTGCCTTAATGTTTCTCGAGCGCTACCATGATGAAGGAAATGAATTTTTGAACAAAATTGTCGCAGGGGACGAGACATGTGTCCATTACGAAAATGAAGAAATAAAAGAGCAATCCAAACAGTGGATGGATTCTCATTGTCCGATTAAACCAAAGAACCTTCTCCGCCAGAAAGTGTATGGCTACTGTGTTCTGGGACCAGAAAGGAGTTTTGATCACTCTTGGCGGGAGACTCATTCAAAATTGCAACTTTTAGCCGAATATTATAACACGAATCTCGTTAAAACTGCATCTCCCCCTTCCTTACTTGAGGCCTATAACTCTCTACAACCACTTCGCAAAAATATATTACAAACCCGCAAAACTTTGGTGTATAATGTCCCATATCACATCTTATTTTTTCGTCCAGATGTCATTACCCACATGGCTCATATCTCCAACGACTCCTATCGGTTATATCCCAGCGTTTCTGCTCGAATCTTCAAAGAGTTTTCTGACTTACTGCTATCGCATATATCAATTTACACTGATGTTTCCAAATGTCACAACCCGGCTGGAACCGGTGTTGCTTTTTACATTCCCTCCGTACCGCTTGTAAGAAAATTCGCTTTGCCCGCAGTGACGTCAATCTTTGCTGCAGAAGCGTTTGCTATCCGGCAGGCGCTCATTTACATAAAGAGCCAACCTCCTACTTCCTATCTCATCATCAACGATGCTCAAAGCGTCCTTTGGGCCGTACAACGTTGAGAATGCTGACAATTGGTATATTCCGTCAAACGGGGGTTACTTGGGACTACAGTCCAACTTGGGACAGTCTGAACCCATATTTTAAGAGCATTTTGCCGACAACTGCTTCATTAAAATTGCGCCAAAATACAACAGATGAGTTGATCGGAACGTTTACTCTGGCAAGGTACATATTGCGAGGAAATATTAAGGTAGGCGTATAATTGAGGACGAATTTATATACGGTATGGTACGGTATGTGATTTTCAAAGAAAGTAAGCTTAAATCTGAGTCAGAGCTGAGACAATGAAGATACAGATTTTTACATCGTATCTGTGCTTACTGGTAACATTAACTATTCAACAACGTCGCACACGCGTTGTATTTGGTTTTACTGTCAACCTAGGCGAGTAAAATTTATCCAAGTCATAAAAGTAATTTTGGGGTTACTGGGACAGTGTCCCAAATTACACGTGTTTTAGAATGGGCTTTAAAATTATTGAAGAATTGGTTTTTATCATTATATTCAGTCTATATCATGCCACGGGAGTATAGATGGCAATTTCGGGCCCGAAAATACTACGATTTTTCGGAGAATAGCCTAATCTGCAAAAAAGTGGTTTTGAGTCTATTAAGAAGAACTTTTCTAGAGAGGAGCTGCTGAGGTGTATGGTGTACCTAAGAGCACAAATGCTCGCAAATTGTCCGGGAAAAACACAAAGAAAGAAAGATTTTTTTCACATCCTTTATTCATGACTGCGGACTGGGGTTTCCCAATGTCTGAGTTTCATGTTTCAGAGTTAATACCATACTAATCAAAAGATTTCTTGACTTGAGGGGTGTACAACATGTCAGGTGTAGACTGGGCGAATTCCTTTCTAGCTAAGAAACAATCAGATTGATTGAAAGTGAGAATCAGCGAGCCAGAGTTGGTGTCGATCAAGAATTAATAACATACTACTTTAATCAATTATTTCTCGTTGTGTTTATAACAGTAGTGTCCCATATAAGCTAGATATTCTTTAACAAGGGACAGAGACATCAAAACAGACGAGTATTATGCAGTACTGGCTCCTCAGGGTTGGCAAAGTCCATCTGGACATTTAAAAAATCGTAAATTATTTTTAATATTCTCTCCTTATAAGTATTTTAGGGAACACTCTACATTATTTATTTTGTTTCAAACAGTATTTTGCCTCCAAACCGTTCAAATTGCCCGGTCTCAAGCAAGTCGTTTATTGAATGCTCTCCGTGTTTTAAATTGAGCACCATCCACTGAACACGACTCAAATGATGCACGCGCAACAAGATCTTCTCGCAAGACAGGCTACATCAGAGCTTGCCTTGCCACTTCATTCAGAGTGCTTGGTCCTTGTAGTTGAACATAAGGCGGGCAGCATAGTTCGCTACCGTAGTCAACGCATGCGCACAATGCTTGGCTGGGCCAGTTGAGTTGGAGGCTTGCTTGCCGATCGGTTACGATAATTAACGACTGCCAACAAGCCTTCAAAAGGATCCCCTGTCCCTCGAGCTATTACTAGTCAATAATGTCAACAGTCAAGTTCCCTTTACCGACTACTAGCTGTAGTGTTGAAAGAAGTTTTGCGTGCTTGAAGAGAGCGAAGTCATATTTAAGAAATACCATGGGACAGAATTGACTTACATCAATAGTCACAGTTTCAATCGAACGACAACTTTTAGATGAACTTGAAAAACATTGATTTAATTTATAAATAAAGGTACGTCAATATTAATTAATATAATGCATTAAAGGGTCATCCATGTCAAAGGTTGGCGACCTCTTGCATTTCGTGTATTGTGCCCGTCAGAGGAGATTGCCGGGGTACCATCAACCGAAATGGTAGTCCATACAGTCCCATCTGTCAAACACACAGCCTGAGAGGATCGGATGCACTTCTTTAAGGCTAGCGTAGCACGAGTACTATGGTCCCTGGGGATCAGGTCCATACATGGAGGAAATGTCAAAGACAGCCAAAGAAGTACACCCTCAAACATAAAGCTAAGAAGTAAGAACAACAGGCTTACGTAAAAAATCTCGTGAACATGTTTATTCAAATAAACAAACCCCTATGCTACTTCGGAGGGCTTGTTCGGCTAATCCCCAAAGCTAATAAATAAATAAATCAAGAGATCAGGGCCCTAACTGAACCTAGGTTAAACCCTCACGAAAGTCCCTAAATACAAAAAGTAAACTACAACAACAAAGCTTTGAATGTGGCACGTAATGTAATCCCTACGTAATTATAAACAAGTGACTAAGATCGAAATTTACATTTAACAGGACAGCAAAGCAAAGCCTATGTTATGTGCCCGTATATTCAAGAAGAGATCTGTCGGATATCCGAAGCAAAGCTGGATTGTAGATATTGACTGCACCGGCTAATTTACTAGTCAAAAATCCACTCCGACATGATCCTCGAGAACATACGCAGAAGTAATTACGATGAAACTGTGAATTACTTATATAAACTTAGCTCAAGGCGAGCACCTACGCTGGGTTCTCTCTCGGGGATTACGTAGTCAGCTTCAGACCTAAAATGGGGTTTTCACAGTGTCATCTCCCTATATCTAAAAAAAATCATGCTAACACGACGTCTAACAACAAACTAAACAATTTAATAACATAAGTAAACTAATTCTAAACACACACACAATTAATTCATAAATACACACTCATTCACTCCTCTCCTCATCTACGCCACTGAAAAGCCGTGTTTCTAGAACACTGGGACATAAATTTTGGTCGGCCTAAGCCTTTTCTACAAGTTAAAACAATTAACAGAGTCTGGCATGCTCTGCATTCTTCTACCAAGTTATTAGGGACACCTGCGCTCTCTCGGCGCGTGCCAGAGTCATGTGACACCATTATATAATAAAACCGTTGCTTTACCGGTCCACCGGCTGATTTCATTCAAGAATTAATGTGTTGACAACAACTCTCCCCATTTGTGGGCTGCATCGGCCTTGGGCGATAGAACGAGTTCTCCGAGCGAAACTTGCGTTCGAATGCACTCGGCCAAGAATACACATCTTTGTCGCGATATGACAGCATTAAAATTTCATTCACACTTAACAAAATTGCAAATATTACATCCATTCCTTGCTCGAAATCCTTAAAACTTTCACACTACATCACGTTCATACTCTCACATCGTGTTAACCCGACGGAGTTGACTTCATCCATACTGAACAATAAGAAATACTCATTCAAAACATATCGACTTTCACACTAAGCACTTTTCAAAAACATTAGATAAATTATTATTATTAACATATCATTCCCTTGTTTAACTAATTATGTAAAACTTTTTAGAGTATGAATATGAGTTCCAATTAATAGCGTGGGATATTATAATGATAAAAATGTTATCTATATACATAAAAGAGCATCAGCTCTGATCTCACATTTAAGCTTACCACAACTTAATGGGATCCTTACAATCTTCCTCAACTTTTGAAATACTACTGCACAATTGTCATTGTTGGTTTATAGTCATATTTAGTCCGATACGCTCTACCAACTAAGGCAAAACATACGCATTTACATAATCGTGTTTAATGTAAGTTAATAATTGGAATACCTAACAGACGTTAATATCCGTTTTCTCGTCTTAATTTCTGGACAACCCTATTGTGCCCACATATCCAAGCCGTGTATAAAATCAAAAAGAGTTCTACAAAAATCACTTCCTATGCCTTGATGCCATAATGCCAAATACTCTTGCCTATGCAACGACTTTAATACAATGCGGTAAATACCTCGCAAACGACTCCTCGTATACTATCTGTATACGGAAATACAAACATTTTTATACACACATAAAGGTTATCATCTTCTCTTCCACAAAACTAGCATTTTACTGAAATGGCCATACTCATCAGCGTTGCCATACCAACCGCTGGTATATCAAACAATTACGTATGTTGTTAATATATTACTTTTATACATGCAAACGACTTTTGGACAAATCGTGTGAGACCTCCTTGTATTTACTTTTAAAACGATACTGGGATAGCTTCAAACTGTTGCGTGTACATTTAATAAAAATACTATACTGTCTTTCCATACTTCTCTAGTTTCAACTTCACAGATGAAGGAATATCGCGTCTACAATATGACGTTATATTACCCATCGTGAATTAATAACTACAATTGTTATTTCTGTAAGTCCGATAAATATCAATCTCGACGGGGTAATCTAGCTAGGAATCCCCTATCGTCGAATGATAATAATCTTCCAAGAAGATTAATCTCTCTAATAAATTTAACTGAATGAAAGAGCATAGCTTTCTCCAATAAAAATATACAGTTTGTCAAATTCGGAACGTGTCTCCATTCTATACAAGAATGTCAATGAGTTCTTATGACTTTCATCGATTTCATAACAAATGTTTCTTTCCAATTCGATGCTAAGTTCATAACGATGCTATGATATTTCACAATATATCACTAATTCTTTCTTCTGTTCTTCAATTTTCTTCTCGACAAATAAGAGGCCCAAATTAAATTAATAAAATAATTTAATTGGCAGCATAGACAAAAATATCTACCTCCTGAATTCAAAATGATTTCGTGAAAGTCAAAAATAAATTTTCTGTTCTTCAATAAAAATAACAGGAATGCTGATTCCTTAAACAAGTTGAAATATCTCAGTTCAGAAACTGGATCGTAGTAAAACAATATGAAAATGTTGAAAAATGATCACCACAAATGATCTCGTAGAATAAAACGTTGTTACTTGGAATACATAATGTGTCGAAATATGGATAAAGGAATTGCTCTAGAATGTCGCCATAATGCTCTAACTACATATTAATAAAACTGCTACCTTGACTGTAGATCTCGAAGTTCAAGTTAAATATTGGGCAATACTCAGTTGTTTCATCCTTCAAGGAACTAGGTTGGACCCTAGTTTGTCCCCTTGAACTTATGACCTCGGACAAGGGAAGATTCCCTCTTCCGGAAAACATCAAGCTCCATCTGGGATCGAACTGCGAACTCCCATCCTTCATCTTCATTGTTGCCGGGAAAACCCTGGCATATTGAAAATCTTCTCGTCTCTTCGTTCTCCGACATGATACAGCTTCATTATATTATCGAGTAGTGTTGAAAGTTCAGCTTCATATTCCGAAGTAATTTCGAAATGGAAGTCATGGACCTCACTCGTATATAAAATATCCATTGAGATGGACTATGAATATTATTATGTAGTCACTGATGTTAAGTCCAAGCTCATGTATGACGCTAATGTACTAGAATGTGGTTGTACATAACGTCTCATGCTTGCTTGAAAAGTAGAAAATCATGAACAATCTCCTTATCGAAGCTCCATTGTTGAATATACTACTCTGTCTTGAATGTATTCTTGAAGCACATACTTTCTTATTCCATTATCTCAATCATATTACAGTTCTTAAATGTCTTCACTTGTTGAATATACACAGTCATCATACTTGTGTGACAATATAGTTCCCCAATAATAATGTCAATCACTGTTACTCACGTGAATCTGTGAACACGGATCTGTATTCGCTGCAGTCTGGCCTGAACTAAAATGTTTACTGCGCTGGATTCCGTTACTTTTCTATTTCATTTCTAAAATGTCTGTAGTTCTCAAAATCTTCTTTTAATCGCACTGAAAATTTATAACACGCTTCTATGTGTTCTGCACTATAGACTGTAGTTATAATATTTGTTCTGATATCAAATAGTCGAAAGTTATTGCGGTATGAACACTCCTCGCAACTTCACCTAATTCGCAAGCACGGCGATCTCCACTAGCTAGCCTCTATCTGCGCTGTCTCCACGAGTCAACCACACTCGGACTCGGCTATGACCTTCGGGACTGCTACTCTCCCGGAATACACGTCTGTACACCTCAAACGTCGCAGGAACAAGAGCCCTGATGCCTTGCGTCTCCCCTCCAAGACACCAGATCTAGCCGCCATTTTTGTTCCCTCGAAAAATTTAGCGCGCACTAGAAAAATGCTTATTTTGTAGTATTTCGACCTCCCATCGATTTCCAAAATATTTGTAATATTTTCTTATAGTTTTCTTCGTATTATCAATCCACAAAATAATTCTCTTGGGGCCTAAATGCGATAATTCTCCATAAAATTTAGTTGAAGGAACATAATTTATAACAATATTTAAACATTTTCTGAGATTATTCGCTGTTGCTAGGTCAATTCTAAGCTTCTAGAACCTTCGATTGCGCAATAATATCACGTGACGGAGTCTCCCTCCTTTCACAACGTAGCAACACGACTGGTTTGTGCCATGTTCCAGCATTGATATTGCTTGGTTAAATGTTATCATGGGCTTCAAAAATAATCCCATTTTCATCCCAAATAATTCATTTTTCGGGGGCATTCTCCCTCCATCTCAATTTAAAAACAATTGCAAAATTGTTTGTATTTATTTCGAGTCAGGATCTTAGATATGTCACTGAACTCGAATAATGAATTATTTTTCTGCCTATTTTCTTAAAAGATTATTTTATGTTCTTAGCGTTATATTTCCCCAAAATAACGTTACTTTCTTCATCATACAGCTCGTAACAGTTATTTCCATAGGCATTTTCTATGCGGAACGGTCCAATAAAGATAACCCCGAACTTTGGGTATATCATTTTGCTCACGTCCGCTTTGACTGGTCGGCGCAATAAACCCAAGTTTCCTACTTCTAAAGGCTTTCTGAATCTCTTCCCTTCAACTCTTTCCATGCGTTTATCAGCTGCTTTCTTGAGCTTCTCCTTCGCTTTAACAATCCTTTCCTGTCTTCCTTCATCGGGATCTCTAGGAATGAAATTAAATATGTTGTCCCATGGTCTTTCTGGTTTCCTTCCTAAATGTAAGACCATTGGAACTTCTGCCGTGGTCTCTTGAACTGTGGAGTTCAAACAATCCTCAATGATTGGCACATACTTGCAGAAAATTATGCAGAATTTACTAAATTCTGCCATATATCTCTCGCTAGAATTTGATTCTGGATAACGCACGCTAGAAAATATGTGTTTTATCCCTAGTCTTTCCATATCTGCTTCAAATTCTGCTGAAGTGAACTGGGCTCCGTGGTCTGATAACAAGTATTCTGGTCTTCCTGCCTTTAGAAATACAGTATTTTCCAACCTGCTTACTACATTTCTCGTGTTTGCTTTCTGCATTGGATCCATCGTGACAAATTTGGAAAAGACGTCCACTGTTACTAACAAGAAGTGGTTCCCTTGGTAACCCTTTGGACAGGGTCCAAATATATCCGCCGCCATCAGGTATCATGGCTCTTGGTTTACCTTTCAACAACTCAGATGTGAATTTCCCTCTCTGACATTCAATGCATGATTTATTATCCTCGCAATTGACAGATCTCATATTGGTCCTGGCAAATCTCTCTTTGAGTGTACTGAGAGTTTTATCCAGACCGCCATGTCCTATTGAGTGATGTGCAAGCCACACTAACTTCGTGACAAAATTGGGGGGCACAACTATGCGGAATTTTGTATGCTCGGGGTCTATGTATTTGCATACTAGATCCCCGCTCAATACGTAATGACGTGACTGTCTTCGAGTTGCGGCATAATCAACATCTGCTGTATCCACGAAACCCTTAAGAAACCTATACATTTTTCTTATTGGAGCATGTCTCTTCTGTGACACACCGATTCGGGCTAATTTCCTAACGGTTTCCAGATTTTCTTCCTCCAATTGTACATGGTTTATCTGCACACTTTTGATAGGGTTTCTCGATAATGCATCAGCCAGTAAATTATCCTTCCCTGGCTGGTAGACAATAGTTGCGTTGAATTGTTGAGTGAATAGGGCCCATCGTGTTAACCTATCACTTGACATATCAGTTTGGAGCATAAACTGTAATGCCTTGTGGTCGGTCACGATAATAATCTGATGACCGATTAAAATCTTATTCCAAGCCTGAAGAGCTGTGACAAAGGCTAACGCTTCCAGTTCCATTGTAAAGTAATTCTCCTCGTGTCGTTTCAACTTTCTACCAGTGAAAGCGATATAGTGCTTTCCTCCGTCTTCGTCCCTTTGATACAAGACAGCACTTATACCTACGTGTGAGGCATTGGATTCGATATAGAATATACGATCAAAATCCGGATATTCTAGCTTGACATTTTGCCTCAACATCTCCTTCGCGTTTTCAAAGGCCTCGTTGGTGGTACTGGTCCACTTCCAATGATTGTTTTTCTTTAGTAACTCATAAAGAGGTGCCATGATCTCTGAATACTTTGGACAGTGACTGCTTATAAATTGGCAAGCTCCCACGAACTCGCGGACTTGCTTGACCTTAGTGGGCTTAGGGAATCTTGTAATAGCCTCCACTTTCTCTATGTTCGGGTGATAATCTTCCTGATCGATAATGTGACCGAGAAAATTGATTTTCTCGTGCATGAAATGACACTTATCAAAGTTCACTTTGATATTAGCTTCCCTCAAGTTCTCGAAAAGCTTACGCAAATGCACCAAGTGTTCCTGTACATTCGGAGATGATATGATCAAATCATCGATGTAGCATATCACGTTCTTCTTGACCTCGTCAGTGAGCTTACCGTCAAGGGCTCGGATTAGTGCTGGTCCACTATTTACTATACCAAAGGGTAGCCTCTGAAAAAACCATGAAGTTCGAACAAAGAGAAAATCAGTGTACTGTTTACTCTCTTCTTCAAGCTGAATTTGATAGAAAGACGCTGTGAGATCAAGTATTGAGAAACATGCCTTTCCTTTGAATTTTCTCAGGGGGTCACGAATTTTCGGTGGCTGGTCTGCCTCGGGAAGAATTTTCAAGTTGATGGTCCGAGCATCGAGACATATGCGTAACTGATCGTTATTCTTCTTCACTACAGTAATGGGGTTGATATATGAAGATGCCTAATTCCTTATAATACCATCGGCTTCCATCTTTTTGATTATCCCTCGTACTTCTTCATAGTATTTTTCTGGAATGGGATATATCCTCTTCTGATAGGGGTTTTCATCAGTCAATCTTATCTTATACTTATAGTCTTTGATTAACCCAGGCTTTTCGTCAAATATGCCACAAAATTCTTCTCTTCAAATCCTTCAGCTCTGGGGGTAGGCATTTCTCTAGCATTCTCTACCTCTTCAATGACGTTAGTAAAATTTCTTCCCTATAATCCATATGTAGACTGTTATTCAATTCCTGTTCTTGTAACTCTTCTGTGTTTATTAACCCTTCACTAAATTTAATAATCCTGTTCTTCATATCTATTACCGCTCCCACTTTAGTGATATAGTGAATGCCTAGCACGATGTCAAAATTTATCTTATCAACCACGATGAAAATATGTTCGTAAGCGCGTGCATTTATTTCAAAGTTTAGCAAAATTTGAATCTTGCACTTCACAGCTATATCTTGAAAGATGCCACGCACTTTCACAGCAGATGCGTGCAGAGCAGTCATCTTGTCACTTTTCAACAACCTCTGGTAGCATTCATTGGACTTAATGGACATGATAGCTCCAGTGTCCATCAGAGACTTGCATGTCTGATCATCGACATTTACACAAATAATTGGTAGTTCAAATGGCCTTTCCTCTTTTATGATCTCTTTCTCAAACAACAGATCCTCGTCTGTTACTTCGTTTATCAATATCTGGTGCAGTGTAGTACTATTTTCACTCTCCTCTACTTCCGTTTGGAAAATGATTTTTTTATTATCCTGAGCGGCATTTTCATGGTTTCCCTGCTGGCTAGTACCGGGTTTGGGATCCACGCTCAAGCTTTTATCACCCCTATTTCCACTTTCCTTTTCCCTCAGTTCTTTTAAGTATTCCTGTCCTTCCTGATGACGTTCGTCATAGTTTTCCTTGGTCATTACTTCATTCCGTTGGGGCCTATCTTGGTTATAACCTTGGTTATTCCAATTATTTATGCCGTTATAATTATTGTGGCATATGTAGTTGTTATTATTGTGGAAGAAACCACTTCTGCGATTCTCCTGGTTATTACCACGTCCTTGCTGCTGCTGATAGGGAGACCTCCACGGAATCTCCTATACCTGGGTTCCGGTCTCCTAACTCTGAAATACGTGTTTCTTTCGGTACCTAAGTTTCCCTTCTCTTGGACTTTAGGGCTTTCGGTTTGCTGCAATTGATCTATACACACAGTATTGATCTCTTTAAAGTCCTGTCGTTGGTTTCTAGCTACGACATTGGGCGTTGGACTTGTATAGTCCAGTTTCCTGAGTAGTTCGTCCATGCCGGCCAAATCGCTTATTCCGGACGAGATTGTCAGTCTTCTAACCTCAACTGGCAACATCCTGGCGATAGCATCTATCAGTTGTGCTGTGGATAATGGGGGCTGAAGGAAACGTAGGCGGGCAAGCTGCGTTGTAAAGAAATCAGCGTAGCGCGTCGGTAAAGTACCCGAATAATTCCTGGAATATACTTCCGCGCGCAAACTCTTCTGGGCTTCAATTGACCAATAACGCCTTATTAGAGCTTCTGCGAACTCTTCAAAGTCCACGAATGTGTACGTGAAGGCATTAACCACTCAAGTGGTCCATCCGCAAGGTAGCGCTCCATAATCTTCATTTCTCTGTCACGAGGAATGTGCGCTTCAACAAAGTAATCACGGATGTTTCGGATGTACTATATTGGGGTGAAAGAATCAAGGTTATTGAACTTACGAGGTTTGTCCTCAAAGTTACGGATCACCGTCACATTTCTCTGTTGAGGATCTTGGAAACTAGGCCGATATTCTCTCCTATCTCTTTCTGGCTCTCTACTTTTTTTTCTAGTCCATCAGTGTATTTGAACACTCTCTCTCCTGGCCTGATCTCTCTATCTTCTGTCTCAATACTCGGTCTTCTATGACGACTTTCGCAGTCTTCAACTTCTGTCTTTTCCTTGTCTTCTATTTCCGTAATTATATCCTTCAATTCCTTTCCTACTTCCTTCTTCAATTCCTCCTTATAAACTTCGAGGTTAGCACCGTCCCCTAAGTTAAGACGTTGCAATCTTCTGCTGATATAATCTTCTATTCCTGTCGACTTTCTCTCATTAATCTCATTCACGACTGTGACAACTGTATCTATTCCCTCATCTAACAGTTTACTTCGGTTTTCTAAAGATTCTTTCAAAGCTTTATTAGCCTCGGTCGATTGATTTCCATCGTCTACCTGTCTTTGCAACAATTGATCGATACGCTTTCCCAAATCTGACCTTACACTCATAACATCACGGTTTATTTGTAACTGGCTACTGGCTAGTTTACTTTCAACTTTACCTTGAATTAGCTTAATATATTTGGTACTGGACCTATCCCACTCATCCTTCCAAATTACCACATTCGCCTTTAGCATTTCGGCGATGTCAACCTCTATATCATCCTTAAGGATCTTATTGTGATCTATCATCTGATTACGCAGAGTATCAACGTTAGTTTTCAACTCAGCTAATGAATCAGTAGCTTTCAATGTGTCATCTACAAATTGTGTTCTCAAAGCGCCCATGTTATCGGAACACTGTGTCTTAGATTCCTCTACTTCTCTTCTGATTTTGTTTATGTCCCCTTGGACCTTAGTAACGTCAACAAACATACAGTTTACTTCAGATTGAACCTTACTAATGTCAGCCTGTACGCTAGTTATCTCGGTTTGTACAATATTTACATCAACCTGCATATTACTTACGTCTTCCTGTACCCTATTTACTTTGGTCTGTACATGGGACACATCAGAACGTACATTAGCAACCTCAGACTGAACACACTCAACTTTAGCCTGTACATTTGAAACATTGGTCTGTACATTGGATACCTCACACCGAACACTGGCAACATCAGCTTTAACATAGGATACATCAGACTGTACACTGGCAACATCAGACTGGACATTGGCAACATTATTTTTAACATGGGATACATCAGACTGTACACTGGCAACATCAGTGCGGACACTACTGACATCATCCTTGATTTCTGTGGAGCTGGTCTGCAAACCCTGTAAAGAAGTTTGAATACCTTGGATGTCTTCCTTAAAACTTTCCTTGACACCACCAACCTTAACAACGACAGTGTCAAGATCTGTTTGGCGATCCCTTTTAAGCTGCTCCAGGTCCCGCTTCGTCTCCTGAAATTTTTGCTGCATATCAACCATATTCACCCTCAAATTGTCCTTAATTTGACCTTCAACACTATCCAAACTTTCTTTCATGTTTCCTTTCATTTTAGTCTGGACATCATCCAAACTCTTCCGTATATTACCATTGATTTTCTACAACATCTCTCCCATCATCTTCTGGACATCCTCTGTCGCCATCGTTGCCATTACAACAATATCAATTAAACAAATGCTGTAGGAATACAAACAATACAGAGCAATATAACAACATTCTCGAGCATCCTTTCAATCCATGTATTTGGGCTTCTTATTGTCTTGCCTTAATATTAACTTAATATTAAATTATCAGACACCCTATATCTAAAATACCTATCCATATAGTTCGTTCGTTTGTGACTTATTTTAAATATACTACCATAAAGAACATTTACAGTTACAGTAATTAAAACAAGTTAGCTTTACATTAACATGACTAACATCGGCCATGAATCGGTCAAAATAAAATTACATTCAGATCATCGGTCGTTTCGAAAAATTCCACCTATCATTCCTTCCTCAGGCTATCCATTGGATCTGATCTTTTTAGTGCAATTTTATTAAGAACAATACAAATTACCTATACAATTACACTCACGTTCATTACAGATGGTATGGTTAATTAATCTCATAAACTCAAATAATTAAGTTATCACCTGGATGACTTCTAAATGGCCTCACGAAGCTATTTTCGTTGTCCCCATAAGTTGGGCGACCATCTTACAACTGTGCCCATATATTCAAGAAGAGATCTGTCGGATATCCGAAGCAAAGCTGGATTGTAGATATTGACTGCACCGGCTAATTTACTAGTCAAAAATCCACTCCGACATGATCCTCGAGAACATACGCAGACGTAATTACGATGAAACTGTGAATTACTTATATACACTTAGCTCAAGGCGAGCACCTACCTTGGGTTCACTCTCGGGGATTACGTAGTCAGCTTCAGACCTAAAATGGGGTTTTCACAGGGTCATCTCCCTATATCTAAAATAAATCATGCTAGCACGACGTCTAACAACGAACTAAACAATTTAATAACATAAGTAAACTAATTCTAAACACACACACACTTAATTCATCAATACACTCCTCTCCTCATCTACGCCACTGAAAAGCCGTGTTTCTAGAACACTGGGACATAAATTTTGGTCGACCTAAGCCTTTCTACAAGTTAAAACAATTAACAGAGCCTGGCATGCCCTGCATTCTTCTACCAAGCTATTAGGGACACCTGCGCTCTCTCGGCGCGCGCCTGAGTCATGTGACACCATTATATAATAAAACCGTTGCTTTACCGGTCCACCGGCTGATTTCATTAAAGAATTAATGTGTTGACAACAACTCTCCCAATTTGTGGGCTGCATTGGCCTTGGGCGATCGAACGAGTTCTCCAAGCGAAACTTGCGTTCGAATGCACTCGGCCAAGAATACACATCTTTGTCGCGATAAGACAGCATTAAAATCTCATTCACACTTAACAAAATTGCAAATATTACATCCATTCCTTGCTCGAAATCCTTAACACTTTCACACTACATAACGTTCATACTCTCACATTGTGTTAACCCGACGGAGTTGACTTCATCCATACTGAACAATAAGAAATACTCATTCAATACATATCGACTTTCACACTAAGCACATTTCAAAAACATTTTTTCCTTTTTTTTTCTTTTCATGTTATCTCCTGCCTTCTGCTCAAGGCCCTCAAGGAGGCAGGGTGTACCTGAGGGATTCCTGAGCTGGGTCCAGTTTTCTCCCTTTTATCCATCGCCTGTGGGGCGGACCCTCTCCTCTTTCACTTTCCTATCTGCCTTTCATGGCTCTCCTTCCTTACAAGTCCCTCAGTCCGCAATTCTTCGAGGGTTGAGGGTATTTCTTTTCTTCCTGTCCTTTATTTGCCTTATTCTCCTTTTGTTTTCATTTCTTCTTGTAGTATATAAGTTAGTAGTTAGTTTTAGTTATAGTTTACATTTCAGTATCATCTTCACGATCACTCAAACCTAGATGTTAGGCCCCTTAAAACAACAATTATAATCATCATCATTTTTGTTGAAAATGTTTAGTTTGAAAGAAGAAAAACACACGTTAAAAGAGAATCTTATTTGTTTAGTCATACAACAATTATATACAGTAGAACCCCAATTTAACGTTTTTGCAGGGACCGGTATTTTTTAACCTCAAATGGGGGTTTACCTTAAATCGAGGCCTCCCCCAGGGGCTCACATCTAGTGGGACGTGGGTTGGCGACCACGGGGCCCCAGCTGAGTCCGGCATTGCTTCCACTTAATTGTGCCCGGCTCCTCTCTGTCTTCTTTCCTGTCGACCTCACTTGGTCAACTCTTGTACTCTTCCGACCCCGACGGTATTAGGGTATCCGAGGCCTAGGGAGTCGCTTCCTTGCCCGCCTTAATTGGGCCTTGTCTCATTTTTTCTGATTCCCTCCTTCTGCGAGGGGTCAGCCTTCTTTATCTTTTCCTCTAACCTCCTGCCTTGTGCTCAAGGCCCTTAAGGGGGCAGGGTGTATGTAGCCCCACCACTTTTGGTGCGCCCTAGATAATGCTACACCCTCAGGGGCTCACGGCTGGTGAGTTCGGGAGTTAGCGACCCCGAGGGATTCCTGAGCTGGGTCTGTTTTCCCCTTTTGTCCCTTACCTTTGGGACGGACCCTCTCCTCTCCTCCCTCTCCTCTCCTCTTTTCGTTATATTTCCTTTTCTCTTTAAGATTCCTGAACTGTTTTTGTTACTTGGTTCCCCGTGTATGTAAATTCCCTTTCTTGATTTTTTTGTAGGTACTTTTTATCTACGTTGCGTTTTGTAAGTTTTTTTCGATCTAAATTACATCTCGCGATTGTTTTCAACCTCAATTGCATTTTGTAAAGATTGACAATCTGAATTGCTTTTTAGTAAGTCTTTCAATATGGGGGAGGGACCTTTGTAAGTATTTTGAATTTCAATTGCATTTTGTAAGTATTTTCAACCAAAACCGCCTTTTGAAAGAATTTTGAATCTAAATTGCATTTTGTTTGGTGGGCATTTTGCAAATATTTTGATTCTCAATTGCATTTTGTAGGTGTTTTGAATCTCAATTACATTTTGTCAAGTATTTTCAATCTAAATTGCTTTTTGTAAGTATTGTCAATCCACATGAGCCGTTTGAATCTACCGTGCATTTTGTAAGCATTTTCAATTTTAATTGCATTTTGTAAGTATTTTCAATTTCAGTTGCATTTTGTAAGTATTTCGACGCTACATTGCATTTTGTACGTATTTTGAACCTGGCCTACATTCTGTGGGTATTTTTCAATCTAGGGGGGCGTGGTGGCTCAGCGGTCAAGCTGTATGCCTCTCACCAAGGCGGCCCGGGTTCGATTCCCGGTCAATGCATGTGAGATTTTCGAAGTGAAATGCCATGTCCTGTGGTTCGGATTCCACGTTAAAAGGAGGTCCCGTGGCTCATAATCACTAGATTCACGGTCACGTAAAACTACAATCTTCCTTCTTATTTTTCAATCTATTCTTTTTGTGAATCTTTTCGTTCTAAATTCCCTTTTGTCAGAACATTTTGTGAGTTGTTTCAATCAGAGTTCCTTTTTGTAAGTATTTTCCGCACTTTATTTTCGTTCTAGTTTCCATTTCACTATCATTTTCACTATCACCCAGATCATTAGGGGCCGATAACCTAGATGTTAGGCCCCTTAAAACAACAATTATCATCATTATTAAATCTAGGTTTCGATAGAAAGCAAACCTTTTCCAGAACTCTTTGCGTGTATAATTAACACAATAACAACAATACAACGAGGAGATACCTACCCTACGCACTATACTGTAATTACAACTTTTTCTGTAGCACTAATACAGTAGTCAAAGATAGTAATTTCCCAGCCCACTGCAAAATTAAAACATCCACAAAATATTTACACAATTACAGTAATATAATATATCGAGTTACTTTTCCTATACACAACACATATTTACACAACTTTCACAGTGTCTCTTTATTTGAAATACAGTACCGGTAATCAAAACTCGTAGTCTGCTTTTTAGCACTGTTGTATTTTAGGTTCAAAATGTCCATCCCCAATTAATTTACTCTGTCTATAACAGAGTTGCCCACTTTAAATGTTGTGACAAATCTCCGGACAGACAATGTGTATGCTGGCAATAGCTTCACTGAATGATGGTGGTTGCATTTCTTCATCCCTAACATCGTCTTCTTCGATATCTTCATCATTATGCTTTACTTCATCTTCGCTGATTTCCTGAACATCCTGGATGCATGTAGTGAAGGCATCATCATCACAAGGCACAAATTCATCAAAAGTGATGAGTATATTGTTAGATACCTGCACCCAATCAAGCATGTTCACTCTTGCTTTGTCAGTGTCTTTGTCGTGAGTGCTCATTTCATTAAATCCAGCCTTATGAAAGCAATTTGAGATGGTTTCCTTAGTTACCATTTACCAAGCTTCTGTGAGCATAAGCATTGCCTGCAGGATGTTCAATTTGAGCACTTCATATCAATAAAGGCAAGTGCCTTAAGGACAAGAGCTTTCCGATACTTGCTTTTCAGGCTATGAATAATTGTCCTACTAGTCACATGTGTTGCTCTGCATCAAACGGGAGAGCGTTGGGGAGATTTGAAGACGAGGCTTGTGGACGGATTATAAAAGCATTTGTTGGACAGTTTGTAACCAAGGTATTTAAAATCGTCTACTCTTTCCAAAATGTTATTATCCAAGCAGATATTATGGTACTTCTTACTGGTTCCGTGCCACAGAATGCCAATATCTTAGTTTTCTCTAGAGATATCTCCATTGAGGAGTTTTCTGAGACTAGTTTCAGGTTATACATTGAATGCTGTAAATCATCTTCTGAGGTGGCAACCAGCACTAAGTTGTCTGCAAATAATATTGCGTCCAGCTGTAGATTTCTGTTAATGCGGATGGAGCCATGTCTTGTTTCTGTAAATTCTCGTATAAGAGCACTCATATAGATTATGAACGGAAGAGGGGAAAGACCGCAACCTTGTCTCACTCCTGTGTTCATCGATTTCCACTCGGATAATTTATTATAAACCTTTACAGAAATCAAGTTATGCTTGTAAAGGTTACTTATGTTTTGCACCATCTGTTGTGGGGTGTGATCAGATATTGAAATATTAAGTAAGGTATTGCGGTTTACTTTGTCAAAAGCGTTTTTGAAATCTATGTACAAAGGCAATGCGTGTTTCTATATTAAATCCGGTCATTGTGTTCGAATCTTTAACTTTCAGCTTTTTCGATGCCTGGTTGGATATAAAATAGTTCGTTATTTTCTTCATCCTTCAAAACTAACCACACGCACAAAATAACAACCTGCCCCACCTCCAAACACTAGCCTGCGTGCTTATAAGAACGGAGTGCCAAGTTGCCGACCAATAGAAACTGATTCGATAGATCGATTTAAATCGAGGATTACTCGAAATCTCCTCCAGCTGTTGTAAACAGCGCGCTGCCGCCAGCTGATCGATGAACTTTCAAGTCGGAAGTTATATTTGCCAGACTATATATACAAATGTAACAATATTTTTTCTTAAACAGTTTTCATATGTTTAAGGGGTACAGTAAGTATGTAGTTAGTTTTAGTTGTAAGTATGTAGTTAGTTTGTTTATTAGATATAGGTCATTGTTCTATTAGACTGTGGTGTGTGAGTGTGTCTGGTAGCAGTTGCATTGTTTATTAGTTATAGTTCATTGTTTCAGTAGACTGTGATGTGTGAGGGTGCATGTGAGTATGCCTGGTGACAGACTGTTTTAGTGGTAGTATTTGTTGTTGGTGGAACTTAAGTTTTTTTTCTTCGTTAGTAGAATTTTGATATTTAATTGTTAGTAGAAGGTTAGTATTTATGTTAGTAGAATTGCTCTTTATTTATTCTGAAAGGGAGTAGCAGCCTTTCAGAATAAATCAATTCTTTACCAGTCTTATAGACAGTTAAGACATTGATAATATAAGCCTAATAATGGCTACACTGCGTCCTGCTGCACGGCTGAAAGCAACGGGAAACTACATCCGTAATGCTATTCCCGAGGATATGCACCTCTCTATGCATAATTACATGTGATGATGGCCTCCTCCCTTGTAAAATTTCAATACGGAGGTAAACTAGTCCCCCGTTCGGATCTCCGGGCGGGGACTACTCGAGAGGGGGTTATCATCACAGAAGTGACAAAGAGGAAATCTGACATTCTACGGATCGGAGCGTGGAATGTTAGAAGTCTGCTAGGAAGTGGAAGGTTAGAAAACTTGGAAAGGGAAATGGATAGGTTAAGGTTGGATTTGGTTGGGATTAGTGAAATGCGCTGGCAGGAAGAAGAGGACTTTTGGCCAGGAGACTATAGGGTCATTAGCACTAAATCAAACAATGGCCAAGCAGGGGTTGGTCTCATATTGAGTAGGAAACTTGGACAGTGGGTGGAATATAATGAGCAATATAGTGAACGGATTATTGTAGCAAAAATCAATACTAAACCTACGTGCACCACAGTGGTACAAGTCTATATGCCTACCAGTCAAGCTGATGATGAGGATGTTGAAAAGGTTTACGAAGAAATAGACGAAATTCTGAGGTATATCAAGGGTGATGAAAATGTTATAGTAATGGGAGATTGGAATGCTGTGGTAGGAAAAGGGAGAGAAGGGAAGATAGTAGGAGATTTCGGATTAGGTGAAAGGAATGATCGAGGAAGCAGGCTGATAGAATTCTGCACCGAGCATGAGTTGGTCATAGCTAACACCTTATTCAATAACCATAATAGAAGAATATACACATGGATGAGACCAGGAGATACAGGTCGTTACCAAATCGACTTCATTATGGTCAAGCAGAGGTTTCGAAACCAGATTTTGGATTGTAAAACATATCCTGGTGCTGACATAAACTCTGACCACAATCTGGTTGTAATGAAATGCAGTTGAAGAAACTGAAGAAAAGTCAAAAGCCAAAAAGGTGGGCAATAGACAGACTGAAAGTAAAGGATGTAAACGAAAGATTCAAGAAGAGTATAAAGGAAGGACTAATGAAAAACCCTAAACAAACTTCAATTGCAGACGAATGGGCACATTTGAAGAATGAAATAACAAAATCCGCAGAAGAAAACATTGGTAGGAAAGAAAGAATAGGTAGAAAACCGTGGATCACTCAGGATATACTAGAATTGATGGATGAAAGGCGGAAACACAAGAATGTAAGAGATGAACAGGGGAAAGCAGAATACAGACGTCTGAGAAATGAGGTCAACAAGAAGTGCAAGGAAGCGAAGGAAGAATAGTTGAAAGAGAAATGTGCAGGTATAGAAAATTGTCTGAAATTAGGAAAAGTAGACACAGCTTATCGAAGGATTAAGAATACATTTGGGGAAAAGAAGACTAAGTGCTGTAATATTAAGGACACAAATGGAAAGCCTCTAACAGATAGGGAAGAAAAGGTTGAGAGATGGAAAGCTTACATAGAGAGTTTGTATAAGGGAAAGGAGATTGAGAATCATGTAATGGAAAGGGAGGAGGAAATTGATGAGGATGCGAAAGGAGATTTAATATTGAGATCAGAATTTGATAGAGCTTTGGAAGACTTAAGCAGGAACAAAGCACCAGGCATAGATGATATACCGATTGAGTTGCTACGCTGCGTAGGAGATGAAGGTCTGATCAGGTTATTTCACTTGGTGTGTAGGATTTATGAGACAGGTGATGTACCCCCTGATTTCAAGAAGAATGTAATCATCCCTATACCAAAGAAAGTGGGAGCTGATAGATGTGAAGATTACCGTACAATCAGCTTGATTACTCATGCTTCAAAGATCCTGTCTAGAATAATTTACAAGAGGATTGAAAGCCAGATCGAAAGGGAGTTGGGTGAAGACCAGTTTGGTTTCAGGAGAAATGTAGGAACAAGAGAAGCTGTACTAAGTCTTAGGCTGATTTTGGAAGGTAGAATAAGGAAGGATAAGAGAACGTTCATGGCATTTGTAGACTTAGAAAAGGCTTTTGATAACGTTGATTGGACTAAATTGTTTGACATTTTGAAATCTATTGGAATAAAGTTCAGAGAGATAGGAGGGTGATCTACAATCTATACAGAAACCAGACAGCAGTCATTCGAGCTGAAGGTCATGAGAGAGGAGCTGATATTCAGAAAGGTGTTAGGCAAGGCTGCAACTTATCACCCACACTTTTCAATCTTTACATTGAACAAGCAATGAAGGAAATTAGAGAAAAAATTAAAGTGGGAGTGAAGATTCAAGGAGAAATAATTTCAACTCTGAGATTTGCTGATGACATCGTCATCTTGGCCGACAAGCCTGAGGATTTGAATGAGTTTTTGAATGGTATGGACTCCGTCTTACGGAAAGAATACATGATGAAAATTAATAATTGTAAAACAAAAATACTAGAATGCAGCCGAGATAAATCCGAAACCTCTATGGACATCAAATTGGCAGGTGAAAAGCTGAAGGAAGTAGGAGACTTCTGTTACTTAGGAAGCAAAAAAAACAGTGATGGACGAAGCAAAGAGTATATAAAAAGTAGTTTGGCTCAGGCAAGGAAAGCATTTCTACAAAAAAGGAATCTGTTGACATCGAATATAGATTTAGGTATTAGGAAGTCATTTTTGAAAGCCTTTGTCTGGAGCGTGGCGCTCTATGGAAGTGAAACTTTGACTATTGGTGCAGCAGAAAAGAGGAAAATTGAAGCATTTGAAATGTGGTGTTATAGGAGAATGATGAAGATCAGATGGGTCGATAGGGTTACAAACGAAGAGGTATTAAGACGAGTGGGAGAGGAGAGATGTTTCTGGCGACTGCTAATGAAGAGAAGAGATAGGTTAGCAGGACACATACTAAGACACCCAGGAATAGCAAGCTTAGTTATGGAAGGAAGGGTCGAGGACAAGAACTATAGGGGTAGACCAAGGTTAGAATTTGTTAAACAGATTGCCTCGGATGTAGGGCGTGGTAGCTATGTAGAGATGAAACGATTAGCTTAGGACAGGGAGGCATGGAGAGCTGCATCAAACCAGTCAAAAGACTGAAGACTCAAACAACAACAACAGATGAATTATTATTATTAACATATCATTCCCTTGTTTAACTGAAAATCCACAGCCTGCTTCCAGTCTCCGACCGGGTCATGAATGGAATGAATGAAGCCCCCATCTAGCGGCGAGGATATGAACTGTTCCGGCTGCCGAGGCCTGACGCACTCCTCTGGGGCATTGATTAAATGAATGACAGATGAAATGAAATGATAGTGGAGTGTGTTGCTGGAATGAAATTTTGACAGGGAAAACCGGAGTACCCGGAGAAAAACCTGTCTGCCTCTGTTTTGTCCAGCATCTCACATGGAGTGACCGGGATTTGAACCACGGACCCAGCGGTGAGAGGCCGGCGTGCTGCCGCCTTAGCCACGGAGTACTCCCTTGTTTAACTAATTATATAAAACATTTCACAGTATGAATCTGAGTTACAATAAATTGCGTGGGCTATTATAAATATAAAAATGTTATCTATATACACAAAAGAGCATCAGCTCTGATCTCACATTAAAGCTTACCACAACTTAATGGGATCCTTACAATCTTCCTCAACTTTTGAAATACTACTGCACAATTGTCATTGTTGGTTTATAGTCATATTTAGTCGGATACGCTCTACAAACTAAGGCAAAATATACGCATTTACATAATCGTGTTTAATAAAAGTTAATAATTGGAATACATAACAGACGTTAATATCCGTTTTCTCGTCTTAATTTCTGGACAACCCTATTGTGCCCACATATCCAAGCCGTGTATAAAATCAAAAAGAGTTCTACAAAACTCACATCCTATGCCATGATGCCATAATGCCAAATAGTCTTGCCTATGCAACGACTTTAATACAATGCGGTAAATACCTCGCAAACGACTCCTCGTATACCATCTGTATACGGAAATACAAACATTTTTATACACACATAAAGGTTATCATCTTCTCTTCCACAAAACTAGCATTTTACTGAAATTTGCATACTCCTCAGCGTTGCCATACCAACCGCTGGTATATCAAACAATTACATCTGTTGTTAATATATTACTTTTATACATGCAAACGACTTTTGGACAAAGCGTGTGAGACCTCCTTGTATTTACTTTCAAAACGATACTGGGATATCTTCAAACTGTTGCGTATACATTTAATAAAAATACTATACTGTCTCTCCATACTTATCTGGTTTCAATTTCACAGATGAAGGAATATTGTGTCTACAATATGACGTTATATTACCCATCATGAATAAATAACGACAATTGTTATTTCTGTAAGTCCGATAAATATCAATCTCGACGGGGTAATCAAGATAGGAATTCCCTACCGACGAATGATAATAATCTTCCAAGAAGATTAATCTCTCTAATAAATTTAACTGAATGAAAGATCATGGCTTTCTCCAATAAAAATATACAGTTTGTCAAATTCGGAACGTGTCTCCATTCTATACAAGAATGTCAATGAGTTCTTATGACTTTCATCGATTTCATAACAAATGTTTCATTCCAATTCGATGCTAAGTTCATAACGATGCTGTGATATTTCACAATATATCACTAATTCTTTCTTCTGTTCTTCAAGTTTCTTCTCGACAAATGAGAGGCCCAAATTAAAATAATAAAATAATTTAATTGGCATCATAGACGAAAATGTCTATCTCCTGAATTCAAAATGAATTCATAAAAGTTAAAAATAAATTTACTGTTCTTCTATAAAAATAACAGGAATGCTGATTCCTTAAACAAGTTGAAATATCTCAGTTCAGAAACTGGATCGTAGTAAAACAATATGAAAATGTCGAAAAATGATCACCACAAATGATCTCATAGAATAAAACGTGGTTACATGGAATACATAATGTGTCGAAATATGGATAAAGGAATTGCTCTAGAATGTCACCATAATGCTCTACCCCTAGTTCGTCCCCTTGAACTAACGACCTCGGACAAGGGAAGATTCCCTCTTCCGGAAAACATCAAGCTCCATCTGGGATCGAACTGCGAACTCCCATCCTTCATCTTCATTGTTGCCGGGAAAACCCTGGCATATTGAAAATCTTCTCCTCTCTTCGTTTTCCGTCATGATACAGCTTCATTATATTATCGAGTAGTGTTGAAAGTTCAGCTTCATATTCCGAAGTAAATTCGAAATGGAAGTCATGGACCTCACTCGTATATAAAATATTCATTGAGATGGACTATGAATATTATTATGTATTCACTGATATTAAGTCCAAGCTCTTGTATGACGCTGATGTACTAGAATGTGGTTGTACATAACGTCTCATGTTTGTTTGAAAAGTAGACAATCATGAACAATCTCCTTATCGAAGCTCCATTGTTGAAAATACTACTCTGTCTTGAATGTATTCCTGGCACACATATTTTCCTATTCCATTATCTCAATCATATTACAGTTCTTAAATGTCTTCACTTGTTGAACATACACAGTCATCATACTTGTGTGACAGTATAGTTCCCCAATAATAATGTCAATCACTGTTACTCACGTGAATCTGTGAACACGGATCTGTATTCGCTGCAGTCTGGCCTAAACTAAAATGCTTTACTGCGCTGGATTCCGTTACTTTTCTATTTCATTTTTAAAATGTCTGTAGTTCTCAAAATTTTCTTTTAATCGCACTGAAAATTTATAACACGCTTCTGTGTGTTCTGCTCTATATACTGTAGTTAAAATATTTGTTCTAATTTCAAATGGTCGATAGTTATTGCGGTATGAACACTCCTCGCAACTTCACCTAATTCGCAAGCACGGCGATCTCCACTAGCTAGCCTCTATCTGCGCTGTCTCCACGAGTCGACCACTCTCGGACTCGTCTAAGACCTTCGGGACTGCTACTCTCCCGGAATACACGTCTGTACACCTCATACTTTGCAGGAACAAGAGCCCTGATGCCTTGCGTCTCCCCTCCAAGACACCAGATCTAGCCGCCATTTTTCGTTCCCTCGAAAAATTTAGCGCGCACTAGAAAAATGCTTATTCTGACGTATTTCGACCTCACGTCAATTTCCTAAATACAGTATTTCTAATATTTTCTTATAATTTTCTTCATATTATCAATCCATAAAATAACTCCCTTGGGGCCTAAATGCGATAATTCTCCATAAAATTTTGTTGAAGGAACTCCCGTCTTCTCTAAGACTTCTCCTTATTGGCCGTGGGCTCATATCCAATCGTATAATTTATAACAATATTTAAACATTCTAGAACCTTCGATTGCGCAATAATATTACGTGACGGAGTCTCTCTCCTTGCTCAACGTAGCAACACGCCTGGTTTGTGCCAAGTTCCAGCATTCATATTGCTTGGTTAAATTTCATCATGGGCTTCAAAAATAATCCCATTTTCATCCCATATAATTCATTTTTCGGGGGCACTACCACGCCCGTATTTACATTTAATTTGAATTAATTTAGCTAAGACCTAACATGACGGAAAATTACGGCGAGTGGCGTCCGTAAACAAATAATTACTGGTACTACAAAAGTTAATATGACAACCAATGTCTAACAAGAACAAACAATATCTTGTAACATCAAATACACAACAACAATACGGGTACAAGAGGGGTAAGCACATAAATAAATCAATCACTAAACACATAGGCTTTCTTATTTTAAGTCCTGCCTACACAAATTGAGACGCTCCTTGCCCTCAATTGTCATCTGAGTGTGTGTAAATTATGTTGACAGCTGCGTAGTAATGACTACGCCTTATTCTATATGAGTATTCGCCTCACCAATTACGAACTTTTGGTCCGGCCGCTGCTCCGTCGGTCCAAATAACAGTGTCAGCTTTGTCCAATGTTACCTCCCTCTGCGAAATGCTTCATCACATGGCATCAGTAGGCAAGCAAAATGTAGTTTCAAGCTGATATCAATCAATCAAGATTGCGACAAATAACAAATCAACCAAGTGCGGTCAGTGTGAAAAATGTGTAACTGATAATGAAGACTACATAATTTGTGATGGGGAATGTGGTAAATCATACCACAGAACCTGTGTGAACATAATGAAGAAAGTTTTTAACAGGCTTTTGTCCGACAAAGCCGAGCAATGGTATTGTGTCGAGTGCAGTGCAATGAGTAAGTCAACTACGGATGAGGTTTCTAAAATCGCCTCGCCTGCGGCAAGATGGCGTCACAGTGAAAGTGTAGTGAAATATATTTGATAAAAGTGGTAAAATATTATAACAGAGGTTTAAAATCTATAAAGTTACTTTCCTTAGGTCAAGTGAAATATGGAATATTGATAGTATTTAGAAATTATTATTGATAATTTAATAAACTTAAACTAAGTTGTGGGAACGTGTATCCAAAGATTCGGTGACTTCTTCAATCACTGTTTGAACCAAGTAGAGCAGTGGTGCTTTTACGAGTTTTCCTCCGATTGGAAGATATACGTATTTCACATTCTTCTTTATTGGTGAAATAAAGAATTCATTTAGGTAGTAATAATTAAAATAAATTTAGTGTAATTTGGTGTAAACATCAAGGCTAACTTAGATCTCTAGTATGTCGACAGTAAACAGTGTTAGTGTCTCGTCAGGTAGTGTAACCGTTACGGATTTATGCTCGTCGTGCAAAATAAAAGTAAAAAATGCAAATAAAATCATCACAAGATCTCAGGTAAAATTGAGTGAGGAGAAATGTGAAACCGATTGTCGTAATGTAGGCCTACCGGTACCGTCATGCGAATGTCATAACCTGAGAAACGAACTGTCCTCAAAAGATGAAATTATAAAGCTGCTAAAGGAAGATATTACTAAGTTAATGGAAGAGTTGAATACATTAAAAGGAAACAGAGAGGAAAGCAAGGAAACTTGGTCGACAGTGGTTGCTGGTAAGGTAAGATCGAATATGCCTAGGCCTATAAATGGAGTACCGGTACATGTAACTGGAATTCCCGTCTCAAATTCATTTGGAGCGCTCGTCGAAGAAAATGATGACTTTCTTCAAGAAGAAAAGAAGAAAGTGATAAAGAGAAAATCCAGGAAGATGCGGATATTTGCGGATAGTCACGGGCGAGATGTAACAGCAAGCGTATTGGAGGGAAGCGGAGAAATGCAGGTCACTTCGACAGTAAAGCCAGGAGCACCAATTGCAGCGGTCACGAACGGGATGGTAGGAGAGTGTGCATCCCTCACTTCAAAGGACTATGCAGTAATCATCGCTGGAGCAAACGACGTCTATTGAAACGAGAGTAAAAAGGTAATCAAAGATTTAAAGGGTTCATTGCCATCCATGCATAACACAAATGTCATCATTGTAAACATTCCGCAGAGATACGACTTAATTCCCAAATCATGTGTAAATGTAGAAATAGAGGCTACAAATGGAAAAATTCATAAAATTTGTAAGACTTTTCCAAATGTCCAAATTATAGGTGTAAGTAATTTAGACAGGAAGTTCCACACTCGGCATGGCCTACACTTAAATAGGTTAGGAAAAGAGTATCTTATTGATGAAATCTGAAAAATTGTAAATTCAAATGGTAAGAATAGTTCAACAGTAATATCTTTAGAGTGGAAGCAGGGAAACTGGTAAAAGAAGCCAAACGTGAGGCTTGGCATTCAGATCTTTTGATGTCAAATTTAACCGAGTCCAACAATGGTAATTCGGATTTGTCTAGCAACAATAATAATAATAACAATTGATAGTAATAATGTAAATAAATCACCAACACAAGCTTGCAAAAGTAACAAATTTAAAATTTACCACCAGAATGTTCAGTCTCTCTATAATAAAATTGATTTCATAAATGAAAATCCACAGCATGCTTCCAGTCAACCGACCGGGTCAGGAATGGAAGGAATGAAGCCCCCATCTAGCGGCAAGGATATGAACTGTGCCGGCTGCCGAAGCCTGTCGCACTCCCCTGGGGCAATGATTAGATGAATGACAGATGAAATGAAATGATAGTGGAGAGTGTTGCTGGAATGAAATTGTGACAGGGAAAACCGGAGTACCCGGAGAAAAACCTGTCTGCCTCCGTTTTGTCCAGCACAGATCTCACATGGAGTGACCGGGATTTGAACCACGGACCCAGCGGTGAGAGGCCGGCGCGCTGTCGCCTAAGCCACGGAGGCTCCGATTAACGAATGCTTAAAAATGAACCTAAAGACATCTCAGCACTATGTATTTCAGAACATTGGCTGAAAGAGGAACAACTCGAATTAATTCAATTCCCAGGGTTTATACAAGCTAGTAAATACTCTAGATCTAATATTAGCCATGGTGGTACGTGTATCTTCTTAAGAAATAATTTAGATCATGAACAGTTAACAGCTTATGATTATCTAATTATGGAACAGGATTTTGAATTTTCTGCCGTAAAACTACAGCAGTTTAAGTTAATAATTGTATGCGTATACCGTTCTCCGTCAGAAAAGTTTCCTTTATTTATAGATAAACTAGAATTGTTACTCAATAACATGAGCAAAGTAAATTTCGATAGAATAATTTGTGGGGATGTAAATGTGGATTTCTTAAAATTTGATAGAAATTGTGAATTATTAACACAGTTACTAATTTCCTATGGACTGAAACATACAGTAAATACCCCAACAAGAATTTTAAAAATTAGTAAAACCACTCCTGATCAATTTTTTTAAATACAGATAAATATCACCATTCAATATAAGTATATTGTCCGGGTTTTAGTGACCACCATGGACAAATACTGAGTTTTGAAGTACCCGAAACAATCAATAATAATGATAATGGAGTAAAATCAAAGTGCAGGTCATTACAAATGTTACATATTTCAATGACTTATTAAATAAGGAAACATGGTCAGAAATGTATAAACTATTAACAATACCCTAAAACACCATTTTGAAACATCATAACCCTTTAAGCGAAGAACTATTCCAAATAACAAAACTAGCAATTGGATAACATGTCAAATTCATGTCAAAGAAAGAAATTTCTACGCAAATTATATAAACAATACCACACAACATCTGAATCCAATTTATACTACAAAAATACACTAGCATATTAAATAAGGTAATAAGACTAGCAAAGAAAATCCATAAAGGTAATTTTATTTCCCAATCATCTAATAAAAACAGGGATATGTGGTCCGTGATAAAGATAGAAACTGGAAAATCTGCTAAAATGCAAAGGAATATTACACTGACCAGAAATAATAAAGTGATTAATAATCCAGAGGAAATATCAAACAATTTTAATGACTATTTTCAGGAAATTCCACAAAAATTATTAAATAAATCACAGGTAAATACACTAAATTCTAATAATAAAATAAATATATGTAGTGATTCTTTATTTATAAATCATGTCACAAGTGAAGAGGTAAGAATAGTTATAAAAGAGCTAAAAATAAATTCTGTGCTGGCATTGATGGCATCCCTGATGCAATTTTAAAGAAATGTGCAGAAAATATAATAAATCCCCTTACACACTTAATAAACAGTTCAATTCTCTCGGGAACTTACCCGGATATTTTGAAGTTATCAAAAGTAATTCCGGTGCAAAAAAAACGGTTCAAAAGATGAATTAGATAACTATCGTCCTATTACCTTACCATCTGGTATTGCAAAAATTGTGGAAAAATCATGTATAAGAGACTGATAAGTTTTATAGAAAAAAAAAATATTATCAAACTCACAACATGGATTCAGAGTGGAAAAATCTACACAGACAGCAATTTATGAATGTAGTAATAGTATACTGAAATTAATTGAAAATAAGGAACATGTAACTGGCCTATTCTTGGATTTATCGAAAGCATTTGATGTTGTTGACCATAAAATCCTCCTTACAAAACTAAATCAATATGGTATTAGAGGTCTAGCTAATAAATGGATCGAGTCTTACTTAACAAGGCGTAAGCAAATATTAAGCTTGAGACACACGGATGATGGAAACAAATTACTTAATGAAACATTGTCCAATGAGGGAATTATTAAATTTGGAGTACCCCAGGGATCGGTTTTGGGCCCACTACTCTTTCTTCTATATATCAATGATATAACACAGAATGTTCATTCACATAAGGAAATTTTGTTTGCGGACGATACAACACTCGTAATAAAAGGTAAAACTAAATCAGGTCATACAGCAGTCCGCTGACTCCGTTACAGGAGAGTTAACCAAATGGTCACAAGATAATCGCCTCATAATAAACTATAAAAAGACAGTATGTCTAAATTTCCACACTATACAGAATAGGAATCCTGCGAAGCCCAATATAACATTAAATGGTCATCAAATAGAAAATAAATCAGAAACAAAGTTTTTAGGACTATGGATACAACATGACTTGAAATGGAATAAACATATACAATATCTGAATACTAAACTGAACTCGATGTGCTTTGCGTTACGTATTTTGAAAACCTGCACTAGCATGCACACATTAAGAAATACTTATTTTGCTTATTTCCATTCATACTTAAGATATGTGGTCATATTTTGGGGTATGTCGCCAGATGTACTAAGCACGTTTATGATACAAAAGAGGGCGATTAGAATTATGGCAAATGAAAACACTAGAGAATCATGTAGGCCTCTGTTTAAAGATTTAAACATTCTCCCACTGCTCTGCATATACTTCTTTGAAAGTATTATGTTTTTTAAAAAGAATTTAATGAATAAGGATGTTTTTCTTAAAACAAACAATGATGTGCATAGGCATAACACAAGACAAAATCAAAACATTCATATTTCACACACTCACACAAGCATATATCAAAAAGGAACTTTTCACACAGGAGTTAAATTATACAATAAACCTCCCCCAGTATATAAAACTTGCCCCAAAAATAAAAACCTTTGATAGAATGTTGAAAGCTTATCTGCAGTGGCATTGTCTTTACTCTGTAGTTGAATATCTTCGGCAGACTATAACTTTGGAACGGTAAGTTGGAGGAAACAAACGTTGAAATAAATGTTGCAGACAATTTTGAGAGGAACTAATTTCTAATTCACTCTTTTGTGAAAAAACTATTTTTCCTAGGACAAAAAGTGAAAAAACACCTTTTTGGAAACTTTGGCACCACCTAGCTTCCGCATTTCAAAACGTATGACATGACCTCAATGAGACGAATTGTAGGTGACAATGTCCTGTACATTTTTTGTTTAAAAAACATTTCTTTAAAATAAGTCGATTCAGAGAAAAACGCTTTTCAATGTTTTTTTTTGAGTTTTCCGACAAAATGATCGTGCAATTTTTTCTAAAATTCAGAGTTAAGCTTTTTTTATGCTTTTCTAACGATTTACAAAAAGCGAACCATAGCACAGTTTTTGGATCAAAACCATTCCAGCTGTACTGTTGTACAACTGAAAACAAAGATGGTCCCAGTGAGATAATAATTGATGGTAAATCGTTCACAGGAAAAGAAAATATTTGCAATGCTCTATACGCTCACTTTATAAACATAGCACACATGTTAGCCAAAAAAATCCTCCCAGGGAAGACAGTTAATGAAATTAATATCAACACAGATTCCATATTTATGGCCCCGTTTAATGAGATGGATATTCGCAATATTATATTAAGCCTTAAAATGAAAGGTAGCCAAGATAAAGATGGCATGTCAGTAAAATTGTTAAAAAACTCCGTTGACATGCTAAGTAGCCCACTAACAACTTTAATAAATTTATCGTTAGAGACTGGCCTGGTGCCTGATGATCTAAAAATAGCACGAGTCATACCTGTCTATAAAGGAGGTGACAAAAGCAATACAGACAATTACAGACAAATTTCCATCCTCCCACCCATATCCAAGGCACTCGAAACAGTAGTAAAACAGAATTGTTAATTTCTTAAATAAAAATGATTACTTCTACAAAGGGTAGTATGGATTCCGAGGAAACTCAAGCACAGAAATAGCCACAATTGATATTATCTCTAACTTGCAGGATGTGATAGACAAAAAGATGACAGCGAGTGGCCTTTTCGTAGACAAGAGGAATGCGTTTGATAATGTTGACCATGAAATTCTTTTAGGGAAACTTGATAAAGCAGGTATCCGAGGAGTAGCTTGGACATGGTTTAAAAATTACCTATCCAATCGTAAGAAGTATATTGAAATAAATGGCTACAGAAGTGAGGAAGTAAATGTTACCCACGGTGTGCCCCAAGGATCAATATTGGGTCCTTCCCTCTTCTTAGTATATATTAATGACATAGCAACACTCCGTTTTCATGGTTATATAACGTTGTTTGCAGACGACTTAAGCATCTTTTACAATGCGTACACCACCAACACGCTGATTACACACATGCAGGAGGACATGAATACAATACTTGGCTGGACCTAGTCTAATAAATTAACAATAAATGAAGATAAAACAAATTATTTTATAATATCTAAGCGTAGAACTAAGTTAGACATCACTCAGAATATAATGCTGAATGGAAGGGCAGTTAAAAGGGTCACATCTGTCAAACACCTAGGCCTAATAATAGATGAAAATCTCTCATGGCAAAAGCACATTGATGCATTAGTTAAAAAATATCACCTGCCGCTGGGATGATTAAAAAATTAGCTACTATATTCCAAAAGATATACTCAGGAAAGTGTATTTTTCCTTAATCCATAGCCACTTACACTATTTGAATACAATTTTGGATAAAATGCTCAAATTACCTAAAAACCGAAATTGAGGTAATTCAGAATAGAGCCATAAGAAATATTTATAACTACCCTTTTTAACACCAACCAAACACCTTTATATTACGAGTAAAATTCAACCTGTAACCCTAAATGCAGGAATCAAATCAAATGTCCTGATGTGCCAAATCCTACACAAAAGTATCCACACAAATTTAAACTTCACTAAACAATCTGATTTACATGCTTACAAAACTAGACATGCAGATGACATATCACTTTTTCAAAACAATTCCAAACAATATGGCAGTAATAGCATTAAGTGTAGTGCCTTTGTAAAGTTCAATAGACTACCAGAAAATCTAAAAATTGCACCTATCTTACCAATCCTTAAAAGAAGGCTAAAACAGTTTATGTGGAATGAATATAAAATGTCAGTTTGAAGAAATTCCAAAATCTGAAAAGACAGAAGGAGACCACATTGTGTACAAAACTTATGAAAGCTACAAAATGCTGTAATTATAGTTTAAATAATTTAGATAAATTAGGCTTCATGATTTATAATCGTAGGTTTAGGTTCCCTTATTGGTTTTATGTCGAATACTGATGATAATCCATGACACAGGCTGAATACACAATAATAGTGAGTCTCCTCTGATCATCATCACAAGTTCGGTGACTTCCAGTCACAGGAATAACACGAGCTGGAACGGGCTCGGTAATCCAATAACACTAGCTATTAGCGGCTCACACATAGCTCGCATAATAAGCCTCGGAACAAGCCTGGCAGAAACGCTCAGTTATTTTCCGGTAACAACAATACTGGTCGTAGATATTGATCCATCTAGCGACAGTGCACTCTGCGGGCACTATAATAACATCAATTAACTAGCCTTATACACAGTGTCATCGTGGTCATTAAAACATTGGATAAACCTTTCACCACTTCCTAACATACAATTAGATTACACCTATCAGAACTGTCGCCTCAAATAGCGATCTCAATGTGACGCGATGGTCATTCATATTATGAAATATCAAGCAGCTGACTAGCCTACATTTGAGCAGCGTGCCTTGACCTAGTCAAAAATACATTCCACACAGTTATGTGACGTCAGAATACGTCTTGAAATAATCAACAGTCTCGGTCTCACATGTAGTGGCGTGGTGGTTTATGGGTACAGTAAACTGGTTTCTCGCGTGCAACTAACTGCACTCAAAGATTCTGCGTCTAGAAGGGAAATATTACACTCATTTAAGCAAGGATTCACATGATTCAGTCCTAGTATGTGAATCGTACACATATTTACATTATCACACAATGAATACTAGATTGGATATTGCCTGGATTTACGCAGTACAGCGATACAACATGTTTGAAATAGCAAATTAACTAGAATGAGAGACATGACACCATCTCCCAACTGCTTTGGTTTCCCGAAAGACATTCCACTCCTTCTACAGTATTTACAAGTTTTCTCCAATAATGTTTGCGTGTCAACTCCTGGACACAAATTATAATTAAACACACACAACTTTCTACTCTTGGGTTGTTTAAACTGATACGTCGTTGTATTGCAGGGTTCTATGCTAGTCTGATGACATGAATAATACCCTAAATTAGTTCTCAAATCAGAACTCTGTGGCTTCAGAGATCCACAATGGTTAAAGTAATGCATTTATAAATGTGGTGATTAATCCTCAATAACACCAAATGAAACGGTGATACGACAGTGGTCTAAATTAAATAAAATGACAGAAGAGGGTGTCCCAAACTTACCCTGATTATTTACACGGAAGGCAGTTCATTCAGTTATGATCAGTCTAGGCTGATATAAAAAATAGCTCAGCAGATTAATGAGCTTCAAGACTTGACGTTTTAGTACGCCCAAAAGAAATGCATCAATTGAATAAATACAAATACACGGTGTCTCATCAATATTGGAACATTCTGAAAATTGAGACACATGATGAATCAAACTATTAACCCTACCTAATTGGCTGTGAAAGAATTCGGTTGATTTCTACACTAAGTCTACCATAATAAAACCTCGCACGAGAAAAGGAATACAAAACTCACAGGACCATTGGTAATTCACCTCACTCCTTGCTCGGAATTGAGGGGCATACAACTTCTCATGGTAGAAGGGAATAAATACATCCTAGGCCATCCATCCTCGGCCTTTTCCTCCTCCTGACCATTTCCTGCGTCCTCGTGGTCTCCTCCCAAGTAGTTTCCTCTTCATAGTGGTAGTTCTCATTATTGGCTCCTCATGGTTTGCACGTCCCTCGTGGTTCATAGGTTCCAATTCATAGTGTAGCTTTATCTCAGGAAATCTCTCTCACATGGGTATTTTAAGCCATGTCATACATTACAAATGAGAGTAGCAACATATCGTACATGTGGTTGACAAAATGATGCAGAATTTGAAGAACAATTCACCTATGATTTCACAGAATTTTTGTTGAAATGCCGGTAATTATCTCTCACAGAATTGATGTTGCACAGTTGATTATACGTTTCTGACAGGCTTTATTCACTTTTCAGACACTGAAAATACCGTACTATCTCTGCGATCGGTGGTAGAAAATTCGCGCACAAATCGTCGCAGGTTATTTGTAGCAGTGGCGTGCGTTTAATGTAGCTTGAATAATATGCACTGTTCACTTTGAAGATATTTTTGCCACCTCATGGTCTTTGATACTGGTAGCAGTGTGGCTGGAAGTATGTGTTCCACGTGCTATTTCATTGAAATGATAGAAATTCACAAATTCACTGTTTTACCAAACTTTTTCACAGACGTGAACTGATGGTGTCCAACTTGGCAATATAATAATTGTGCAGCACACTGAAGTGCTTTAGATGCACGATGCTTTCAGATTATAAACTTCCTCATTCCAATGAGTGGACGTTCCAAAACGTGGGCTCGACTGTCCCAAACTCGAATAGGTCTGTCTCCAACAGACTCAAAACGTGGTGTGTTAGACGCCGGATCAGCGTTCCGGGTTCAAGGAAGTACTCTAGTCGTTTAGCGACTAATTATGTCCTGTACGCATATCCGCGATGGAAATACCTTTACCGTAAAAATTTAAATACACATCAATTTGGTAAATTCATACAGAATTACAAAATGATAAATCCTGAGACTTGTAGAAGCAAAATGTATAATAGAATATGCTCAGGAAAATTAGTAGCGTGGTTCTCCAAAGTCAAGAGAATATCCAATATCATGACGAAGTTCGCGCTGGCTTCTGAGTGCGTTCTGTGCTGTGGCAAAGCACTCACACATTCCTTCAAAGAAAATATCACCAGGAATGAGCTCATACGGGCTCATATGCTCCTCCGTTGGTCCAAATAAAAATGTAGGGACTGCATATTTATTTGCTCAATTTGCTGGTTTAATCCTGGTGATATTTTTTAAAAATTGGTAGCGTTTAAAGTACCAATACACTCGCCTGTAAGCAGGTCACCAATGACATAACTTCCGTTGTTTAGGGTCTCGAAAACTCGATTAGGGCCGTAGTAGAGCGAAACAAACATCCCGTATACTCTATCCATGGGGTTTGACATTCCGGGTCTTCGGATAAGAACAAGATCTCCCACGACAAGTGGATTCCTAAATATCTTGTGTCGCATTCACCTCAAGCGCTTCTCAGCTTGTCGATTCAACTTATGCCGGGCAGCTGCAATTTGGCTGTCATGTGAGGGGTGTAAACGGGGATGAGTTATGACAACTCTGCTCCAAACTCGAACAGGTGTTTGGTTCAAATGTAAAACCATAGGTATTTGTCCAGTTCTCTCGTGTACAGTGGAATTAATGCTTCTGGCTATGACAACAAGGACTACCGTCCAGCGCCAGTGTTCCTCTTGGCCAGGCTGTTCCAGCCGAGCAGCTCGACCGTGAGCAGATGAGTACTCGCCGCCTTTTGTGAGTAAACCTGCAATATGCAATACAGCTCTGCTGTAGGGGCGGCCGTTATTAAGTGGTGGAATCGCATGGACTTGTACTTTGACCTTTGCCCAGTGGCGTTTTGGCTATCACCCCCATTCCCTCTCCAACTGTGCTCCGAGCATTACTGCTGAGTACTCGCGTGCACGTATACTCAAACTCGTGGATTTGGAACAGCCTGCTCTTGGCAGTAGAATCTACAGAATTTTGCCAAGGTAGACATCATGCATTCTGCAGGATTGCTCTCAGGGTGACTTATGGACGAAAGCACATGTCCTATCTCAAACTCGCCCATAGCGTTGGTGAATTCAGCCAAAGTAAATTGTGACCCGCGGTCAGTTAACAGGAACTGCGGTTTTCCTGCCTCCGGTATCACTTGTCGTTTTATCCTTTGAATGATTTGGTGCGCACCAAATCATGGTAACGGTGTCCTGATACCTGATACCTTCTGGGAATGACAGCACGAAGCTGTGTGTGGTCTTCATCAATAAATTTATACAAAGTACGGCGATACATGAGATAGTCATCTGCGATAGCAGCAATTTGAGCATAGTGGATGTTCTGTGCGTCCATGCGGTTCTCAAAAAATCGGATAATCCTCCTCAGTTCCTCGTCGCGCCTTTGTCCCTCTGGCAAATGACGAAGTTGCCGAAGGTGTTCTTCGCAATCTCCCTCGATGTCAATGGCGTGAATGATCGCTTCCGGGTTCCGACTGAGGATGTCAGCCAGCACATTCTCTTTCCCGGGTCGATGCTCGATCATTAGGTCAAACTGCTGGAGGAACAGCGTCCAGTGCATGATCCTGTCGCTCGCCAGTCTTGTTTTTAGGATGAAGGTCAAAGCGTGATGGTCGGTCCTTACCACGATCCTCTGTCCCCACAGAAGTTTCCGCCAGTATTCCAACGCATACACGATAGCAAGTGCTTATATTTCCGTCGTGAAGTAGTTTGATTCGCACGGTCTCAATCTCCTACTCAGAAAAGCAGTGTAGTGGCGTCTTTGTTCCTCATATTCCTGTAGCAAAATGGCACCAATGCCTTCAGACGATGCATCGGTCTCCACAATGAAATTCCTGGAGTAGTCAGGATATTCCAAGGTGATACCTTCCACCAGCATTTTCTTAGCACATCCAAATGCTTCAGCACATTCTTCACTCCACGCCCACCGAGTATTCTTCTTTAATAACCCCTGCAATGGAGCAACAGTCTCCGAATACTTCTGGCAGTGAGCGGCAAAGAGCTGAATCACACCCAAGAATTGCCTCACGTGTTTCACACGGGTAGGTGTTGAAAATGCCGAAATGTCCTAAATTTTCGCCGGGTTTGGTCGATAGCCTTGTCAACTTAGACCTATTATATGGCCCACAATTTTAATTTCATTTTGGAAGAATTTGCATTTGTCACGGTTCACCTTAAAATTGGCCTGCCGAAGGTTTTGGAAAACAAGACGAGGAGTAGCAAAATGTTCTTCTTCGGTTTCTGAGGCTACAATTATATCGTCAACATAGCAAACGATCTTCTCCTTTACTTCTGGCGTTAAGTTAGCATCTGAGGCACGGATTAATGCGGCTCGCGCATTCCTCAATCCGAAAGACAGCTTGCAAAATACATAGGTAGTTTGCCCAAACAAAAATCCTGTGTATTTTTGCGTATGCTCAGATAGTTTAATATGATAGTAAGATTGCACCAGGTCTAACGACGTCAAGTATTGTTTGCCTTTGAATTTTTGCGGGATGTCCCTTATCCTGGGCGGTCGGTCATGCTTAGGGGCTAAATGCTCGTTTAAGGCCCTGGCATCTAAGCACAGTCTCAAACTGCCGTCGACTTTAACCACAGTAGTCAACGGGTTAACATAGAAAGTTAGTGCCTTCTTAATTATGTTCGCTGCTTCCATTTCCTGAAGTTTTCTCGCAGCTTCTTCACGATGCTAGTCCGCAATCGGATAGACTTTCTTTTGGAACAGATAGTCGTCTAGCATCACAAGATCGTACTCGAAGTTCCTGATCTCTCCAGGTGTAGTGTCGAATATATCTGAAAATTCCGTCAACAATGCCTCCAGTTTCGCGTTCGTGGGTCCAGTTTGGTGTTCCCCGTCTTCACATCCTTCCTGTGTGTCATCCGCATCCATAGAATTCAGCATCTCTATAATATTGACGTCCGCGTATAAATCAGGATCGTCTTCAATCAAGTTCATTGAAATGGGTTCGTTAGGTTTGAACTCAATCGTATTCCGTCCCATATCAACGATTCCATCGTACTTGCGCATAAAATCCGCACCTAATATGGCCTCGTATCGTAGTTCTTTGAGTACCAAGAATTGGTGCAAGTACACGTGACTGTCGATTTGCAAAGTGCACAGAACCTGTACTTTGTACTTCACCGTGCGGTCGGGAATGATCCTTCGCACTTTAATGGCAGAAACTGGCAGTTCTGTTACTTTGGTCAGTGTCTTCAGCGTTGCATAAAAATCCGCTGACAGTACACTGATCATGGCTCCGGTGTCAATTAATAAGGAAACTGGGCAATTGCTGATTTTCGCCTGTATCATGGGGAGCGTGTTAGTTCAATGTCGTTTGTGTTCCGTCGTTCGTCGAGTAGGTCGTCTTGGATTGGCTCCCAGAGTAAAATCGTGGCAGTTACTCGGGTGTCAATCACCTCAGAATCTATTTCTGATTTGGCGTTTTTTTCCTTTGGACGTCCCTGTCTGGTCATGTCCTGGAGACTCCTCTGGAACGTCTTGTAACTCCCACGTTCATTCGATCTGCGTCCCTTTCTTAATTTTGGTCGCGGAGTAGCCTAATATACTCCCTACTCTCTTGCGCTCGTCCACGCCAATCACGGTGTACCTGATAACGGGGATCCCGGTCTCTGCGATATCCTCCGCTATATCGGTAATCCCGATGGATCTGTCCTGTCTGCTGGGCTCGAGGTGTGTCGTTGTTCCCTCGGCGGTCATTATCCTGGCGACGGTCGTAGTTCGCCACATTTTCAAATCGTCTTCCCCAGTAACTTCGGTTATCCGGTTGTCGATTCCTCTCGTAGGGTGCCCTGTTCCACTGACGGCGGTCAGGTCCCACGTTTCTCTGCTGGTATGGTGCATTAACAACCTGCGTCGGCTTTGGCGTTTGGAAAACCTTGTCGACAGTCGTGAGGTTCACGTGACGGGTATCTCCCCTAGGTCGTTGAATAGCAAATTGTTCACTACTTGAGCCCAGTTTTCTTAATATCTGGTCACACTCAAGGAACGTCATAGCGTTAGCTGCTATTAATACTCTCTGCGCGTCGGCTGGATATTTCTTTGTGATCGTATATATGAGCTCTTGCTCTGACAGTGGTGGCTGTTAACATCACTGTTTTGCTAATTGGGTGGAAAAATAATTAGCGTACCGCGTCGTTGTGTTGGAGCTATAGCGTTTTGTGTACATTTCAGCACATATCCCCTGTTGGATGTCACTTGACCAATAGGCACTCAGCAATGCCTCACGAATATCCTGGTATCCAGAGAAGGAATAGCGAAAAGCTCTGAACCAGGTACTTGCTTGGCCATCTAGCAAAATCTCGATCACCCTGAGTTTCCTCTCAAGCGTAACCATAGTATCACGTAGGTAACTCTCGACATTCGCTAAAAACTCAACTGGGGTGATACTCCCACCAGTTCCCGAGAAGTGAGCAGGCTGCTCTTCTCGTGTGCAGATGATCATAACATTCCCGCCTTGAGAATGCGCACGCATAGGTGTGAATGTAGGTGCGTTATAGTTTATCTGCACAGGTGGTTCTGTCTGCATAGCAGTGCTTAAAGTTCATTTTGTGGCGTTATCGACGGCACGAACGATGGCGTTACACTAGATAACGGTGGTGGTTGTGACACGGTAGGTTGCGACATAGTAGGTACGAGTTTAGACTGTGCCTCTATGCGCTCAAGCAACCGTTGCTCCAACTGTTGTATGTCTGGTGTTGTTATGTGTTCGGTTTGGTTATTGATCTCGTTCATCTGCAGTTCAAGCCTTTCGATTTTCCCACGAAGACACTCGTCTACCTCCTTGACGGTCTTCCTGACGTTATGGCTCAACTGAAATCGTTCGGTAACGGAGACTTCTTCGATGCGCTTTCGAAGAGAGTCGACGTCATCCTTGACGTTAGGTACTTGAGCTTCAATGGTTGTTTTCTGCTCATTTATGTTCCCCTTTAAGATGTCAATGTCGATGCTAAGTTCCTCCTTATTGGTATGGATCTTTTCCCTGAGTTCATCAACAGTATTCGTGAGGTCAGTCACGTTCTTCGAATTTGTGGCGAGTTCATCACGGAACTTAATCATGTCGTCCGCAATCCCTTTGACATTCGTGTTAATTGCGATAGCGGCTCCCCTCGTGAGTCTTAGTCCAACATTCACAGTGACAATCACCTTCCTGACATTCTGTACAAATCCATTGGTCTCCCTAATCTGTCCCTCAACGTTCGCCACTCGATTGCCTAATTGATCCTTGGCTTCATCGATAACATCGCGCAGTTCTTCTAGACAAGCATTGACTTCTGTCCTGCTGGTATTAATCGCATTAATCGCATGTCGATTTTCGCCTGTTCTATGGTCTGTTGGATCTGGGTTGTCCCCCGTCGAATCCTATCATTGATATTCTCAACGTTAGTGTCTAAAGCGGTCAACCGGTTTTGTACTTCATTCCTGGCAGTATTAAGCTCCTCTGAAGATTTATCTAACCTATCGTTGGCATTCTGTTGGTGTCTTAAAACGTCAGTCCTGACAGCTGCTAAACCTGCTAGTAAGTTAGAATTGGCCTCCGTTCGTTTATTTTCAATATCTACTCTAACCTGATTAAGGCCACCCCTGACCTGATTGAGGTCACCCCTAACTCGATTTAGGGTACCTGTGTTGGTTTCAAGATCGCCCCTAACATTATTCAGTGCGGCAGTATGCATTCATTCATTCATTCATTCATTCATTTATTCATTTATTTGCAATTAGGGGTGTGTCCTTAGGTGGCAAATTAGATATACATAACAAATAAATAATTATACATAACAATTCAATAACAATTAAACTGGAGTATTTACACAAGTAGTCAGTCTTTTCTTAAACACACCTATATGTTTGGGAAAAGGCTCTAAGACTGCGGCAGGTAGAGAGTTCCAGTTATCAATGGCACGGTTTACGAAATATTATTTACCATAATTTGTTCGCTGTGGTCGGGCCTTAACTTTCAATGAATGATCACTTCTACTCATGTAAGTGGGCTTTCCCATACGTTTGCTAAGCTCACCCCATGCTGGTTGATTTGTATACGTGTTGTACATAGCGCAGAGTCTAGATTTTTTCCTCCTATCCTCAAGTGATTCCCACCCAAGTTTCTTTAACATACGGCTCACACTGCTCCTTGGATTAAAGTCACTGAGCACAAATCTAGCGGCCTTTCTTTGTACCATTTCCAACTCATTTATGAGCCTACTTGTTATTGATCCCAAACCGCCGAGCCGTATTCCAGAATAGGTCTTACAAGTGACAAATATCCTAATTCTTTAGCAGAGGTACTACTTCCTTTTAATACCGTCATTACAAAGTGCCGGGATTTGTAAGCTTTAGAAACTACACATCTTACATGACTACTCCATTTCAAATCATTCCTTACGCGAACGCCCAAATATTTGCAAGAATATCCTTCTACAAGTATTTTCGAGCCAATATTATATTGAAAATCTTGCCTTCGCACTGTCCCTATTTTTATGAGACTACATTTCCGTGTGTTTATTTTCATTTTATTTTCAATCACCCACTTATAGACCAGGTTCAGGTCGTCTTGAAGTACTGCGTTGTCTTGCGAGTCATGTATATTTCGATATATTACACAATCATCCTCAAACAATCGACAATCACTACGAATTCCATTTGGTAAGTCATTTATAAACGCCAATAATAACAAAGTTTCGATTACGATGCCCTGAGGGATACCCGACGTTACGGTAATTTCATCCGAAAATCGGCCTTCGACTTTCACTTTCTGGAAACGACTCGTCAAAATTTCTTGGATCCATAAAATTACTCTTCTGTCAATGTTCGTCGAAGCTAATTTATGGAGTAGCATGTCATGCGGCACGACATCAAATGCCTTCGCAAAATCTATAACTTCGGCGTCGACTGAAACTCCATTGTCTAACGATTCGCTATTATCTTGAAAAAGTGATAGCATCTGACTTTCGTATGAGTAACCTTTCCGAAATCCATGTTGCCTGTCATTAAACCATGATAATCCTTCCGACTGTTCCCTCAAGTAGTCGCAAATGAGATGCTCCATCTGTTTACAAACGATGGACGTAAGGCTAACCGGCCTGTAGTTGCCCAATTCAAGTCTGCTCCCTCCCTTAAATATTGGGACTACCGTAGCTCTTTTCCAGTCATCTGGGATTTGCCCATTGTTTATGGACACATTAAACATCACCTCCAAGTATCGTGCCACGGCTCTACCTAATAGTTTAAGTACTTCGCTAACAATATTATCAAGACCCTTCGATGTAACGTAATTTTTGTATTAGCTTTACAATTGCGGACCGGTTTTTTTGGAAAAGGGGATCCCCTGATTCACCGTTAAGGTCCAACACACAGCTATTGGATTTATTGAACACACTAACGTAAAAAACATTTAATTCATTAGCAATTGCCTGCTTCTCAGTAATTAATTTACCGTCACCGGACATTATCATCGACAAATTATTTGAATTTCCCTTTCTTCTCCTAACATAACTGTAATATTTTTTCCACCCATCGCCTCCCAAAACAAGTAAACCTTGCATATAATTATCATGAGCAGCCCTCTTTTTTAAGACGAGCTCTCTTGATAAGGACTTAAATTTCAATATATACTTGTCTTATCATGTCCTTTATTGTATAATTTCCTAATTTTCCGTTTTAGACTCCTGATTTCTCTTGTGTAATACTCAGGATCTGGGTTTTGTTTCAGTAATTTAAATGGGACAGAGTTATCAATAGCGCTATTTAAATTTTTCAAAAAGTTAGTCCACAGGATATTAATGTGATTTCCTTCCGATACCCATCCTACAAATTGCTCATTCAAATACCCTTGAAATTTATCCTGATCCGCCCTGCGATACTGGAATGTGATTTTGTTTGCTATATCAGTCTAATTTTGTAATGTCACCGTATCTAATATTTAATTCAACCCCAGAATGATCTGTAATTCCTGGTACTTTCAGACAGTTGATTTACAGCTCTATTGGCCTTACCACATAAACATCTAAGGTATTATTGCCTCTTGTAGGGAAGTCAACTACTTGGGAAAATCCCCCCTCCCTTAAGAATTTGTTTGCAGCGCTCTGAGCTTGACCACAGCTAGTTGACTCACCAGGCCAGTCTACTTTGGGGAGGTTTAAATCTCCGGCAATTATTATGCTCTTTTTCATAGCATTGCCCGTACAAGTTTTATCATACAGTGTGTCGAGGAGAAAAAAGTTATCTTTCGGTGCTCTATACGCTCCTATCGCCTGAAGAGGGAATATATTTCCTTTATCCGAAATTTGTACATATAACATTTCATGATCCGTATCAGCCACTTTAAGAAACTAGCTATATTTTTGCGCACACAAATAAATAGCCCACCACCTCGCTTCCCCCGATCCCTTCTGTACATTTCGTAGGTCCCTTGAATTATTTGGTTACTATTTATATCCTCATATAACCAAGATTCAGTAGCAATGACAATGTCAGGAGAATACGTCTCTACAATATTCCAAAATTCAATTAATTTCCTAAACTCTGACAATTAACCTGCAGTAATCTTAGAGTCTTACCTCCGCAGCAAATATCCCGAAATAGCTCCTTCTGTTCCCGTCGGCTGGCAACCTCTGGACCTGCTCCTCCTCACAAAAGCCGGCACGAACCGATGACCCTGTCATGTAGGCTCCCTAGATTGAAAGCGCCCCGTCGATTTAAATGCAGCCCGTCTCGGGCGAAGTCACGGCCACCAATCCAGCAGTCAGCATCTACGTACACTAATACCAGTTGTGCACATACCCAGTCCATGCGGTCATTTACAGTCTTAACTCGCCTTATCGGAGCATCTCCCCGCCAAACAAAGCCACTCATTATAATTTTTGCATTTCTAAACTTGCTTTTAGCTCTTCTGCCTAGTAATCAGCTGTAGCCCGCTTCTTCAAATCGTTCGTCCCAACATCGAACAACAACAATTTAACTTTTTCACAGTCCTCTAGATTTGCTTGTTACACTTGTTAGGCAAGCTGGTCAATTTTTATCCCCCGATAACACCGCACTTTCGTGCCTGATTTCCCCGAAACATTCACACTCCATCGTATCATAGAATCACCCATTATGATATCGTCATCCTCAGTTTGCTCCTGCAAGCACTCTTACACAATGATCCCAGTAGAAAGCCGTCCAGTCACATCTTTCGCCGTTTCTTCTGACTCGTGAAGCTTTGTTCTAAGTTCCTGTATTATTTGATCCATTGCTTTGATTTGCACCCTCAAACAGTCCGGCGTATCACATACTTTACAAAAACAATTCCCGACATTGGTGTATTTCTCGAAATACACGTTCAGACAGGATTGGCTTTTGCTGCTCTTTGTTTTTCTACATTAAATTATTTATTTAATTTCCCTTCCCGCAGACACCAACAGCGAACCCTTACCTTCTATTTTCCCCGTGCACTTGCTTATTTTTTGTATAAATTTGTTCTAGAGGTGCATCTTCTGCGGAACCAACCTAGCAGCATCTTACACCTACCCTCTGAAGTCCTTCAATCGCCTCCGGTCAAGAGGACTTCCTCACCAATCCATCAGGCTTCGTGTTCGCCGCCAGCTAACTACTCCATGAAGAAGCCTTACTTGTACAAGAAATTTTGGGTTTATAATGTTTCCTATGCTTGTATAAACTCTTTTGTTTCCTTCCCCTACCCCCTCGCCCGCCTACCTCTGACGTGTGTGGTATCACTCGCCTCTCCGTGCGCCGCTCAGCTCTTTCACTCCGTGGTCGGCCGTCTTGTGTACAGTGCATAGCCCTCTCAGGGCCAGTCTCCTGTTTTAATGAGACATTTTAAACTAGACACCATGTCACCTTTTTAAACCAACCGTCACCAGGAACCATCGCCTGTTCTTCATGAAAACCAAGTTAAGTACAAAACTTCAATGTTTTTAAACAGATTTTAATGGCTTTTAAAGAGCTAAATGCTTTTTTAAATTTAAATTTATAGACAGCGTGGTATTGCTCACTGCTGTGCAACAACCGTCTTCGCGGGATTTTCCTTTATCAGGCTATGGCTATCTAAGCTAGGTTTTTAATATGCAATTTAGTACTTCTTTTACAAAATAACTGGGAATACTTTCTCACACCGAGGGATTCATGTTAATTAAACCGCTGTCTATAAAACTTTGCTTTTTCCTCCGTGGGAACTTTACTGCCCTATTCAACCGTCATCATAACTCCAGAACTTTCTATGTAAACCAACATTTCTAATAATCAAGAACCCTAGTATTTCCTACACCAAATAAGGGAATACGCTACCCCACCGAGGGACTACTACGGCATCAATTAACTGTTGCTACAATTCTGGAACTATTATGTGCACCTTAAAACTTGTACAACGCAAGTAACATATCAAAATTCAACTAAGTGATCTCCAAAACTGCAATAACTTTTCGCTTCATGAACTTTCTGTGCTGCAATACTGAACTTTCCCAATCCATCAATTGACTTTAGTGCAAAACAGTGCCCGCTCAACTATCAACCGCGCCGCGTTTGTGAAAGCAATAAAACTGGCCAGGACTTTATATTCCCATCCTCCTTTTCCAAACACCCTCTACTAACAAAATTTAAATTAACTTATGTACCTAGCTATTACTCAACGAGGCTTCGCCAAACCATAGGCGCCCTCACAATTTTGCTCCATGTATAACTTATTCATTCTGTTTAAATATCAGTAGTTATAGAAACTGCTTATTAATCTATTTTCTTATCCTGCCAGTACAGAAATTGTAAATTTTCTAAGTGTTCAACTTTTTTAACTAATCCTTTTGCTCCAGGTTTCGTTAATTCGACCTGTACACTTTCTAACGCATCATAGTGGTAGTTTCCACTTGTATTTTTTTCTCTTTTCTTTCTTTTCCTGTTACAATCGGGAGTCCAATATTTGTTCACAGCCTTTTCGATTGCCAAAAGGGCATTCCAAAAGTGCTTATATCGTACCTAATCAAACTATCAAAGTTGTAATTACTTTACTATTGGCCTTACAAACCTCAATTTTCTTAATTGGAAGCACACCTTTAAAATCCTCGTGAGATTTTAGTGCTCGTAATAGGTTCTAAACCTTGAAACTGTTAATCGTTAAGTGTAAACTTTACCTTTCTAGAAGTCTGAGACTTCAAAAGGTTAAGATTGGATTGTACATTTTATATTTGTTATACTCTCATAATTCTACAGATTGTTAAATAAAAAAGTCCAACATTTCGTTTTATCTCTTTCGCTAGAATCACTATTAGGCAGGACCTTATCTTCCCTGATTCTTCCTCTAAGCTCAAGATCTCTTTACGAAAAGATACAACTTCTAAATTAATAAAGTCTTTAATATTTGTTGCATTAGAAGCAAAACTTCAAGTAACAACATATTCAAAGTTTCTCTTAGCCATTACAGCTAATTCTAACAAGCTATTGAGGCAAGTACAGCTAGCTCCGCAAGCTTCCTACTTGTAGAGATATTCTATCTGACTTATGGTTTGTTTCAAATTTAAAGTTTTGTTTGAGCTAGGTTTGAGGTCTTCCTCTTTTCTAAACTTTTAGTCGGCATCCTGCTGGGTAAAAGCTTAGTTTTCCTTGAGTGCAACAATTGGTATTCGTATAACATTTTCGCAAACAATAACAAAATTATTTCTAAACGTATTAAAGCTACTTTATCGCTTCTCACCCTGGAAGCATTCGGTTGTCTTGCCAGAGATCCAACAGTGCCCAGAAATAAAAATATCACGGCAAATTCAAATCTTTCCAGTATTCTCGAATGATTAATGAAATCTAACCCTTCTGAAGGGAAAGTTATTTCATTCCTTTCTTTCAGCTTACTTTGTCTTGCCAAAGTGCCACCTGTCCCCATAATACCGAAATACCGGCTCGAGAGGGAAAGTGTAATCACCGAGCGCTTGCAGGCAACCTCAATTCACGCTACGCTCTCCGCTTGCCTGAAAGAGGCCCCCACTAAACTTAGGTTCCTCCTAGTTGTAGCACTGTGAAATTTCTCTGTATTTGCTGGATTCTCATCCTATCTACCAATACTTGTCTCCACGCCGAAACCCATCTCCTTTTTTCTTTATCATCATCCCTTAGGTAGTGTTAATCCTCAGCAAAAACCTACCAAAAGTTGGTCCCAGAAACCCGGGAGAATCCATTTGTCAATATCTTGCAAAATACTAATATCTATTTTGAATTTTTCAGCTATAACTTTATTGTGCAAAGCTGGTAGAGGTTGCACCGCCTTGTGCTTTTACGTTAAACAAAATAGCAGAGATATGAGGAATACAGTGGAAGCAAAAACAACAAAAACTAAACAGGATTACGTAGGGAACGAGGAAGGAATACTTCTTTCGATGCGTGCTGGGCCCAAGATTCCGAATCGAAAGAAAGATGACTTCCACAGAAAGTAAGCCAGAACAAAGGTTTAAAGTAAAATCAAAAGGAAAAATTAAACTTAAGTAATAGAGCAAGGGTCCCAGAGACCGTGTTAGTCGTAACTCCGCTACAGTGCGAAGCCAGGACTAAGTCGAATCGAAAGACAAACGAGGAACTCAAATACGAGAAATCATAAGACAGAAGCAAATATTGTACTTACTGAATAAAAATATATTAATAATAAAATAAACACATGTGTACTGTTTACAAATTAGAAATGAAAATAAAACACGAGCAACTTAAATATAAAATAGAAGGAATCTAGAAATAAATTCAAATCATAATAGCAACTAATTGGAAACGCGATTCAATAATAAAACTTAAAAAGGATGAAGCAAAATTAAAGAAATTTGTGGAATAGATTACAAGAACGACTACTTACCGAGATGACACGATCTGGACTAGAATGTCCAGCGCCAAAAACAGAACTCAGACGCTCATGATGTTGTGAAATCATGGGGTAGGAGGTGAAAGGGTGGGGGGTGGAGGAGTGCGTATGTAGGGAGACGGGGGGGGGGGGGGGATGACACAGAGTTACGTAATATAACGAAGTCGGAGGAAGTAACACAAAATTAACACATAAAAATAAACGAAATGAAAATTACATTAAATTACTTGACATTACCGGGACAGGAAATAAAAGAAAAAAAAATCAATCAGCTAAGAAATATGCTTCATAGGAAGATGTAGGCTTACGCAGAGGTAGAAATGCCGAATCACAACGACATACGATGAAACAAAGAAAGTAATGTGGCGCATGGACATTGATTTGCACGATGACCATCGCTCACATACATTTCAATAAAACAGAGGGGAGGATCTGGCTGAAGACGTGAGACTCAACTCCGTAACTTCGCCGATTCCATCCACAAAAACAAGGCTCTGATGCGACAATCCACCGGAGGTCGTCATAAAAGAACGCCGAACCAGGTGGTGACGCAATACAGAGCATAATTAAGCCTCGTAGAAAAATAGCAGATATTTTCAGACCTGAGAGATTTACGTAAAAATAAAACCGATTACATGAAAGGGAGGGATGACAAATAAACACAGAGACTTCGCTAAACTAACGTAAACAAAGGCGAAGGGACTTGGGTTCATGGATCGAATTCACATCATCATAAGGAAGGGAAATTGTAAGTGAATCAAAGGGGACACAAAATGAGAAAAATATATGGAGAAACAGAAATTTAGAATGACCTCAAGTTAGATAAATTCAATGACTGAATCGTACTTACATTTAGTTGCTTTCTGGGTGCGGACAAAAGCCCGACACGTACACACACGTCCGTCTACCTGACGGCTCAAATTCGAAGGAAGCAACTTTCTCTTAAGGAACGCAGTAACCCGCTTGAGAAAATAAGTCGTAGAACACCCCCTCTCCAGAACATAAAGGGGGCCAATGGGAGAAGCAAAGCTTAGCAACAAGTTATGCTTCAACCAATGGTAAAACTGTGTCAGTAGGGGTGAAAAGTTTCACCATCTGGTGAAACGTTTACGCAGAATTACTAAGTTTGAACGCAGTAGGAGTGACGGAGAAACGTATGTCACAATAATACGACATGAAGGAAATGATGAAAATAATAATAACAATAATAATATGACAAAAAATAATGAACCTGATAAAAACGGTTCAAAATTCCCATGCTCCCCCCCAAAAAAGGAATTTTCCTGGCCATTGAAATTTCTTTTTTCGTACAAATAGAGAGGCAAAAAAATGGTAAAGGGGGAAAAATTGAGTACTGAAAAAATGGGTACTAAAGACCTCTAGAAGAATACAACAACAAAAAATGAACAGTGGATTAATCTGACCGTGAAATGAAGGTGGTACCCCCTTCATTGCTCGTCAACACTAGCCACCAACGTCGAAAGTACTGCGTTCAAAAAGAAATACAGTGAGTTCGTATATTAATGGTGATCATTGTTCGTGCTAGTTCATGATGATGCGGATATCGAAATCTTCAAGATGGACGTTACCCCAAGACTGCAAATCTCTCCAGCCTCTGATGAGAAAAGACAGACAAAGTTAAATCGTGATCACATTTATAAAATACAATTGGGACACTCTGTATATAGGACCGCTCGTTGCGTCAACGAGGAATATGCAATAGTGTCATAATGTCTTCGAAAGGGAAAGTACTCTCCTTTTCAGCAGCTGAAAATAAAGCCATGTATAGATCCAGTGGGGGGGGGAAACTGGTCCGTTAACGAGTTCCGAGAAGACCCCAGCCGTGTTAGCCCAGGTACACAAAGGCTGCTTGTTGTTACTCACTGCCCGTCTGGATGGTTGGTAGACAAAACACGACATTTTAAGAACACTTGACAATTTAAAACAAACCAAAATACATGACCTCACAGTAAACATCAAAATCAAGATGACACAAAAGTACATGATATCTCAAAACCATGACACAAAGAGTCAATTACATCAATAAATGTAAAATAAATCCAAAGTTCCTACAAGGTAAAGCAGGAAGTGTTGAAGGGTCCTTGTCTGTCGCCGAACAATAAGAGTTAAGCCGAGGAGCAGTACAAAAGAGGAGTAGGTGTGCGGTTTGCAAATAGTGACCGACCAGGTATATGCTGATGGCCTCAGGCAAAGATATAGCTCGACAGAGATGTCAAGTATTCACGACACACCCGCGTACGAGAAAGAGGCCACGGGTGTCTCCTGTCTTGTTACAGGAATAAATGAAAAGGAAGCACACGAATTAAAATCTGAATAGACACACATGCTAGGTTGGCTATTAAGGAGCTCGGGCATCCAATTAGAATAAAAGGAAAACAAAAAAACAACATTATAGCGGGGTGAAATTCACAAGATCATTTGAGAAATTTTTTCAACTGCGTGACGTGGGCCGAAGTCACTGAATTATCGTGATCGTCCACCAACTCAACTGAGACAGGATTTAAAAAACGTGCAATAGTCTTGGGAGTTGACCAACGTAAGCACAGTTTACTGGAAATTTGTTTGGTAGCGTCACTCAAAGGATGTAAACGACACAAAACTTTGTCCCCAATTTGGAATTTAACATCACGACGGCCTAAGTTGTAACTCTTCGCTACTCTGGCTTTTGCTTTCTTGAGGTGACCGGTAGCGATGGCCCATTTTTGAGCAACAGAGGTAGTGCGAGAGGGTTCGGAAAGATATTCAATATTCCATTTGAGCAGCAAGGGGTCGACAAGCGTTCGGCCTAGGAATAATTCAGCTGGAGTAGTTTGAACGGACGAATGGAAAGAGGTATTGAACCCGAGACTGAAATACTGTAGGTTCGTATCCCAGGAGGTTTGATCGGCATTGTGAAAAGCGGACGTACAAGCCTTCAATTTTTTGTGAAAACGCTCTACGTGATTTCCCTGCGGTCGATACGGTGACTAGAAAATATGTTGGAAGCCCCAGTTAAATACCATAGTTTCAAAAGCTTTGGAACGGAATACAGAGGCGTTATCTGACACAAGGTACTTGGGAGGACCAAAAACTCCAAATATATATCTAGACAAGAAATGGATAGTAGTCTGAGAAGTGATATTCTTTACTGGGAATAACCAAACAAACTTTGAAAAACCATCAATGACAGTTAAAATGGATTGATTGCCAGATTTTGATCTCATAACTGGACCAAAGTAATCAATGAAAAGGCGTTCGCCGGGACGAGTGACGATACCAGCTTGGTGGAAGCCTACACGAGTGTTCTGGGCAGGTTTAGAACGCTGGCAGGTTAAACATCTTCTGACATGAGCAAATGCATCTACCTTAATTGAGGGCCAATAAAATTCACCGGATATCATACGGAAAGTGCGCTGCATCCCTGCATGAGTTCCCAGTGCAGAATCATGATAATATGTCAAAGGCATATCACGTACTGCTAATGGAGCAAAACTTCTAAATTTAGAAGAGTTAGGAAGAACATAGCCAATAACATCATTTCGAACACAAAAGTTGCTTACTGCCGGATCTTTGTTTGCAATTTTTGCACGGAGGTCAGTGCAAAATGGGTCCTCAGACTGGAATTTCCGGATATCCACAAAAGACCAAGGACAATGTTGCAATAGGAAAAGATTTTCTTGAAGTGGTGTACTGATAGAAACGCTCTCGATTGGAGTCCTAGGGGTCTCTTCAAACATGCGTGACAGGCAGTCAGCTACCGGGTTCTCGCTCCCTTTTACGTGGATGATATCAAACTTAAAAGATGACAACCTCAAAATCCACCTGTTGATGCATCCAAGCTTTTTCACGTGAGAAAGACTCCATTTCAAAGCCTCATTGTCGGTAAAAACAGTAAAGTGACGGTGTTCCAAAAAAGTCCTGAATTTGTCACATCCAAAAACCACAGCAAGACTTTCCTTCTCGAAAATTGAGAAACGTCGTTCATGTTGATTTAACATACGACTCGCGAAGGCCACTGGTGCAAATTTTCCATCCACACGCTGGCTCAAAACACTAGAAATGGCCAAATCACTGGCGTCACAATGTAAAAAGAAAGCTGATTCGAAATCAGGCGTGTGCAGTACTGGTGTTGACATAAGGGCTTCTTTCAAAACATTGAAAGCTTTGTCCTGTTCTGGCCCCCACACAAATTTCACATTCTTCTTTTTGAGAGCATTTAGAGGTGCCGAAATGTCAGAGAAGTTTTTGATAAAATGAGAATAGAACGTGAACATACCCATTACTCTTCTCAAGGCCCTAACTGTGGTGGGTACAGGTAACTGCTGAATGCAATCTGCGTGCTCGGGTATGACACGGATACCATCGGCTGACAGAATGTGGCCCAGAAATTTAATTTGAGTGCAGCCCAAAGAGGTCTTTTTTGGATTGATAGTGAGACCGGCCTTCCTGAGGCGGGAGAAAACTTCCCTAAGATGAACGACATTTTCCTCAAAAGATCTGCTGTATACGACTAAATCGTCAAGATAATTAAATACAAAATTGAACTTCAGGTCTCCCAAGATGTCGTCTAGCACGCGACTGAGGACTTGCGCACCAACAGCTATACCCATCGGGAGACGCTTGAAATTATATAACCCGAAAGGGGTGTTAAAAGCAGTGAAGTCGCGACTCTCAGCATCCAAAGGAATGTGATAATATGCACTCTTTAGATCAATCATCGAATACACATTGGCCCCGTGGAAATGCGGAAAACACTCTCAATAGTAGGCAGTGGGAAATTATCAAAGACTACCTTCTTGTTCAATTTTCGGTAGTCTACGACTAGCCGGTACTCGCCCTCTTCTTTCTTGGGAATTAAGAAAGCAGGAGACCCATAAGCTAATTTGGAAGGAAGCACTACTCCCCGATCTTGCAAATCATTGATATACTTTTTCATGGCCAAGAGCTTGGACGGATTACAAGGAAATGGAGGACTTCGAACAGGTACATTGTCGCTCAAGTCAATGTGGCATTCGTGATTTACAGCAGAACCTAAATCTTCTGTGAGGACATCAGAAAATTCCTCAACTAAATCATTCAGAGTATCACGTTGCTCGGACATCAAAGTTAATGGAAGATGTACGGAAAATACAGGAGACACATCAACGGAGTTAGAAGTACATTCTTCAAAGGGGAACATTTTATCTGAGCGAAATTTGAAACAAAATGAATCGTTAATAAAATCCAACTGCATACCAGTTTTATGCATAAAGTCAATTCCTAGAATACATTGAGTGGAGAGATTGTTAACTACATGAAAAACATGTTTCCAAGAAAATCCGTGAATTTTAATGCGACATAAAATAGTTTCGGCAACTTCGATAACTGACGATCCCGCAGACAGGAACTGACATTTATTCTGTATGGGGTGTTTTTGCGAAGATCGAATGCTATCTGCCACTGAACGGTGGATGAAACTTCTGGTGGCGCCTGTATCCAAAATAGCAGGTGCCGAGACATTATCGAAATTTACTGAGACTCCTGGTTGTAACACAACATCAAAATTAGATGCATTGTCAAGTTTGGATGGAGGACTGCTCCGGGAGTCGAACTCAGAACACCTCCCTATGAGTTTTCCTGGTTGGAATTACAATTCGGACAGGAACGAGTCGTGACCTCATTCATCCCACAGCCAAAACAGAATTTTCGGCGTTTTAAAGAACACATTTTAAAATGATGTCCAAGTTCATTAGAGTTCCAACAAGTTATGCGACCAGAAGAAACATTGCGTGAGATTGTTGTTGGGTTGTTTGTAGTCCCTTCACGGGAGACAGCAGATGAATTACGAGCCACAGGAGGGTTCGGATTAGAATTCCTAGAAAGGGGGTCAGCACGGCGAGCGTACGGCTTAAACCTTAATGTGTTGTCTTTTGTTCGGTCGACAGCTGGGCTAGACAGTGTTGTCTGGGGGAGTAGGCAAACTCGGGGAAAATCGTATTATCGGCTCTTGGAGGTGGAGTATAGTTCGAACAGGTTCGTGCATTTGATTCATACTCACGGCCTTGCAATATGATGTCTTCGATGGAAAAAACGGATGTACGCCGAATGAAGTATTTATAAGTGGGATTTAAATTCCTGTATATAATTTCCAACAGATCCCTGGGATGAAAGGGTTGGGGGAGGTTCGCTGCTAACAGACGGACATCGGTTACATAATCGTCGATCATCTCCCCAGGAGCCTGAGTACGGAAGTATATTTCTTGTTTGAGAGCGAAATTGAAATCTTGTGGCGTGAAATGGTCCTTAATGCACCCAACAAATTCGTCCCATGACTTATAAAAATTTGGAGAAGTGCGATGCCACATCAGCGCTTTTCCAGACAAAAGAATAGGTAAGCAACGTACAATACTGTCGGGATTAATATCGTGACAATAACACAATTCCTCCACACGTTGGATAAAACAAAAAACTGATGAGGTATTGTTTTCTCCGGAAAACGTCAAACCCCGCCTACTCACTACTGATGCAACATTTTCGTTGTGGCGAGCACTATTAACAGTACCAACAGGGGCGATGGAGCAATCTAAAAGGGGAGAGTCTATCATTAGCAGGTCCTGTGTCGTATCTTGAAATAGTGGCGTGGGCATTGTTAAGGATTCAAGGCCCATAAAATTTAACTCCTTTTTGACGGGTGGGAATTCTGACTTAGACATGACAATAGACAAGGAGAAAAGTAAAACACTTTACCTTAGTAAAATAAAGGTCACAATACCGTAATGTGTCCTATTCCAGTGTTGCGAAGTACTCACTAACTTGTTGCACTCTTCACCTCGGAACTAGATTCTTTGGATGTCTCGTTCACTCGAGAAATGCTTTCGCACTCCACACTTTCTTCGGGGATGGGGGAACAATTCAGTACAGGTATCTTAAACTCAGAAAGACAACATTGTAATAATTGAAAAAAAAAGTTTGGTAACCTAAAGGGAACGATTTCGCGCACAACCACGCTCTGTTATACCATTTGCACCGCCTTGTGCTTTTACGTTAAACAAAATAGCAGAGATATGAGGAATACAGTGGAAGCAAAAACAACAAAAACTAAACAGGATTACGTAGGGAACGAGGAAGGAATACTTCTTTCGATGCGTGCTGGGCCCAAGATTCCGAATCGAAAGAAAGATGACTTCCACAGAAAGTGAGCCAGAACAAAGGTTTAAAGTAAAATCAAAAGGAAAAATTAAACTTAAGTAATAGAGCAAGGGTCCCAGAGACCGTGTTAGTCGTAACTCCGCTACAGTGCGAAGCCAAGATTAAGTCAAATCGAAAGACAAACGAGGAACTCAAATACGAGAAATCATAAGACAGAAGCAAATATTGTACTTACTGAATAAAAATATATTAATAATAAAATAAACACATGTGTACTGTTTACAAATTAGAAATGAAAATAATACACGAGCAACTTAAATATAAAATAGAAGGAATCTAGAAATAAATTCAAATCATAATAGCAACTAATTGGAAACGCGATTCAATAATAAAACTTAAAAAGGATGAAGCAAAATTAAAGAAATTAAAGAAATTTGTGGGATAGATTACAAGAACGACTACTTACCGAGATGACACGATCTGGACTAGAATGTCCAGCGCCAAAAACAGAACTCAGACGCTCATGATGTTGTGAAATCATGGGGTAGGAGGTGAAAGGGTGGGGGGTGGAGGAGTGCGTATGTAGGGAGACGGGGGGGGGGGGGGATGACACAGAGTTACGTAATATAACGAAGTCGGAGGAAGTAACACAAAATTAACACATAAAAATAAACGAAATGAAAATTACATTAAATTACTTGACATTACCGGGACAGGAAATAAAAGAAAAAAAATCAATCAGCTAAGAAATATGCTTCGTAGGAAGATGTAGGCTTACGCAGAGGTAGAAATGCCGAATCACAACGACATACGATGAAACAAAGAAAGTAATGTGGCGCATGGACATTGATTAGCACGATGACCATCGCTCACATACATTTCAATAAAACAGAGGGGAGGATCTGGCTGAAGACGTGAGACTCAGCTCCGTAACTTCGCCGATTCCATCCACAAAAACAAGGCTCTGATGCGACAATCCACCGGAGGTCGTCATAAAAGAACGCCGAACCAGGTGGTGACGCAATACAGAGCATAATTAAGCCTCGTAGAAAAATAGCAGATATTTCAGACCTGAGAGATTTACGTAAAAATAAAACCGATTACATGAAAGGGAGGGATGACAAATAAACACAGAGACTTCGCTAAACTAACGTAAACAAAGGCGAAGGGACTTGGGTTCATGGATCGAATTCACATCATCATAAGGAAGGGAAATTGTAAGTGAATCAAAGGGGACACAAAATGAAAAAAATATGGAGAAACAGAAATTTAGAATGACCTCAAGTTAGATAAATTCAATGACTGAATCGTACTTACATTTAGTTGCTTTCTGGGTGCGGGCAAAAGCCCGACACGTGCACCCACGTCCGTCTACCTGACGGCTTAAATTGGAAGGAAGCAACTTTCTCTTAAGGAACGAAGTAACGCGCTCGAGAAAGATAAGTCGTAGAACCCCCCCTCTGCAGAACATAAAGGGGGCCAATGGGAGAAGCAAAGCTTAGCAACAAGTTATGCTTCAACCAATGGTAAAACTGTGTCAGTAGGGGTGAAAAGTTTCACCATCTGGTGAAACGTTTACGCAGAATTACTAAGTTTGAACGCAGTAGGAGTGACAGAGAAACGTATGTCACAATAATGCGACATGAAGGAAATGATGAAAATAATAATAACAATAATAATATGACAAAAAGTAATGAACCTGATAAAAATGGTTCAAGGTGAAAGGGTCGTTTCTTCTTCTTCAGTGTCATCACCTTGCAACCTGTCAACTGCTCCCAACCTGACAGCATTTCAAAATATCTCCATTATCGTGAGTTGCATTTCCGTTGTAAATTTCAATCATGGTACTGTACCCGATAATCCGGAAAGGATCCTGTTGGAATATCCATTGCCCCCGCTGGATTGTCTATTTCTAATTGCTCCGGCAACTACAACATTAGAAATCGCTTCCAACATGGTCTTTAGGGATTTACAGACAGCAGTTACCAGAATATTGTGGATCAATAACCATCTACACGGGGCACTCACCTTTACTTACCTCGGGGACTGGGACTCAGTTTCTCCTACACTACATCCACAATACTCTGCTCGGTATATTTAAAATGAATCACTCCAGCAACAATGGAAAAACAATCTGCGCAAATTTATTAACAAAAAGGTAAACTAATCTACTATAAACAAAATAACAACAAATTAATTTAACAATTAACATTAAAATTAAAAACACGCAAACATTCACACCTCCTTTCAACTCTACATCTTACTACCATGCTGTATTAAAAATTATGAGCATAAATCTTGGCTTGTTCTAAGCCCACACTGCGTAAAAATAAAAACGTTTAGTGAAGCCTCTTAATGGCATTCCAGACACATGTTTTCATTCACAAACCTGCGTTGTAGAACGCACGTGCAGAATCTATGTTTCTTCAATGACACACTGGCATCACGCCGTACTCAAAACTGGTTTATACAATAAATAGAAGGCAGTTGGTCTACACCTGCTTAAATATTATGTCATCGCTCTCGAATACTAACGGTGAATCATTCTCGCTAGCCCACAGAGGCTGCTTGTGTGCATTTATAAAACACGTACAAATTAACATTTAGATCTTACAAAAGTTCATATAACTGCTCTGTTTCTTAACCAATCATTCTAACATTTTTATACACTCTTTCATTCGCACTCCGTTATTGTTCTAGACCAATACGGTTCCACATCTACTCTTAACAATGAATAATCATTCACACCAAAAACATCCGCTCATAAACACACACTGTTCCAAAACAATTGATTAATAAATCCTACTAAATTGTTTAACTAATTAAATCATTTCCACAAAAATTATTTACATGTAATATGTTTATAATAATATCCATTATCTAGTGTTGCTAACGTGACACTTTCGAGATTCTAACTTCTCGGTTACAATATAATTCTTAACTAAATATATACACTGGTTTTTCACATAACCACTCCTTCTTTAACGTTCTGTATTTGTAATATACTTCATACACCTCGTCTTATATAGGTTTCATTACATTATCGGTATAATACAGTCGACTGATTAAAGTAAACTGTACGTAATTACATGAATTCGGGTTTAATAAAATTTAATAATTGTATTATAGACGTGAGTAGACAATCTTTCTGAAGTTGTATTTCCGCTGAAACCCTCCTGTTAACACAGCTAAATCGTTAATTCACAAGAACTGGACTACTTGTATACAACGGCTCTCATCATGATACATGCCTTTTAATCAAAGAACAACAATACTTTGACTTTCTTAAAATGCGGAATTCCCTCGCCTGAGCACTCCATAGCTCTACAAAACCTCATATAACAGTATATATGGCATAAACAATTATCATCTACTATTGTGGTGTTTGAAGCCATATTTTCAGTGTTGCCTTAGTAAACAAGAGTTTAGTGCTTTTCAGTCGGTCAACACGAATGTACCCAAAAGAGATGGGTTATTCCCTAATCCTGAAATAAATTACATGAGATTAATAAAACACTAGGATGACCAGTTTCGATCGTCAAGCGATCATCATCAGATCCATTACACTTAGGCTACAAAATCTATGTTTGAAATACAGGTGTCGACCGCACAGCGAGTTCCAGTGAGCACGAAAACTGCGAGTAGCTGTAATACGGAAGACAATCAGATAAGTAGTTAGCCAAAAATTTTGTAGTTTAACCATAGTTTACAACCATATAAGCTCTCTAAAGTACAATCTCCGGATAGCTATCACCATTTAGCATTGCACCTAACATATATACTGCATTTAGCATACACTGACAGTTGCAGTACCAATACTGCAACTAAATAATTGTACATATTGTAAATATTTTCACCTGTATTTCAAACATAGATTTTGTAGCCTAAGTGTAATGGATCTGATGATGATCGCTTGACGATCGAAACTGGTCATCCTAGCGTTTTATTAATCTCATGTAATTTATTTCAGGATTAGGGCATAACCCATCTCTTTTGGGTACATTCGTGTTGACCGACTGAAAAGCACTAATCTCTTGATCATCTACTATGTTAAACAATAATCAAAAGGGATTAATTGTTATTAACATATCTTATGTAGGAACTTTTCTCAAATACTGGCATGACCCTCAGTATCATTGCACATAACTACTGGACTACAATTATACAGGCGTAAGTTCTTCAAACGAAACTTCCAATTGTAGTAAACGATATTAGACAGTCGTGATTAACCTACTAAAGTTTACTCCACAACAAGATAATTAACTGTTAATTCGTCTGTCGCAAATAAATGCAATAAGAATAATACTCCTGTTTCATCTCACTTGTCAATCTTTAAATTTTTTATCATTGTAATATCATGTCGACAAAATGACTTGATATTACACAAATAGGATAAAATAACACACATGTTATTTATAGTGTCAGATAGAATTCAATCTTGACCGGGATAAACTAGCTTTGAATTCCTAGCCAAAGATTTGAATAATCTTCTATCAAAAGGTATTTCCTGTAACATATTAAATGAACAAAGCTCTTAGCTTTAAAAATAATAAGAAAGGTTTGTCAATGTCCTAATGTTTTTCCACTCTACACAAAGAATGTTCATAGGAATTAAGACTTCGGTCTTATCAAACGACTAGTATTTCTTAGATCGTCGATAGTTTATGTAGAATAATGATATAACAATATCATTCGATGTTTCTTCTTTTCTTGAAGTAATATGTTGTTACAATAAAGTGCTCAAATTAAATTTAATAAGAATTTAATTTGAAGCTATGACACAATGTCAGAATACTTGGTTAAATGAAATTATTAAAATTCGAGAGTCGAAACGACTAGTCTCCAATGTGGCAATACGGTTCCTCAAACAAAAATTTTAATGTCAGTTCCACAACTGATCCGTTGAATAAAATTGAACAATAGATGAAATGCAAACATCTTCTAAATAATCTTGCAGCATAAAAATCTCAACACACATCTGAAGTGTAAAATACATAAAGCACTGAAATACATGAAATGTGAAAATATAGAAGCATGTAATAAAATCGCCGAACATATGGAATAAGATCGCTGGCTCAGAATGTCACTAATCAAGCTCTATATAACAATTGAGATACACTTATTTAGACGAAAACTTGAAGATCTATTGCCACAATACTTTAGATGTTTACTCAGTACAAGACACTGAGATGGATCTGCATTCGAACCTCGGATCTGCGACCTCAGAGATAAGAAACGTCTCTCTCTGGAATTCACCAACATTTTCCTGGGCTCGAACGACATCCTTCTGGCCAATTCTTCTGGGTTGCTGGGTTACCTTTCCCTAGCATCTTGACAAATCTCTCCTGTAAAGACTTCATTCTCCGTCGTAAATATGCATCAGCTTCATCATTGGAATATAATTATGGAAATGTTCATATAAATGGTGAATGAAATATTTCCATTGCTAATAGATGTTATATTAGTGTTCGTAGACTGACGAAAATGCACAAGATGGAACGTACACTACGTCTGTATTCAAGAATACGTTGTCTATTGAAGCTCCGTCGTTGTATCTTAACTCCTGTTATCGAATATGTCTCTGGCGCATGACTGTTTAGTCCATCATATCAACAATATTAATTAAGTTGAATGATAATGTTTGAAGAATAATTATAGTCATACTGTTAATGTTTATGTGTTGCGCCAATATTAAAAATCCTCCGCCACTGTTCACTTGAACTGCGTTCGCCAACTTCACTTTGCAATTTATAATGATAATCAGCTTTGTTTCCAACACATTTGGAAATCTAACTTGACAGGCTGATATTGTCGAAAAGGTGAATATTTAAGGCTCGACTTTCCACAATATATAGTAGGCGACCTGTTCTTGATAAATGTTCACTTATTTAACTTCAAATCTCAATATTGCTATGCTAAGAATCAATACTATGTTCCTCGCAACTTCACACAGAATGGAAGTGCGGTGATCTCTACCGTTCCACCTAGCTATACTCGCGTCTCCACTAGTCGACAGTCGTCGCACTCGGACTAAGCCTTGGGATCTCCGTTAACCCAGTAAAATCACTTCCTCACTCTTCAAAGTCTGCTGGAATAAGAACATCGATCCTTGGATCTCCCTCTCCATTCGTATTTTTGGCGGCCATATCAATCTCCCACCATAATTTTAGCGCGTAGATTACCAATGCTTATTACTGCGTAGATTAACCGATCTGCGGTTTTTAAAGCATCAGACATAATTTCTCTTAATATTCTCTTCATTACCAAACAAGAAAATCTTCTTCTAAGGGCCTAAATGCATAATTTCATCAAATTGTGTAATTAAAGTTGATCCCGTCTTCAATAAGACCTCTCCTCATTGGCTGCGGACTGGGATCCAATAGCATAATTTATAACAATATTTATAATATTAATTTCCAAACTCGCTGTTGCTATGCTAAGAATAGCCTTCTAGAAGCGTCCATTGTGCAATCTATCACGTGATCGGGCTCTCCCACAGTCTCGAGCTTGTAACACGACCCTCTTGTGTCACACTTCCAGAAATTATATTTGCTAGTAAAATTTTATCATGGGGACGGAAAATACTCTCATTTTGTCCATAAATAATTCAATTTACGGGGGCATTCCTCCGTCATCTCAAGTTAAAAACAGTTGCAAATTGTTTTAATCATACTAATTCAAGACTTTTGATATGTCACTTGAACTCGTATATTGAATTATTTTAGCCTATTTTCTTATGATACTTTTTCAAATTTTTAGCGTTGAATTTTCCTAGAATAACGTTGTTTTCATCGTCAAACAACTCATAACAGTTATTTCCATAAGCATTAGTTATGCGGAACGGCCCAATAAAGATAACTCCGAACTTGGGGTATATCTTTTTGCTCACGTCCGCTTTCACTGGTCTGCGCAATAAAACTTTATTTCCAATTTCCAACGGCGTACCGAAACGTGTTCCTGCAACTCGTTTCAAGCGCTTGTCTGCTGCTTTCTGAAGTCTTTCTTTTGCCATATCGATCCTCGCTTGTCTTCCTAGATCAGGATCTCTGGGAATGAAATCAAATACATTGTCCCATGGCCTTTCTGGATTCCTTCCTAAGTGAAGAATCATAGGAACTTCTGCCGTGCTTTCTTGAACTGTGGAGTTCAAACAATCCTCAATCATTGGCACGTTTTTTACCCAACTGGGGTGATCATTTGGGCAGAAAATTCTGCAGAATTTGTTAAATTCTGCCATATAGCGTTCGCTTGAATTTGACTCTGGGTAACGCACGCTTGAAAAGATGTGCTTAATTCCCAACCTTTCCATGTCTGCTGCGAATTCGGCTGATGTGAACTGCGCTCCATGGTCCGATAAGAGATTTTATGGTTTCCCAGCCTTCGGAAACACAGCATTCTCTAATCTGCTCACAACATTTCTGGTATTGGCTTTTTGCATAGGATTCATGGTAACGAATTTAGTGAAGACATCAACAGTCACTAACAGGAACTGATTACCCTGATATCTCTTCGGATAAGGACCAAAAATGTCCGTGGCCATCAGCTCACGTGGTTTAGAAGGTATCATAGCTCTGGGTCTTCCTTTCAATAATTCTGATGCGAATTTTCCTCTCTGGCATTTGTCACAAAATCTTATAATCTTCGCTATAGTGGATCTCATGTTGGTCCAGACAAACCTCTCTTTAAGAGTACTGAGGGTTTTATCTAAACCTCCATGTCCGATAGAGTGGTGTGCCAACCACACTAACTTTGTGAAAAGATTGGGGGCACGACTATACGAATCTTAGTGTGATCGGAGTCAGCGTACTTACACACGAGATCTCCGCTCAATACATAGTGTCGTGATCGCCTTTGAGTAGCAGCATAATCTAGATCTGCTGTGTCCATGTAACCCTTAAGGAACCTGTACATTTTCCTAATTGGAGCGTGTCTCTTCTGTGACACACCGATTCGGGCTAATCTCCTAACGGTTTCTTGATCTTCTTCCTCCAATTGTACATGGTTAATCTGCAAATTTCTAACTGGGTTACGTGATAATGCGTCAGCCAACAAGTTGTCCTTACTTGGCTGGTGGACTATTGTAGCATTAAACTGTTGAGTGAAAAGGGCCCATCGAGTTAATCTTTCACTCGACATATCGGTTTGAAGCATAAATTGGAGTGCCTTATGATTGGTGATAATTATAATCTGATGTCCGATTAATATCTTCTTCCACATTTGTAGAGCTGTCACGAAAGCTAACGCCTCTAGTTCTGTCGTGAAGTAGTTCTCTTAGTGTTTCTTAAGCTTTCTTCCGGTGAACGCAATGTAGTGCTTATTTGCATCTTCGTCCTTTTGGTATAGGACTGCACTAATGCCTACACGTGAAGCATTGGATTCTATGTAGAATATTCGTTCAAAATCCGGATATTCTAATTTCACGTTGTTTTTCAACATCTCCTTAGCTTTCTCAAACGCGTCGTCAGCGGTACTACTCCATTTCCAACGGTTATTTTTCTTTAGCAAGTCATAGAGAGGTGCCATATTCTCTGAATACTTTGGACAATGACTGCTAATGAATTGGCACGCACCTTCAAATTCTCGCACTTGTTTGACCTTAGTGGGCTTTGGGTACCTCATAATAGCTTCCACTTTCTGTAAGTTCGGGTGATATTCATGCTGGTCAATGGTGTGTCCGAGAAAATTAATTTCTTCTTTCATGAAACGGCACTTATCGAAGTTTACCTTTATATTTGCGTCTCTCAGGTTTTTAAAAAGCTTACGCAAGTGTACAAGATGTTCCTGGACATTTGGTGAATTTATGATTAAATCATCTATATAACAAATCACGTTCCTTTTAACTTCATCGGTGAGTTTGTTATCAAGGGCTCTAATCAGGGCTGGACCACTGTTGACCATGCCAAAGGGAATTCTCTGAAATAACCAGGACGTCTGGTCAAACAGAAACCCTGTGTATTGTTTGCTTTCTTCCTCAAGCTCAATTTGGTAAAACGAAGAAGTTAAATCTAGGACGCTAAAACATGCTTTTCCTTTGAACTTTCTGAGCAAATCTCGTATTTTAAGCGGTCGGTCTGCCTCGGGCAAAATCTTTAAGTTAATGGTCCTGGCGTCGAGACATAGGCGTAATTGACCATTATTTTTCTTGACTACTGTTTTAGGGTTGATGTAAGTCGACGCCTGCTTCTTTATAATTCCGTCAGCTTCCATTTTCTTGATTATCCCCCGTACTTCTTCATAGTACTTTTCTGGTATGGGGTAAATCCTCCTTTGTTAAGAAGTTTCATCCGTAAGCCTAATCTTATACTTGTAGTCCTTTATCAATCCAGGCTTATCATCGAAAATGTTTTTAAACTCTATGATTAATTCCTCAAATTCATCCTGAATTTCGTCAAACGCTTTTGCTTGGAGAGTAAGCATTTCTCTTCCATTTTCTACCTCTTCAATAATTTTGTTAATAATTTCTTCCCTAGGATCTTTATCTAGACTGTCATTCGAATCCTGTTCTTGTAACTCTTCTGTGTTTATTAACCCTTCACTAAACTTTATGACTCGGTTTTTCATATCAATTACTGCTCCAACTTTAGTAATGAAGTCAATGCCTAGCACGATATCAAAATTTATTTTGCTCAACACAATGAAAATGTGTTCATATGTGCTTCCATTTATCTCAAAGTTTAACAAAACTTGGATTTTGCACTTTACCGCTTTATCTTGAAAAAATGCCACGCACTTTAACAGTAGATGCGGGTAAAACTGTCATCTTTTTTCCCTTAGATAATCTCTGATAACAATCATCCGATATGATAGATATAATGGCACCAGTGTCCATTAATGACTTATATATCTGTCCATCAACATTAACACATATAATCGGTAACTCGAATGGTATTCCTTCTCTAACAATCTCCTTCTCGAAGAGTAGGTCTTCGTCTGTCACCTCATAGATTTCGTTTATCATAATCTGGTTTTGTGTAGCAGTATATCCTGTCTCCTCTAATTCCTTTTCAAAATTGGGTTTATTTTTTGTCCTTGAGACACATTCTCATGGTTCCCCTTCTGACTAGTAGATGGACCGGGATCTATAATCAAACTTTTATTTTCCCTCCCATTACCATTTTCATTATTTCTCAACTCCTTGAGATACTCTTGTCCTTCCTTGTGACGTTCCTCATACTTCTCCTTCGTCATCATTTCATCTTGGGAGTTTCTGTTACGGTTATAATTCTTGTTATTCCTATTGTTATTCCTGTTATAATAACCATTATTATTGTATCGGTAGTTATTATTGTTGTGATAATAACCACTTCTACGGTTGCCATTGCTATTATCGTTATTACGTCCTTGCTGTTGCTGGTATGGACGACCTCCACGGAATCTCCTCTATCTGGGTTCTGGTCTACGATCCCTGAAATAATTATTCCTTTCAGGACCAATATTTCCCTTTTCTGGTTCTTTCGGATCGTCTGTCTGTTGTGTTTGGTCAAGATATACTGTATTAATGTCCTTGTACTCTTGCCTTTGGTTCTTCGCAACAACGTTTGGCATAGGGCTCGTTTAATCGAGTTTCCCTGAGCAATTCGTCCATGCTTGCTAGATCGTTGATCCCTGACGAGGTAATTAGACGTCTGACTTCAACAGGGAGCATCCTGGCTATCGCGTCTATCAACTGAGCTGTAGATAACGGGGGTTGAAGAAATCTGAGCCTGGCTAACTGACTCGTGATGGAGTCTGCGTAGCGTGTAGGAAGAGTTCCTGAGTATTTTCGTGAGTATACTTCTGCGCGTAGGGAATTTTGTGCTTCAATAGACCAGAAACGCTTTATTAGTGCTTCTGCGAATTCATCGAAGTTCATGAAGGTATATCTAAAGGCCCTGAACCATTCAAGGGGTCCATCTGATAAAAAACGTTCTACGATCTTCATTTCCCTATCTCTTGGAATATGCGCTTCGATAAAGTAATCTTTGAGATTTCTAATATACTCTATCGGTGTGAAACTATCTAGGTTGCTGAACTTACGCGGATTTTCTTTAAAGTTCCTTATGACCGTCACGTTTCTCGGATATGAATCATGAAGGTTTTGTCGAAAATCTCTATTGTAACTTTCGGGCTCTTTACTCCTCTCCTCTAAACCTTCCGTAAACCTGAATAATCCTTCTTCCGGCCTAATTTTGTTTATTTGTCTAGAAAAAGATTCCCGAGAGCAGAGCTCTGTCGTGGGGAACAGTACATAGTTCATTACATAGATGACGGACTAACTATACATATGCTAAATTATAATACATTTAGAGTACAGTATACAAATAAGCAATTGAAGTGTATTCTAAACGACGCTTTTGACACAGTACATGACCAAGGAAAAAGCAGTATAATATAATTGGAGAAATGAGACTATAAGCTAATGAGCATGCTTTGAAGTTATGAGTCAATTAGTGTTGATAAACATAAAAGATAAAGATTATTTGGAAGAATGTGGTATCACAAGAGTAAGTTATTATACATTTAGAGTAAATTATTATACATACATTATTATACATTCAGAGTCAGCAAATAGTACTTTTTCAACTTTACACGAAATGGCCCAATTTGAGAGATTCTTGCTAGATCATGTGGTACCAGGTTGTACACTGAGATGAGCGAGTGCTGCAGTGCATTGACTCCAAATTTAGTCGTTCTATTGCTGACTACATGTAACTTTTTTTTTTTGTCTTGTGCAGTGCATGTGAATTTCATTAACGAAAGAGAATGTAGTGTTTGTGGTCATGAGACTATGCAATATTTTATAAATAATTAAAGTAGAGTTGAAAGATACAAGCAGTTTCAACGGCAATATATTAGTTTCAGTGTACATTCTACAGCGAGGGTATAAACGATGGAACCCATACATTGATCTTAGAGCCCTGTTTTGTACAACCTCAAGATTATTCAAATTAGTTTGTGAGGCTCTTCCCCAGATGAAACATAGGTATGAGAGCCGAGACTGAATCATTGCGAAGTATATTACGCGTAGTGTCTGTGTTGTTACATAAAACTTGATTTTAGCAAAGATTCCAACTAAAGCTGAGATTTTGTTTTTTAGATTCGTTATATGTGATGCCCAGGAAAGAGTATTGTCTATTGTCAAGCCAAGGTATTTAACCTCCTTCACCCACTTAAGTCTGGTAGTACCAAAAGAGATATTTGTTGTTGCATTTAAATCATATTCACATTTATGGAACATCATGCAGACAGTTTTTGAGTAACTGGTGTTAACAGATTCATTCTTAGCCATTCCTCCAAGGCATAACAGTCATGCTGGATATCAGATATAATCTCCTTGTCAGATTTAGAGAAGTAAAACAACGAAGTATCGTCAGCTAAGAGAGATAATCTACCATTAAAAGGGCATAAGGTTATGTCATTTATGTATATGAGGAATAGAATCGGCCCTAGAATAGATCCCTGGGGCACACCATACGATACCCTTTGTAAGTTACTTCTATTAGTTCCTATTTTTACAAATTGTTGCCTGTTTGCCAAGTAATGTTTAAACCACAACAATGCCACACCTCTCACACCCGCCTTCTCCAGTTTATATACAAGCAGTGGATGACTCACAGTATCAAAGGCCTTTTTTAAATCAATAAAGAATCCAGCAGATTTATTCCTTTTATCTATATTGTTTTGTAATTCGATTATGATATCAACAATAGCAGAATTAACCCCAGCCTTCTCGCGAAATCCATACTGAAATTCAGAAAAATAATGGCATTTCTCTAGATACCTCAAAAGCCTTGTTTTCATAATTATTTCTAAGATTTTTGATAATTCAGATGGTACTGAAATGGGCCTATAATTACCAGGATCTGACCTGTCATTCTGTTTATATATGGGTACAACACGAGCAATTTTAAGGGGATCTGGGACGATACCATTGACTAGTGAGCAGTTGACAAATTTTGAGATGGGTCCTGAGAGGGCACGGTTGCAAGTCTTAAGTAGTTTACTAGTTATGCCATCATAGGAGGTGTTGGTTATCTTAAGATTGTTAATGATATCAGATACTTCTTGTGGGGAGCAAGGTTCTATGAAGAATGAATTAGAACCTTCAATGATTGTTGCTGTTCGCTCCGGTAATGGAATAATGTTAGAAGATAATGTGGCAGGAACTGACACAAAGTATTCATTCAGAACATTGCAGATCTCAATTTTGTCTTCTATGCACCTATTATTTACATTTTATACTTTTAATATCAGATGTTGTATTTGAGGGTTTATTTAAAACTTCATTGATAATTTGCCAAGTACGTTTTGAATTGTGTATGTTACTTTGAAATTTATTATCATAATATGTCTTTTTAGTGATCTTCTCAATGCTGTTATTCTATTACAGTAAACCCTGTACTCTTCTTTTATTATTGTATTATCGGGGAACTTTTTTAATTTGTTGTAACTATGTGATTTTTGCTTACACAATGCAACAAGTTCTGGTGTGCACCAGGCATTCAGGGGATAGTTAATATCCCTACGCTGAGCAGTTCTAACTGTACTTGCACAGACTAGACCATCTTGGATAAATGTAGTTAAGGCTGTGTATGATGCATTAACATCATCCTCTACTAAATCAAAAGTATGGCTTTCATAATAGTTTAGGGCAAGTGTATAATCAATATGTGAGTATTTGTAAGTTTTTGGTACATTTGGATTATTGGTTGCTGTTTTTGAGGAGTTTAAAGAGAAAAGCAATGTATTATGATCACTGATATCATCAATAATATTATCTACTCTCCAATTACTTATTTTTATGCAGCAATGTAAATGATCAATCAGTGAGCTATTATGACTTATTCTGGTGGGATATACAGTGTTGCAGGAGATAAGACCATAGCTATGCATGAAACATTTATAATTATTAGTCAAGTCATCATGACGGAGAGTATTTATATTAAAGTCACCAGTAACAATTACATTCCTGTGTTTTATGTTATCAAGAATCATTTCTAAGTCTGCACTTGTATGATACCAGTTAGACACAAGAGGATTATAAACAGCCACAATGATGTAGCTCAGACCTGACCTAGAAATCTCTAATGCTAGGATATTATGATCTTTCTGTATATTATATATCAGTTTGCATTGCCAACAGTTACTTTTTGCATAGATGGCAATTCCACCACCTCCATCTTTTGAGGTAGAATTTCTAAATGAATGAAAAGCCTCATAATCTGAAATATTATAGAAGATACATTCACCATTGTCTGCAGACAGCCACGTCTCAGAAATGACAACAAAGTCTACATTCTGAATAGCATCCAGTCAATCAGCAATCATCTCTAATTTCCCATTTCGTAAGCTTCTAGGATTAAGGTACATTATCCTCAAAGATGGGATAGAACTTAGTGAGGAAATGAATTTACCACACTCGAAATATGATCTCCATTGTAATTCACTCATAATTTACTGATAAGACTGCAATATGGATTGTACATTATCATTCTATGATCGTGATCCAACGATCGCAAGTAGTTTGCCAATGTCCTGCTCCGTCTTAATAGTAAACACCTCTAAGGAATTGGCTGAAATATTTGCCAGAATTCTGCCTTGCCGGACAAATACCCTTTCTAGTCCCATATTTCTTGCTTCGAGAGCTTTCTTAAACATGGTCTCGTTGTACGGGGTCAAATGTTCATTCAGGTAGATATTAACCTGAGGGCCACGAAATCCTAGCAGACAAGTGCTCAATTTCTTGAGGCGTCTAGCAGCTACTAGAAGAGCATCCTTCCTGGTTCTCTGAACAAAACGCACAACGATGGGCTTTGGAGAGTTTTTATTGTAGGATGACACCCTATGAATGGTGTCAATGTTCTGTTCCTGAATAGGCACATCCAGAATATTGCCTATCTTCACCATGATATTCACAAGGTTTTCATCTTGCGTGAAAGGAACACCTGTAATCTTCAGATTGTTCGCTCTCGAGTACTGTTTCAATTCCTCAACATCAGTTTTCAGGCTTGATACATCTTCCCGGAGCTTTACACTAGATCCCTTAACACTCTGAACCTCTGCGGTAACGGCTATAATTTCCGTTTGCATCCTGCCTATTTCGATAGAAAACTCGTCAAATTTATCACTGACGAATTGGACCGAGGTTTTCAATTCGGTGTATACCGTTTCTAAATCGTTAAGTTTACGAAGAATTATATCAAATTTGGACGTAATAGAACTGTCAATTGATGATTCTACAGACGTGTGTTGGTTGTGATCAACTGACGCCGATACACATGATGCACATACCCATGTCCGATCCTTCCTTGGGAGAGTCTCCAGATGCTCGATCTCATGTTTCTGCATTTTTAAACATTCTTCACTCATATGGCACGATTTACAACACTTCTTACACTTTAATTTCCTTTTATTCGCTTTAAATTTCTCAGAGCACACAATACATACGTCCGCCATGTTGCTGTTTCCAAAGCTTCTTCCACTTCTAGGCTATTTCTTCTAGTCTGATTCCTCGAATCTTCAAGATCTGTCTTCTCCCTTTCCTTTTCTTCTATCTCAGCGACAATCTTCTTCAACTGTTGGCCTACTTCTGTCTTTAAGTCTTCCTTATACGTCTCTAGCTTGGCAACATCTCTTAGATTAAGATTTTGTAACTTCTTGGATAATTCTTCTAGTTCATTAGTCTTCTCCACACTCATGGTATTACCGTTAGTGACAACCTTGTTTAATAGTTCCTCTATCGTTTTAGTTTTACTCTCTAACGATTCTCTCAAAGCTTGCACATCCTGACCAGATTGAGTTCTATCCTCTACTTGTTTTTCAGTGAGCGTATCAATCCTTTTACCTAGATCTGTTCTTACTTCGATAACCTCTCTATTAATTTCTACTTGGGTACTGGCTAATTTCCTTTCTATGTTATCTTGGATTTGCTTAACATATTCCCCACTAGATTTGTTCCACACGTCTTTCCATACAACTACATTAGCTTTTAACATTTCAGCTATATCCTCCTCAATATCTGCCTTAAGAATTCTATTATGGTCGATAACCTGTGTTCGTAAAGTTTCTACGTTACCTTTTAATTCAACCAGAGAAGCTGTAGTTTTTATCGCATCGTTAACCAAACGTGTCGTCAAAGCAGTTAAATTCTGTGTACACAGTTCTTTAGACGCCTCTAGCTCTTGTCTAATTTTATTGATGTCCACCTGGACTTTTGTTACATCTACAAATACCGTATTGACTTCTGTCTGTATTTTACTTATGTCAGACTGTACATCAGTGACATCTGACTGCATATTATTTATGTCAACCTGAACATTGGTGACATCGGCTTGGACTGTATCTACTTTAGCTAGGACATTGGATACCTCTACTTGGACTGTATCGACTTTACTTTGGACATTAGATACATCTGACCTAACATTACCAATATCGGACTGTACATTGGACACATCCGCTTGCACTAAGTCTACCTTGGATTGGACTGTATCTACTTTACTTTGAACATGGGATACATCTACTTGGACTGTATCGACTTTACTTTGAACAGTACCGACCTCTGTTCGTACACCACTTACATCGTCTTGTATCTGCTTTGAGCTGGCCTGTAATCGCGTGACATTTGCAACCATTTTAGAGGCACTAGTATGCAAACCCTCTAAATAAGTCTGAACTTCCTGAATTTCAGTTTTGAAACTCTCTTTAACACTTTCTGCAACTTTATCTGTAAGAGAATCAACAACTTTAACAATCACTGTGTTAAAAACCTCCTTTCGTTCCCGCTTCAGTTGTTCAATGTCCTGCTTCGCCTCCTGAAATTTACCTACCATATTTACCAAGTTCGCAGATAAATTCTCATTTATCTTACCTTCAACAACATTCAAACTCTGCTGCATACTTTCTTGCAGCTTCACATGCATCTCTCCCAACATCCTCTTCACATCCTCACTTGCCATTGCAATAACCCTTTATATAGTGCTGTAGAGACATAAACAATAACAGAGCAAAATAACAACATCTGAGCAACGTCCTATTCCATATATATTTTTGAGCACCTTAATGTATAAAAGTAACTTAAAATTACCTTAGCATTAAATTATTATACACCCTATGTTGAACAAATTTACTCATCATGTTCGTTATCCTGTGATTCACTTTAAATACACTACCACAAAGAAAATTCTACCATTACAATCATCAAAACAAGTTAGCTTTAGTTTTACACATGACCTTAGCAATCGTCATGTACCGGTAAAATAAAATAGATATCAGATCATAGGTCGTTTTCCGAAACTGTCTACCTACTACACCTCTCTCAGGTTTCTAAGATTAGATCTTGATCTGAGTGTAACCTTCCTAATATTAATTTAAATTAAGCCTATATAATTACACTCACATCCTTCCGAAATGGATAAGACATCCCATAAGTCTGGTAATTATTTCTTTCACTAGAAATGTTCAAACCAACTTTCTTTAGAGACACTACGAAGCAAATTTCGTAGCCCCAAAGTTCATAGACGCCATTCCTACTGTACCCGATAATCCGAAAAGGATCCTGTTGGAACATACATTGCCCCCGCTGGATTGCCTATTTCTAATTGCTCCGGCAACTACAACATTAGAAATCGCTTCCAACATGGTCTTTAGGGATTTACAGACTGCAGTTACCAGAATATTGTGGATCAACAACCAACTACACGCGGCACTCACCTTTACTTACCTCGGGGACTGGGACTCAGCTTCGCCTACACTACATCCACAATACTCTGCTCGGTATATTTAAAACGAATCACTCCAACAACAATGGAAAAACAATCTGAACAAATTTATTAACAAAAAGGTAAACTAATCTACTATAGCCTAAACAAAATAACAACAAATGAATTTAACAATTAACATTAAAATTAAAAAAACGCAAACATTCACACCTCCTTTCTACTCTACATCTTACTACCATGCTGTATTAAAAATTATGAGTATAAATCTTGGCTTGTTCTAAGCCCACACTGCGTAAAAATAAAAACGTTTAGTGAAGCCTCTTAATGGCATTCCAGACACATGTTTTCATTCACAAACCTGCGTTGTAGAACGCACGTGCAGAATCTATTTTTCATCAATGAAACACTGGCATCACGCCGTACTCAAAACTGGTTTATACAATAAATATAAGGCAGTTGGTCTACACCAGCTTAAATATTATGTCATCGCTCTCCACTACTGGCGGTGAACCATTCTTGCTAGCCCGCAGAGACTGCATGTGTGTGCATTTATAAAACACGTAAAAATTATCATTTAGATCTTCCAAAAGTTCATATAACTCCTCTGTTCCTTAACCAATCATTCTAAAAATTTTATACGCTCTTTCATTCGCACTCCGTTATTGTTCTAGACCAATACGGTTCCACATCTGCTCTTAACAATGAATAATCATTCACACCAAAAACATCCGCTCATAAACACACACTGTTCCAAAACAATTGAATAATAACTCCTACTAAATTATTTAACTAATTAAATCATTTCCACAAAAATTATTTACATGTAATATGTTTATAATAATATCCATTATCTAGTGTTGCTAACGCGACACTTTCGAGATTTTAACTTCTCGGTTACAATAAAAATCTTAACTAAATATATACACCGGTTTTTCACATAACCATCCTTTAACGTTCTGTAGTTTTAATATACTGCATACACCTCGTCTTATACAGGTTTCATTACATTATCGGTATAATACAGACGACTGAATAAAGTAAACTGTACGTAATTACATAAATTTGGGTTTAATAAAATTTAATAATTGTATTATAGACGTGAGTAGACAATCTTTCTCAAGTTGTATTTCCGCTGAAACTCTCCTGTTAACACAGCTAAATCGTTAATTCACAAGAACTGGACTACTTGTATACAACGGCTCTTATCATGATACATGCCGTTTAATCAAAGAACAACAATACTTTGACTTTCTTAAAATGCGGAATTCCCTCGCCTGAGCACTCCATAGCTCTACAAAACCTCATATAACAGTATATATGGAATAAAAATTAACATCTACTATGTTAAACAGTAATCAAAAGGGATTAATTGTTATTAACATATCTTATGTAGGAACTTTTCTCAAATACTGGCATGACCCTCAGTATCATTGCACATGACTACTGGACTACAATTATGCAGGCGTAAGTTCTTCAAACGAAACTTCCAATTGTAATAAACGATATTAGACAGTCGTGATTAACCTCCTAAAGTTTACTCCACAACAAGATAATTAACTGTTAACTCGTCTGTCGCAAATAAATGCAATAAGAATAATACTCCTGTTTCATCTCACTTGTCAATCTTTAAATTGTTTATCATTGTAATATCATGTCGACGAAATGACTTGATGTTACACAAATAGGATAAAATAACACACATGTTATTTATAGTGTCAGATAGAATTCAATCTTGACCGGGATAAACTAGCTTTGAATTCCTAGCCAAAGATTTGAATAATCTTCTATCAAAAGGTATTTCCTGTAACATATTAAATGAACAAAGCTCTTAGCTTTAAAAATAATAAGAAAGGTTTGTCAATGTCCTAATGTTTTTCCACTCTACACAAAGAATGTTCATAGGAATTAAGACTTCGGTCTTATCAAACGACTAGTATTTCTTAGATCGTCGATAGTTTATGTAGAATAATGATATAACAATATCATTCGATGTTTCTTCTTTTCTTGAAGTAATATGTTGTTACAATAAAGTGCTAAAATTAAATTTAATAAGAATTTAATTTGAAGCTATGACACAATGTCAGAATACTTGGTTAAATGAAATTATTAAAATTCGAGAGTCGAAACGACTAGTCTCCAATGTGGCAATACGGTTCCTCAAACAAAAATTTTAATGTCAGTTCCACAACTGATCCGTTGAATAAAATTGAACAATAGATGAAATGCAAACATCTTCTAAATAATCTTGCAGCATAAAAATCTCAACACACATCTGAAGTGTAAAATACATAAAGCACTGAAATACATGAAATGTGAAAATATAGAAGCATGTAATAAAATCGCCGAACATATGGAATAAGATCGCTGGCTCAGAATGTCACTAATCAAGCTCTATATAACAAATGAGATACACTTATTTAGACGAAAACTTGAAGATCTATTGCCACAATACTTTAGATGTTTACTCAGTACAAGACACTGAGATGGATCTGCATTCGAACCTCGGATCTGCGACCTCAGAGATAAGAAACGTCTCTCTCTGGAATTCACCAACATTTGCCTGGGCTCGAACGACATCCTTCTGGCAAATTCTTCTGGGTTGCTGGGTTACCTTTCCCTAGCATCTTGACAAATCTCTCCTGTAAAGACTTCATTCTCCGTCGTAAATATGCATCAGCTTCATCATTGGAATATAATTATGGAAATGTTCATATAAATGGTGAATGAAATATTTCCATTGCTAATAGATGTTATATTAGTGTTCGTAGACTGACGAAAATGCACAAGATGGAACGTACACTACGTCTGTATTCAAGAATACGTTGTCTATTGAAGCTCCGTCGTTGTATCTTAACTCCTGTTATCGAATATGTCTCTGGCGCATGACTGTTTAGTCCATCATATCAACAATATTAATTAAGTTGAATGATAATGTTTGAAGAATAATTATAGTCATACTGTTAATGTTTATGTGTTGCGCCAATATTAAAAATCCTCCGCCACTGTTCACTTGAACTGCGTTCGCCAACTTCACTTTGCAATTTATAATGATAATCAGCTTTGTTTCCAACACATTTGGAAATCTAACTTGACAGGCTGATATTGTCGAAAAGGTGAATATTTAAGGCTCGACTTTCCACAATATATAGTAGGCGACCTGTTCTTGATAAATGTTCACTTATTTAACTTCAAATCTCAATATTGCTATGCTAAGAATCAATACTATGTTCCTCGCAACTTCACACAGAATGGAAGTGCGGTGATCTCTACCGTTCCACCTAGCTATACTCGCGTCTCCACTAGTCGACAGTCGTCGCACTCGGACTAAGCCTTGGGATCTCCGTTAACCCAGTAAAATCACTTCCTCACTCTTCAAAGTCTGCTGGAATAAGAACATCGATCCTTGGATCTCCCTCTCCATTCGTATTTTTGGCGGCCATATCAATCTCCCACCATAATTTTAGCGCGTAGATTACCAATGCTTATTACTGCGTAGATTAACCGATCTGCGGTTTTTAAAGCATCAGACATAATTTCTCTTAATATTCTCTTCATTACCAAACAAGAAAATCTTCTTCTAAGGGCCTAAATGCATAATTTCATCAAATTGTGTAATTAAAGTTGATCCCGTCTTCAATAAGACCTCTCCTCATTGGCTGTGAACTGGGATGCAATAGCATAATTTATAACAATATTTATAATATTAATTTCCAAACTCGCTGTTGCTATTCTAAGAATAGCCTTCTAGAAGCGTCCATTGTGCAATCTATCACGTGATCGGGCTCTCCCACAGTCTCGAGCTTGTAACACGACCCTCTTGTGTCACACTTCCAGAAATTATATTTGCTAGTTAAATTTTATCATGGGGACGGAACATACTCTCATTTTGTCCCTAAATAATTCAATTTACGGGGACAGTACCTCCAACTCAAGCAACGGCAGAGGATGAAACTCTCTTTGCAAGACGTTCTTCCTATAAAGGGCAACTTACCAGATTTCGAGACTTTCTTAATAAATTAACTTCCGCCGATTGCATTTTAGATATCCACTCTCAACGTTTAACGTTGTACGAACGTTCATACGATCACTACGATCAAATCCAAACAGACATCGAATCCGTCTGCCCCGAACTTCAATCTGATAGGGACGAAGTCGAACCCTTTTACTTCGAGGGGATCGCTAAGGCCCACCAATTAATTCGAAGTTGCACAGAACCGGACACTAAGGTCATCAATCCGGCTCAGTTCGCATCTGCTTCAGTCCATGAGGACATTCACAAACCGAAGGCTATACTTCCCAAAATAAGCATACCTCACTTCTCAGGCCAGGAATGTGAATGTGACTCTTTATACGAGTTATTCTGCTCCCTTATCCACGATAATGATGATATCCTCGCTATTCACAAGTTTTATTACTTGCGTTCATGTCTACAAGGCCAAGCGCTTACACTCGTGGGATCACTTCCTTTAATCTCTGACAACTATACTATCGCCTTTAAGTTGCTTAAAGAGCGATATGGGAATTTACGCCTCCGGGTTGCTCGTCATTTGAAGTCTTTGTTCAACCTGCCAGCGGTAAGCTCCAATGACGTCACCTCTTTAAGAGACTTGGTCGACACTATGCAACTGCATGTCAGAGCCTTATACCAACTAGAACAGCCGGTCCAAACTTGGGACACTTTTTAATCTATCTTGCTACAGCTAAATTTGAATTGTCAACATTAAAAGCATGGGAAGTTGAGTTAGCTCATAATGATGAGTATTCCTTCGAACACCTTATCATGTTTTTAAACAGCCGGTGTCAATTCCTCACCGCACTCTCTTTCCAGTGCGAAAGTGTTGAAGCTAGTCCTCGGTGTCACAACACCTTTGATAATAAACTTGTCTTGTCAAATGGTCACAAGCCCCTATCTGTCGAGAACAAACAAACCCGTTCTACTGACTCCAACCGCCAAGGAGAACATACTAGACGGCTCAACAAGTCTTCAAAAAGTACACTCTGCAATGATTCTCACGCTCTATACTCGTGCAAGTCTTTTAAATAACTGTCAGTTGACGACAGAAGGAAAATAGTTTCTCACCATAAATATTGTTTCAACTGTCTCTCACATAAACATTCCGCATCTAATTGTACGTCCACTAGGATCTGTTTCCATTGTAAAAGGGCACATCACACTCTCTTGCATTTTCATGATCAATCGAGGTCATCAGTGCCTGCATCTTCGAACTTTACGCAGAGCAGCTCGGAACAAACGAGTACGTCTTCCTGCATTTCTAAAGCCAAGATTCCTCGCAGTGCGCAAGTACTATTGTTCACTGTCCAATTTGAAATCCAGGATAAATCTGGCAACTGGGTCCGTGCCCGAAGCCTCCTCGACTCAGAGGCGACCCACAATTTTGTTTCTAACTCTTTAATTAAAAAACTGAATCTTCCAGTAAACCCCACTTCTATTAATGTATCCGGCATTAACAGCTTAATAACACAAGCTTTGCAGTCCTCAGAATTAAAACTCAGAGATATTTGCTAAAGAAACACTAATCTCCAACTGACTTGCCTCATTCTTAACAGCGTAGGCGAAGACACCCCTAGCCACTCTGTTGATACCTCAGGTTTAAATATTCCTACTTACCTAAAGCTTGCCGACCCTCTGTTCAATGTACACGGTTCCATTGACATCATCTTAAGTGCCGATGTTTTTTGGCAAAGTTTGCGTTCTCAAAAGCTCTTCCTAGCCCGCGGCGTTTTTGTACGCGATACTCATTTTGGTTGGATTATTACAGGTCGAATCCAACATCCCAGTCCTCAAATTAAGTCGCAATGTCATTTTGTTAGTGCTGACTTGAGCTCAGTTTCTGAAAAAGAGAACACTCACTTTTCCAATCTCAATACATTTCAAAACAGCTTGCCGAAACAATATCTCAATGTCAATTACGCCACCGCTGTAAGCTACTTAATTATTTTTGCTTTATTTCCGCACAAAATGACAATTCAAGCCCGCTTTGCCTTGAGTCGCTTGTTTTATTGTCTTGTGCCATTCCTTGTAGCCGGTAATTGGTTAACATTTCTATCAAAACAATCCTCGCTCTGCGTCAAACCATGGCTATCAGTGGTCACCATCGCTTCGCTGTGAGCTGTGTTTCACTTATTACGCTATGTAGTAGGAGGGCCACGGCCACCTCCTTCCCTCTTCCTCACGCGCGGAAGCAGTATTTGAAACTGCTTGACAACCTGAGTTCTCTAGCTTTGAGAATGATGATATATAGGCCTAATTTCTCTTTCAACCTCCCTGCATTTCTCTGCCGATCAGGAGAATTAAGCTTTTTTCTGTTGACAATGGTTGGGTTTTGTAATTCTCATAATTATGTTAAACTGATTAATTGCTCTGCTTCCTCTGACCTTAAATTGGTTTTTCATGTCCAAGCCACGTATGACCACGTGCGCCCTTTAATGTTTCGCATCCATCAATGCTTGTTTGTATTTACTTCGTCTGTTTATCTTCAAACTCTTGTGTCGCAATCTTGTTTATTTATTGACTCACATAATGGCCAGTCACTATTTATTGTCTCCACATATGACAAAGGTCATCGTGTGTTTGCCTTATCTGAAGTTAGGCTACCTGCCAACTACTGCAAAGCAGTAGCCAAACCAGTTTGCTCCCGTAATTCGACGAGTTAATTCCTGACCCGGATGATTTGCTTGCATCGAAGTCCGGTCATTTCCTTATAGGTAGTTCTCTTCCTTCCCCTCCCCCTCCAGTATGGATCTCTGGCGGGGTGATGGATTGTTGCCTGGGAGGGAACGGAAGTGTCAGGGTGGTGAAGATCTTGACAACCAATGGGTATATTATAAGACCCATTTCTCTCAGTGCTACTCTTCTTTTCAGTCTTTGACATCGTGTTTCTGTTCCCTGCTGGTGTCTGGCGCCGCCCCCCAGTTTGGTGTATTTCTCGAAATACACGTTCAGACAGAATTGGCCTTTGCTGCTCTTTGTTTTCCTACATTAATTTATTTATTTAACTTTCCTTCCCGCAGGCACCAACAGCGAACCCTTACCTTCTATTTTCCCCGTGCACTTGCTTATTTTTTGTATAAGTTTGTTCTAGATGTGAATCTTCTGCGGAACCAACCTAGCAGCATCTTACACCTACCCTCTGAAGTCCTTCAATCGCCTCCGGTCAAGAGGACTTCCTCACCAATCCATCAGGCTTCGTGTTCGCCGCCAGCTAACTACTCCATGAAGAAGCCTTACTTGTACAAGAAATTTTGGGTTTATAATGTTTCCTATGCTTGTATAAACTCTTTTGTTTCCTTCCCCTACCCCCTCGCCCGCCTACCTCTGACGTGTGTGGTATCGCTCGCCTCTCCGTGCGCCGCTCAGCTCTTTCACTCCGTGGTCAGCCGTCTTGTGTACAGTGCATAGCCCTCTCAGGACCAGTCTCCTGTTTTAATGAGACATTTTAAACTAGACGCCATGTCTACTTTTTAAAACCAACCGTCACCAGGAACCATCGCCTGTTCTTCATGAAAACCAAGCTAAGTACAAAACTTCAATGTTTTTAAACAGATTTTAATGGCTTTTAAAGAGCTAAATGCTTTTTAAATTTAAATTTATATACAGCGTGGTATTGCTCACTGTTGTGCAATAACCGACTTCGCTGGATTTTCCTTTGTCAGGCTATGGCTTCTAAGCGAGCTTTCTAATATGAAATTTAGTACTTCTTGTACAAAATAACTGGGAATACGTTCTCACACCGAGGGATTCATGTTAATTAAACCGCTGTCTATAAAACTTTGCTTTTTCCTCCGTGGGAACATTACCGCCCTATTCAACCGTCATCATAACTCCAGAACATTCTACGTAAACCAATCTTTCTAACAGTCAAGAAACCTAGTATTTCCTATCCCAAATAAGGGAATACGCTACCCCACCGAGGGACTACTACTGCATCAATTATCTGTTGCTACAAATCTGGAACTATTATGTGCATCTTAAAACTTGTACAACGCAAGTAACATATCAAAATTCAACTAAGTGATCTCCACAACTGCAATAACTTTTCGCTTCATGAACTTTCTGTGCTGCAATAGTGAACTTTCCCAATCCATCAATTGACTTTAGTGCAAAACAGTGCCCGTTCAACTATCAACCGCGCCGCGTTTGTGAAAGCAATAAAACTGGCCAGGATTTTATATTCCCATCCTCCTTTTCCAAACACCCTCTACTAACAAAATTTAAATTAACTTATGTACCTAGCTATTACTCAACGAGGCTTCGCAAACCATAGGCACCCTCACAATTTTGCTCCATGTATAACTTATTCATTCTGTTTAAATATCAGTAGTTATAGAAACTGCTTATTAATCTATTTTCTTATCCTGCCAGTACAGAAATTGTAAATTTTCAAAGTGTTCAACTTTTTAACTAATCCTTTTGCTCCAGGTTTCGTTAATTCGACCTGTACACTTTCTAACGAATCATAGTGGTAGTTTCCACTTGTATTTTTTCTCTTTTCTTTCTTTTCCTGTTACAATCAGGAGTCCAATATTTGTTCACAGCCTTTTCAATTGCTAAAAGGGCATTCCAAAAGTGCTTATATCGTACCTAATCAAACTATCAAAGTTGTAATTACTTTACTATTGGCCTTACAAACCTCAATTTTCTTAATTGGAAGCACACCTTTAAAATCCTCATGAGATTTTAGTGCTCGTAATAGGTTCTAAACCTTGACTGAGACTTCAAAAGGTTAAGATTGGAATGTACATTTTATATTTGTTAAACTCTCATAATTCTACAGATTGTTAAATTAAAAAGTCCAACTTTTCGTTTTATCTCTTTCGCTAGAATCACGATTAGGCAGGACCTTATCTTCCCTGATTCTTCCTCTAAGCTCAAGATCTCTTTACGAAAAAATACAACTTCTAAATTAATAAAGTCTTTAACACTTGTTGCATTAGAAACAAAACTTCAAGTAACAACATATTCAAAGTTTCTCTTAGCTGTTACAGCTAATACTAACAAGCTATTGAGGCAAGTACAGCTAGCTCCGCAAGCTTCCTACTTGTAGAGATATTCTCTCTGATTTATGGTTTGTTTTCAAAATTAAAGTTTTGTTTGAGCTAGGTTTGAAGTCTTCCTCTTTTCTAAACTTTTAGTCGGCATCCTGCTGGGTAAAAGCTTAGTTTTCCTTGAGTGCAACAATTGGTATTCGTGTAACATTTTCGCAAACAATAACAAAATTATTTCTAAAAGTATTAAAGCTACTTTATCACTTCTCACCCTGAAAGCATTCGGTTGTCTTGCCAGAGATCCAACAGTGCCCCGAAATAAAAAATATCACGGTAAATTCAAATCTTTCCATCATTCTCGAATGCATAATAAAATCTAACCCTTCTGAAAGGAAAGTTATTTCATTCCTTTCTTTCGGCTTACTTTGTCTTGCCAAAGTGCCACCTGTCCCCATAATACCGAAATACCGGCTCGAGAGGGAAAGTGCAATCACCGAGTGCTTGCAGGCAACCTCAATTCACGCTACGCTCTCCGCTTGCCTGAAAGAGGCCCCCACTAAAGTTAGGTTCCTCCTAGTTGTAGCACTGCGAAATTTCTCTGTATGTGCTGGATTCTCATCCTATCTACCAATACTTGTCTCCACGCCGAAACCCATCTCCTTATTTCTTTATCATCATCCCTTAGGTAGTGTTAATCCTCAGCAAAAACCTACCAGACATCACAATCCTCCTTCTTGAATTTAATACAGTCGAAGTGAAACCATTTCTCACTTAGTCCACACTCAATACCGCTCTTCAATGTTTTACTGCACGTAGAACACTTTAATGCTGCCACTGGATCATTTGCCTGGTTCACATTTGGAGTAACGGGACCTGGATTCACTTCAACTCCACCAATAATTAACAACGCAGCTATCACTAGGGCTATAAACCATAAGTTACTAGGCCCCGTATGGACACACAAACACTGGAGATCCGGACTTCCCTTCGCATACCACAGTCCGATCCACGCGCGATAAGCCTCCAGAGAACAACGCATTTCAGCACACCTGCGAGCTCGGGAAAAACACTACTTTCACTTTGACTGCCAATTGCCTAAGGCAGCGTTATTATTACCTAGATCTGTCCTGAATACATCTAGGGCAGCGGTATTTTTGCCTAGATCACCCCTGACTTGACCTAAGTCAGTCCTAATTTGGTCCAGATTGGCAATCACAGTCGCCATCATACCCTCAAGAACACTACGAAGTGTCGCTTCATCCATGTCACACAAATACACTTTCGGAGAAAGAAAGAGATATCCTTAAGATAAGCCTACAACTATGAAGAGGAAATTATTATGATAGAAAGTTTGTATTCTCTGAATAAACATCACGAGTACAGCTGGATTCCAAATTCGCAGTGCTTTTACATTTTCCAACAACAACAGCAAGCAAAACAACAAGTTAAATTTACTCAGGATGAAGCATGAGCAAAATAAAAATCCTCACCTGAAATTTAGATTGCAATAATGCTTCACCCCATGGTCTGACATCTAATGAATGCCATGCGGCTAATTGAATTCGTCCCAGTCCGGTCCATTTGCCTTTAAACAATTTTTGTATGATCCGCTCAAAGACAACAAGTGCCATGTCCACATCGGCCACAATGGTTGGGCGCCAAAAAATTATATAATAGGCATGTGCCCGTCAGAGAAGATTGCCGGGGTACCATCAATCGAGATGGCAGTCCAGACAGTGCCATCTGTCAAACACACAACCTGAGAGGATCGGATGCACTTCTTTAAGGCTTCTTTAAGTACTAAGGTACCTGAGGATCAGGTCCATTCTGAGCCCATCGGACGAGCTGTGAGGGTTGCCACTAACCGCAATGACTTCCCGGACAACTCATGGTCCAAACGCATATGCCGAAGAGGATTGGATGTACTTCTTATAGGTCAGTGCGCACGAGACGCAAGAGCACGGGGCGATCTGGGCTGACAAGGTAAATGTCAAGAATAACCCAAGACGTACACCGCAGAAACACTTAAGATACAAAGTAATAACATCCAGACTTATGTAAACTCCGATAAAATTTATTTAGAAAATAACAAACACCTAGCCTAGTTCAGAGGGTTTGTTTCGGGCTAGTACTGCAGGCTAAAAAAAAGAAAGGGTTAAGAATCCTACACTGATTGAGGTTTAAAACCCTCGCGAAAGATCTATAATAACAGGAAACAACTACAGCAAAGCTAGGGTAGTGGCATGAAACGTATACCCTACACAGATGAAATGGATAACTATAGAAAGTGAGAAGTCAAATTAACAATAAGCAAGCAAAAGGATTTATGATGGTACCATTCCCAAATTTACACTTAATTATTTAATGAATCTAGCTAAGCCCTCACGTTACAACAAGAATTTACGGCGAATGACTACCGTAATAAACAAACATTTACAACAAAAGCTATATGATAATCAGCCACAAAAAACATTAAGTACACTCCTTACAAGCTAAGGGTACAACAGATTAACATACAATATAACACTTCAAATAAATAAATGAACACAGCACTCACAAAGTTTCTTATTAAGCCTGCCTACACGCTAGAATACTGTTTGTATTCAAGGGTCATCTAATCATGTAGTTACGGTGGCAACGGCGAGAATAAAATCACGATTTAGGTCCTATGAGCATCGTGCGCCACCAGTTGAGCACTAATGGTTCGTGCACAGCTCCGTCGTCTCAAGATAGAGTATAAAGTCAAAAAGTCATTTCCCGTTGGAAATGGAAAACATCCAAACAGAATCGTCCAGCGAGCACAATGTTGAGGGATCAAGATTAAATTCACAGTCATGGTTATTTAGCATTTATTTATAATAAATAGATATTTATTATTATTAGGGGTACGGTTTATGTTTGTCGTAGATATATGTCGATTTGCTGGTGATTCTATGGACACCTAGGCTGAAAGAACGTGAAGTCTACTGAACGATCATCACTCACAAAACCTCGGCTCAACAGCCGGCACAATAACACGAGTTAGAAAGACTCGGTTGCAAAAATACTGCCAGGGGCGCACAGCTCGCCTGTAACAGTCCTCAGGCTAATCCTGGTAAGAATGGTCGCAGAGTTAGTTCTGTACGACAGTGAATCTCGTGCACTCAACTATAATACATCAAAAGCCTCAAACAGGGTGTCATAATCACCACTAAATAATAGACAACATAGGCTTCCTACAAAATCATACACTCTCCAATAGTGCTAAAATGAAGTTCGCTTTCCAATAGCGATAACACATAAGTTACATGCACGTCTCATGACGTCAGCAAAAAATCTGATCTCACAACAAAGCTCCTGGCCTTGACCTAGAGAATGGCTACATTCTCCAAACGGTAAAACAATTGATTCGTGCGCATTTGTCAAAACAGTATAAAGTCGTCTCGCAAAGAGAGCGTAGTGTACCATGGGTAAATAAACACGTTCTGACTGGTGTTAGCAAACCACACGGCTTCACAGTCGCGTCTGGCAACTGACTACATTCTGCAGGCAATAATTCACACAAATACAGTCCTATTGTGAATTACGCTGGCTCAAATATCATAACAAATAACTGTAAAACACTTGTGGCATGTGTACCAAATAGAAATACGGAGTACAATGATATTTTACGTTTGAAACTTCCAAACAACAGTTTCATAAAGATGTTCCACTTCTCGTGGAGTGCTTTGGAGTTGACACAGAAATGTCACTCGACTATTATGTACATTCTTCCAATACAAAACTTTTGCGTGTATATAGCTTGACACAAATTAAAGATATAAACAGTATGACAATCTTACAAACTGCTAAGACGTCGGAAATGATACGGAAGGTATCGGGGTTCAATGCTCTTGCTCTTGTTCTTACTTGAACAAATGTGGCTTCAGAGCTCACTTCTCTACTTAGTATAAAACTAAGTCCCTGATTCTTGGATGTTACGTGTAAACTCGAGAACCACTGGATGGATTTTGATGCGGTTTTCCCCATTCTGTAAAAGATATCTCGAGGATGATTCCTGTAGAAAATAATTTATTTATGATGAAGGGAAGCCGGGCAGTAAAGATTTTAGTGGAAACGTCGAAAAAAAAAACTGCCGTCCGAGGGCTTTGTAAGCTTTCGTTGGGCAAACCGTTAAAAATATCTAAATACTATGAGCGTAAGAATTGTTCAGCATGAAGAGTTCTACAAAATAGTCCGGGAGAGCATATGTCTATCTTCAATACATGGCCCACTATAAGTGTTTTTACGTTTTAATTTCTTCCTTCCGTGTCCATTCAACTACTGAGGCAACAGTTTACGAGCGAGCTAAGGGCGAGTCTATCATCCCTGTTACAGACTAGCTAGCGGGCGAAACTATTGCCCCAGGTACGGCCAGCAGCAAACGGTTGAGTCGTGTTGAGTTATAACTTCTGACAAGGGTGGTTGTGTTTGGAGTTTCCCTGGAAGTGCAACTCGGGTTCCCTTCATTTCGCCTGTGAAACACAGTCAAGTTAAGATTGGATGGAAGGGGGATTTGAGTTTCCTTCACCTCGCCATTCCTTGGAAGTGCAATTCTCATTTCGCCTGTGAACTTTTCGTTTCGCAAAATTTACAGTCAATTTAAAATTGGACGGAAGGGGGATTATATTATATTAAATTATACTGATTGGCGTATAACCAATCTCTACTTAGTATAAAACAAAGTCCCCAATTCCTGGATGTCATAGGTAATCTCGAGAACCACTGAATGGATTTTGATGCGGGTTTCACCATTCTGTAAAGGATATCTCGAGGAAGGTTTCTGTAGAGAATAATTTATATATGACCAAAGGAAGTAAAGCACTAAGAATTTCAGTGAGAAGGTCGAAAAAAACTGGCGTCCGGGCGCTTTTTAAGCTTACGCTAGGCAAACCGTTAAAATATCTATATACTATGAGTGTAAGAGTTGTTCAGTATGAAAAGTTCTACAAAAAAGCCCGGGAGAGCATATATCTATCTTAAATACATCGCCTACTATAAGTGTTTTTATATTTTCATTTCTTCCAACAATCTCAATTCAGTTACTGAGGCGACAGTTCACGAGCTAGCTAGGGGCGAGTCTATCACCCCAGTTACAGCTTAGCTAGCGGACGAGCTTATTGCCCCAGATACAGCCAGCAGCAAACTGTCGAGTCGTGTTGAGTTAAAAATTTGAGAGAAGAGTGGGTGTGTTTGGAGTTTCCCTGGAAGTGCAACTCGGCTTTTCTTCATTTCGCCTGTGGAATTTTCGTTCCGCAGAATTCAGGGTCAATTTAAGATTGGACAGGAGGGATATTTGTGTTTAATGCACCTCGCCATTCTTAAATTACGCCTGACAAGAATTTGTTGCACATGCATCTCCATGATAATATAATTAATAGTCCATTCAGTGATTTTAACCCATCATGCCGAGATGTAAATCGGATATTGGTCTTTGTCCATTGACATTGGAAAAAGAAAGAGCGCATATCACGTAATTCATTGATAACTGTTCCCGGGCGAAGCCGGTTCGGGTGGCTTGACATAATTGACTTATGTCCTTTTACTCTTTTGCAGAGCATAGGGCTTCGACAAAGCAGCGCCAGCGTATCCTATTTTGAGCCAAGGTCTTGCGTTCGCCAAAGGTCTTTCCTTCTTGTTTTGCCTCATCCATCACACTGCGTCTCCATGACTTCCGCGGTCTTCCCCTCTTTCGCTGTCCTTGGGGGTTCCAGAACAAAGCCTGTCTCTCCACTGCATTTTGTTCTTTACGTAAGGTGTGGCCAATCCAATTCCATTTCCTCCGTTTTATTTGTATACCAATAGGTTCTTCTTTGGTTTGCTTCCAAAGGTCTTCATTTGAAATGACTCTTGGCCAGAAGATGCGCTTTATTCTTCGTAAGTAACTGTTTATGAATACTTGCAGCTTGTGGGTGATATCTGAGGTAACTTTCCACGTTTCACAGCCATACAGCAGTACTGTTTTCACATTTGTTTGAAAAAATGCGTAGTTTCGTTTTCATCGATATGGCTCTGGCCCTCCAAATCGGATAGAGCTGTATGAATGCCGCATTGGCTTTCTGGATCCTCATTTTGACATCAGCTGTTGCTCCTCCATCCTGCGTAGTCACACTGCCACGATATGTGAACTCTTCGACTTCCTGAACATCTTCGTCATTGACTCTGAGTTTCTGCTTGCTCTTCGCATTGACCTTCATCACCTTTGTTTTCTGAGCATTTATCCTTAGGCCCACTGCTCCAGCGTCTCTCTCCAGGTCCTGCAGCTTTCCCTGCATATCAGTATGTTTCTGAGTCAATAGACATATGTCATCGGCAAACTCTAGACTCTCCAATCTCTCGACCAGTCCCCACTGGATGCCTCTCTGCCTTCCCTCAACAACTTTTCTCAAGACATCATCAAGAACAAGGAGGAAGATGGTCGGAGATAGGACACACCCTTGTCGCACACCAGAATTTACGGAGAAGGGCTCCGAGAGCTTCTCTTCGTGGATTACTCTATATGTGAAGTCGTCGTAGGTCTGCTTGATGATCTCGCCTATTTTCGTTGGTATGCCATACTTTTGTAGTGTTCTCCACATGGCGTTCCTTTCCAATGAATCAAAAGCCTTCTCAAAGTCCACGAACAGAAGAAATAAGCTAGCATTGTACTCATTAAACTGTTCAATAATGATCAGTAGAGTGTTAATTTGGTCGATGCATGAGCGGTTGCTCCTGAAACCTGCTTGTTCTTTGCGAAGTCGTTTTTCTATCCTTGTTTTTACTCTGTTATCACGCGAGTCATCACTTTACTGGGAATTGAAAGTAAAGTGATACCTGTTCGGGTGGCTAGTAAACAATAAATAACATAACTTTACTTAAAGGCAATGACAACAGTCGGGCATTAACTGATACGCCCACTCATCAGAAAAACAGTGGCGTCGTGGAAGTGTCGTGGAAGAGGGTAACAATGAAGTAACCAAAGAATGGTAGTCCATCCTTCCAAACTAAATCTGGCCCACATGAAGGGTCGACCAAAGCAAATCCAAGTGATCTGTGGTCATGTCTAACAAAAATATCAGGACGTTACATCCTGCTGACACATCCAGAATGCACCAATCGGTGACTAACTCACACTGTAAAGAAAAAATATCAAAGTCTATCTAGAAAAATTCTGCCTAAGCTGGTTATCACGAGTTCGGTTAATTTTTACATTCTAATCTACCACAGCTAATCCCGTACAAAGAAGAGAAGTTGAAGACTCACATACAATTCCCCTCATGTTAATTCCAAGATAAAGGAGGTGTTTCCAAGACCTGGACGGTTGCAATGGTATCCCAAATCAGACTCCTGGGTTCGAGTCTCCTCCGCTCCAGTCTTGTCCTGCGTCTACCGGTTGGATTCGCGTACAAGATCTCCTCCCTGCGGTAACCTGGTGGGTTGATGGGCTCCCTGGCTCCATGTTCCTCATAGATGTTGGTTGGTTCTCCGGCCATGACGAAGGTTCCTCTTCTTTGGATATCTCTCTCGCATAGATGGGGTCTATTCCATTACACTAATGGATAGCACTTGAATAATGATGTCGTACACGTGGTTGACGTTGTGATAAATCACCATGTTAGATTTCACACGTGTTTTCACAGAGTTTAATTGGTTTAGCACAGTAGAAAAATATTGCTCACTGGCTTTACACTCTTTGTTGCAGACTTGGTAATCAAAAATGGCTCTCACTGTCTGCTTCACAGCTTCTAAGTAACACATGTGCTGTTAACGATCACAGATTCTATAGCAGTTGAAATCGTTAAATATCATGAGAATCCTGTACAAAAAATCACTTCACTGAGTGTGTCGTTGATGGTTGTGATTGTATTGTGCCTGTTCGCACATGGTGATAGCAGATTACAAATAGCATTACAATATTTCTTATTCTTCATGGACTTAGGTTTTAATGTGGACCACGTGTTGAAATGTGGTGTTACTTGTGGTCAAAAAATATCAACGGAAATGTAATATAATTTCCACACTTTTCACTTGTACACTTGTAAATTGGTAATACAGTCAATTAAGCATTCACTGTAAGAATTATGACAGCAACTTACACTTGATGTTTGATGATTTTCTACACCTCGTGGGTGGATTGCAATGGTCATCGTCTCACGGACGGATATGTAAATTTCGTCTCACATGGACGGCAATACTAATTTCATTTCGTTGCACAGCACACAACGGTGCTAAAATAAACTGCACAATATACTCGACGATTGTCGGTTTAAATAATACTTCTTCACCCTGCGGGTGGACTTTGAATTTCCTCGTCTAAACGATGGACAGTTCCAGCACGTCTAGCATGGACGGCTGCTAGCTTGAGAGTTTTTCGAGCATGGTCGCGCTTGCAGTCCAGATGGTCACTCGAGTCGTTGACAGTCTAACTTCCTCCCGCCTATCTGCGGCGTAAATTACCTTTACCGAAAAAAAAAAAGAATTTGGAAACATAACAATGTTTATCTTATGCAGAATTACAACGTAGAATGTTCTGAGACTTTTATAAGCAACATTATATAATAATGGGTGCTCATAAAAATTATTAGGGTTGTGTCCAGTGTCAAGACATCATCCCTTTCTTACGACATACCGCGCGCTGTATCCGGGCGCGTTCAGTGACAAAGCATGGCATGTTCATAGATATTAGCAGAAATATCACCGAGCAATGAGCTCAGGCGGGCTCATATGCTCCCCCGTCGGTTTCAATAAAAATTTAGGGATGCATTTTTATTTACTCAACCGTCAATCTAAGCTTGGTGATATTTTTCATGTTGGCGGCGTTAAAAATTCCCAGACGTTCGCCAGTTCTGATGTCTTCTATGACATAACTCCCATTGTTTAGGGCTTCAGATACACGACTAGGTCCATAATATAGGGATAGAAATTTCCCATATACTCTGTCGAGTGGGTTGGATATCCCTGGACGTCTGATGAGTACCAGATCTCCAGCGACAAGTGGATCTCGGTACTTCTTGTATCGCATTCTTCTGAGTCGCTTGGCGGCTTGCCTATCCATCCTGTTCCTTGCAGCTAAAATCCGGATGGCATGTGAAGGTTGACTACTCAGCGGCGTTGAAATAATGCGATTCCATATTCTGACGGGCGCTTGGTTCAAATGAATTAGTATTGGTATCTAGCCTGTACTTTCGTATACGGTAGAATTAATGCATTTTGCCATAAGGACTAAAACGTCAGTCCATCTCCAGTGTGCTTCTTGGCAGTAAAGGCGGCAGAATTTGGCAATAATAGCCATTACGCATTCTGCTGGGTTAATTTCTGGGTGTCTTATCGAAGAGAGTAGGTGTCCAATTTCTAGCTCATTCATTGCAGTAGCAAACTCTGCAGAGGTAAATTGTGATCCGTGGTCGGCTAGGAGAAATTGTGGTTTTCCCCCCTCCGGTATCACTTGACGTTTAATCCTCTGAATGAGTTGATGGGCTGTTGCCTTTTGCACTGGATGGAGCATCGTGAACTTCGTAAACACATCAATGGTCACGACGACAAATCGTTTCCCACGACGTGCCTTCGGAATTGGTCCATAAAGATCTTGGGCATACAGTTCCCTAGGTTTCGTTGGCAAAATAATTCGAGGTGGTTCTTTAAGTTAGTGCGACGTGTACTTGTTCCGCTGGCATGCGTCACAAGCACGTAAACACTTCCTCACAGAAGTACCCATCCCTTTCCAAGTGAAAGATTCATGGATGGTCGCTATGGTCTTATCTGTTCCTCCATGGCCAATAGACAAATGAACCATGTGGATTACAGTTTCCTCGTACCTTCTGGGAATGACAGCTTTAAGTTGAGTGTGGTCAGCATCCCCAAACTTGTATAGGACACGCTGATAAATCAAGTAATCATCAGCTGTTACGGCTGTTCTGGCGTACTCGGGATCCTGGGCATCCATCCGGTTTTCCAAAAATCGTATTATTCTTCGCAGCTCTTCCTCTCGCCTCTGACCTTCATGTAAATGTTGCAACTTGCGGAGATGGTCCTCGCGGTCTCCCTCGATGTCAATGGCATTGATCGAAGCTTCAGGATTACGGCCGAGAATATCGGCCAACACATTCTCCTTGCCTGGGCGATGTTCGATCACTAAATCAAACAGCTGGAGAAATAACGCCCATCGGTTTATCCTATCGCTTGCCAGTCTTGATTGGGTAATGAAAGTCAGAGCTTGATGGTCAGTCCTCACCTCGATTTTGTGTCCCCATAGAAGTTTGCGCCAGTATTCCAATGCATAAACAATAGCTAAGGCCTCAATCTCCGTCGTGAAGTAATGCGATTCGTGCGGCCTTAATCGTCTACTCAGGAAAGCAATATAGTGACGATTCTTCAGTTCATCCTTTTGCAACGAAATAGCACCTATGCCAATCGAAGACGCATCCGTCTCTAGGATGAAGTTCCTGGAATAGTCTGGGTATTCCAACGTAATGGGTTCAGCTATCATTTTCTTGGCCTTAAGAAATGCTTCATTGCACGCCTCGTTCCAAGCCCATCTGCAGTTCTTCTTCAATAGGCTCTGCAGTGGAGCAACTGTCTCCGAATATATAGGACAGTGTGCAGCAAAAAACTGAAGAATTCCTAGAAATTGTCTCACGTCCTTCCCACGGGTTGGTGTTGGAAATGCGGCTATTGCCTGGATTTTCGCTGGATTAGGTCGGTATCCTTTACCGCCAATAATATGGCCTACAATTTTTTTTCTCGGACTGGAAGAAATGGCATTTGTCAAACTTGACCTTGAAGTTCGCCTGTCGGAGGTTCTCGAAAACGAGTCGAAGAGTAGCAAGGTGTTCCTCTTGGGTTTCCGATGCAATAATTATGTCGTCCACATAACATACGAATTTCTCTTTAACCTCAGGCGTCAATTTAGCGTCAAGAGCGCGGATCAATGCAGCTCCTGCATTCTTCACTCCAAATGGCAGTTTTCGGAATACGTAAGTAGTCTGGTCATATAGAAATCCAGTATACTTCTGCGTATGGTTGGACAGTCAGATATGGTAATAGGATTGGACCAAATCCAGGGAAGTTAAATACCTTTTCCCTTTAAATTTCCGAAGAATGTCCCTAATTTTCGGCAGTCTGTCGTGCTCAGGCGCCAGGCGTTCGTTTAAGGCCCTGGCATCTAAACAAAGCCTCAAGGTTCCGTCCACCTTCACAACAGGTGTGATAGGGTTTAAGTAAGACGTTAGCGCTTTCCTAATGGTTCCTGCCTCTTCCATTTCTTTGAGTTTCCTAGCTACTTCTTGACGGTGCTTCTCCGCTATCGGGTAAATCTTCTTTTTGAACGGTGACTCATCCAACAATATCAAGTCATATTCGAAATCAGGTATCTCGCCTGGTGTCGTCCCAAATGTTTCCTCATATTCCTTGAGCAGGTCATCCAACTTACTCATAATAACATCAGATAAAGGTTGAGCATCCTCAGGTGCTTTCTGTTCTTTGCGTCCCGCTTAGAAATCCAATCGTCTATCACATACATTTCGGGATTCGATTCTGGTTCTTCCTCCAGAATATTCATGGATATGGGTTCGTTTGGAGAAAACTCCACCGTATAAATACCCATGCCTACAATGCTGTCATGCAGTCGCATGAAATCTGCACCCAGTATAGCCTCATATCGGAGGTCATTCAATACCAAACATTGATGCAAGTACACCTGGTTCACTATGGTAAGAGTACATAGGACCTGTACCTTGAACTTCACTGTGCGGTCTGGGATGATCCCTCTCACACTCATGGTGGAAATAGGCAATTCAGTGGCGTTGGAACTTGCCTTCAACGTGGCGTAAAGGTCGGTCGAGATCACACTGATCATGGTTCCTGTGTCGATAAGGATGGTGACAGGACATCCATTTATTTCTGCCGGTATCATGGGCAAACGAGTATTTCCAAGGTCGTTCGTGGTTCGTCTTTCGTCTAACAGATCCTCATGCACTGGTTCCCAGAGTAATATGGAGGCAGTTACCCTGGTACCATGCAGATGAGATTCTAATTCATTTTTGGCGTTTTTTTTCCTGTGGAGTTGCCGGGTTGGTTAGAGTCGGTCACCTCATCTGGAACATCACTCACTTCCCTCGGCGTTCGGCCTCGGTCTGCCTCTTCTCTCGGCGTTCGGAGTTGTCTGATGTATTCGCGGCTATCCTCCGCGCGTCCACGCCAGTCTCGGTCGTGTTGATATCTGGGGTCTCTATTCCTTCGATATCCCCCACTGTATCTGTAATCTCGTGTTATTCCTCCTGATTGTTGTGCACGAGGTATCTCCTGGTTGCCTCGGCGGTCCTGATTTTCAAATCGGCTATTCCCATTGTTTCCTTGATTGAATCGGTTGTTCCAGTATCCCTGGTTCCCGCGTCGATCGTCTCTGGAGTACGGAGTTCCACTCCATGAACGTCGGTTAAAGTTGGCGATCCCACATTGATACTGTTGATTTCTGGCATTGTTGTTACTTCCATTGGTCTGCGTTGGCTTTGGGTTTTGGGAAACCTTATCGACAGTTGTCTGGTTAACATGTCGAGTTTCGCCCCTCGATGGTTTGTGCGGTGTGAACTGCTCTGCACTGGAGTCCAGTCTTCTCAAGATCTGGTCACACTCCCAGAATGTCTTTGCACCCACGGCGATCAGTACTTTCTGTACGTCTGCTCGATATTGCCATACGATAATATTTATTAGTTCTTCCTCAGACAATGGAGGCTTGAGACATCTTAATTTTGCCAATTTCATGGCAAAGTAGTTCGCGTAACGTGTCGGCAGGTTGGAACTGTACCTCTTGGTCTACATTTCAGCTCGAATTGACTGCTGAATATCGCTTGACCAGTACGCCCTCAGGAGAGCGTCTTTGAAGTCCTGATATCCTCTGAATGAATATCGGAAGGCCCTGTACCTCGTACTAGCTTGTCCATCTAAAAGGCGTTCAATTACGCGTAGCTCCCTCTCTGGAGTTACCATTGTGTCTCTGAGGTAGCTCTCTACTCTGGCTAGAAATTCTACGGGAGTTACGCCACTTCCGGTTCCCGAAAATTTCGCTGGCTGTTCCTCACGTTATCTTATTATCATGACGTTACTCTGGCTATTCGATGAGTATTGTGGTCTGAACGGTTGTGCATTGTAGTTCAGAGTTGCACCTGGACTATTCTGTGTCGCAGTATTAGTGTAACTATTCTGTGCTACTGGCGTCTGCGCATACCTTTGCGGTATTCCAAACTGAGGTTGTATCTGCGATTGCATCATCAGTCTGTTGCATGGTGGGGCAACATCCATGAGCTGTGGTTGTTGCGCTACCTGCGGCGAATTTATGTGTTCAGATGGTAGCATCCCACCTGTCACATCACGATTATGTGTAGTATGCTCAGGTACAGTCGCTGAAATGGTTGTGTCTTTTGACTTCGCCCCCATTAAGTTCTGAATTCGCTTCTCGAGCTCGTCCCATTCTGGAACAGTCACTTCCTCCTTCTGACGACTCAATACGTTAACTTGCAGCTCGATCCTCTCGATTTTACCCCGTAAACATTGGACTAATTCACGTATGGTAAGTCGCACGTTCAAAGTAAGTTGAAGCCTTTCTTCCTTAGCAGCTTTCTCCAAGCGCTTTTGACATGCGCCAGCTTCCTCTCGGGCATTTGTGACATCTTCGCGTACCTGATATTCGTCGTCTTTGACGACGGCAACGTCTCCTCTGAGCTCCGTTACCTCGTCTCTTACTTTGGCAACTTGACTTTCAACTACGGCTTTATGTTCATTAAAGTCGCCTCTGAGAAGCATTATGTCGGTGCTAATTTCTTCCTTATTAATGTGAACAGTTTCGCGAAGTTCGCAGATAGTAGTGTTCAGATCAGCAACCCCTTTATTAGTAGCGGTTATTTCCTGTCTGAGTTGCACATCTTAAGCTCCAATGGCTTTGAAATTAGTGTGCACGGCATACTCGGCTCCTCTCATCAATGTCAGTCCTGCATTTACTGTAACAACTTCTCTATTGACTTGTTGTACGAATCCCTCGACGTGAGTGACCCGACCTCCCAACTCTTCTCTAGTATGGTCGAGATCGGCCCTCATATCATCTGAATCCTTGTCATCGTTGCTTCCAAGCGAGTAGTATTTTCTCTGGCTCTGGTTTCGTTAGTTCCATCTAACGCGGTGATACGAGTCTGCATCTCCTCCCTTGCATAGTTTATATCGTCTGTTAAAGCGTCTAATCTAGTGTTTGCATTCTGCTGATGTCGCAGAACGTCAGCCCTAACATTCGCTAAACCTGCGTTGATATTGTTGTTAACCTCCTCCCGGTTAACATCCATATCGGCCCTTACAGCATTTACCTTATTCCTTACATTTGCTAAGCCTGCTTTAAAAGTTGCAGTGTTATTTTCGAGGTCGCCTCTGACATCACCAAGTCCCTGATTAACAGTATTTACATCACCTCTAACAGTGTTATCTTCACCCCTGACCTCATTCAGAGTAACAGTGTTCGCACCTAGGTTTCCCTAATCGGCTGGAGATTAGCATTAACTCCTACCATCATCTCCTCGAAACGGCGGATCATCGCCTCATCCATGACAATTACAATATATGAGAAAACGAGAGAAATATCCTTATGAAGAGAACTTACCTCCAAGGCAGAGAATTACTGAGGTAGAAAGCTTGCTTTCTTTCAATAAATAACACAAAAACAGCTGGAGTACACATCTAAGTGATTCTACATTTACAAACATCCACAAAGAGTGAGGCAAAACATTACATTTACTCGAGATGAAGCGTGGGCAAAGATACATCCTTAACTGATTTTAATAAACTAATTGCGCTTCACCTTCGTGGTCTTAAATCACAAGAATGCCACACGGCTTGTTGAACAGCACTACGACCTTCTATAATTTGTCCCAGTCCAGTCAACTAGCATTTAAATAGTGTTAACATCCCTTTAAAAGAAAACGACAGGTGCTGATGGCTACCTTGCCCAAATTGGCAAATCTAGTTGGGCGCCATTTTAAATGAGGTGTTTATGAGCCCGTCAGACGAGCCGTGAGGGTTGCCGCTAACCGCAATGACTTCCCGGACAACTCATCGACCGAACATGTATGCCGAAGAGGGTTGGATGTACTTCTTATAGGTCAGTGCGCACGACACGCAAGATCACGGGGCGATCTGGGCAGACAAGGTAAATGTCAGGAATAACCCAAGAAGTACACAGCAGAAACACCTAAGCTACAAAATAATAACATCCAGACTTATGTAAACTCGGGAAAAAAATTATTAAAAAATAACAAACACCTAGCCTAGTTCGGAGGGTTTGTTTTGGGCTAGTCCCGCAAGCTAATAAAAAAAAAAAAAAAGGGTTAAGAATCCCACACTGATTGAAGTTTAAAACCCTCGCGAAAGATCTATAATACAAGAAAAGAGCAACGGCTAAGTTAGGGTAGTGGCACGAAAAGTATACCCAACACAGATGAAGTGGGTAACTATAGAAAATGAGAAGTTAAATTAACAATAAGCAAGCAAAAGACATTATGATGGTAATGTACCCGTATATCCGGAAAGTAGCCTTTTGGAATATCCATTGCCCCAGCTGGATCGCCTATTTCTAACAGCACCGACCAATTACTACATTAGAAATCACTCCAACATAGTCTTTAGGGATTTACATACAGCAGTTACGAGAATATTGTGGATAAACAACAAACTACACGGGGCACACTTACCTTTAGTTACGTTCTCGGGGATTGGGAATTCAGCTTCGCCTACAATACATCCACAATACACTAATCCTTATATTTAAAATGAATCACACGTCAACACCGACGGATAACGAACTGAATAAATTTAGTAACAATAATAAACTAACCTAATATAAACAAAATAACAATAAACTAACCTAACAACAAAAAGAAAAATGCAACCATAAAATCATACACATTTCCTTTCTACAACACATCTTATTACAATGCTGTGTAAAAATATGAGCATAAAAGCCTTGGCAGGTATAGGCCTACACTACGTAAAAAGAAAAACCTTTAAGGGATGCTCTTACATTCGTGGCATTCCTGGGAACAGGTTACCTTCATTGGCGCTCGTCTGAAAACGCACGTGCACTGGCTTGCTTTATCAATGAGCTTTAGCACAGCATTGAGCTCGGAACTATTTACAATTTATACAAGGCTGTGAGTCGCCAACTGTTCACATTATGCCACACCAAGCTCCTCGCTTCTGACGGTGAATCATTCTCTCTGGCCTACATTGAGACTGCCTTGTGTGCGTTTAAAATACACGTAAAATTAACATTCAGATCTTACAAAATTGCTCATAACTTCTATGTTCCTTTAAAAACCATTCTGGAATTTTCATACAATTTTCATTCGCACCCCGCAATTGTTCTAGACAAATTCGGTTCAACAATTACTCTTAACAGTGGGCAATCATTCATGCTAAAAACATCCGCTCACAAAACACACGCTATTACAAAACATTCGATTAATAAATCCTACTAAAAATTATTTAACTAATTAAATCATTTCCAAAAAATGTTTACATGAAATTTGTTCATAATAATGGACAATATTTAACGTTGCTAACACGTTACTTTCGAGATTCTGGATTCTCGGTTACAATACAACTCTCAATTAATTATTTACACTTTTTTCCACATAATCATTTTCTAACACTCCGCAGTTTTCATATACTGCTCACACATCGTCGTATATAGGTTTCCTTACATTGTCGGTCTAATACAGTCGACTGATAAAGGTTAACTCTACGTAATTACATAACTTAAGGTTTAATAAAATTTAATAATTGTATCATTGACATGAGTAGACAATCGTTATCTAATTGTATTTCCGCTAAAACCCTTCTGTCAACACAGCTAAAACGTTACTTCACATGAACTGGACTACTTGTATACAACGGCTCGTATCATGATCCAATGCCTTTCTTATCAAAGAACAATAATACTTTGACTTCCTTTAAAATGCGGAACTTCCTTCGCAAGAGCACGCCATAGCTCTACAAATCCTCATATAACAATATATATGGCATAAACAATTATCATCCACTATGTTAAACAATAACCAAAACGGATTAATTGTTATTAACATTTCTTCTGTAGGAACTTTTCTCAAATAAGTGCATGACTCTCAGTATCGTTTCACAAGACAACTGATCTACAATTATACATACTTAAGTTCTTCAAACGAAACTTCCAATCGTAATGAACGATATTAGACTGTCGTGATTGACCTCCCGAAGTTTACTCCACAAAAAGATAATTAATTATAACTCGTCTGTCGCAAATACATGTAATAAAAATAATACTACTGTCTCACTTCACTTATCAAGCTTTATATTGTATATCTTTGTAATATCAGGTCTACATAGTGACGTGATATTACACAAATAGTGTAAAATAACACACATGTTATTTATAGTGTCAAATACAATTCAATCTTGACCGGGATAAACTAGCTTTGAATTCCTAGCCAAAGATTTGAATAATCCTCTATCAAAAGAGATTTCCTCTAACATATTAAATGAACACAGCTCTCAGCTTTACAAATAATAAAAAGGTTTTGTCAACGTCGTAATGTTTTCCACTCTAAATAAAGAATGATTATAGGGATTAAGACTTCGGTCTTATCAAACGACTAGTATTTCCTAGATCGTCGAATGTTTATGTACAATAATGATATAACAATATCATTCGATGTTTCTTCTGTTCTTGAAGTTTGATGTTGTTACATTAAAGTGCTCAAAGTAAATTTAAAAAGAATTTAATTTGAAGCTATGACACAATGTCAGAATACTTGGTTTAAATAAATTGTTAAAATTTGAGAGTCGAAACGACTAGTCTTCTATGAGGCGATATGATTCCTCAAACAAAATTTTTAATGTCAGTTCAACGACTGAACCGTAGAATAAAATTGAAAAATAGATGAAAGCAATCATCTCCTAAATAATCTTGAAGCATAAAAATCTTAGCACACATCTGAGGTGTAAAATACATGAGAACACTGAAATACATGAAATATGAAAATATGGAGTAAGATCGTTGGCTCAGAATGTCACTTATCATGCTCTATACTAAAATAGGAGACACAGCTACCTTATTTGGACGAAAACTTGAAGATCTATGTAAGTATTCACACAATACATTAAATGTTTCCTCAGTTCAAGATACTGAGATGGATCTGCATTCGAACCTCGGATCTGCGACCTCTGAGATAGGAAACACATTCCCTCTCCCGAATTCACCAACATTCGCCTGGGCTCGAACGACATCCTTCTGGCAAATTCTTCTATTGTTGCTGGACTACCCAAATCATCTAGACAAATCTCGTCTGTAGAATCTTCATTCTCCGTCACAAATATGTATCAGCCTCATCATTGGAAAATAATTTATAAAAATATTCATATAGATGGTGAATGAAATATTTCTATTGCTAATTGATGGTACATTAGTGTTTGTAGACTGACGAAAATGTACAAGATGGACCGTACACTACGTCTGTATTCAAGAATACGTCGTCTAACGAAGTTCCATCGTTGTATCTTAACTTCTGTTATCGAATATGTCTCTGGCGCATGACTATTTAGTTCATCATATCAACAGTGTTAATTATGTTGAATGAAACCACTTGAAGAATAATGATAATCATTATGATAATGTGTATTTGCTGCGCCAATGTTATAAGGTCTTCGCTACTGTTCACTTGAACTGTGTTCGCCAACTTCACGTTGCAATCTAAAATGATATTCAGCTTTATTTCAAACACATTTGAAAATCTGTCTTAACAGGCTTATATTGTCGAAACGGTAAATTTTAGAACGCTCGACTTTCAGCAGAATGTAGTATTCGACCTGTTCTTTATATATATTCACTTAGTTGAACTCAAATCTCAATTATAGAAGAGATATAATAATTTCAATGTTCCTCACAACTTCACTTAAAATGGAAATGCGGTAATCTCCAACATTCTACCTAGGTATCCTAGCGTCTCCACAAGTCGACAGTCGTCGCACTCGGACAAAGCTTTGGGATCTCCGTTAACCCAGTAAAAAAACTTCCTCACTCTTCAAAGACTGCTGGAATAAGAACCTCGATCCTTGGATCTCCCCCTCCAAGTCGAAATTTTGGCGGCCATATCAATCTCCCACCATAATTTTAGCGCGTAGATTACTAATGCTTATTACTGCGTAGATTAACCGTTCTGCGGTTTTTAAAGTATCAGACATAATTTCTTTTAATATTCTCTTCATTACCAAATAAGAAAATCTTCTTCTAGGGGCCTAAATGCATAATTTCTCCAAATTATGTAGTTGAAATTGATCCCGTCTTCAATAAGACCTCTTCTCATTGGCTCTGGGCTGGGATCCAATAGCATAATTTATAACAATATTTATAATATTAATTTCCAAACTCACTGTTGCTATGCCAATTTCAGTCTTCTAGAAGCGTCTATTTTGCAATATGTCACGTGATCGGGCTCTCCCCCGGCCTCGAGCTTGTAACACTACCTTTCTGTGTCACACTTCCAGAATCTATATTTGCTGGTTAAATTTTATCATTAGGACGGAAAATACTCGCATTTTGTCCCAGAATAATTCAATTTTCGGGGGCATTCCTCCTTCATCTCAAGTTAAAAACAGTTGCAAATTGTCTTTAATCATTCTTATTCAAGACTTTTGATATGTCACTTGAACTCGAATATTGAATTATTTTAGCCTATTTTCTTATGATACTTTTTTAAATTCTTAGCGTTGAATTTTCCTAGAATAACGTTATTTTCTTCGTCAAGCAACTCATAACAGTTATTCCCATATGGATTAGTTATACGGAACGCTCTTTCTTCTCGTTTTCATACCAATTATCTTCATCTGACCCGTTCCTCTTCTTCTTTTCTTGGTTCTGTGCTGCAGTATATCTCTTCTACTTCTTTTGTTCAACGTAAATGGTTCCTCCATATCGTCTATGAGAACCGTTTCCATTACCTTCTCCTTTACTCCTGCTTGGTTTGGAATCGATACTCAAATCCTTTTTATCATCATTCCCATTTTCCTTATCTCTTAAATCTTTTGATATTCTTTTTCTTCCTTATGACGTTCATCATACTTCTCCTTCGTCGTTATTTCACCTTGGGAGTTTCTGTTACGATTATAATTTTGGTTATTCCTATTGTTATTCATGTTGCCATAACTATTATTATTGTATCTGTAGTTATTATTATTGTGATAATAACCACTTCTACGGTTGCCATTACTATTATCGTAACTACGTCCTTGCTGATATGGACGACCTCCAGGGAATCACCCGTATCTATGTTCTGGTCTGCGATCATGGAAATAGGTATTCCTTTCAGGACCTAGATTTCCCTTTTCTGGTTCTTTGGGATTGTCTGTCTGTCTGTTGTGTTTGGTCAAGATATACTGTATTAATGTCTTTGTACTCCTGCCTTTGGTTCTTCGCAACATCATTTGACATCGGGCTCGTGTAATCGAGTTTTCGGAGCAGTTGGTCCATGCTCGCTAGATCGTTGATCCCTGACGAGATAACTAGACGTCTGACATCAACAGGGAGCATCCTGGCTATCGCATCTATCAACTGAGCTGTAGATAACCGGGGTTGAAGAAATCTAAGTCTGGCGAGCTGACTCGTGAAAAAGTCTGCGTATCGTGTGGGAAGAGTACCTGAATACTTTCGTGAGTATATTTCTGCGCATAGGGAATTTTGAGCTTCAATGCTCCAGAAACGCATTATCAGTGCTTCTGCGAATTCATCGAAGTTCATGAAGGTAATCTAAAGGCGCAAAACCCATTCAAGGGGCCCATCAGAAAGATAGCGCTCTACGATCTTCAGTTCTCTCTCTCTTGGAATATGCGGTTCGATGAAGTAATCTTTGAGATTTCTGATGTACTCTATCGGTGTGAAACTATCTAGGTTGCTGAACTTACAAGGATTGTCTTCAAAGTTTCTTATGACCGTCACGTTTCTCGGATATGAATCCTGGAGATTTGGTCGAAAATCTCTATTGTAACTTTCGGGCTCTTTACTCCTCTCCTCTAAACCTTCTGTAAACCTGAACAATCTTTCTTCCGGCTGATTTCCCTTTCTTCCACTTCTAGGCTGCTTCTTCTAGTATGATTCCTCGAATCTTCGAAATCTATCTTTAATCGTTCCTCTATCGTTTTAGTCTTACTCTCTAACGATTCTTTAAAATCTTGCACATCCTGACTAGATTGAGTTCTATCTTGTACTTGCTTTTCAGTGAGCGTATCAATCCTTTTACCTAAATCCTTTCTTACTTCAATAATCTCTCGATTAATATCTACTTGAGTACTGGCTTATTTCTTTTCTATGTTATCTTGGATTTGCTTAACATGTTCGCCACTGGATTTGTTCCACTCGACTTTCCAGACAACTAAATTAGCTTTTAACATTTCAGCTATGTCTTCCTCAATATCTGCCTTAAGAATTTTATTGTGATCAATAACCTGCGTTTGTCAAGTTTCTACATTACCTTTTAATTCGGCCAGAGAAGCTGTGGTTTTTAACGCATCGTTTACAAAACGTGTCGTTAAAGCAGTTATATTCTGAGTACACAATGTTTTAGAAGCTTCTACCTCTTGCCTAATTTTGTTTATGTCCACTTGGACTTTTGCGACATCCACAAAGACCGTATCGACTTCTGTTTGTATTTTTCCTATGTCAGACTGTACATCAGTGCCATCTGACTGCATTTGTTTATGTCAACCTGAACGTTAGTGTCATCGGCTTGTACTGAATCTACTTTGGATTGGACTGTATCAACTTTACTTTGGACATTAGATACTGTGCCCGTTGGACGAGGTTATCTGTTTACCACCAACCGTAACGTGGCCTCCCAGATATCCTCTACCTCAAGACACATTGACAGAGAGGATCGGAATGCAATTCTTGGGTCTAGCTGGCACAAGACTGTGCTTCCCTAAGGATCAGGTTCCCATCACAGTGATTGTCATAGACGCCCAAAGAAAATGCACCCCCAAAAGGTCAAAACTACTAAATAATTAAAATCCACACTTAAGACATACTCATGGTTGGTTTATTTGGAAGGTCAAACCCCTGTCTTACGGTCGGAGGGTTTGATAAAACGGCTATTCCGTAGCTAAAAAGCAAAGAAAAATAATAATAAAATAAACAACTCCTAAAATTAACGTAGAATCCCCTCGACAGGTCCTAAATACAGCAAAACAAAGCAAAACTGGGGAAATGGTACCGCAAGAAAAATCGTTATACAAAAACTGATGCTTCTAGGATGAAGGCATCATGGCATCATGGCATCAAAACATGTCAAACAGGACAGCAAAGTTAAAGGACTGGTACCATCCCATATTTACATTTATACTGTAATTATTTGAACTACTCCTGCTTTAATCTGATCAACGGCGTCAGACGTCCGTGATACACAAACTATACAAAAACTAATTATTGTCAGTCATCATTTTACAGTACACTGGTACAATTATATACAAACAACAAAGATGTTTTATATCACAAGAGACAGTAGGGTAATAGTGGGAAACACATCAGTAAATAAATAAGTGGTACACACAAATAATCATCTTATTAATCCTGCCTGCCACAGATGAACAACTGTTTGTTGTCGACCGTCATCTATCAGGGTGTCTAAACTTGAGAATCAAACTGTGTAAGAACAGCATTCCCCTGATCGGTTCACGACCCACGAGTTCTGAACTTTGGGTTCATGCGATCTCTGTCAAAGTCTGTCAGTGTTACCTACTAAACTTACTAGTAAGAACGAACGAAGGCGCAATGCATTGGTCAGCTAGACTACAGGTACGAGATCAAAATTTAACAACTATTAAGGTTTAACTGTATTATTAGCATCGCCGGTTTAGGAAATAAATTGACGATTCATGATTTAGTCCTAAGTTTAATGACGTAGATTTATGAGTCCATTGATTATTAAGATAGTTGACCATATGCAAGGCGTCGCAAGAGCGTGCTACCAACACGTGGTACACCTCAACAAAGAATACGTGGCTCGCACGTTAACAATAACACAATCGGTACTCGAAAGAGACCATACCTTTTCCTCCTCGGTCCAAACTTGTTCTGTAACATAGATCTGGCCGGCTTTCTCTAATAAACGTGATAACCAACCCTGCGTGTATTAAAAACACGGTAAATAATCATTCACTTACAAGTGAGAATATATAATAGCCTTAAGGGTCCAACTTATCAAATGGTTGCTCAAATTCATTATAAATCATGACAAAACATATTGGGGCTCGCTCACAAATACCTGCGAGTATATTAAAAATTTAGCATTACTTATCAGTACACCAGTACCAGAACAACTTTACAAAAATCGGTACTGAATCAAGGTCAATAGCATGAGCATAAACAAAGCATAGCCCGTAAGAACATTCCTAGCAAGGTCTAGAAATAAAGAAAATAAAAATGAAGTCGATAGTCAATTGTCTCACAAGAGAGATCGTAAGTAACCTTGGGCAATGTCATTGGCGTGGACTGGACAAGCACCTGTCATTGTGCTCCCAGCGCTTGGCACTAAGCATCATAGCGCGTCAGTGATTCTCAAAGAAAATGTCTATCACTGATCTTTCAACACATTAAAGCACAGTGAATGTAGACTGAGTGTTCTTAGCAATCACTCTAAAGGATTATACACATGTAATGGAAGTTATTATAACCTTAAAGACAAATCAATCACAAGTAGAATGATATGTTTGGCTTCTGAAAATCAAATAGACGTAACAGAAAGATATTCCTCTCTCTTTGAAAGGTTTTGACATTGTGTAGCGCCACTGAAGCTCACAGCGAAAGAGTGCTGCGTACAAAACATGTTTAAATGATAATAAAATACTGGTTCGCACCGTAACCTTAGGTGGAACTAATCGAAATGATACGAATCGTGTACCATAAACTTTATGAGTAAGTTCATAACATTACTTGACTCATGTACAGCGATGTGAATTATCTGAATTCTAGTGGCGAACTGCTCACTCCTTAAAAATGTACATTACAATAACAACAGGCTGGATCCCTTCCATACATAAACGATACACTATAATGTTAATTAAAGACGACAGTGACGTACAAAAATAATAGAAATGGGAACTTAAAAACTTTGACCAAATATCAGCTGGAGCTGAATTAAAAACATGACCCTGTCTCAAATGACTAAATTGATGTTCCGTCATGCGGAATTACCTTCTAAGAACAATATTGCACCGTGTGGACACACACAATCTGGTAACTAACTCAGTGTCGAGTGACGAAATGCAAAGAGAAGCATTCAGAAGCGTGAAAAATCACCTTAAGGAGGTGGTCAAGAAGAATGAAAGAAGCCTACCTTGATGACTGACAATGAGTTACGGATGCTACAGACTAATCCACCCATGACCATCCACCGTACAGAAATAGATTAGGAAATCATGACTAACAGCTATTGCAGATAATTATCCAGACACGAGGATTGAGGATTTTGCCTTTCATCCCGACAAACCACAAATATCTTCTCTGCTCGGCCACAAGCATGGTTATCCTCGGGTGGTCATCCATTGTTGTAGTGTGGCTTAGGTGTTCAGCGTTCCTCCCATTCGGATGTTTAAGCCATAGCCCTCTTCTTCTTAGATATAGGATTATTATGCCTCAGCACGAGGTGAAATGAAGGCATCTTGTAGAGTCGCTGAAATTCGTATAATAATGGACACAGCTTCAAGCGTGTTGAAATTCACAGATTTTCCACCTTTTTCCACCAGCAGACTATATTTAAAATGGCCTTGTCTGCTAAAACACATAAACTGGCTTTGACACTAGACACGTGTCTTTCCACTGAAGCTAAACAACTTCACACACTTTAGATACCATATCGAAAAATATCAGCTTAATCTTATTTGTTTTACAGTCGGCCTTTGCACGGCTCGTAAATATTTCACTGTATCTGTTGAATATGACGACCAGATTCTCCACTCGGGTCTTACTGGTACACAACTTATTGGCCACTGGTCAGCCATTGAAGCACGCTGTAACCATGTGGTCAACATTTCACTGAATAGAAATATAATAAGATTCACAATCTTGGACGAACTTTTCGCGTCACCATTACACATCGTGCTATAATTAATACTTTCAGTCGTATTCACTTTACACAATTTGAACGTCGATGATACTTTAGACTTGGTCACCTGGGATCTTCACAATTTCATATCCGCTTGCCATGCAAGCGCGGATTAAAGTAATTCCTTCACGGAAGTAGGTGTGCTCAGTTCGATCACTCCCGAGTCATTTAACGTCTAAGTTCATTCCTTCCGCGTATCGGCGGTGTTATACCTTCGGTCGTAAACCATAAATAAAATATTATTAGCCCATGAAAAATGTGGCTAGTTAAGCTGAATGACTGATTATTTTAAATTCAGGTTGCACATCAAAGAGAACTTCTTTGATCATGTAGGGTAATTTTATACTGCTTCTTAATGAAGTCAAAAGAACATCTATGTAGTGGCATGCTGCTGTGGATGCTTTCACAATTCTTGAGCATCATAAATACCATGGTTCGTGTACATGCTATCACCAGCATGAGCTATTCGGGCTCAATACATCTGACCTAACATTACTAACATCAGTTCGGACATCTCCGACATCTGTCCGTACTCCACTTACATCATCTTGAATCTGCTTTGAACTAGCCTGTAAATGCGTGACATTTACAACCATATTAGTGGCACTAGTTTGTATACCCTCTAGAGAAGTCTGAACTTCTTGAATTTCAGTTTTGAAACTCTCTTTGACACTTTCTGCAACTTTATCTGTAATAGAATCAACAACTTTAACAATCACTGTGTCAAGGTCCTCCTTTCGTTCACGCTTCAGTTGTTCTAGGTCCTGCTTCGCCTCCTGAAATTTACCTTGCATATCTACCATATTCACAGATAAATTCCCCCTTATCTTACCTTCAACAGCATTCAAACTGCTCTGCAGTTGCTCCTTCATCTCCTCCAACAATCTCTTTACATCCTCGGTTGCCATTGCAATAACCCTTTATAAACTGCTATAGAGACATATTCAACAACAGAGCGAAATGACAACATCTGAGCAACGTCTTCCTCCATATAAATTTTGAGCACCTTAATGTCTAAAAGTAACATAAAATTACCTTAGCATTAACTTATAGTACACCCTATGTTAAATAAACGTACTCATAATGTTCGCTCTCCCGTGACTCACTTTGAATATACTACCACAAAGAAAATTCTACCATTACAATCATTAAAACAAGTTAGCTTTATTTTTAACATGACCTTAGCAATCGCCATGTACCGGCGAAATAAAATAAATATTCAGATCGTAGGTCTTTTTCGAAACTGTCTACCTACTACACCTCTCTCAGGTTCCTAAGATCTCATCTTTATATGAGTGTAACTTTCAAATAAGCCTACATAATTACACTCACATCCATCCGAAATTGGACAAGACATCCCACAAGTCTGGTAATTATTTCTTTCACTAGAAATGTTCAAACCAACTTCCTTTAGAGGCACTACGAAGCTAATTTCTTAGCCCCTAAGTTTAGGTCGCCATCCCTACTGTACCCGTATATCCGGAAAGTAGCCTGTTGGAATATCCATTGCCCCAGCTGGATCGCCTATTTCTAACAGCACCGGCCAATTACTACTTTAGAAATCGCTCCAACATGGTCTTTGGGGATTTACATACAGCAGTTACGAGAATATTGTGGATAAACAACAAACTACACGGGGCACACTTACCTTTACTTACGTTCTCGGGGACTGGGAACTCTGCTTCGCCTACAATACATCCACAATACACTAATCCTTATATTTAAAATGAATCACACGTCAACACCGACAGATAACGAACTGAATAAATTTAGTAACAATAGTAAACTAACCTTATATAAACAAATTAACAATAAACTAACCTAACAACAAAAAGAAAAACACAACCATAAGATATACTCACTTCCTTTCTACAACACATCTTATTACAATGCTGTGTAAAAATATGAGCATAAAAGCCTTGGCAGGTATAGGCCTACACTACGTAAAAAGAAAAACCTTTAAGGGATGCTCTTACATTCGTGGCATTCCTGGGAACAGGTTACCTTCATTGGCGCTCGTCTGAAAACGCACGTGCACTGGCTTGCTTTATCAATGAGCTTTAGCACAGCGTTGAGCTCGGAACTATTTACAATTTATACAAGGCTGTGAGTCGCCAACTGTTCACATTATGTCACACCAAGCTCCTCGCTTCAAACGGTGAATCATTCTCTCTGGCCTACATTGAGACTACCTTGTGTGCGTTCAAAATACACGTAAAATTAACATTCAGATCTTACAAAAATGCTCATAACTTCTATGTCCCTTTAACAACCATTCTGGAATTTTCATACAATCTTTCATTCGCACCCCGAAATTTTTCGACACCGATTCGGTTCAACAATTATTCTTAACAGTGGGCAATCATTCATGCTAAAAACATCCGCTCACAAAACACACGCTATTACAAAACTTTCGATTAATAAATCCTACTAAAAATTATTTAACTAATTAAATCATTTCCAAAAAATGTTTACATGAAATTTGTTCATAATAATGGACAATATTTAACGTTGCTAACACGTTACTTTCAAGATTCTGGATTCTCGGTTACAATACAACTCTCAATTAATTATTTACACTTCTTTCCACATAATCATTTTCTAACACTCCGTAGTTTTCATATACTGCTCACACATCGTCTTATATAGGTTTCCTTACATTGTCGGTCTAATACAGTCGACTGATAAAGGTTAACTCTACGTAATTACATAACTTCAGGTTTAATAAAATTTAATAATTGTATCATTGACATGAGTAGACAATCGTTATCTAATTGTATTTCCGCTAAAACCCTTCTGTCAACACAGCTAAAACGTTACTTCACATGAACTGGACTACTTGTATTCAACGGCTCTTATCATGACCCAATGCCTTTCTAAGCAAAGAACAATAATACTTTGACTTCCTTTAAAATGCGGAACTTCCTTCGCAAGAGCACTCCATAGCTCTACAAATCCTCATATAACAATATATATGGCATAAACAATTATCATCCACTATGTTAAACAATAACCAAAACGGATTAATTGTTATTAACATTTCTTCTGTAGGAACTTTTCTCAAATAAGTGCATGACTCTCAGTATCGTTTCACAAGACAACTGATCTACAATTATACATACTTAAGTTCTTCAAACGAAACTTCCAATCGTAATGAACGATATTAGACTGTCGTGATTGACCTCCCGAAGTTTACTCCACAAAAAGATAATTAATTGTAAGTCGTCTGTCGCAAATACATGTAAGAAAATAATACTCCTGTCTCACTTCACTTATCAAGCTTTAAATTGTATATCGTTGTAATATCAGGTCTACATAGTGACGTGATATTACACAAATAGTGTAAAATAACACACATGTTATTTATAGTGTCAAATACAATTCAATCTTGACCGGGATAAACTAGCTTTGAATTCCTAGCCAAAGATTTGAATAATCTTCTATCAAAAGGGATTTCCTCTAACATATTAAATGAACACGGCTCTCAGCTTTACAAATAATAAAAAGGTTTGTCAACGTCGTAATGTTTTTCCACTCTAAACAAAGAATGTTTATAGGGATTAAGACTTCGGTCTTATCAAACGACTAATATTTCCTAGATCGTCGATAGTTTATGTACAATAATGATATAACAATATCATTCGATGTTTCTTCTGTTCTTGAAGTTTGATGTTGTTACATTAAAGTGCTCAAAGTAAATTTAAAAAGAATTTAATTTGAATCTATGACACAATGTCAGAATACTTGTTTTAAATAAATTGTTAAAATTTGAGAGTCGAAACGACGATATGATTCCTCAAACAAAATTTTTAATGTCAGTTCAACAACTGAACCGTAGAATAAAATTGAAAAATAGATGAAAGCAATCATCTCCTAAATAATCTTGAAGCATAAAAATCTTAGCACACATCTGAAGTGTAAAATACATGAGAACACTGGAATACATGAAATGTGAAAATATGGAGTAAGATCGTTGGCTCAGGATGTCACTAATCAAGCTCTATACTAAAAATAAGAGACACAGCTACCTTATTTGGACGAAAACTTGAAAATCTATGTAAGTATTCACACAATACATTAGATGTTTTCTCAGTTCAAGATACTGAGATGGATCTGCATTCGAACCTCGGATCTGCGACCTCAGAGATAGGAAACACATTCCCTCTCCGGAATTCACCGACATTCGCCTGGGCTCGAACGACATCCTTCTGGCAAATTCTTCTATTGTTGCTGGGCTACCCCTAGCATCTTGACGAATCTCTTCTGTAGAATCTTCATTCTCCGTCGTAAATATGTATCAGCATTATCATTGGAAAATAATTTATAGAAATATTCATATAGATGGTGAATGAAATATTTCTATTGCTAATTGATGGTACATTAGTGTTTGTAGACTGACGAAAATGTACAAGATGGACCGTACACTACGTCTGTATTCAAGAATACGTCGTCTAACGAAGTTCCATCGTTGTATCTTAACCTCTGTTATCGAATATGTCTCTGGCGCATGACTATTTAGTTCATCATATCAACAGTGTTAATTATGTTGAATGAAACCACTTGAAGAATAATGATAATCATTATGATAATGTTTATTTGCTGCGCCAATGTTATAAGGTCTTCGCTACTGTTCACTTGAACTGTGTTCGCCAACTTCACGTTGCAATCTAAAATGATATTCAGCTTTATTTCCAACACATTTGAAAATCTGTCTTAACAGGCTTATATTGTCGAAACGGTAAAGTTTAGAACGCTCGACTTTCAGCAGAATGTAGTATTCGACCTGTTCTTTATATATATTCACTTAGTTGAACTCAAATCTCAATTATAGAAGAGATATAATAATTTCAATGTTCCTCACAACTTCACTTAAAATGGAAATGCGGTAATCTCCAACATTCTACCTAGCTATCCTAGCGTCTCCACAAGTCGACAGTCGTCGCACTCGAACAAAGCTTTGGGATCTCCGTTAACCCAGTAAAAAAACTTCCTCACTCTTCAAAGACTGCTGGAATAAGAACCTCGATCCTTGGATCTCCCCCTCCAAGTCGAAATTTTGGCGGCCATATCAATCTCCCACCATAATTTTAGCGTGTAGATTACTAATGCTTATTACTGCGTAGATTAACCGATCTGCGGTTTTTAAAGTATCAGACATAATTTCTTTTAATATTCTCTTCATTACCAAATAAGAAAATCTTCTTCTAGGGGCCTAAATGCATAATTTCTCCAAATTATGTAGTTGAAATTGATCCCGTCTTCAATAAGACCTCTTCTCATTGGCTCCTGGCTGGGATCCAATTGCATAATTTATAACAATATTTATAATATTAATTTCCGAACTCACTGTTGCTATGCCAATTTCAGCCTTCTAGAAGCGTCTATTGTGCAATATGTCACGTGATCGGGCTCTCCCACGGCTTCGAGCTTGTACCACTACCTTCCTGTGTCACACTTCCATAATCTTTGTTTGCTGGTTAAATTTTATCATGTGGACGGAAAATACTGTCATTTTGTCCCAGAATAATTCAATTTTCGGGGGCAGTACCACTCCCAAATTTACATTTAATTATTTAATTAATCTAGCTTAGCCCTAACGTTAAAACAAGAATTTACGGCGATTGACTACCGTAATAAACAAACATATACAACAAAAGCTATATGATAACCAGCCACAAAAAACATTAAGTACACTCCTTACAAGCTAAGGGTACAACAGGTTATCATACAATATAATACTTCAAATAAATAAATAAATGAACACAGCACTCACAAAGTTACTTATTAAGCCTGCCTGCACGCTAGAATACTGTTTGTATGCAAGGGCCATCTAATCATGTAATCACGGTGGCAACGGCGTGTTTAAAATCACGACCTAGGTCACAGTTGACAACTAATGGTTCGTGCACAGCTCTGTCGTCTCAAGATAGAGTATAAAGTCAAAAAGTCATTTCCCGTTGGAAATGGAAAACATCCAAATAGAATCGTCCAGCGAGCACAATGTTGTGGATCAAGATTAAATTCACAGTCATGGTTATTTAGCATTTATTTATAATAATTAGATATTTATTATTATTAGGAGCACGGTTTATGTTTGTCGTATATTTATGTCGATTTGCTGGTGATTCTATGGACACCTAGGCTGGAAGAACGTGAAGTCTACTGAAAGATCATCACTCACAAAACCTCGGCTCAACAGCCGGCAGAATAACACCAGTTAGTAAGGCCTGGTTGCAAAAATACTGCCAGGGGCGCACAGCTCTCCTGTAACAGTTCTCAGACTAATCCTGGTAAGAATGGTCGCAGAGTTAGCTCTGTACAACAGTGCATCTCATGCACTCAACTATAATACATCAAAAGCCTCAAACAGGGTGTCATAATCACCACTAAATATTAGACAACATAGGCTACCTACAAAATCGTACCCTCTCCAATAGTGCTAAAATGAACTTCGCTTTAGAAATAGCGCTAACACATACGTTACATGCACGTCTCATGACGTCAGCAAAAACATCTGATCTCACAACAAAGCTCCTGGCCTTGACCTAGAGAATGGCTACATTCACCAAACGGTAAAACAATTGATGCGTGCACATCTGTCAAAACAGTATAAAGTCGTCTCGCAAAGAGAGCGTAGTGTACCATGGGTAAATAAACCCGTTCTGACTGGTGTTAGCAAAACACATGCTTCACAGTCGCGTCTGGCAACTGACTACATTCTGCAGGCAATAATTCACACAAATACAGTCCTATTGTGAATTACGCTGGCTGAAATATCATAACAAATAACTGTAAAACACTTGTGGCATGGGTACCACATAAAAATACGGAGTACAATGATATTTTACGTTTGAAAATTCCAAACAACAGTTTCATAAAGGTATTCCACTTCTCGTGGAGTGCTTTGGAGTTGGCACAGAAATGTCACTCGACTATTATGTACATTCTTCCAATACAAAAACTTTTGCGTGTACATAGCTTGACACAAATTAAAGATATAAACAGTATGGCAATCTTACAAACTACTAAGACGTCGGAAATGATACGGAAGTTATCGGGATTAAATGCTCTTGCTTAGCCTATTTCATATAATCCCCTTGTTCTTACTTGAAAAGATGTGGCTTCAGAGCTCACATAAACAATAAATACCATATCTTTCTCATAAAGGTTAGGGGCAGATGACCTCGTTGTTCCGCCCCTTAAAACAACAATAACTAACTAACTAACTCATAAAGGCTATGACTACATTCGGTCATTTACTGATACGCCCACTCATCGGAAAAACAGTGGCGTCGTGGAAGTGTCGTGGAAGGGGGGTAACAATAAAATAACCAAAGAATAGTTGTCCATCATTCCAAACTAAATCTAGCCCATATTAAGGGTCGACCAAAACAAATCCAAGTGATCTGTGGTCATGTCTAACAAAAATTACAGGACGTTACATTCTGCTGACACATCCAGAATGCACCAATCGGTGACTAACTCTCACTGTAAAGAAAAAATATCAAAGTCTAGCTGGAAAAATCCTACCTAAGCTGGTTATCACGACTTCGGTTAATTTTTACATTCTAATCTATCACAGCTAAACCCGTACAATGAAGAGACGTTGTAGACTCACATACAATTCACCTCATGTTAATTCCATGATAAAGGAGTTGTTTCCAACACCTGGACGGTTGCAATGGTATCCCAAATCAGACTCCTCGGTTCGAGTCTTCTCCGCTCCAGTCTTGTCCTGCGTCTACCCGTTGGATTCGCGTACAGGATCTCCTCCCTGCGGTTAGCTTGTGGGTTGATGGGCTCCCTGGCTCTATGTTCCTCATATGTGTTGGTTGGTTCTCCTGCCATGACGAAGTTTCCTCTTCTTCGGATATCTCTCTCACATAGATGCGGTCTACTCCGTTACACTAATGGATAGTACTTGAGTAATGATGTCGTACACGTGGTTGACGTTGTGATAAATCTTCATGTTAGATTTCACACGTGTTTTCACAGAGTTTAATTGGTTTAGCACAGTAGAAAAATATTGCTCACTGGCTTTACACTCTTTGTTTTGGACTTGGTAATCAAAATGGCTCTCACTGTCTGCTTCACAGCTTCTAAGTAACACATGTGGTATTAAAAATCACAGATTCTATAGCAGTTGAAATCGTTAAATATCATGAGAATCCTGTACAAAAAATCACTTCACTGAGTGTGTCGATGATGGTTGTGATTGTATTATGCCTGTTCGCACATGGTGGTAGCAGATTACTAATAGCGTTAGAATATTTCTTATCCTTCGTGGACTTACTGTAGGTTTTAATGTGGCCCACGTGTTGAAATGTGGTGTTACTTGTAGTCAAAAAATATCAACGGAAATGTAATATAATTTCCACAATTTTCACTTGTACACTTGTAAATTGGTAATACAGTCGATTAAGCATTCACTGTACGAATTATGACAGCAACTTACACTTGATGTTTGACGACTTTCTACACCTCGTGGGTGGATTGCAATGGCCATCGTCTCACGGACGGATATGTAAATTTCGTCTCACATGGACGGTAATGCGAATTTCAATTCGTTGCATAGCACACAACGGTCTTTAATAAACTGCACAATATACTCGACGATTGTCGGTTTAAATAATACTTCTTCACCCTGCGGGTGGACTTTGAATTTCCTCGTCTAAACGACGGACAGTTCCAGCACGTCTAGCATGGACGGCTGCTAGCTTGAGAGTTTTTCGAGCATGGTCGCGCTTGCAGTCCAGACGGTCACTCGAGTCGTTGACAGTGTAACTTCCTCCCGCCTATCTGCGGCGTAAATTACCTTTACCGAAAAAAATGAAGTTGGAAAAATAAGAATGTTTATCTTAAGCAGAATTACGACGTGGTATGTTCTGAGACTTTTATAAGCAACATATATAATAATGGGTGCTCAGAAAAATTATTAGGGGTGTGTCCAGAATCAAGACATCATCCCTTTCTTACGACATGCCGCGCGCTGCATCCGGGCGCGTTCAGTGACAAAGCATGGAATGTTCATAGACATTAGCAGAAATATCACCGAGCTATGAGCTCAAACGGGCTCATTACATGGAGGAAATGTCATAGACAGCCAAAGAAGTACACCCTCAAACACAAAGCTAAGATATACGAAAAACAGGCTTACATAAAAATCTCGTGAACATGTTTATTCAAATAAACAAACCCCTATCCTACTTCGGAGGGTTTGATCGGCTCATCCCCAAAGCTAATCAACAAATAAATAACAAGATCAGGGGCCTAACTGAACCTAGGTTAAACCCTCACGAAAGTCTTTTAAAGCAAAAAGTAAACAACAACAACAACAAAACTTGGAATGTGGCACTTAAGGTAACCCCTACGCAGTTATAAACAAGTGACTAAGATCGGAATTTACATTTACCAGGACAGCAAGGCAAGGCCTAGGTTATGATGTTACCACGTCCGTATTTGCATTTAAATTGAATTAGTTTAGCTAAGTCCTAATATGACTAAAAATTACGGCGAGAGGCGTCCGTAAGCCAATAATTACTACAAAAGCTAATATGACAACCAATGTCTAACAATAAAAAAAAATATCTGGTAACAACAAATACACAACAACAATACGGGTACAAGAGGGTAAAACACATAAATAAATCACTAATCACGGAGGATTTCTTATTGTAAATCCTGCCTACACAAATTGAGACGCTCCTTGCCCTCAATTGTGATCTGAGTGTGTGTAAATTATGTTGACAGCTGCGTAGTAATGACTACGTCTTATGCTATATGAGTATGCTCCCCACCAGTTACGAACTTTTGGTCTGGCCGCAACTCCGTCGGTCCAAACAACAGTGTCAGCTTAGTCCAATGTCACCTTCCTCTGAGAAATGCTTCAGGACATGACATCAGTATGCAAGCAAAATGTAGGTTCAAGCTTATATCAATCATTAATTAGTTTAAATAATTTAGATAAATTAGGCTTCATGATTTATAATCGTAGGTATAGGTTCCCTGATCGGTTTGATGTCGAATACTGATGATAATCCATGACACAGGCTGAATACACAATAATAGTGAGTCTCCTCTGTGATCATCACAAGATCGGTGACTTCCAGTCACAGGAACAACACTAGCTAACACTGGCTCGGTAATACAATAACACTAGCTATTAGCGGCTCACACATAGCTCGCATAATAAGCCCCGGAACAAGCCTGGCAGAAACGCTCAGTACTTTTCCGTTAACAACAATACTGGTCTTTGATATTAATCCATCTAGCGACAGTGCACTCTGCGGACACTATATTAACATCAATTAACTAGTCTTATACACAGTATCATCGTGGTCATTAAAACATTGGGTAAATCTTTCATCAATTCCTAACATTCATTGAGATTACACCTATCAGAACTGTCGCCTCAAATAGCGATCTCAATGTGACGCGATGGTCATTCATATTATGAAATATCAAGCAGCTGACTAGTCTACATTTGAGCAGCGGTCCTTGACCTAGTCAAAAATTCATTCCACACAGTTATGTGACGTCAGAATACGTCTTGAAATAATCAATAGTCTCGGTCTCACGTGTAGCGGCGTGGTGGTTTATGGGTACAGTAAACTGGTTTCTCGCGTGCAACTAACTGCACTCAAAGCTCCTGCGTCTAGCAGAGAAATATTACACTCATTTAAGCAAGGATTCACATGATTCAGTCCTAGTATGTGAATCGTACACGTATTTACATTATCACTGCCTGGATTTACGCTGCACAACGATACAACATGTTTGAAATAGCAAATTAACTAGAATGAGAGACATGACACCATCTCCCAACTGCTTTGGTTTCCCGAAAGACATTCCACTCCATCTACTGAATTTACAAGTTTTCTTCAATAATGATTGCGTGTCGACTCCTGGACACTAATTATAATTAAACACACACAACCTTCTACTCTTGGGTTGTTTTAACTGATACGTCATTGTATTACAGGGTTCGATGCTAGTCTGATAACATGAATAATACCCTAAATTAGTTCTCACTCAGAACTCTGTGGCTTCAGACATCCACAATGGTTAAAGTAATCCATTTATAAATGTGGTGATTAATCCTCAATAACACCAATTGAAACGGTGATAAGACAGTGGCGTAAATTAAATAAAATGACAGAAGATGGTGTCCCAAACTTACCCTGATTATTTACTCGGAAAGCAGTTCATCCAGGTATGATCAGTCTAGGCTGATAGAGAAAATAGCTCAGCAGCTATGACCAGATTAATGAGTTTCAAGACTTGACGTTTTAGTACGCCCAAAATAAATGCACAAATGGAGTAAATCCAAATACACGGTGTCTCACCAATATTGAAACATTCTGAAAATTAAGACACATGATGAATCAAACTACTAACAATACCTAATTGGTTGTCAGAGAATTCGGTTGATTACTACACTAAGTCTACCATAATAAAACCTCGCACGAGAAAAGGAATACAAAACTCACAGGACCATTGGTAGTTCACCTCAATCCTGGCTCGGAATGAGGGGTATACAACTTCTCATGGTTGAAGGGAATAAATACATCCTAGGCCATCCATCCTCGGCCTTTTCCTCCTCCTGACCATTTCCTGCGTCCTCGTGGTCTCCTCCCAAGTAGTTTCCTCTTCATGGTGGTGGTTCTCATTATGGGCTCCTCATGTTTGACACGTCCCTCGTAGTTCGTAGGTTCCAATCCTTAGTGCAGCTTTATCTCAGGACATCTCTCTTACATGGGTAGCTTAAGCCATGTCACACATTACAAATGAGAGTAGCAACATATCGTACACGTGGTTGACTAAATGATGCAATATTTTAAAAACAATTCACACGTGTTTCACAATTTATGTTGAGATGCCGGAAATTATCTCTCACAGAATTTATGTAGCACAGTTGATTATAAATTTCTCACAGGCTTTATTCACTTTTCGGACACTGAAAATCCCGTACTATCTCTGCGATCGGCGGTAGAAAATTCACGCACAACTCGTCGCTGTTTTTTGTAGCAATTGCGTGCTTTTAATGTAGCTTGAATAATATTCACTGTTCACTTTGAAGATATTTTTGCCACCTCGTGGTCTTTAATACAGGTAGCAGCGTGGCTGGAAATATGTGTTCCACGTGCCATTTCACAGAAATGTTAGGAATTTACAAAAACACTGTTTTACCAAACTTTTTCGCAGACGTGAACTGATCGTGTCCAACTTGGCAATATAATGATTATGCAGCACACTGAAGTTCTTTAGATACATGATGCTTTCAGATTATAAACTTCCTCACTCCAATGAGTAGACATTCCAAAACGTGGGCTCGACAGCCCCAAACACGAATACGTCTGTCACCAACAGACTAAAAATATGGTGTGTTAGACGCCGGATCAGCGTTCCGGGTTCAAGGAAGTACTCTAGTCGTTTAGCGACTAATTATGTCCGGTTCGCATATCCGCGATGGAAATACCTTTACCGTAAACATTTAAATACACATCAATTTGGTTAATTCATACAGAATTACAAAATGATAAATCCTGAGACTCGTAGAAGCAAAATATGTAATAGAATATGCTCTGGAAAAATAGTAGCGTGGTTCTCAAAAGTCAAGAGAATGCCCAATATCTTGACGAAGCTCACGCTGGTTTCTGGGTGCGTTTTGCGCTGTGGCAAAGCACTCACCCATTCCTTCAAAGAAAATATCACCAGGGATGAGCTCATACGGGCTCAGTATATCGTATAGCGTATTTATTAAGGTTCCAATTTATACTTCATAAAGGAAGTGATTCTCGTGTTGTTTTCATCTGCATCAAATGCAGGCGGTTGTTGATCACTGATCTACAGTCTGTCTTCATGCTTCATGTTCGGACTTAAGCAATTTAATTAAATACTACAAATGGTTGTCTGATGATTCCATTTATATTATTTTTGCTATAAGTCAAGGGAACGCCCATGGCCTGTGGTGCGCACGTAGGAATAGTTATAAATAGTTATTGTATTAGTAATGTATACCTGTAAGTTCTTTTATTTTATAGATGTAATTTCTGACGTGTCCTATATCAAAATGGTATTGTATACATGTAATTAATCGAATGGATAAATAAAAATCTAATCTAATCTATAACATTCTGTATTAACATTATTGTTAGCACATACTGGTTCAGTCATCACAATTACACACACCTAAGTACACGTGGCTATAAGACCACGATGTCCCAGCCCCTAAAATAAATAACAACAAAACATTATTATGCTACCCTGAGTATTTAAGCACGAGCCGCTACTGGTATTATGCAGCACAGCCATCACAGGACTCAGATTGTAACATCACTGTTCACTGCACACTCGTCGTAGAACTTCGAGATGTGAAGGTAGCTTCTACAACTTGCTCCTTCGCACATCGGGAGAATACCAGCAAGCAGCCAAATATATAAATTGCCTAATCCTTAACAGGAGTTAAGCAACTTTGGCCGGCAGTAACTGCTGGATATCGCAAATCGGGTGACCGGTTCTCTGCGCGGTTCGACCACTTTGTATAAGTATAAGCTCCATATCGCGATTCGGTGACATGACAGAAAGAGAGTACTACTACTACGACCGGCTCAGTGTTCCTGCAGACGTCGCCGAGTCAATATCGGGCCTGGAGCCCCGCCGGGCCGTCCCGGCCTCTACCAGAGCCATCTAGCTGCCGTTCCCGAGCCGCGCCCGTATTAGGAGCCTGCCGGGCAACCCCGGCCTCTACCAGAGCCGCCTGGCTGTCGGCCCAGACCGAGAGGGACCGGACCAGGGCTCCCGCTGAGAAGCCGAACCCCGGCACTGCCTGCCTGGGTTCGCCCATCTAACACAAACACCGGCTCTGCCGCTCACCTCACACTCGGTTGCGTGCCGTTTTGACGCCTCACCGTGCACATAATTAACACTCCATCCAGCGGCCTCAGCAGGAAGAGACCACAGACCCCATAGAGGGCAGTAGTCAAGGGGAACGAAGACACCGGCCTTGCTGGGCAGCGGAACTTCGAGAAGCGCGGACGTGGACTATCGCCAGGTCAGGAGGTCTCCCCCTTATGCCCAGACACCTGACAGTTAGTGATAAATTTTGAAAGAGCACATTTCGAAAGAGCATACTTCGACTATCACTGCTGTCCAGGTTGTCCCCCTGTTACTGTTTGACCAGCTTGCGACACGTATGCGCGGTTGATTTTAGAGTCGACGAGCTGGCAGTTAGTATTTGTTAGATTGCCCTTTTGCCGTCTTCAACGGCCAATTTTAACTCCGCCCCTTGCTTGGCCCGCTAGATACCAAGGACTAGCCAGAGCCCAGATCGCCAACTCGCAGCTTGTCCGACACCAACTGACCAACTGGTTAACCTGCTGCGACCGGCTCAATCTTGGGTTTCTGCTGCGCGGTAAATTTAACTTCACTGCCGTAGGGCGTTTGACTTCCCTCCCGTCTCCTCCCTGGAGCTTCACGCCACAACCATTCCACAGCACTTGATTAGGGACACCATTGCCTGTCCTCCAATTTTTAAGCTAGGGAGCCCCTGCCTCGGCAGGGAGCTGAGAGCCCTCTTTGCCATGACGTCACGCCGCCTTGGGAAGAATGGAACCGTCCTTGGTTCCAGGGTCCTTAAGGCCATTTCCATGGAAGCTGGCTCCAGGTCTGAGGGTAGGATGCCCCGAGTTAGTGATGGCACTGTGCGGGATGGCTATCTACCTCCAACATTTTTTTCCTCTAGGTACCCCCGCCATTCAGTCCGACAGCTTCAATCCAGCTGATCATTTCACTCCCGAAGGTCCCGCACCATCAGCGTCTTCAGCCCAGATCTCAGCCTCTCCGCCCTCCCACTCATCTCAAGACTCGCCTAATTCCCCCACTACTCCCCACGTTCCCATTTCTGACATAGACACCTCAGTCTGCTCCTCCTCTGAGGAAGATGGTTTTCAAGCGGTGACTTGTAGAAGGTCCGCGGAAACCCTTCAGACACCAGAATCCAAGCCACTGCTCTCCATCAACCCCTTTGGCCCCCTAGAAGACCTCCCCCCACCAAAGTTCTCAGGAGAGCAGCCCATTTCTGACCCACAACCTGACACCTCATTCAATTCGGCCAGCCCCCCCCCCCCCAGCACCCCAGCCCCCAAGATTATTGTTCACCCTACCTATATTAAGAACGTGGCTGACATCAACAATCGTATTGACCTTCTTCTGACAATAGGTCTTACCTTCAAAATTAAGAATTTACCCAACACCGTGAGGGTCACTGTCAGTACTCCAGACCAAGAGTTCCACACCAGACCCACAGCCTGTGGCGTCACTAGGGGGGTTGGGGGTGCGTACCGCACCGGGTGACACTATCACAAGGGGTGACACCAAAATTAGGGCGTTTCCCAAAAAATTCATTTTTAAACAAATTTAGCACAGCAGAACATCGATTTTGTTTACCGGTACTAAGTGTCTGTCGTGTCTGCCTTCACTTCATTAGTTACAAAAATTGTGAATTTATCATTTAGCTCATGTAAGTATGTAGCTTACGTTTATTATTGGATTACCGGGTGAGTTAGCCGAGGTCGTTGCGGCATGACTGTTGGCAGTCGCTCACATCCGGGAGGCGAGGAGGTTCGAATCCCCCCGCCGGCAACCTTGAAGATGGTCTTCTGTGGTTTCCCATCTTCCTTCCAGGCAAATGCCGGGGTTGGTCCTTAACTATAGGCCACAGCCGCTACCTTCCAACTCCTCGACCCTCCCTTCCAACTTTCCTCCCCAACGGTACTTGTAGCTCACCCATTGGGTGTCCGTCTCGAAGCAGCTACAAAACTGGCGAGCCGAACATGTCCTCGGACACTCCCGGCACTAAAAAAGCCATACGCTAAAAAAAAAAAAAAAATTGGATTTCATCAAGTACATAAATGTGAGTATTTTTGCATTTTATTCATTTGTATATGTATGTTTCGTTTCAAACAAAATATCACTGTCTATGATTCTATGTCACTCCGTGAAATTATTCTTATTAATGGACGTTGTTCAATAAATAAAAGTTTTTCAAATATAATTTGTTTTATCAATTAAACCAAATCATATATATTACTTCGGTAGTATAGATCCCTCCTGCGGGGCTCACATGCGACTGAACGTGAAAAATGAGCATTCAAATGAAAGAGAATATACATTACCAGTGAGGCATTCCACTCTAATTTCATTAATACCTATAATTTCTTTAAAAATTGACTTAAAAATTGTACGAAGTGTGCGATTTGTATATACTGCTGTTGCTGGGAGATAATCTCCATAATTGCTGTCTACTCCACATTTTGGCTGCTGTGACGCCTGTTTCATGTCATTTTAACATTCTCAGCTCTTTCCTTTATCATTTTGCATGGATTTCAGAAAAAGTAGGTAGTTCAAAGGAATGAGTAGGCTACTCAAACAGTAAATCAAAGGAATGACTGCTCAAATCTTATAATTTCATAAATATCGAATAAACGGTGAATGTTACAGCTAAGCTGTCAATCAATGGACTCAGCACACAAATGACGTTAGCAGTGACAAATTGCATTCTAATTTCATAAATATCAATTATTGTAAGAAGTGTGCGATTTGCGAATACTCTTGCTGTAGGAAAATACGCGACATCATTGCTGTTCAGTTCGCATTTCGGCTGTAGGGACGCCCGAAACGTAAATAGTGGTCTATAATCATTTGGTTCAAATAAAAACATAACAACCTTTCGCCTTAAATATCTTATTATTAACCTATTGGGGAAAGTGTGGCTTATGAATATGCGAGATTTCTCGCACAAGTCCGCTAGTTTTAAATTATATATTCTATTTTTATTTTTTATTGTTCCAGGATATTATATCATGCCACGTGGGATACATAAAATGAAGAGGCCAAGTGGATATCGACATAGAAGAGTAAAAATTAAGAAAAATGAATCACTATCAACATTACGCGGATCCATGCTGCAATATGTAAAGAGACCGGATGAGGCCCAGGGTTCATCCAAAGACACAGTTCCTCAGTCACTAATTGATGAGGCTAATTTGTCTGAAGCTAGTACGCATTTAGCAGAGGAGGAAGTTGAAGTAGAAGAAAATAAAGCAGAAGAACAAGGGAAGGAAATGGATGAATTCGTAGCAGAAGAGTGTACTGATAGTGACTCTAGCCATGATACTGAAAATGTGATAATGAATGAGCTTAAGGGAAAAAATTGGAATATTTTAGATGATGCTTCTTATTGGAATGTACCAATTCCATATCATTTGCCGGTTCTAATCATCAAAAGAGGAAGTGCTTCTCTCCAGAACAAAGATGGACCTTTCAGAATTGTGACAAGGCAAGATCTGAAAGCAAAAGGAGATGTTCGCCAGCTATCAAAAGGGTGTTTTTACAAGGAGAAAGTGTTGCGAACATGGATGGTTTATTCTCTCGTCAGTGAGAAATTATATTGTTTTTGCTGCCGACTCTTTAGCGTTAATGCTGAAGACACGACATCCAAATTTGTGAATGGGTTTCAGACGTGGGGGAAACTGAGCCCGAAAGTGCACAATCATGAGACATCCAAAGAGCACTTACATTGCTTTGAAAAATGGAAAACGTTGACAGCAGGACTTAGACTGCACAAAACAACTGACGCTGAAAATTTTGCTTTGATGGACATGAGGAGAAAAAGTGGCGAGACATCTTGCACAGGTTGCTCGATATCACATTGTTTCTCGCCAAGCAAAATCTGGCATTCAGGGGCCACAATGAAGATGAATCTTCATTGAATAAAGGAAACTTTCTAGAAATGGTTGAGATGCTTTCTAAATATGACCCAGTGCTGAAAGAGCACCTACTGAGATTAAAGCGAAGCACATGTAAATTCAAAGCATCAGTATCGTATCTTGCACCAACAACTCAGAATGAGTTTATACATGTCCTAGCAAATCATGTGAAGGAGAAGCTTTTCATGGATATAAAATCTGCCAGGTATTTTGGGATCATGTTCGATAGTACACCCGATACATCACACACTGACCAAATATCCGAAGTTATCAGATATTTGAAAATTCACAATAGGAAAGTTGAAGCAAGAGAAGTGTTTCTGGGATTTTTCCCTTTAAAGGGGAAAAAAGCTGTTGACCTCAGTTCTGATATTCTCAGAAATCTGGAAAGTGATGGACTCGACCTTATGATGTGCCGCGACTCGACCTTATGATGTGCCGCGCTCAAGGATACGATAATGCTGCGACTATGGCTGGAATCCATGGGGGTGTACAAGCCATTTTGAAAACAAAGAACATGAAAGCTATTTTTAATGGATGTGTGGACCATTCGCTTAACTTGTGCGACCAAAACACACTTTTGATGAAAATCCTTCATGCGTGACTTTTTTTGGAACTCTTGAGACAATGGTTTCCTTCTTTGCTGCTTCCACTCACCAATGGGATGTTTTAATGAACCACACTGAAGTCTCAGTAAAAAGGTTATCAACAACACGCTGGTGTTCTCATCATGCTGCAGTAAAGGCAGTGAAAGAAAAATTCGATGAATGTGTGGCGTCAATTGAAGCTCTATGTGATCTAGGTGAAAATTTAGACACAAGAGGTACAGCCCGGGCCCTCTTACCTGCTGTCTGCAATTTCACGTTTCTGTGCTACCTCTTCTTTTGGTGTGATGTTCTTGAAGAAGTTAATCTTACACAACTGTACCTTCAGACTAAGGGCTTAACTCTTGATAAGGTGTTCACAAAGCTAGAGACGCTAAGACATTTTATATACGAGCAGCGCAATCATCTTGTGGAGCAGGCAATTGAACAGGCTCTTTTAAAATCAGACCAATATGGAATTTCAGTAGAGAGCAGACCCAGATTAAAGAAGAGGATGACAGGTGAGAAGACGAGAGATGCTGGACTAACTCTGCAAGAAGAAAACAAGAGAGCGATGCTTGAGTGTATTGATCGTTTCCATTCTGAACTCCAGATCAGATCAAGAGCCATCAAGGAAGTAGAAGCCATGTTTGAGGTTGTTCAAGCCAAGAGTTTGATATCTGCCACTGAAGAAGATTTACTGGTGCCCATTAAAAAATTACCAGTAACCCCTTTCTATGATGAGTTATCAGAGGAAGAGATTTTATTAGTAATACCAAGGCTGAGAAGGCACCTGAAGGCAGCAGACATTGATCTCGAAGAAGTTAAAGATTGGTCAGTACTTGACGTTTTGAAATTCATAGCTGAATGGGACTTCCTAGAATCTCTCCCATATCTCTCAGTTAGCCTACAATTATTTCTTACGATCTGTGTGTCTGTGGCTTCATGAGAGAGGATATTTTCAATGCTAAAGCTTATAAAGAACTATTTGCGATCTACCATGGGACAGTCAAGGCTTTCTGATCTTGCAATATTATCAATTGAAAGTGATTTGGCGAAAGGAGTTGATTTCGATGAAGTAATTAACAAGTTTGCAACTCTAAAGGCCAGGAAAGGAAAGTTTTGATTTAGTCGAGATTTAATATGACATAAAATTTGATGTTAAAATAACAATCTAAAAATAACATATTTCCTGTGTAGGTCTTAGTTCTTAACTTCTTTCAATTTAATGCTAAAATAACAATTAAAAAAGTAACATATTTTCTATGTAGTTCTTAGTTCTTAACTTCTCACAATCTTTGACCAATCGACCCTGAATTATTTTTTCTTCGATTGCCTTTGCAAATATAGGACCTACCGTATGTTTATAAACGTTACTAAGGATTCTGTATGTTTCCGTTATTTGGCACTGGCGAACTCGGAGGAGGTCTATGGGGTGTCGTGAGTGGGGTGACACCATGAGTTACCGCACTAGGTGACACCAATCCTAGTGACGCCACTGCCCACAGGCCCCAAAAATATTAGGAAGGTGGTGATCCGAGGGTTGCACTAATCCACTTCCACGGCCCACATTGCCCAGGAGCTGACTGAACTTGGCTTCTCCATCGAGAGAGTCAGTCAGCTCACCCAGTCTAGCGACCGCTCAAAGAAGCTACCACTCTTCTTGATAGCGCATTCCACTACGTCCTCTGAAAGGACATTACGATCTCCAGACCCTCATTTACAACACCGTATCGGTGATTAGGTACCAGGGACAGACCGGACCCGTACAGTGCTACCAGTGCCAGGGGTTTGGCCATACCTCCAATGGATGCCACTGTAAAGCCCGCTGTGTGATCAGTGCAGAGTATCACAACTCTGAAAACTCCCCACTTTATGGCAATAAGGATGCCGCAACCAAATGTGCCAACTGTTGTGAAAATCACACCGCCAGCTACAGGGGCTGTGAATAATACAGAAAACTCACAGCCACCTTCAACAATCGCCTTCCGTCAGCGCGCAAAGCACCAGCGGGCCACGCTCCAGATTGCAACCGCATCAGAGGAGGCACCAGCTACGCAGGAGCCATCCCCCCCCTACCCCCACTCCTCCTACCCCCGCTCCTCCCCCCACCCCTTCCCAACTCTGACCTCACCTGTCCCGCTTCAACCCCAGGCACTTCTGTTCCGACCGCTTCAAACGATATGTTTGAACTCTTTTTAAACTAATTAATGACCCTTCCCTTCGCAATCTTCTTACCATCGTGAAGGGTATCCTTAGACGCCTCACCAGCGCTCCTGACACTTCTTCCCGTCTTCAGATCATTATTGAAGTTTGCACCCAGTACCTTTTTAATGGCTAATCTTCAAACTGTCGCCCTTACTAAGATAATGGCATGGAATGCATTCCACCTAAAGTCACAGGAAGGTGAACTCTCGGACGTCTTACATCGAGAACACATCGGCGTTGCCCTATTAGGTGAAACTAACATCAAAACCGGCACCAAGTTCTACATTCCAGGGTACCGTATGTACCGCAATGACCGAGTAGGGCATCCGAGCGGTGGTTCCGCCATAATCGTGCACTCAGACCTGGCACACCAGCGCATTTCCACACCTGACAAATTGAGATTTGTTGAGGCCACTATCGTACAGATAGAACTTAATAACGGACCATACCGTCTTGTGTCCTGTTATTTGCCTCCAAGTGCTCCGCTTATACCGACAGATCTGGAGGCACTGTTGCCTGGTAATATCCCTGTGATATTGGCAGGTGACTTTAACTCCAAGAACACACTGTGGAATAGTCGGATCACCGAGGCCAAGGGCAGGCTGCTTGAGAAGTTCTGCGACGATCACGGGTGTTTAATTCATCCTTCGCAAGGGTTCACCTATTTTCCGTTTGATCCAAACAAACTTCCGGATACCCTGGACATTGCCATAAGCAAGGACCTGGATATCCCCATTGACGTGTCTAACTTCAAAGTTCTCGACTCCGACCACGACCCCATCCTTATCAAACTCAACACTAGCTACAGGCCTTTCTGCTCCAAAATCCCTCGTCATCTACGCAAGATTGACTGGGAATACTTCCAGCACATCTTAAAAACTACCGTCGCTGGTAATCTCAGCATTCGCTGTGAGGAAGATATAGACTCCCTCACAGAGAAGTTCACTCAATCACTCCTACACGCCGCCCACACTGCAGCTATTGGACCTAAACATAGGACACGAAAGTCCTTCACCATCGCCCGCCCTCCTTACTACAATCAAACGGAAAAATATGGTTAGGTGGAGAAGGCAAACTACCCGGGACCTTCGCCTCAAGCATGAGTGGTATCGCCTGAAACGTGATATCCTTACTGCCATGATTTTTCTTATGAACCAAGCATGGCAAACTAAACTATGGAATATGGCTGAAAACTCCAGCTCTCTGTACGGTATGGCCAGAAAAATGATAAGAGAAAGAACTGGCATTCCCCCATTACATGTTACACGTGGACTGGTCTTTACCAACGTTGACTAGGCTAACGCCCTGGCGGATACCTTTAAAAAAGCCTGTGAGCCTAACCAGGAACATTATGACGATGACATTGTTGAGGAAGTCCGTCATGACCTTCGTGGCGACTTCCAGGGCGGACTTCCCCAGGGCTTTAGATTTGTATCGCCTACCGAACTGCTCAACTTCATTAAGAAGCTGAAGACTCGAAAGGCCCCCGGTCTTGACGACGTTTCAGCCTCATTCCTCAAAATCTTGAGCAAAAATGCTCTTACATGCCTTACCAAAGTTGTCAATGCCATCTATAGATTTGGCTATTTTCCTTCACCCTGGAAATTAGCCAAGGTCATAATGATCCTTAAGCCCAATGCAAATGGCACGTTTCCGCAGAACTACAGGCATATAAGTCTCCTCCCTATCATTTCAAACCGAATTGAATTGACCCTCCTTGCCAGGCGGAAGACCTACTGTTTATAGACAATATAATTAATGACGAGCAGTTCGGCTTCCGACAGGGCCACTCCACGTTGCACTGACTTTTTAGGCTCATTGAACTTATAACGCGCCAATTTAACGAGACTCGTATGACAGGAGTTTGTTTCCTAGATATTAGTCGTGCATTTGGCAAAGTCTGGCTCAGCGGTCTGTTGTACAAGATGGAGCACAACGCGTTTCCAATCCACCTATTGCAGGTCATACAATCTTACCTTAGGCACAGAAAATTCTATGTCCAGGTGGATGATGCCCATTCCTCCATTAGAAGGATTAAAGCCGGCGTACCGCAGGGCAGCGTCATAGCTCCCTCCCTCTTTAATATCTATGTCTCTGACATCCCCAAGACAGACGCTACTAGTCTCCACCTATATGCAGATGATACTGCCATCTCTACAACCTCCTGGAGAGGACATAGAATTACCACCAAATTCCAAGTCGCTCTAGACACCTTAGTGCCCTGGCTAAGGAGATGGAGAGTCAAAATTAATGTTAGTATTGTGAGGTTTGAAGCCATTTTTCAGTGTTGCCTACGTAAACAAAAGTTTGGTGCTTTTCAGTCGGTCAACACGAATGTACCCAAATAGAGCTGGGTTATGCCCTAATCCTGAAATAAATTACATAAGATTAATAAATACACTAGGATGACCAGTTTCGATCGTCAAGCGATCATCATCAGATCCATTACACTTAGGCTATAACATCTATGTTTGAGACTACAGGTGAAAATATATACAATTATTTAGTTGCAGTGTTGGTAATGCAACAGTCGGTGTATGCTAAATGTGGTATATCTAATGTTAGGTGAACTTCTAAAATAGTGATAAAAATCCGGAATTTGTCTGTTAGATATGGTTATACACAATCAACTATGGTTATACTGTAATAATGTAGGCTTATATTTAACGGGTTGTCTCCTTAACTGGAACTTGAAGCAGTTGCGTGTTTCCTCAGGCACCAGTTATGGTCGACTACCCCGGGTGTTAACTGGGCGGAACTAGTTTTTCCCTTTTCTCCCCCTTTAGTTGCTATGTTCTTTCTAAGGTCAGTGCCATGTTTATTTGTGTGACGTTACCAAATCTAGATAAGAATGTATGCTATTGAATACTGGAGTCTGCAAATATTAAAGACCGTGGAACTATCTTCGCCACGCGTGGACTAAAAAAGCCATTTAAACTAAGCGGTACACGGTCTATTGAAGACGTCCCGGCACCTTTAATACTGCCGCGCATATAGGCCTAGGTTTATGGCAGATGAAAATACATAGTACCCTGATCCAAATAACATTTACCTATAACCACCGCTATTTTCCTCCCTTTTTTATCTAGCTTGGCTGTATCGCTAAGTTGTGTTTGTTTTCGACAGGGTGTGTTTTTAGTAGAGCGAAAAGGGGCGAACTCTCCATAAAAGTGTGTTCATTTAGATTTTTGGGATTGTTTTGTTTGGCTAGGCGAATCTCGATTGCTTCCTTTATGTCGAGAGCTCTGCCTTTCGATTCGTGATGAATTATTTTTAGGTCAGTCTCGTTTTTAGTAAAGCTGTGCCCCGTGTCACACATATGTTCGCATACGGCTGAATGTGTTCCTTATCTCATCGCATTCCTATGTTCATTATAACGTGTATCTACTCGTCTTCCGCTCTGTCGAATGTAATTAGCTTGACAACCAGTGTCTTGGCATGTAATAGAATATACCCCTGACTTTGAATACGGGTCTTGTTTATTTAGATTACTATTTTGCAGGTGCCTCCCGGTCGTATTATTCGTTGTGAATGCTATTTTTATGCCTTGCTTTTTGAATAGATTAGTGATTTTATATGTGTTCTCGTTCACATAGTTGAAGCGCGCGAATTTTGTCTCATTAATGTCCGGTTTTGGAATCATTTTATCTTTATTTTTATGTTTGGCTACAATTTGGTATATTTTGCTTGGCGGGAAATTGTTTTCCTTTGCTATTTGCTTAATGGTTCTTATTTCCTTATTATAATTGTCTATTGACATGAGTATGTTTAAAGCCCTGTGCACCATTGAATTGAAACCCGCTAATTTATGCGTACTGGGGTGATTAGACTGATTGTCGATTGCATGCGAGGTTTGTGTGGCTTTTCGGAATATGGAGTATGAAAGCTCGTTGTCTTTACGTTCAATAGTTATGTCGAGATAATTTATTTTTCGATCTGTTTCGGATTCCTTAGTGAATTTGATTGAGTGGTGTAGGCTATTAATGGATTGGAGAATTGTTTCTTCGCTTGTTAATTCAGTATCCTAGATGAAAATTACATCATCTACGTATCTTTTCCATATTACTATTCCCTTTGTTGAAGTCTTTTCTAAAAACTCATTTTCTAGTGCATTAACGAAGATGTCGGCGATTATTCCGCTTAGTGGTGATCCCATCGCTAATCCTTCTGTTTGTGTGTACATTTTATTGTCGAATTGAAACACGTTTTGGCCGAGGAAATCGCACTATCTCTTCAGTTTCTTTTGCCGTATTGTTGGATTTTAAGTTATTTTCGATAGTGTTGATTGCATCATTAATAGGAATATTGGTGTACATGTTAGTTACATCGAAAGATACAAGCCTCATGCTAGGTTTCATTTATAGGATGTTCAGTGCTGTTACTAATTCCGTTGTGTTCTTTACAGAGCACGAAACGCTAGAATATAAACTAAGAAAACTAGGAGAAACACAGAATACTCAATCTAGTGAATAACTCACGAATAGCAATGAATTCAATTTCCACAGCAGGGTAAACAACAGAACGAATGTAACTTTTTCTCAAACTGAAATGAATATGTTAGACAAAGGTTTGAAATACAACTGCACAGATGCACACACGAACCACAATATAAAACAGTTAATCACAGATATCGAGATAGCCAGTCACAAGCTCCCAGCAGAAGACAGGGAATTAACCAAAATTCTTGCCACCAACGAAGCCAAAAAAATCCTCAAACGAGAGGGCGAAAACAATTACACTCAAAACAACAAACAACTAAAAGGAATAAAGTCATTGAAACAAAAATAAAAGAATATGACTTAATCATCACAAAAGCAGATAAGGGAAATACCACAGTAATTTTGAACAAAACAGATTACATTGAAAAAACAGTCGAATTCCTAAACAACAACGAAATCAAGGAATTAGCAAAAGACCCCACCAACAAATTCCAAAAACAAATAAAAAGTGTATTAAAAGAAACAGAATACATAATGACCAAAGTTGAAAAATCAAAACTAAGGAACATGAACCCGAAAATACCGTCATTGAGGGGACAACCAAAAATACACAAAAAGGAGTGCCCAATGAGACCAATAGTCAATTGTAGGAATGCGCCAAATTACAAAATCAGCAAAGAGTTCTTAGAAACCTTAAAATGCCGCCTTTCCAACGACAAAAACAACTCTGTAAAGAACACAACGGAATTAGTAACAGCACTGAACACCCTACAAATGAAACCTAGCATGAGGCTTGTATCTTTCGATGTAACTAACATGTACACCAATATTCCTATTATTGATGCAATCAAAACTATCGAAAATAACTACAAATCCAACAATTCGGCAAAAGAAACTGAAGAGATTGTGCGATTTCCTCGGCCAAAACGTGTTTCAATTCGACAATAAAAAGTACACACAAACAGAATGATTAGCGATGGGATCACCACTAAGCGGATTAATCGCCGACATCTCCATTAATGCACTAGAAAATGAGTTTTTAGAAAAGACTTCAACAAAGGGAATAGTAATATGGAAAAGATACGTAGATGATGTAATTTGCATCTAGGATACTGAATTAATAAGCGAAGAAACAATTCTCCAATCCATTAATAGCCTACACCACTCAATCAAATTCACTAAGGAATCCGAAACAGATCGAAAAATAAATTATCTCGACATAACTATTGAACGTAAAGACAACGAGCTTTCATACTCCATATTCCGAAAAGCCACACAAACCTCGCATGCAATCGACAATCAGTCTAATGACCCCAGTACGCATAAATTAGCGGCTTTCAATCAATGTTGCACAGGGCTTTAAACATACCCATGTCAATAGACAATTATAATAAGGAAATAAGAACCCGTATTCAAAGTCAGGGGTATATTCTATTACATGCCAAGACACTGGTTGTCAAGCTAATTACATTGGACAGAGCGGAAGACGAGTAGATTCACGTTATAATGAACATAGGAATGTGATACGATACGGAACACATTCAGCCGTATGCGAACATATGTGTGACACGGAGCACAGCTTTACTAAAATCGAGACTGACCTAAAAATAATTCATCACGAACCGAAAGGCAGAGCTCTCGACATAAAGGAAGCAATCGAGATTCACCTAGCCAAACAAAACAATCCCAACAATCTAAATGAACACACTTTTATGGAGATAATGATGATGATGATGATAATTGTTGTTTTAAGGGGCCTAACATCTAGGTTATCGGCCCCTCTTTTATGGAGAGTTCACTTCTTTTCGCTCTACTAAAAACACACCCTGTTGAAAACAAGACTCAACTTAGCGATACAGCCAAGCTAGATAAAAAGGGGGAAATAGCGGTGGTTATAGGTAAATGTTATTTGGAGCAGGGTACTATGTACTTTCATCTGCAATAAACCTAGGCCGATATGCGCGGCAGTATTAAAGGTGCCGGGACGTCTTCAATAGACCATGTACTGCTTAGTTTAAATGGCTTTTTTAGTGCACGCGTGGCGAAGATAGTTCCACGGTCTTTAATATTTGCAGACTCCAGTATTCAATATCATACATTCTTATCTAGATTTGGCTACGTCACGCAAATAAACATGGCACCGACCTCAGAAAGAACATAGCAACTAAAGGGGGAGAAAAGGGAAAAACCAGTTCCGCCCAGTTAACACCCGGGGTAGTCGACCATAACTGGTGCCTGAGGAAACACGCAACTGCTTCAAGTTCCAGTTAAGGAGACAACCCGATAAGTATAAGCCTACATTATTACAGTATAACCATAGTTGATTGTGTATAACCATATCTAACAGACAAATTCCGGATTTTTATCACTATTTTAGAAGTTCACCTAACATTAGATATACCACATTTAGCATACACCGACTGTTGCATTACCAACACTGCAACTAAATAATTCTACATATTGTATATATTTTCACATGTAGTCTCAAACATAGATGTTATAGCCTAAGTGTAATGGATCTGATGATGATCGCTTGACGATCGGAACTGGTCATCCCAGTGTATTTATTAAATCTTTTGTGATTTATTTCAGGATTAGGGCATAACCCAGCTCTGTTTGGGTACATTCGTGTTGACCGACTGAAAAGCACCAAAATTTTGTTAATGTTAGTAAATGCGCTACCGGGTGAGTTAGCCGTGATGGTTACGGCATGACTGATGGCAGTCGCTCACATCCGGGAGGCGAGGAGGTTCGAATCCCCCCGCCGGCAACCTTGAAGATGGTCTTCTGTGGTTTCCCATCTTCCTTCCAGGCAAATGCCGGGGTTGGTCACTAACTATAGGCCACAGCCGCTACCTTCCAACTCCTCGTCCTTACATTCCAACTTCCCTCCTTCCCTCCCCAACGGTACTTGTAGCTCACCCATTGGGTGTCCGTCTCGAAGCAGCTACAAAACTGGCGAGCCGAACATGTCCTCGGACACTCCCGGCACTAAAAGCCATACGCTAAAAAAAATGCGCTGCCACTCTGTTTGCTAAGAAACGCAAACACCCTGAAGTCCAGGACCTCAATTTCTTCGGTGAAGCAATCAGATGATGGCAGCCAGCCACTAAATAACTAGTTGTCACGCTGGATCATGGCCTTGCTTTCGTTAGGAGGTTACACAGTGCGCTAATCAAGCGAAAGTGATCCAAGCCAAGCTCTGGCCCTTACTCAGGTCCCAGGGCGCTCTCAATGACAAAAGCAAACTCGTCACCTACAAAACGATCATACGACCCATAATGGAATATGCCAGCCCAGCATGGGGATTTGCAGAACCCTCTACCATCAACAAGCTTCAAGTTGATCAGAACTGTGCATTGCGTACAATATCAGGAGCCCCCTGGTATGTCCGCAATGCGCAACTGCACATTGATTATAATCTCGCTACCATTCAGGAGCGAATTCACGGACAGGCAGCTAAATTATACAGAACAGCTACACGCAATCTCAGCCCTCTCATAAACAGATTGGGTGATTACCGAGCCAAGGGGGAATCGACATAAGCGCTTCCATACCCTCATAGAATAACTTGTACGTGCTACTCTAGCACTTTTAATTTTACATGCTATCTAGCACTATTACTTCCACTTTCATAATTCACTACCTTCTTTTTCTGACTTCCATCTCCTGAAATCTAACTTTTACTATGCATTTCTATCTTCTGTCTTCCTAATGCTTAAATGCACTAGACCATATCCTGGCCAATCAGATTCACGGTAATCACCCAAACCCCCACAATCAAATGCTGCTGGTCGTAATTTCTTGATATGGCTCTTAAGGCCCCTTTGGGGCTGGCAGGCCATACGATTCGCATCGAAGTCGGCTCTGTAGATAAAGGCACCTTCAGTATTTTACACAAAAATCATGAAAGTTTTACCTCACTTTCATGGTGGAGGGGAAATGTCAATTCGCTTTCTAGACTCGTTTAAATTTATGTCATTGACATCTTAGTCAATGGCTTGAGTGAAAACGAGTTGAAATACACGCAATCGCATTTTACTAATACACAGCAGTTTAAATTGTGTAATCGTAAAGGATTATTTCCATACGATTACGTGCAAAGCTGGGATGTACTTAAGGAGTGCTGCCATGCAGAAGGACGTGGGTGTTACTTTAGAGGTAGATGTAGCCTATCCCACCTACCTGGGAGAGCAACATAGCGATTTCCCTTTTTGTCTAGAGAAAATGGTTCCTCCTCTCATTAAAGTGAAAAATGAGAAATTAACGGGCACGCTGTATGATAAATATCGCTATGTGTTACATATTAACATAATGATGGAATGTTTAGCTCAGGGCTTAACCTTGAAAAAAAATCCATAGAGGTATCTCCTTTGCACAGAAACCGTGGTTGAAACGGTACACGGATTAGAACACCTCCAACAGGCAAAGTGCGACTCAGCAGTTTGAAATAATTTTTTAAACTCATGAATAACTGCTTTTATGGAAATAGTCTGGAAATCGTAAGGCAATATCGGGACATTAAATTGGTGAATACCTGGGAGGGGCGGTGGGGCGCGCAAAAATATATTGCAAAGCCAAATTTTAAATCTTTGAAAATTATTCATAACGACTTGGTCACGATTAAAATGTCAAAAACGAAAGTCGTTATGAATAAACCTATCTATTTGGGGCAAGTGATTTTGGGTTTTTCAAAATTACACATTTATCAATTTCACTATGGATTTGCAAAGCAACGATTTGGCAACGTCTCTCTGTTATATTCAGACACGGATAGCTTCATTTCCCATATCTTTGACTGCAATCCGTATGTTGTTATGAGGAAACATAGTGAATGCTTTGACACATCGTCGTTCAGTAAGGATAATGTGTTTAATATTCCCAATAGAAATGAGAAGGAAATGGGTTTAATGAAAGATGAATGCTCTGACACCATAATGACAGGGTTTGTAGGTCTCGCACCCGAGATGTATAATTTTAGGCTAATGGATCAAAGCGAATCCAAGCGAGCGAAAGGCATCAGCCAGCATGTTGTTAAACGTCTCCGTGTTGATGAATATTTACATGTCCTTCAGACCAACACGACCATGTTGCGCAGTAAGTTTAGAATTCTGTCTAAAAACCATTATTTATTTTTATTGAAACTGCGAAAGCAAATGTTCGCCTTGTTAGGCAATAAACGTAAGTGGCGTGAGGATATGCTCACAAGCTTTCCTTTTGGCTACAACAAGTAATTTGTTGTTGTTGTGTACAACAAGAAAAAAGCGTTTGGTTTTGTTGTTTGTATAAACAGAGTGTGATATCATCTCGGGTATTTTGTTAAGAAGAAGATTGTAGCCTATCATATAATTTTAATACGTGTGCATGTGTGTATTTGACTGTGTATGCATGTGTGCATTTGTCCCTTAAAGGGAAGAAAAATCATTTCTTGAAATGCATACCCCGTTATTGTGTTTATTAGTCTATTAGTTACCCAAGTACAGAATTTCAACTTCCTACATTAATTTTAACCCGTGCCGACGTGGCCTAAAATTTTTAGAAAGTAGCTGCTTAATGTGTCTCTTAAATGTAGTTGCAGATGATCACACAAGACAATTATTTTAGAGAAATACAAATGAAAACAGAAATTTATATAATGCTCTTCTTGTAAGTAACAAAAAAGATACAACTTTTATAGTTATTCATTTGGATATTTCTTCTTCAAAGTCTTTTTTTTACAGTCTGGGTAAATGTTTCTATGTTATTGCACACAATGTTATAAGAATGGCTTCTGTTCTTCATCTGCGGTAATCAAACCATGAAAGTCTGTCATTAGTTTAACAGCTCCTTCAGCTGTCTCATTAACTGCTTTTAAGGTAGAAACCTTCTTTTTAGCTTCCACGAACGCCACGTTGCCTTGTCTTTCCATGAAGATACAATTTCTTTAAGAAAACCACTGTCAACTTTCAGTCGTGAAAATAAATCTTTACTTTTGACAGACACAAAATCACTCAAAGATTTCCCTGAAACAAGATAAAAATACTTGTAGTGCCTATAAATAAAACTAATAAGTTCTAAATTAAATACCAGATTAAACACTACTAGTCTACTACGTACCATATACAGAGCCAGACATCTCTTATTTCGATGGAACATATCTCTTTCCGGAATCACCAAAGCTTTCTTTCTGTAAGTTTTCTACAATGTTTCCTTTGGTCTGCTCATCAACTTCATCATCAAAAATTGAAAGGATGGCTATTTGCTCTGACAAGTACCAAAAGTGTTGACTGAACTTGTTCAAAGCCGCATTGGAAATGAACTTGTCAACTTTCTCGTAATATTTAAGGTCTTAAAAAAACAAAAATCTTGATTCGTCGCTTTTATCGCCAAACTACATCCAAGCCAGGCCTTCACGTAAACTGCCACAATGAATAAACAAACATGTTTTAAAGCTTGTTTATCCTTAGAGCTCATTTTAAACTGGGACTGCAGTAAACAAATTTTTAAGGAGTAAATAGCTCTTGCAATCCATCGTGCATAATGCATTGCACCAGGATGTCTGATTTTTATTTTAATTTTAATGCCTCCACCCAGAAAAACAATAGCGAGCTCATTGGGCTCGCGGTAATCATCTCGTACAGTCGATTTTGCCCGCTCGTTGTTAAAAAAACGTCACCAATTCAATAATATTTGCCTCACAGAGATGTTGTTGGACAAAATCACTGCACGGTTCGATGGCACTATGCTTAATATTCTTCCAGTTGTCTCTAAACTTTTTGAATAGCGGAATATCAGGACTGCTAGTGATTTGTTGGATCTTTGATTCAAACACACTTTTGAGCACCAGTTCGTAAATATGATGGCGGCAAGGAAAGAGTAACAACTCTCTTTCTAGTTTTTGCTCTAAAAGCTAACAAGCTCCGTTCAAGCGTCCTGTATTAGATGCTGTTGTATCACAGCACATTATTTTTACCTTATCATCCAGGTTCCAGTCATGAAGGGCATTTGATACTGCTTTCGCTTGCTCTTTGCTGGAAGAGTTGTCTACCTTCGGCACAGCAACAAGTTGTTCTTCCTCGTCATATGAAATACTAATTGGTAGGCGTTCTTCTTTAGAACTGCTTACGTCCAGAGCAGGTCACAATTTTCCATCCCAATGAACAGTTACTACTTCGGGCACGTATTTAATGGATCCCGCTCTATCTTTTCTCATTTGTGCTAGAATGCGTTGAATAGAAGATTTGTTGATCGGGCAATTGTCAGAACTAAGAGCAAGTGCTTCTACTACAGACTGAATTATATAAACAGAATCTCTGATGCTTAGTTGACATCTGTCTATAGTTGCACAACTAATTTAGATGTGATAAAATCTTTTCTTCCTCTTCTTGTCGACGTAGCTAAAGAACTTACAGATTGATATGTGGATGGCAGAGATTCTTCCAGGCTTTCTTCAGAGCTTGTAGATTGTTCTTCTACGTCTTCATGTGTATCAAAGGTCTGTAAAGTTGCAGATTCCAATGAACTCGCGGAAGGCATTTGCCTTAGTCTCTTTTTATGTTCTGCGAGTTTCCTCAGCCTGGCCCTTTTTTCAATTTCAGCCAACGTTTTGTCCTTCTTCGATATTTATTCTTTCAAGAGCATCAGCATGTGCGATATCGAATAAATTATATAATTCAATTTGAAAGTTCTCCTCGCGGCACCTATGTAAATCCTAAATCTTCGTTTTTTTTGCAATTCTCGCCAGACCTGATAAAGATCCACTAACTTCTTAACACAATTAGGCACAGCTATGGTTGGTAGTCTAGCCTTTTCCCAGAATATATTGCACTCCCGAATGACAAGATTTGCTCTTTCGCTGACAGTCAACTTAACCTCACGTATGTTGAAAAATAGAATCGCGAGAACTTGACGATTAGATGGTAATTTTGCGCCTGTTCTTGGGTGATTTACTTCACCAACCAAGAAAATACTTTTTTATCGCTCCTCAGTTCCACTGACATCTTCGAAATATAAAACATCCGTGCTAGCTACCCGATAAGCGAAAACTAAGTAACAATAACAACGAGAGCGTGCCATTCTTGTGACGCAACTTGTATGGACATGTTTGCGCGTGAGTCGGGACGGATTGCACTGTTCCAAATAAGGGAAAAAATGTTTTCGGGCGTTTTAGGTCCAAATGAATAAAACAATAACATATGCATTGCAACATTAAAACTTTGAAAAATAAGATGTAAAAACTGTGGGTATATGTGTATAAATGTACATATATTTGCCTCTTGATCCATAAAGAGAGGAATGCATTACCTTTTGCATTTGTCAGTTGGCACAGGCTAGAGTAAAAATTTGGCTGTTAGGAAAGGCAAAGCAAAAACAGAGAAAAGCAGGGAAAAAACAGAGAAAAACCACGTACCCTTACCGTTTACGTGGCTTAGAAGACCTCACGCTAGTGCAACCACCAGCCCTTACTGTTTACATGGCTTAGTAGGCCTCACGCTAGGGCAAGCAACTTCCCTTACGGTTCATGTGACTTAGTAGGCCTCACGCTAGAGCAACCAACCACCCTTACTGCTCACATGACGTAGTAGGCCTACTACTACCATAACCTCACACTAATCGTATCGTGCTCGTGTACGACATGGCTTTGAGGATCATTCATTTAATTTTATGATGCTGCAATACATGTTAAGCCAACAGACAAAATTACATTTTATTTATTAGTTGGTCTTTTGCTTAATTTTCATTTTCTTTATGGCTTTGAGTTAGTTAGGGGACAGACAGTGTACAGTTTTTTTTCTTTTCTTATTCACCTAGTAAAATTAAACTTATAATTTACAGATTGAATCATGGCCAATCATGAAGATGCACTTATAGTGACAAAACAAACTACGTTTAATGAATATTTCACGATGGTCTACCTTGATCGAAAAAAGATAGCTTACCCTTCTGAATATAAAAACACCAAAGTAAGAGAGGATGCCAGTTATTACGACTCCATTATTGAACGCGTACAAATGTTGAACCATCCAGGTCATTATTGTAAAACCTGCAAAACGCATTTTAGTTCTCAAAATAATTCATCTGCAGAAGTCATTTACAAATCATGGTACGGAATGACCATGAAAGAAGTAATTGTGAAATTAGCAGATGAAGATTATTTCCCTGATTTTTGGTGTAGCCTGTGTACCAAACCTTTGTTCAATGTTTATTTTCCCATAACATCCAGCATGTTTTGCTTCCATTTTTACAAATTTCCTGCTGATGAAGCTACAACCTCCTATCGTCAACAAGCCTTTAATCAACTTTAGCTTGCCTCACCTATGAATCAATACTCATCTCATAGAATGAGGGGTGTAACAAACAATAACAAGAAGTAAACCTTCCATTCGGCTTGAGTTAGCACACACAACTTTTAAAACACTTGGCTATCCTTTTTGTTTATTTTCACTTAGTTAAATTTTTATTTTGTATGGATATGGATTATTCAAACAATAGTGTTAATTTTACTTTGATGTGCATTCATGCACGCATAGTGATAAGTATCTGTTTGATACTATTTTTTATTTATTTAACAGTATGCAGTGCACATTGGCAGAAAGGGTTGGTCGTCATATACAAATTGTCCAACAGGGGGATTATATGCTAATTCCTATTCAAAACAGAGGCATGCATTTACCTCCAACAAATCTTGAAGATGATCATCGATTAATGTTGTTAAAGCATATGCTGCTAAATAATTCTCAAGTTTACGTTTTAGTTGTCAACCAACAAAATGAATTACAACTTTTAGAAGTAGGGTACAAGCAGCGGAATGATAGTCTTGTGGTTTTACATATATTTTACCAAGAGGTGATGGCATGGTCACGCAAGCATTGTTCATATGCCTACGTATTTTTAAACATGACAGGTAGGCTCATGCCCCACATTATTGACCCTCCCATGTAAGAGAAGAATAATAATAACATGTTTAGATAAGAAATACCACTAATAATACTAATCACTTTACTTTTTTTTATGCTTTAGTAAATGATGTATGAAACCCTTTGCTCTGAAGTTCAAGAGCATTTCATTATGTTAGAACATAAACAACTCCTTGTTGTGCCAATACAAAATAAAACGTTAGCTGTTAATAAACCTTTAAACAAAGGTCTTTTTTTAGATTTTATCGATGAGAGAACGCAAATATTTTTGATTAAAAGCAATGGAGGCTTGGTTCCGTTTTCCTATTTAGCAGATTTTGAAAATACAGAACGACTGTGGGAGTGGCTACTCTGTTGTGCTACATCCCTAGCGCAGGCTCCATACAAATATAATTATGTTTTAATCAATGTATCTAATAAAAGAGTTTCCATTGCTAATTAATCCCCTCAACTAATTGAACTAGCCACCCTTTTGTATGAACCATCTATTTTTTTGAACATTTAACCAACGGTATAACCATATAACTCTATGTTTTTTAAATAAGACCATAGGATATCATTTATAAAAATTAAATCAAGACCTTGGTTTATTTATTTTTTAATAGTTTAAAATAACTTTAGAAACATCTTTTCCATTGTCTTTTTTAGAAAACATGAATATTTACCGTCGTGCCAATGAGCATATTGCAGACACCATAGCCTATGTACAGCAAAAAGAGTTGTTGCTTCTCCCAGTGTTAAGGAATGATTCTCTTATGATGAGAGGGCCATGGGAAGAAATACACGAACCACTATTAATGGATGTAATAACGACCGCTAGTCAAATTGTTCTTATTCATAATGATTGGCATTTAGAAGAGTACTCGTATTTACGCCATGTGGACTATCCACAGAAAAACCGGTTGGTGATGATTGTTCAACATTTATCGCGTACACATACTTGTATGTACTGTACCCGATATGTACTTGGTAGGATCGGCTACGCTGACCAGGTTGGACATTATATGAAGGGAAAAGAGTGCGCTGGTGTTGTGAACATTGCTTTGTGGGAGCATGACGTGAGACCGGCTGGAAGGAGAATGATGGCCGCTCCTCAATCAGCATGCACGATGGGATATTTGTACTGTGGATGTTTATTATTTTAATATCACGACGCGAAGACCAAGTCAAGAAAGCAGAAATTCCGACGGAATTTTATTTTACCCCTTGTCCTAGTTGGAAATAACTTAAAGGAAGCATGGATTGTTATTATGGATTTATGCATTGCACTTCGAAAGGGAGTATGACGTCAGAAGCACTTGCATCCCTCCCCTACCCTCGGAGGGAGGACGAGTCATGTTGACAGCCCGGCAGCCGGATATAAAGCGGGCAGTGCAGTCCAGTACAAGGGATTACTAACGCCGAGTGCAGTCCAATGTATTACGAACGCCGAGTGCAGTCCAGTACAACGTATTACAAACGCCGAGTGCAGTCCAATGTCTTACGAACACCGAGTGCAGTCCGATACAATGTCTTACGAACACGAGTGAATAACAGCACAGTTTCTATTACAGTGGAGAATAGTTTATTACGAACACAAGTGAAGAGCAGTTCACTACGGGTCTCTTTACAGTACATTGCTGTCATAAGCAGACAGCGGCTTCATTACGATTCAGTTATGAGTTCTCGCGTGGGGAGATAATTCGAGAAGTTTCGACGTGTTTTACAATCATATATTTCGCCTCAATGATTGTATGAATTGAACTCAACTAACATTCTAATTCAGCGCAGTGAACATGTTTATTCTTACGACATCATACAGGTTAATGCTGGACTAGTAGATGCGCAGTGAATACACGTTGCAGCTTATTCGAGTGAGGCATTTTATGGTGAGCATTTCCTATCGCCATGCTGCAGGAATCTCGCACACATGTTAGCAGGCACAGCCGTGATATCAACAGGTCGGCATAACTACATTCTAGTGCAGTATACCAGTTGTATAACGATGCACATTCCGCATTCTTCATATGAAATACTTGCTTGGAACTTTGATCAGTATACACTTTAGTGAATCTAATACACGTGCATGTATGCAAAGAGTATGTGTGGACTATATTAATGGTACATTTCAATGCACAGTTGATGCAGCATATCCAATTTAACTCTGGCAACCACGGGGTTCTAATAAACGAACGAACATTTAACCGGTCAATTGAACATTGTCGTACTCCATTTCCAGTAATGATGTGTTTCACAAGTGACTTCATATTCGAACTTTTGCGAATACGCACAAACCATAGCCGAGTGTATTACATTTATGTCAACTACGAACTATAGGGTGTGTAAAAACTATCGTCATGCAACATCAAATTTTATAATTGTGCGATCCTATAATTATTTTTGATGAACTAATTAACTCAATCTTGGGTAAACTTATGGAACAGTGGCGTGATATAACAGACAATACAATGGGGTTACCATTAATGCCACTTATCCCAGGGAAAATTTGGAACTTTCTCGAAACCACTTTTGAGATGGGAACTTTCTACATGGACATGGAGCGTTAAACACTGAAGAGGCAGGATGGCCTAGCGGAGTGGCGGTCCCGAGGTCGAACCGGTGAAAGAAGATTGCCGATTCCAGATCCGAGATGAAGTAACAAGACGTCGACGATCTTATGGGATTTTCGTTATCTTATGGGTTTTCGTCGATCTCTGGAAGCGAACATTCACGAGTGACTGACCCATCATAAGGTAAAGTGGGCATCCATATGAGTTTTTCGTCATTAAACGAAGTTTTATGAGCACATGGGTATAATTAATCATCAGTTACAGTATTTGATTTGATTATGTCATTTTGGATTCACAGGAATGTGAAAGATGTCCTGCAGAATTAATATGAGCGTAATATTTTCTAATCTTTTATAATGCGCTGATACATTTGAACTTTGATCTGATTTATATGTCAAGTTACGACCTAATACTGGTGTTGGTTTATTTAATCGGGTGTTTTCGTGACTCGATGCCTGCAAACTGGTGTTTGCATTTTCCCATATTTTTCATATGTGTGGATTTTGATGATGAGACTTGCCATTTGGGTAGTCTTGCTTATATTTTCTCTTTCTTCTTCGAATGGATCATTTTATTTTTGCAATTAAGTCGCTTTAGTGAACATATCATTGATATTTGACTGAACAATTATGGTTAGTTCCATTCCAATGCATTTCACTTCAGTCTACGCGTGGGGCCCATTGCCTTGTGTAATGGGGTGGTGTTAATCGCCTTGACCCACCCTAGGGATTTTCATATTGAGCCGACGTTGTAGGGCCTACTCGCCATCGAGCAGTAGCATGGTGTTAATCGCCTTACCTACAGATAGGGATCATTTCATCCTTAGTCTACGTTGTAGGGCCTACTTGCCTTGAGCAGTAGTGTGGTGTTAAACCCCTTACCTACCCTAGTTTCTATACTTTCATCATAATGCTGAATGGATAGTAAGCGAACCACACTATACGTGTCAGTCACATATCGGTTGGTTATTATTAAATCCAGTAACAATAAATGTCAATAGGATCATATCTTTTGATTCTCGTCCATGATCCATTAGTTTCTTTCATGTCAGTGTTCCATTTTGAGAACAGTAATTAGAATATTTTTGTTGGTTGATTTAAGCCATAACCAAGGATTTAGTTAATTAATTTATTTAATCTAGCAGACAGGTTTTGAATCAGAAATAAATCACAGTCAGAAATAAACCTTACATAATCAGGAATATTGGTATAACCATTGATCATATTTATGAATACAGATTTTAGGAATTTATCCCGAGTAATATTATCTTTAAATTTACTTCATGCTTGGAGCTTGTTGATAATTAATTCAGTGATCTATACTTTATTTGAGAGGTTGTTGAACACCTTTATTTGACCATAGCTTGGATGGATCTGCTTTGTTACTATTGAAAGCCAGTTTATACGATTTTATAATGCTTATTGAACGCATACTATTGAGGAATTTTCGCCAAGTTTATGATGTGAAGATATTGCCACAGTTTTGAGAGGTTACCACGTTAAAAATAAATATGTTGACTGGAAGATTAGTGTAAATCTAGTCTGGTTCTTGGTTCAGGCAATGCGCTGAACAATTAGAAGGAATTATTGTGAATTGATGATGATGTTTGATAATGAATTAATGAAGTGGTTTTCTGAATGAACATTGGTTTATGTGGTTATCGTTGGATGGTGAGATGCAAAGGTAGAGAATTTATGGTAATCATTTTTGTATGGCAATTAATGTGGTTTTTGAGTGCAATATATAAGCATAATCCTCAAATTATTTGATCAGAACGAAATCTGGCATTTTGATAGATGTGATAGAATATGAATGACGCCTATAATATGATCCAAGTTAGATGTTCGGGATATTTTGAATTAATTCAAGTTATTATTATGATATTTAATTGACTCAATCCAGATGAGAATTTCTGTCCTTTATCTGACCTGATTATTTGCTGAAACTAAAGAAACCTCTGATTATGGCTAAATTGAATGAATGATATGCCAATTCATTAATGAAATTATAACATGTTTTGACCACGCCAGATGATATCCGAATTTATGATTATGATGATGTTAGGAGTGATAGATATTTTTTCCTTAAACGATTTTTCAGTGCAATTTTGTAAGTAAATATGTGAAAAATGAAATAACTATTTGAAGTTCACATGAATTGCTGTTAAAGGTAAATTGAAGTTAGGCCTCAGGAATAACGAGTGATTGTGTTGCGTGTGATAAGTGCTTCGGTGATCCTGAGTGGACAAAATGACCTTTTAGTTCATTTTCTTTAAGCATGAGAACATTAAGGCTGGATGGAAATGAATGGATTTGTAATGAACATTCTCAACCTGATATGTTTTATCCACCATTCTCCTAGGCAGGAATTTCTTTGGTTATTTTTAATCTTGCCAAAAATTTAGTAAATTTCATTGTTTGGTTTTTAAAATTTCGTGATGGCATCTTTCCCCTTTTCCTTTCCTAATTCATTGTAAGGCTTAACCAGGAAGGATGTGGTATGCTAGGAATCCAGCTTGATGGCGCCCCTTTCTTTTTATCGTTGTTAATTAAGCCCGTAAACGACCCTGAGACACTTCGTCTCGTGCTACCAATTGCTGATTTTTTAAAATTTCAACTGGGTTCCGACACATTTCTTATTTAATTTCTAGTGTCTGTGTGTTCCGTAACGCATGATGTGCGATGCTATGTCAGCTGGGTCATCGCATGTCACCGTGGAAAGGGTACAGTACCCCCTACAAACATTATTATATATTCGTCAATTTATCAAATACGCTATTCACCACTTGGCATTAAAAGCTATGGCTTAAAAAACAACGATATAAAACGAAAGAGAACACTCTACACACTTTGATTTTTAGGCAAAGTTATAGTTATTGTCGTTGTTGTTATTGTTGTTGTAATAACGTTGAGACTAGAGTGTAATAGTTCCGCTATTTTTGTAGACTACAATGGATGGTCTCAATGCTATTGGTCAAGCCTGTGGTGTTGAACGCAAGGAGATCAGTGACTTGCCCATGCATATTCCCTTTCGCATTCATAAAATAGAAACATTAAAACTAAATTTGGTGACCACGCTGTCTGCCTATGCGAAGAGTTTGAAACATTTCTTCCTTCACGTTTAAATAACGTGTCTGATGATGTTTTTGAGGATGTGAATATTAGTATTCACTCTGTTTATTTGATATATGAAGGCCAAACTAACACAATCCTGTTTTTTTTAGTAATAACCATAACTGTACTCTATCCATGGCTTTATTCATTACTTTTTAATAACTATAATAATACTAATAATAAAGATTGAATCTTGGAGCTTTACTGCTAGACGTTTGTTAACTGTTGTTGTTGTTGCTTAACTATCATCATGGCAAAGGCCTATGTTTTCTATTTTCTTTAAGTTCACCATAATGGTGATTTTTTTCAGCCTTAGGCTGCGTAAATAGGATCATGGCTAAATCCCGTGTATGTTAACTACTTTAGTTCACCATGATTGGAGAAATTTCTTTTTCAGCCTTAGGCTGCGTAAATAGGATCATGGCTAAGTCCCAAGTATGTGTTAATGGCTTTTAGTGTTCCATGTAAATATATTAAAATGTCATTATAGTTTTTTATAGTTCAAAATAGGGGGAAAAGGTATGCGCTTAATGGCGCTTAAACATGTTGCACCCCTAATGCAAGACGGCCACAAGTCAAAAAAGGACACTTTTCTTTAAAAAAGAAACTATTGACTGGATAAAAGTCAAAGTCACATATCATTCACTTGTAACATGGTTTTGTACTAAACCATAGCCATAACAAAAAGTTATTTTGCAAATCATCATGACATGTTTCTCCATCAAAATAATAACACTAATAATAATAATAATAATAATAATAATAATAATAATAATAATAATAATAATAATCATAATAATAATAACAATAATTTTGAGTACCATACCAGGACTATCGATAAAGGAATTGTGTGTGATGTTTTTTTTTACAAAACGCAGACCTGATGATAGACATTGATAAGTATCACCTACTTTAAGAAAAGAACTTGTTTTTTTTAAACTTGAGACTGTCTTGCATGAGGGGTTTGCCATAATGTTTTGTATAAACTAGGAAATTTATCATGTTAGCCATTCAAATAGTTATAAACATAGGTTCATGTATTATCCTATTCCTATGTCTGTTTGTTTTGTTTATTTATACTTATACTAATACTAATGTTTTAAACAATAATGTTTTATTGCTGTCTGTCTCTCTATGTATGTTTATATATATACTGCACATAGTCATGTTTAAAATAATAATTGAAATAATAATAATAATAATTCTATGAATAATAATGAAAAAAACATAGACTCTTGTTTTTTTCAAATCTTAACAGTGATGATATACATTTTTTAAAAATTTCTTAATCCTAAAGTTCATAACTGGATAAAAGTAATTTGCTCTTCATACCATCAATAACCATCAATGCTGCCTACCTTTCTGATACGGTAGCATCAGAAGCTGTTAATCGTTGCTTGGCAATGTTTAACAACACTTCATCAGCAACATGTTTTAATGATGAGTGACTGTTATGATAAGCTATATAATGATTTCGACATGCCTCATCTAAAGGGTTGATCCCCAAGTCCCCACGCCTCAATCGTTCTTCAAAGCGAGTTCCAGGTCCACAAAAGCGATAACCAGGTAGGTGGATTTCAAAGGGTTGATGGGCTATTAATTGATCAATAATTCCATGGCCAACACACATCAGATATTTGTTTTTCACTCGGTGAAATACACTTTTCTTGTTGTTGTTCTTTTTGGTCTTGGGCAGCCGCCGACGTGGATGGTTGGCTGTTTTCCCCATAACAACCGTGGAATGATGAAACAAGGTCCTTACACTGACTTTTATTACTGTGATACAATTTCATCAGTTGACACGTTGCACACTGACGTATGGATGGTATATTTGCGATTGCCACTTGCTTATGATGTGAAAAATGGGGGGATGGTTGCAATTCACTTAATAGAGGGTCACTCATCCACTCACAAGGGGCACTTTCCCAAATTTCTTTCACTGCATTGGCCGCCACATTAGAGATGACGGACTTTGGAAGCGGCAATAATTCATGTTGAGTAAAACTCACGAGTTTTTCTTGCAAACAAGGAATTCACCAATAGCCTTATCTGTCACACAGGTATCCATCTTATAACGTAGATGTTTTCAACTCACGTGTAGGAATCTCACTACTGTCATCTACCGGTAAACCTTGAGTTTTAATTTTATTTAACATGTCCCAACACGCATTAGTACGGTTTAATCAATGAAAGAGATGCCACGCATGTCCCAAGGCTTTATTGCTAATATCGCCACAGGGACAGGTATCCATCAGTTTTTGCAGTGAAGGGCATCCAAAATCCATCAAATCAATACATTGACAGTAGTTGCAATTTATTTTCAATCCATTGACTTTGTTTTTATCTTTCTCACTCAACACATCGAAAGCATAGGGTGGTTTAAACACGAGATGGGTTGGTTGTGATATCCAAAACGTAGAACAGTCAATCATGGCCACCTCTTTAAATATAAATTTGTTATCACCAATTCTAAACCCTTGACAATCTACAATCAGCGTACGCAACATGATTTTTTAAGTGTTACTTGTTGCCTTGTCCGCGTCTAAGCATCAACTAACCCATCTCATGTTTATCCGCCATACGCTTAACCATGGTTTAAATAAAATAGGAAAGGAATAGGGGTAGGAACAACAGTATTTTTTTTTCCATGATCTAACTCGTTTTATTTATCATCAACATCAAACTCATACACACACACACATGTTACAACGTTTTTTTTAATCTGGCACAATATGCAAATGAACTGTTTGCATATAAGGTCCACATGTATCTCCAGTTTTAGTTGGGTCTAGTACAATGATGCGATAACTCAAACTCCAAGGAATATTGCCCACATCATATCGATTCAGGCTAGGACAGGATGGACTCCTACGTTAATGGTCGTTGAATGGACGATCCCCCATCTCCCAATGGCCAATTTCAATGTTGCAAAAAATACACTCGACAACATCTCTTCTGTTTAAATAATAAAAGCCTGCTGCGGCCAATTTTCCAGGATCCATGAAGGGAACTGGCCATTTCTGAAAAGCCTTTGGTCTATTAAATTCACATTTTAGATTCCATGGGTTTTTCCCTCATGTTGTTGTTGTTGCTTATTGAGGGGCACTTGACTTTGTCGTAGTAATTGTAGCAATGGTAGTTGATATGAACGTTGACAGAGCACAAGATCAACTGTTACCACAGCCAACTGATGATGAATAATAATTTGTTAAGCCATGCTTTGGTTATCATGTCACAGCACGTACAGCTAAGGATGATGATGTCACATGTTGATAATTACACGCTCGTGACATAGTTGGAGAGAGGATGATACTTGACTAGTCTCGAGTGAATAATCAAACAGTAGGCTGTAGTATTTGGAGGAACGTTTTCCTGTGTTTGAAAATCTACTCTTAAATAAATGGTGGTGATTTTCACAGATTCCTCCAAATAGGAACAGTCAAAAACCACGAGTGGTGCTCTTGCATTTAACGCTTGCGGTGTCAATATGGGGCAATCCTATTTTTCACAATAAGACGATTGAAATTTAGCAAACTTATCATAGAGGGGGCCAAACTTACTTTTTGAAAAATTTATTTCCATCCTCTCAAACGGAAAGGAAACATTATTCAAAAACAGACGTATATTTCTCACGTGGATGTGATCAACCACAGCGATAGCATTGCTCCGTTGATATTTTCAATTAGTTTGAAAACCAATAATAATGTACAGGGGTCGTTCGTTAGAGCGAGACGATTTAACACTCCAACTGTGTGTGTCGGTAGTAGGCAGCAAAGGGTACTCATGTAAGGCCCAACTTCCGAATGCTGTAGGTAGAGCATTGTCTTTTTTACCAAGTTTAACATGCTTAGCTTTTTACGGTTAGACAGAGTCACGTGGGGAGCTTTCCATATAAAACGAAGCAGTTGAATTTTTGAATCCACGAATTCATCATTGGCTCCCTTGCGTGCATTATGATCACTTCAGTCTCTCACCAAATACAAACCTTGTCTTGCACTTAAAACAATAAGCTTATGATCTTCGGCAAAGCCTAGTCGTAATTTTAACAGCAAATACCCTGTAAAGGTGCCATCCTTATGAACTAACCAGTCATTGCTGTCGTTGGGACACCAACCTGCCATAGAAAGCCTTTTATATTCTTCCTCACTATACGAACGTTATAGTTTCATAAAACTTGTCATACCGACATTTCGACTCATCTCCACAACAATATCATTAATTACATAGCGCACTTCATAAAATATAAAAGCAAGACCATGCTTAGCCAATGCGGAAGAGGTGGGAGTGCTTCCATCTGCTTTCATCATTCTACCCTCAATTTGAATAACACGTTCATGGGGTAGGGTGTAAATATTTTGGTTGTTGATATCAAATTGAAATTCGTCATTGTTATTTAGTCCTGGGGCCTGGGGTTGATACGAATGCATGTCAATTCTTACTACCCCCATCTTCCACATGTATGGGATTTAACACTTGCAACATGTCCTTGTTCATGTTGGTTTTTTAACGTATAACCAAGGGTTTGTAATCGTTGTTTGTTTACTAGTGTTAACGTCGTCATACACGGTCGACAACTAACAGCCCTCGTAGACGGTGTTGATGCTTTATATATATATTTCATAACGCCTTTAAAACCAACTTGTAGGTAACTGGTGCGTTTGCATGAAGAGCAATCAGTTGTTGCTTTTTATTCACTAACCGTAAAGTTAGTTAGTTAGTTATTGTTTTAAGGGGTGGAACTACGAGGTCACCTGCCCCTAACCGTAAAGTAATATTATTACTAATATCACTCACACTCACAGGGTGATAAAGAACCACTGAAATGTTTTCACGAATAATATAGCCACAAGGTGAAGTCACTATAAAATCATAGAAGAAATGACATTGTTCTTGATTCGTAAACACGTCTCTAATAATATTGCATGTGACAGACACATGACGATCTTCAATGAATTTTACTTGATGTTCCGAATGATGGTGTTTGTTGGGTTCCAACACTTGTGGTTCAAATCCCAGTAAATGGCCGATAGAATCTGGTTGTGATTCAAAGTCAATTTTAAACGAGGATAAAATACTACACCGATGGGTATTTCCAACAAGTTCAAACTTGTGTGTCCCATCCGCAAAAGGCTTTACACCAAATTGTTTTATCAGTCCCACAGTGATGGGTTCATGAATATCATCTATCGCTATCGTACTATCGTGGTTAACATAAAATGATCAAAATGAAACGAGTTATTGATATCTTGTTGTACATTATAAATTCTGTTATAACTTTCAAGAGAGATTAATCCCAGCACATACGATTGATTCACTTCCAATTCGATGGGTGGGAAAAAATCTAGGGAAACTTGAGGCCTCTTTCCGTGCACTGTAAATGTCTTGCCTTCACAATCATAATGATGGCACTTGTCTTTTAACGTAGCATTTTATATAAAAAATTAAACCTAAACTCCCGCACTATTGAATATTGAACTTTTGCTGACGTTTCACATTATAGTATATCTTTGAGCGGTTTCCAAAATACTTGTATAGTTCCATGGGCGGAGGGAGATTCCCGAAACTGTCAAAGTACCACGCGGTGGAACACTCTTTAACATAGGCCACATAATGGGTTCCTGGTCCTCGGTGATCATCTAGATTAATGTTGGCACATTCCTGTTTCCATGGTCGTGGCGGTAATTGGTTGCGCATAAACACGCCTCGAAAAATCTTTAACTGTTTGGCATAGCTCTTCACTTCTTCATGGGTCAGGGCATGTCTTGCTATGGCTGTCGTTTTTTTTGTAATAAGTAAATACCAAGTCCTAGTTTATAGAGAGTAGGCTTTAAATTATTTGCGTTTCTAACCCCTATAGCAATGGCTTCCATCGTTTTATTGTGTCGTTGTCTCTCTTTCAACTGTTGATAGCCATGTTGAACAGATTTTATCGTTTTAGCAATCGCGCTAGCACCACCCAGTAGGGATCTAAGCACCACTAACCCTGCGAAAAGCGCTGGTAAAATCCTCCACCTTTAGGGGTAGGAATCACTCGTCCACGTTTTTTTCTTTATCACCGCTCCATGGTGGATTTTTTGGAGCAGAAGACAATCCTACACCCAGTAACGTGGCGTGCACCATGCAAAGCTCGTTTTTGGGAGGGCCTTTTTAAAAGTTCTTTTCACAGAGTATCTTTGTTTCACCATGGTCATAAACAACAACAACCTTTCACAACTAGGATTTCATATGAACTAGCGTGTTGTGTATTATTTCATCGCTGTATATTCGATTTCTATATAAAGCGGGAAATCATTAACGGTTTTTCCTGCTTGCTTTTCATCCAACATAAGAATGATATTAAATGATAATTCATCACCCGCTTTCTCTGTTTGATGGTTGTATACCAACACCATCACTTTTTATTTCTACTTGTAATTGTTTCCCATCAGGAATAGATTGCAGAATATGAATGGTTTCATCATAGTGTAATCTATGACGTCTTAAACCCGAAGAAAGTACATTCGTAAGGTTGTCATTCACCAGTGGCGAATGGTTCATGTCATTCACACGTCTTTTATTGGTTAGGTAAACTGAAAATATGGATGGCACAAATTTATAAAGCCGTTTCATTTGCCATGTGAGGTACCGTTTTGTGCATACATCATCTTCTTCAGGGTCTTGTACATGAAAAATGTGGTTATAATTCGCAGAATAGCCTTTCGCTGTTATCCTCGGAACCATGCTGTATAAACTTTGTACTTTCCAAACGACATACGTTTTTGTTGCCGCATCTCTATACTGATTTCCGAAGGAAGCGGCCGAGGCCTTAGTGACTCTAGCTCGCCCAAAGACATCCATGGTTATAGTGTAATACTAATGTACTGTTGACTCACAAAGCTTTGTTCTATGTACACTCGTAAAAAACTCAGTAGTTACCATGGAATTGATTAAACAACCCGACTCCTTGCCTGTCACCGATTTGGTTTCAGAACTATCGCTTTCACTGTCTCAACAAAAACGCCATGGCACACTATTTATTGTTGGACCTTCCGAATGTGGAAAGACCAATGCGTTGCTTAACTTAATTCCCCCCCCCCCCCCCCATGGTATACGATTTCAAAATATTTATATTTTTGCTAAATCGTTGTACCAACCTCTCTACATGTATCTGGAGCAAATTATGTCATCATTAAATAAAGAATCCATGGGTTATTGTAAATTTACAACACCCGAAGAAGTCATTCAACCAGACAGTAAACAATCAGATTCTATTATTATTTTTGATGATGTCGCTACTCAACGGTAAACTATTATTCCAGACTATTTTATTATGGGACGAAATAAACAAATGGATTGTTTTTATCTCGCACAGACCTATTCAAAAATTCCAAAACAGTTGGTTCGAGATAATTCTAATCTGATTGTACTCTTTCGACAAGATGAAAGAAATCTCCATCATATTTTCAATTATCACGTTAATCCCGATATGTCCATTTCTGCTTTCGCACAGTTATGTGGCAAATGCTGGCACACTCTACACCATGCATGTTAGGTTATTAATAAACAAAGTGAACTTTGTCAAGGACGATACCGCCTGGGCTTTGATCATTTTATTTCTCTTTAAAAAGGATGATGTTTCTGTAATCCATGTTAGTTAGTTAGTTAACCATCATGGCGACGCCCATAGGGTACACGAAACATGTTCAAATAAATCAGCGTATTATCCAGGCACAATATAATATTCGACGTAAATTTCATGAATTTAAATGTCTAAGAAACACAAGTCATATGCCTCTGTTAAACCATGTTCCGTTACCTGTTCATAAGCATGATAACATCATCATCAACACTGCAGCCTCCCAAACAAGGCCCTCAACATGTTCAAAATCAACACAAACCGTTCCACAACTGGTGAAACCATTAGATGATAGTCAACAAGAAGAAGAAGATGAAAGTCAAAGTGAAATTGAAAGCGATGCCGTGTTTACTCCTAAAAAATCGACACCCCTTCAACAGTTTCTAAAAACCAAATCTGTCATTGGTGAAACACCCTCTACTTCCAAGCAAGCTACATTGCCACAACTCTTATCCAACCTCAAAATAATGCTGAATTAAAACACCATTTAATAAAATATTATGGATCAAAGCTGGAACCCTATCTGACAAAGCTTTTTACTGGAAAGACAGATACTACGTATGGTGTCCGCTTTGAAGATGATTTTTTTTAAAATTGGTGATTCATCTATTAAGTTTACCCGTACTAGTGTCATTATTTAAAAAAAACTATAAATTAACTCCGGGCCTCTTAAAGCTGTTATTCTCTCGTACAACCATCATTGCGAAAATATTTAGTGGCCGTGCAACCTCTACCTCGGGTGTCGCGTTTAAATAACTAAAACCACTAGTCGATATTGAGCCCGTCAGACGAGCTGTTAGGGTTGCCACTAACCGCAATGACTTCCCTGACAACTCATCCGAACACATATGCCGAAGAGGATTGGATGTACTTGCCAGACAATCGTGTTGATTAAATCCTCCTCGGACAACAAAGGTTTAAGGCATCTCAGTTTCGCGAGCTGTGAAGCGAAGTAGTTCGCATAGCGAGTGGGTAAGTTGGAGCTGTACCTCTTGGTGTACATCTCTGCTCTGATAGCTTGTTGGACGTCGCTGGACCAGTACGTCCTCAGGAGCGCTTCCTTGAAATCCTGATATCCACTGAACGAATATCGGAAGGCCCTGTACCATGTACTTGCTTGTCCATCTAGCAAACGCTCAAATACTCTCAGCTCCCTCTCTTGAGTAACCATGGTATCCCTGAGATAGCTTTCGACATTAGCGAGGAATTCTACGGGAGTTACACCACTTCCAGTCCCCGTGAATTTCGCTGACGAATAATCATTACATTGCTTTGACTATTGGACGAGAATTGCGGTCTGAACGACTGAGCATTACAGTTTAGAGTGGCGCCTAAACTGTTCGGCGTCTCTGTGTAATTATCCTGCGCTGTCGGCGTTGGTGTGTAGAACTATTGCATACCAGATTGAGGCAGTATCTGGGTTTGCGTTATCGGCTTGTCATTCGATTGTTCGACATTCATGAACTGAGGCATATTCACGTGGCTAAATGGCACCATTCCATCTGTCACCTTGCGTTGATTCGCGGTATTCTCAGGCGTAGTCGTTGGATTCCTCAAATTCTTGATTCTCCTATCCAAGTCTTCCCATTCTGGGACAGTCGCTTCTTCCTTCTGACGACTTAGTTCATTTAGCTGGAGTTCAATCCGCTCAATCTTCCCTCGTAAACATTGATCCAGTTCGCGTACGCTGAGGCGTACATTCGCGCTTGGTTTTTGTCGTTCATCTTGTGCAGCCTTCTCTAAACGTCTCTGCATAGCTTCGACATCTTTTTTCACCTGGTAGACATCGTCTTTGACGACAGCAACGTCTCCTCTTAATTCGAAGACCTCGTCTCTGACTTTAGCAACTTCGGTTTTGACGACATCTTTGTGTTCATTGAAGTCTCCCCTCAGTAGCATTATGTCGGTGCTGATCTCCTCCTTGTTACTATCGACGGTTTCTCGGAGTTCGCTAATTGTGAGGTTCAAGTCAGTAACACCCTTATTCGTGACGGACATCTCCTGTCTGAGCTGCACGACTTTAGCTCCGATGGCCTTAACGTTTGTGTGGACGGCGAAAGCAGCTCCTCGCATCAGCGTCAGTCCTGCGCTTACAGTTGCCATCTCCCTCTTAACTTGTTGTATGAATCCCTCGACGTGAGTAACACGACCTCCCAACTCTTCTCGAGTATGGCCGAGATCGGCTCTCATGTCGACTTGAATTATTTTCATGGTGGCTTCCAGTCGCGTCAGGTTATCTCGTGCTCTTGTTTCAATGGTCTCGTCCAATTCAGTAATGCGAGTTTGCATCACCTCTCTAGCACGGGTAATGTCATCATTTAACGCATCTAACCTATTATTCGCATCTTGTCTGTGTCGCAAGGCGTCAGCCCTAACATTAGCTAAGCCTGCTGTGATAGTATTATTGACCTCATCTCCGTTCGCTTCCACCTCAGCCCTGACATTGGCTAATCCAACATTAACATTATTAACATCGGCCCTGACATTATTAACATTGAACCTGACATTATTGACATCAATCCCGACATTAGCTAGTCCACCATTAACATTATTTACGTCACCTCTCACATCCCCGAGGTCACCTCTTATATTATCGAGTCCCTCATTAACATTGTTTAGATCACCCCTAAGAGCGGCAGTATTATTTTCCATGTCGCCCCTAATCTGTTGTAGGTTGCCATTAACCCCAACTAACATCTCCTTAAAGCGACGAATCATCGCCTCATCCATAATATTTTGTAATGTGAGAAACAGAGAGAAATATCCAATAGAAGAGCTTACATATAGGCAGGGAAATACTGTGGTAGACAGTTTGTTTTCTTTCAATAAACTACTCGAGAACAACTGGAGTACAACATCTAAGTGATTCTACATTTACAAACAACCACAAAGGAGCAAAGCAAAGTAGTACATTTACTCAAGATGAAGTGTAGGCAAAGAAACATCCTAATCTTATTTTAATAATCTATTTCCACTCCACCTTCGTGGTCTTAGATCACAGGAATGCCACACGGCATGCTGAACAGCAGTACGACCTTCTAGAATTCGTCCCAGTCCAGTCAGCTAGCCTTTAATTAGTGTTAACATCCTCTTACAAGAAAACGACAGGTGCTGATGGCTACCTTGTCTAAAATCGGCAACTCTAGTTCGGCGCCATTTTAAATGCAGGTGTATGAACCCGTCAGACGAGCTGTTAGGGTTGCCACTAACCGCAATGACTTCCCTGATAACTCATCATCTGAACACATATGCCGAAGAGGATTGGATGTACTTCCTATAGGCCAGTGCGCACGAAAATGCAAGATCCAGGGACGATCTTGGCAGACAAGGTATGTGTCATGTTGACCCAAGAATTACACCGCAAGAAACACTTCAACTATAAAATAATAACATCCAGGCTTATGTAACTTCGAGTAAAATTTATTAAAAAAATAACAAACACCTAGCCTAGTTCGGAGGGTTTATTGCGGGCTAATCCCGCTAGCTAATAAAAAAAGAAAAATAAAGGGTTAAATATCCTAAACTAATTGAAGTTGAAAACCCTCGCGAAAGATCTAATTACAAGAAAGCAAAAACAACAAAGCCAGGGTAGTAGCACGAAAAGTACACCCTACACAGATAAAACGGACTACTTATGGAAAACGGAGTTAAGTTAACAATAAATCAAGCTAAAGAATTTATGGCGGTACCACTCCCAAATTTAAGTTACATTTACTTGATTAATAAAGCTAGATAATTCCTGACATTACAATAACAAAACATACGGCGAATGACTACCTTGGTAAGCAAACATTTATGACAAAAGCTATGTAACAACCAGTAGATAAAAGAAATGTTTAACACACATCTTACTGGCTAAGGGTACAATAGGTGGTTATAAAACATCACACTCAATTAATAAAAGAACACAGCAATTATAAAGTCTCTTACAGTATTAATCACCTATGTACTCGCAAGAATGCTGTTTGCATCCTTGGGTCATCTAACTATGCAATTATGTTTGCAACTGCGTGATTAAAATCACGACTTAGGTCGCTTGAGCTTCGCGTGCCACCAGTTGAGAACTAATGGTCCTTGCGGGCTCCGTCGTCACAAAATCATGTTTCAAAACTCATAAAGTCATCTCCCGATGGAAATGTGAAACATCCACATAGAATCGGCGACCAGCTCGTGCAATCGTGCAGACCAAGATTAATTTACAGTCATTATTTAGCAGTTTGTTTATAACAGTTAGATAACCTTATTATTAGAAGCTTATTTTACGTTGTCGTAATTTTATTTAGTTTGCTGGCGATTCTAATGGATCCCTAAGGCTTAACGGTGTGTATTCCTACTATGAGAACAACACTAACATCCTCGGCTCACACGGCCAGAAAAAAATAACACAAGTTACCAATCACTTGGTTGCAACAAACGCTGTAGGGTCGCTAAGCTCTCCTATACAGCCTTCAGGCTAAACCTGGAATAAAGTGGTCGTGAGGCTACTCTAACGACAGTGCATCACGGCACTCACATCTCACATAGAAAGCCTCCCAACAGGGCGTTATAATCACCTTAAAATAATAGACAACAAGGCTTCCTTTCAATATCTTGCACTCTCAATAGTGCTCATATCATACGCTTCCTGAAGCGTTCTAATTACTTGCTCGACCAATGACCTCGGCAAAAACATCTGGTTGCACAATAAACACTACTAGCCTTGACCCAGTAAAATAGTCAAGTTCCAGACGGTAAGAAATGCATGTCTGCGCATGCGCGTCTAACAGTAAAAAGTTGTCTCGCTAGGGAGCAAAATAGACCATTGGCTTGACAAAGCCTTTCACACTGGTGCGTCAAAACACACTCACTCAACTCTGCTGTCGCGTCGGGCGACAAATTGCATGTTACAGGCGTTACTTCATATTAAAAGAGTTCATTCTGAATAACGCTGGTTCACACACTAATAAAAATAACAGTAAATATTTCGTGGCTTCTGTACCACGTAGAGATATGAAGTATAATGATAGGTTATGCTACAATCTTACAAAGAACCATTTTTAAAGTTATTCCACTCCTTGTGGAGCTCATTGGAGTTGACAGAGATATCACTCCTCTCACTATTTACATTCTTTCTTTCACAAAACTTTAATGTGTCTGATACTCGACACTAAAACAAAACATAATGAAGTTAGACAATCTTACAAGTGCTAAGATGTCTGAATCGATACGATAGTATCGGGGGTTCAATGCTTGAGTAGCATAATGATTGCAAATTCCCTGTTCTGTTCCAATTTGAACTTATGTGGCATCTGAGCTCACATGAATAATGCACAACTTAATTCACATTATAAGGGTAATGATAACAGTCGATCATTAACTGATACGCTCAAAAATAGAGCAACAAAATGAATTAAACTAAACAGAGGCGTCAATGGAAGTGTCGCAAAAATGAGTCATAATGAAAATGACAGAAGAGCGGTTGTCCACTCCTCAAAAATTATCTGGCCCACATGAAGGGTCGACCAAACTAAACCCAAGTGGTTTATGGTCATGTCAATCCAAAATATAGGACGTAACGTCCTGTGACACATCCAAAGTGTACTATGAAACATAGTGTCTAACTCAACTGTAAAAGAAAAGACAAATCTAACTATAAAACCTGCCTGGCTTATTGTCACGCGTTCGGTTAATTACTACAACTATTTCTACCACAGCTAACCCGTACAAGAGAGAAGAAACAGAGAACTCACATTACTGACACCTCATGGTAATTCCTTGGCATTCGAGGTGGTTTAGAGACCTGGACGGTTGTCCTAATTTTCCAGAATGGACTCCTTGCATGGAATCTCCCTCGTTCCAGTCTTCTAAAGTTTCCAGTGGGTCTCTCTAGCAAGATCTCCTCCTCGTGGTCAGCCATTGGGTTGATGAAGGCTTGGGCTCCATGACCCTCGAAATAGATGTTCAATCCTCCTGCCATGGCGATATAGTCTCCTACTAAGATATTCCTCTCATGATGATGGGGTTCTACTCCATGGCACTGACGGTAATCAGTGTCAGAACAGCGTACACATGGTCAGCGTAGAGATATAACATCGCGGTTGAAATCACACGCGTTCCACAGATTTTAATTAATTTAGCACAGTATAAAATTAGATCACTGGCTTTAATTTGCAGACTAATTATAAATGGCCCTTTTCACTGTCTGCTTCACTGAATCTATTCGACACGTGGTGTCGGCAATCACAGATTCAAATATTGGTTATCATCCAAAAATATCACAATGATCTGGCGTAAAAATTAATGCCAAAGTGCATCGGAGAATATAATAATATTTAGCACTTGTTCACTCATGGATGGTTTACAGATCATGATAAATGTGCAGTATTTTAACATCCTCGTGGACATAGAATTTATGGGTCCACGTGAAGAAATGTGGTGTTGCAATTATATCAAAAATAATCACCAAAAATTCACAATAAATTCGGCACTTCACACGTGCGTTTGGTGGATTTGTCACTGAATAGAATTATCACATGCAATTCTAATTCACTCGTAGTTTTTAGTAGATGTTCACAGATTTTCAAATCACCTCGTGGGCGGAATAATGTGGTGATCGTCTCGTGGACGAAAATAATTCCTGTTCACAAACAAATATATAAATACTTTCTCGCAGCGAAGCACAGCACACTCGTGCAAAATAATACTGTTCTCTCGACGTCTCGTCGGATGCACTAAATAATCATCACCTTAGGTGGACTTGTAATTCCTCGTCTCTTAGGACGGACAGTAAAGACAGCACGTCATCTCAGGACGGCTTTACAACAGGTAGTCCTCGATCATAGCGTTCGCATGCAGCGTGCGGACTTGTCACGTAAGTCGTTGACAGTCTACTTCCTGCTGCCAATCTGCGGTGTAAATACCTTTTACCTTAAAACAATAATTCGTAGACATCATAATGTGTACTTTAAACAGAATTAATTCATGGGATAATCTGAGACTTTTAAGATCAAAAAGTGCAGTAGTTGGTGCTCAGAAAAAATTATAGGGTGCATGTCCAAAGTCAAGACATCATCCATTTCCAATTGCATGCCGCGCGCTCGACCAGGGCGCGTTCAATGTTCAAGCATGGCATGTTCCTTAACATTTCCATAAATATCACCGAGCCATGAGCTCAGGCGGGCACATTATAACTTATTGGAATAATCGAAATAAGTTAGTAGAACGCTTACACTTGCTTCACGTGTCACGTCAAGCAGGACAGAACGGACACGATTCTGAAATCCATGAAATTGAACAACAACTTCGGCATGCGCAAATAATTATATAAACCCTCCTCCATCAAGCTGGCCATCACACATGAATTGCATAAACCTGAGCGTCGCGTATATCCAAGGCGACATGTCATTTCAAAAGGCGTGGATGAGTTGTGGCAAGCCGATTTTGTTGAGATGCTACCCTATGCTAGCGTTAACGATGGTGAACGCTATATGCTGACCGTCATTGATGCGTATTCTAAAATGGCCTTTGTAGAACCAGTCGAAAATAAAACAAGTCTTCTAGCCACCAAGGCCTTTAAACGTATTAGTTCACGCTCAAAGCGGAAACCCCAGCTTTTGCAATCAGACCAAGGGAAATAATTTTTTTTCAAGGTGTTTCCCGCTTAAGTATAAAATCCTGTGGTATTCATCACTATTCTACACTCAGTAATTTAAAAGCAGTGGTGTTGAAAGTTTTAATCGCACACTAAAATCCCATATGTGGAAAGAGTTTACAGCTCGGGGCTCCTATCGCTGGCTAGAATTATTACCTGAGCTAGTGTCTCGTTACAATGATACCAAGCACAGAACGATTGGGACGAAACCACGACTGGTACCCAAGATTATTCCTCGACTAGATAAACTGTTGAAACCCATCAAAACTGCTTACGCCAGACGCTATCGACTTAACGTAAATGATTACGTTCGCATCAGAAAACATAAATCTATCTTTTCAAAATCTTATACACCAAATTGGTCAAATGAAATTTTAAAATCCGACAAGTCAAGATGGGACATCCAATCACCTATCTGCTACGAGATCAGTCAGGAGAGCCAATTGAAGGCGCTTTTTGCCTTGAAGAATTACAGAAATCCTCATATCCTCGCCATTTCCTGGTTGAAGAAATAATAAAAACCCAAGGCAGCCACTATTTTGTGAAATGGCTTGGATTTGATAATACTGTACATATAATTCTTGGATTAATAAACATCATTTTCTTTAATAAAACCATGTCTCTTTTTTTATTTATTTTCCCTTATGCTAAACCCTTTTCCAGGGGCAGACGACTTCAAGGTTCCGCCCCTTGAAACCTCAATAACTAACTCACTACTCATATATATATTTCAAACTTGGCGCTGGGACCCTGGCGGATAAACATCGCACTTGTCTCAGCCATTATGGCCGAATAGCTTGCATTTGTGGGTAGTAACCACACCTTCATGGATAGCAAGAGTGTTGTTATGAACTTTGCGTAGGTAGAACGTCACTACCAGTTAGTCATAACCACGCCTGCGGTGATAATGACTGAACCAATTAGCGAGCAACGAAGAGAAGTGAGGGGAGGATACGAAGCAGCCTCGCTACCCACGCTCTGATACAACAACAGACACACAAGCTCTGTGAACCACCATCCTCTTAGCAGCTAACCAGCTCAGTCTACCGTTGGGTCTTTATGTTGATTTTAACTACTCCTTTCATATTGATTACAAATAATCATAATAATACTACTAATAAAAAACATGTACTCCAAGTAAAAATGCCTAAATCGTTCGTAACATTAAAACCAGGGTCGACTCCATGGTAAAAACACGCAGACTTTGTGTGTGTGATAACCTGTGCGACTGTGATGTCTGTAGAGGCTTATTATTTGCCTGGCGTACAAGTGGGAGACCACGGGAGAAAGCGAGCATAGTGGTGATTTGAACCCGTGGTGTTTGCGGTGACAGTGGAGCTTGCTCCCCACTACACCACGAGGCTAAAAACCTGTGTCCCGTGGTCTCCCACTTGTACGCCAGGCAAATGATAAGCCTCTACAGACATCACAGTCGCACAGGTTAACACACACACAAATTCTTCAAACATCCTTTTACCATACCGTACGTCTCCAACCATAAAAAACTCCAAAAATTCTTTTTTTTTTCACAAAAAACACCATTCTGTTTCCCTCATTTTCAAACATTTAGCCCTCTTCATACATCATACAAAAGAGGACAAAACCGTGAGAAAAACCCTACCACCCACATCTAAATCCCACCATCCCTTCCCCAAATATCACCAAAAAATGTGAAAAAACATGTTCTTACCCCAAAATATGTTTCCCTCATTCTCAACACATTCATCATCTTAAAGACACCAACGCATTAAAAAAACGACACGTCAAACTTTGTTCTAGCATCATTTCTCCCCAAAATATCACCAAAAAAGTAAAAAAACTGGTTTTACCCCAAAATCCATTCTCAAACATTGAACCTATTAAAAAAATACCTTCACCATAAGATAGATCAGAAAAATACCCTTAAAACGACTCCTCACTCTACCCTCTAACACTATTCCTTACCCAAATATCACCACATAACCATATAGCTACCAACCTTCCAGGGACTCACAACCTCCTAAGTGGCGCAGATGCCCCATTAACACACTACTAACAGTCTTAAATATTTTTTTCTGAGCGCGTCAATGACGGCAGTGCAATTCAGACATTGGGACATTGAGGTACAGTACAGCCTTTTATTATTACCTTATCGGGAATCGACAGTACATAGCATGATAGTATGTATCCTTTATTTGTGATATCTGTGTGTAGATTTAGCGGACGTTATGCTCTGTTGTAATTTCGAAAACATTTGGCGTCAAAATCTATGTGTTTACGCAGTGTTAGGAATTACCATGCGCTTGCGCTAGGCCTCCCAGATGACAGATGGGCGGTGTTGCCAAACCTTATGACACGGCTTGAGAATTGTAGACGGCGATTCCTGAGGCTGTTTGCCAAATGATGAACACTCTGCACTCGCACTCCGCACTCTCATGTACACTTACACTCGATCACTCTATGCACACTCGAAGTGTAAACACTCGGTAATTTGGAACGTATCTGCACTCGCTCTCCCTGGGCGCGGCACGCAAAGCATGATTGCTGGCGTCGGGAACAGCTGACCGTCTCATGTTTACAGTCGTTGCGATCTGATTATCGCGAATAAGAAGGGGTACATCGTGAATTTGGCTCTGGCAATTAAGTATGTGAGCTAATATGTAGCCATGGTATGGAAAGGCTTCTATGTCTGAAGAAGGATAATATAATTTGTAGCATTTCTGCCCTTATACCTACTACTGCAGTGTAGCCTATTGTTTAAGAATAAATCCTACGTTTATTTCTTTAGCATTTTACTGCCATTTAATCCAATGGGATAGTGCTCAATCAATTGTTAATGGCGTAAAATATAATATTATACAAGACCGTTTTATTTTTTCTGTCTCAGAGAATGGTCTCCTTTGCAATTCTTATGATATCCTACCTAAAATTACATTCAATTGGTGGGGGCTTTGCTAGATTGGTAGACAGAAGAGCGTTAAAATCCCTCAGTATGCCTTCCTTCGGAGGGTAAGTAAAGCTGGCGGGCCCATGTAATAGATTTATGGCATGTAAAAGAACCTTCCTCTAACTAAAATTGTGTGAAGCAAACTTTGTAGGTTAGGTTTGATTAATGCTCTTAAGTTCCAACGTTCGTCACCAGTAGCCAAGTTCACAGCTTGGTGTTGTGGACGGTAGCATTTGGTAGCGAAAGTAGGAACTCCTTCAAATTATTGTCTGCAGTCCATACCTGAATTACAGATAACACACACTAATACAGTCATCATGTTGTGTATTCGAACCCTCAGAAATGTATGTTTTAAAGAAATTTCATCCTCAACAGTTGCTAACACATACAAACCACCAGAGACTCAGTTATCGATTACTCGAGCGATCAGAGCCGTTATTGCGGCGCACTGATCTGTATTGTTCTGTATATATTGTTTGGCTTCCTCATAATAAATGTTCAATCTTCGAAAACACAAAAGTGGTGTCAGAAGTAGGATTGATAAATAATGTGTACGGTGCCAAAGTTCAACTCCACGCCGTGAAACTTGTGCGAAACGTGCTACCGAACGAAATTCAACTCCACGCAGGTTAGTGTATCAGTGAAGCATCTCCCTTCATCATGGCAGAAGGAATATCCACAGAACTTCTTCAGACTCTGGGATTATTGCTAGCGCTATCAGGGAATCCACCACGCGAGGCGGCATCGGGAATGAGCCGATGTCACCGGGACGGCCTAGACCACCACAATTCTCAATATCAGCATACCACGCCGCTGATGGGACCACCATAGGAGACTATTTCACGCGGTTCACATGGGCGCTCGGTCTGAGTAAGGTCCCAGAATACGAACACGCGCAGTACGTACGTGTCCACATGGGCGCCGAACTTAACGAAGCTTTGAAGATTCTAGTGAGTCCCGTCGACCCGGAAACTCTCTCATACAGCGAAATCCAGTCAAGATTGTCGAAACATTTCGACGCCAGCCGTAACAAATATGCAGAGAGCATAAAATTCCGAAACGTCATGCAGAGAGCAGGGGAGACGATCGCCAGCTTCACTCTCAGATTAAGACAAGCAGCAGCACACTGTGAGTACGGAGAATTTTTAGACCGCATGCTAATTGAGCAACTGCTTAAAGGTTTGGAATCGAGGGACACGTGTGACGAAATTATTGCCAAGAAACCGGAGAGCTTCACTGCTGCGTACGAGATAGCCTGCGCACTCGAAGCCACTCGGAACACTGCTGACGAGGTTAAGAATTCGAATATAACCTCAAAATCCGATTCAACCAATCGGATAGGCTTCGAAAAGCCACAGTCGCGGAGGGGTGGCAACCAATGGCAACGCGGGATATCGACCAATTGTCAACAGAAATCCGACCAATCAAGACCTCAACAAGGATTGCATCCAGCAAATCAGGGAACATCAAGTAACCAATCGTTGTGCGCTGGGTGTGGTGGGGAACATCCACGCAGTCAATGCAGGTTCCTCAACGCTGAATGCCGGATATGTGGCAAGAAAGGTCACATTGCTAAAGTTTGTAGGTCCAAACCAAAGCAGCGGAATACAAATCACGTGACCGAAGGAGAACAACCAGCTGACAGCGTTGATGTCATACATCATTTCAACAAAGTTGAGGTCATCGGAACAATGCAGTCTCCAGGGAAGCAGTTGATAGATGTCATCATAGAGGGAACCACCGTCAAGATGGAAGTCGACACCGGCGCCCCCTGTTCGATGATGAGTAAACTGAGGTTAGGTATGATCAAACCAAATTGTGTTTTACAGAAGGTTGATCGTATTTTTGCGAGCTACTCTGGCCACCGTATTAACTGCATCGGGAAGACACCAGTCACCGCCACCATTGGCACTATCTCCAGGAACCTCGACCTCTACATCGTCATCGATGAATTTGAGACACTCCTTGGTCGAGAGTGGATCTCTGAGTTTGTGCGAGAGATCAATTTCGAGCAGCTTTTTGGAAAACCAGAACCCTTCCACCAACTCTCCGTCAAACAATCTCTGTTCCTTGGCCAGCAAAAGGAACTTGACGCCACCCTCAACCGCTACCATGATGTCTTCAGTGATACCCCCGGGAAGCTGTCAGGCCCACCAGTGAAGATGCACCTGAACGAAGACGCCTCCCCAATCTTCTCCCGAACACGTGACATTCCTGTAGCCCTGCGAGATGCCTATGCCAAAGAAATCGACGCAAAAATCGCATCTGGTTTCTACAAGAGGGTAGACAACTCAGAGTGGGCGTCAACAACTCATGCCGTTGTGAAGAAGAACGGCAAGTTGAGAATCACGGGAAACTAAAAACTTACTCTCAACCCACGGATCATCATTGATGAACACCCAATTCCGAAAGTGGAATACTTGTTCAACCAATTGCGTGGTGCCACCCTCTTCTGTCACCTGGACGTCACAGACGCATACACTCATCTCGAGGTCGATGATGAGTTTAGCCAAGCCCTCACGCTCAACACTCCAACCCATGGCCTGATCCGTACAACTCGTGCTGTCTACGGAGCAGCCAACATCCCCGCTATCTGGCAATGGCGAATGGACACGGTTTTGCAGAAACTCCCAAATGTTGTGAGTTTCTTCGACGACACCAATGTATTTGCCGATAGTTTTGGCAATCTGTTGGAGGCCCTCACCGTGGTACTAGAGCGTTTTCGCCAACACGGTCTCAAGCTCAACCGAGCAAAATGCAGCTTTGCAGAACCTGTCCTGGAAGCTCTTGGCCACAAGATCGATGCTTCAGGCATTCATAAGTCTGATTCGCACACCCAAGCCGTACGGGATGCGCCGAAACCAACGACTCCAGAAGAACTCCAGCTGTTTATGGGTAAAGCGACATACTACAGTGCCTTCATCCATAACCTGTCAACGAGAGATCGGCCACTCAGAGACATGCTGTTGAAGGATCCTCTCATATGGACACCAGACGGCGACAGGGCCTACCAGGACATCAAGGATGCTCTAACCTCACCGTAGGTCCTTATGCAGTACGATCCAACACTACCACTTTTGCTGGCAACGGACGCCAGCAAAACCGGTCTCGGCGCAGTGCTGTCTCACCGGCTCAGCAACGGACTAGAACGGCCTATCGCATATGCTAGTCGGACAATGTCATGTACGGAGCAAAGGTACCCCCAGATCGACAAGGAAGCGCTCGCCATCGTTTGGGCAGTACAAAAGTTTTTCAACTATCTGTACGCTTGACACTTCACGCTAATCACGGATCACAAGCCCCTGACGCAGATCCTACATCCAGAGAAGTCGCTACCAGTCCTGTGCATTAGTCGCATAGCCAATTATGCCGACTACCTCGCACACTTTAACTACACTGTGGTTTTTAAAACATTGAAGCAAAACGCCAACGCTGACTACTGCTCTAGAGCACCGTTACCATCGACAGTCAACAAGATCCAAAGCTCAATCTCGCAACAGAGGGAGGAAACGCAGGATTACGATGACTTTGATTTTTTTACAGTTCACCAGACGCAGCAGTTACCCGTCAAATCCGAAGCCATTGCACGAGAGACGAGGAAGGACCCTGATCTCGGTAGAATTGTCAAACTTCTGGAAGGAGGCCAAGATCTCACCCGCCACGACTTCAAGGCACCCGAGGTAAAATACACGCTCGCCGCCAACTGCTTGATGTTCGAGCACAGGGTAGTGGTTCCACCTGCACTGCGAGATGCTATCCTCAACGACCTCCATGCAGCTCACCTGGGGATCGTCAAAATGAAGGGAATGGCACGTTCCTTTGTGTTTTGGCCAGGCATCGACTCCGACATCGAGAAGCTCGCAAAGTCCTGCACCACATGCGCAACCCATGCGCACGCTCCACCCAAGTTCCGCGAGCATCACTGGGAGTACCCGAAGACACCGTGGGAACGCATTCACATCGACTATGCGGCCCAGTAGCTGACAGCATGCTTCTGGTTGTTGTAGACGCCTACAGCAAGTGGCTCGAGGTCAAGACAACAACCACCACGACAGCTGCAGCAACAATCTCCCTGATGGATGACCTGTTTACAGCACACGGCACCCCAGTCACCGTCGTTTCAGACAATGGCAGGCAGTTCGTCTCAGAAGAATTCAAGGCCTTCCTGCAGAACAGTGGTGTGAAGTACCACAAGCTTACAGCACCTTACCATCCATCAACTAATGGCCAAGCAGAACGGTATGTCCAAACGGTGAAGGATGCCCTCTACGCGATGAAAACAACCAAAGGAACTCTGAAGACAAACCTGAACGAGTTCCTTCGCCAATTTCGAAGAGCGCCGCACTCTACCACCGGACAATCTCCATCTCAACTATTCCTGGGACGAGAACTTCGGACACGACTCAACCTGGCGAGACCCGAAGACGTTCGCACTAGAGTCTGCGAGAAACAGAAAGCAGAAATGGACTCTACATTCCGCACCTTCGAAGCGGGTCAGTCAGTCTACTTCCTCTCTGGCAACCCGAACCTGGACAAGTGGCTCCCCGGTACCATCGCAGCCCGCATTGGAGATCTTCACTAGGATATCAACTACCGGGAGAAACGAATAAAGCGCCACATCGACCATATTAGGTCATTTCCAGGAATACGGCCAAACACAGAGAACCAGGAACCGACCAGCGATGAACCTACCGAAATTCCACCTAGGCCACGACGTGTTCGGTTCTTCCCAGCACCAGCTACCGCAGTACCACCTGAGAGGATGCCACAAGTGATCCGTGGAAACCGAACACCAACACCAGCTACTCCAGTTATACCGCGCATGTCTACACGCAAACGCCGCCCACCATTAAGGTTTTCACCATAGACATAAGTTCAATTTAAAAGAGGGAGGAAATGTTGTGTATTTGAACCCTCAGAAATGTATGTTTTAAAGAAATTTAATCCTCAACAGTTGGTAGCACATACAAACCACCAGAGACTGAGTTATCGATTACTCGAGCGATCAGAGCCGTTATTGGGGCGCACTGATCTGTATTGTTCTGTATATATTGTTTGGCTTCCTCATAATAAATGTTCAATCTTCGAAAACACAAAACATCACAATTAATACCGGTTATCCGACAGATTCTACACACACCCAAAGTACACGGGGCTACATGACCGCGTTGTCGCAGCCCCTAAACTAAGCTAGCAACCAACCAACCAAACTTAAGAGTAACTAATCCTCCCTTTTCATAACTTTTCACAAGGTAGATTATTGAAAATATATTATTTATGATTCACATACCTTTCTGGGAATCGTTACAAGTTAATTTCAATTTCTTTTCTTCTTTCTTTCTTCCTTCTTTCTTTCGTGGGTATTTGCTGGGCACGTGACTCTCCTTACCCAATAGCCATTTGAGAAGAGGGAACCAAATGTTCAGTATATCCGACACGTTGTTCGTTCGTTTGGTGTGTTATCACTGTTTATTAGAAGGAATCATAGCCGCTACAATCGTCATAATGGAAGATAGAAAAACACAGGAAGAAGGACAAAAATCAGGAGATAGGAATAACTCGTGGAAAAGGACAGGGACGTGGCATCCACCTCGGTCCTAACAAATCCGCCCGATCGATACACATTTTCTAAAGCTGGACCCCTATAGTATCTAAAATACGATTAATCGCGTTCACGACTGGCATCTTCAGAGAATGCAACACTTGAGCAATATTCAATGGTAACCCGTAATTGTGCAACCGTAAATTACGGAGCATAGAACTGCGCGCTGTACCATAATGAGTACACTGAAATAAAATATGATGCAGTGAACCATCGGCTTGTTGACAACTACATCGACCGTCAGGATGATGCCCAATACGTGCGAGATATAGAGGAATAAGGGCATGATTAAAGCACAGGCGGATAATATTAATAATGTGACGTCTCGTGTATTGCCCCAAGGAAAACCATGGTTGAAGCCGAATTTCCGGTTGTACAGGTACCCAGAAATATTGTCTGGCCTTAGTCCTCGTAAATGCCGACCATTCCTGTTGCCACTCGTGCCGCACCCGTTCTCTTACGAGGGGAAGTAATTCTAAACAAGGGATCGCAATGTTATACTTCGTTCCCGTTCCCATTGCAGCAGCCTTGGCGAGGGAGTCTGCTCGATCATTGTCCACTATATGCCGATGACTGGGAATCCATGTTATTATGACGTCATGGCCCGAGAGATGTAATTAATAGAGTAACCGTGCTAAATGACATGAATACCAATTAAGTGAGTGAGAAAGAGAATGAAGGGCCTGAATAACACTCAGCGAATCCGTACAGATAATCGACTTAGGAATGTGATGCTGCTTAATGTATATACAGGCTTGTCGAATGGCAAAGATTTCAGCAGTAAAGATTGTGCAGTGTGGTGATAAGGTATATTTTCGTTCAATTTGAAGATCCGGGGCACAAAATTCTGCAGCTATTCGTGCGGGGTAGTCGAGCTTCGATCCGTCTGTATAAAAAATGACCCATGGGAGCAAAGGACGTAAAAAATCCTGAAACACATGATTAATAATATTTGAGGAATGGACAGATGAGTTACAAATATCCACTAAATTATGTTCGAAGATAGTAGGCCGAAAATGGTGAACCTCATAGGGAATCATATATGGAGGAAAACGCGGCATTTGTAATATCCCTGTTCGAAACTCCAGAAGAGAGGAGAAGACGCGTACGAGTGATAGGGTACGGGCAGTAAATAAGTACCGTCGTGAATAGTATTCAGTCAGTAATTGCAATTTATTCAGCAAAGGACTAGATGCGAGGGAAAACTGGGGAAGGAGATATTTATAAGATAAATATAGTCGCCTACAACGCAAGGTCATTTCCCCAGACTCGACGAGGAGGGCACAAGTTGGTGTCGATAATAGGGCCCCCAATATAATCCGCAAAGCTTTAAATTGGAGTCGATCCAAACATTGTGTTTGACGGAGGGGCATGTGATCAAAGAAAAAACAATTATAATCCAAAACAGAACGAATGATAGCTCGATAAACCTGTAACAACAAGATGGGATCCGCACCCCATTTCCTGCGGGTAAGGGCTTTAAGGATATTCATATATTCCTCCAATAAGCCTGTAAGATATTGGACGTGCCTGAAGCCCGTTAACTTGTTGTCAACCTGGAGACCGAGATAACGTACAGAGGGGGCCACTCGGACCTCTCCCTGCCGATACCTGATAGGTGATTGGTCATAGCTTCGCTTATGTGTAAAAATAAGCGCCGTTTTCTTTGTTAGTTAATTAAAAGGCACACGGATTGATCCTTGAATACTAGATGTATTATGGCACATTTCGACATGATGAGTACATACATTTTGAACAAAGAATACATACAGGAAGTCACAGCCTTCTCATCATAAAGTCACTGTAAATAAAACATAGTGCAAAACAAGCATTACCAACATCCTTATGAACTAAAATTAAAAACCAAAGTTGTACAGAACAATTGATTATCTTCATGATAATAAGACATTCTAACACCCTCACTTAATCGATTGTTTGTACACACAACACATGAATTAATATGCCATCCCCATAGATGCAATGCAAAAATCATGTTTTGCTCTTGAAAGTGCTTTGGTTAGCACATCAACAATCATCTGTTCAGTTGACAAGTATTGTACACTGACAACACCACATTTCACCCATTGCTTTATTTGATAGAACCTGACATCAATGTGTTTACTTTTGCTGCCAGATGACTGGCTCAGACACATATTAATAGCTCCTTGGTTATCATTAAATATTTTACCGGGTGAGTTAGCCGTGGTCGTTACGGCATGACTGCTGGCAGTCGCTCACATCCGGGAGGCGAGGACGTTCGAATCCCCCCGCCGGCAACCTTGAAGATGGTCTTCTGTGGTTTCCCATCTTCCTTCCAGGCAAATGCCGGGGTTGGTCCCTAACTATAGGCCACAGCCGCTACCTTCCAACTCCTCGTCCTTCCATTCCAACTTCCCTCCCCAACGGTACTTGTAGCTCACCCATCGGGTGTCCGTCTCGAAGCAGCTACAACACTGGCGAGCCGAACATTTCCTCGGACACTCCCGGCACTAAAAGCCATACGCTAAAAAATAAATTAAATATTTTAATACATTTGATTGGGACTGATAATTCCCCCAAGAAGACCTCTTAAATACACACCATCCTTACCACATTCACTAGTAGAAACATACTCTGCAAAAATTGTGCTATCTGCAATAGTTACAGATCCTTGTTTTCTTGCCTGCCAACTAATGGCTCCACCTGCTAGCTTGAACACATAGCCAGTAACAGATTTTCTATCAACAGCACAAGCAGCAAAATCAGCATCTGCATAACCAGTTAAACTACAACCTCCTTTACAATATTTTAGCCCTAAGCCCATTGTACCCTTCAGGTATCTAACCACTCTCAGGGCAGCATTGAAATGTTCATCATCATTGCAACTGTTGAACTGGCTTAAATAATTAACAGCAAAACATATGTCAGGTCTGGTACCTACCGCCATATACATAAGGGCACCTATCAATTTTTGATACAGTGGATGATTTGTAGAATTCATTGGCCTGACAAGTTTTACACCAAGTGCTAGGGGCGTGTTCACTGGTTTACACTCTTCCATACAATAGTTTTTGACAATGTTGAGAGCATAGTGCTCTTTATCCAACTTAACTGATTGAGATTTCCGGTCTCTTGTCACTCTCATACCTAGACATTCACTTACAGGACCCAAGTCCCTTATTTTAATCATTTAGACATAGTTTCCTTAAGTTTCTTAGTTTCCTGCTTACAGTTTGAGAAAATATAGAAGTCATCAACATGCAAGCCAAACGCTACACATGTTTTACCTTCGTTCTTAGTGTAGACACATGCATCATACTCTGAATTCTGGAACTTACGTTGAATAAGAAAATCATGAATTTTATCATTCCAGGATTTGGCAGCTTGCTTGAGACCATATAAAGCTCTTTGCAACCTGCACACTTAACCTTCATTGCCTTTTTCCAGAAATCCTTCCGGCTGCTCCATGTAAATTGTTTCAGACAAATCACCATTTAAAAAGCAGTTGATACGTCCACATGGTCTATTTCCCAGTCTGACTCGGCAGCGAGAGCACATAGGACTCTTAGCGATTAGAGCCTGACACAGGTGCAAAAGTCTGATCATAGTCTCTACGTGGAACCTGAGTGAATCCTTTCGCCACAAGTCTTGCTTTGTAGCGCTTGGACCCTTCCAGTCCTTTCTTAAGTTTGTAGACCCACTTACACTGAATAACATTGTGATTTGATGGTCTATCGACCAATCTCCAAGTTTGATTGTTAGCTAACGACAACATTTCCTCTCGCATGGCATTTCTCCACAGCTTCTGATCTTATCTCGAACACACTTCTGAATAATTTTTAGGATCTTGTGGCCCAACAGCCAGAAAAGAGTATTCATGATCCTCATCCCTCTTGGCCGTTCTGGTACGCTTGGGATATCTGCCCCCAATTGTATCAGGATGGTCATGCTGGGGACCAGGCTCACGACTAACTATATCCTCAATTGAGCTATCATCACTACCAATATAGAGGTTTGAAATGTCAAAACTGCTTTCAATATCAGATGATTCAGCTGGTGTAGTGTCATTGGACACACTCACAACCCTTTCAGTTTCATCACTCATAACATCAACATCTACATCGACATTGTGGTGATCAACAAAAGTATTAATTAGAGGCACCGACGATATTGACATGTCATTTACAGCATTAATTACTGGATTATTTGTATTCACTTGGAATGATGGCCCTTCAAGAAAAACAACACTCCTAGCTACAACAATACGCTTTGGGTCACTTTTTCTTACAAGGTGGTATCCTTTTTGTGTTTCACAATAACCTACAAATATCATCTCATCAGATTTCTTGTCAAACTTCTGCCTTTTAACATCAGGGACATGAACCTGTGCTTTACAGCCAAACATTTTAAGGTGGGAAATATCAACTTTTACTCCAGACCATGCCTCCTCTGGTACGAGATCCCTCACTGCAGCTGTGGGTGATAGGTTCTTGAGATAGACGGCAGTGTTCATAGCCTCTGCTCAGAATCTCTTTTCTAGACCAGACTCAAACAGCATGCAGCGAGCTTTCTCTGCCAAGGTCCTGTTAGTCCTTTCAGCAATATCATTTTGCTGAGGACTATATGGAATACTGGTTTGATGAATAATTTCGTTCTCCTGTAAATACAACTCAAATTCCTTACTAGTATATTCTCCACCATTGTCGGTTCTTAGACACTTAATGCGTTTATTCAGCTGGTTCTCTACCATCTCCTTGAAGAGGCGGAATTTAGAAAAAATTCAGATTTAGAAGCAATCATATATCCAAAGACTTTCCTAGTAAAGTCATCGACAAAAATTAAACAGTATCTGGCTCCGCCCCACGATTGCACCTCCATGGGACCTTGCACATCACTATGAATAACATCTAGAACAGATTTAGCTTTGCTCTCATTTTTAGGAAATGACTTTACTGTTTGCTTACCTTCCAGGCAGGTAACACAAGCATTTTGATTGATTTGATTAAACTTCATGCCAGTGACCATATGTAGTAGTTCTTTCATACCTAAACGATTTAAATGACCCAGCTTTTTGTGCCACAGTTCCCCATCAGAGATACCTTCAGCGGACAATGTCCTCACTGGTTCCTGTGAACACTCAGCTATTGAGTATAAACCATCTTGTTTTACACACTTAAACTCTAAATTTCCATCAACAGAAAAATTTGATCCATTAAAGACTTTACAGGACTCATTGTCAAAGACAAGATTGTACCCTTTTTCTGTCATTTTATGTACAGAGAGCAAGTTTGTAGATAAATTTGGAACATAAAGTACATCAGTCACTGTTTTAATATTATCATTGCCAAGATTTAGCACAACCTTACCGACACCTTCAGACAATATCTCAGAATCGTCTGCAACGCTGATTGACGTACGAACACATGAGTCAACAACTTGCAGTGATGCCCTTTCCTTGGTCATGTGGGACGTTGCACCTGAGTCGATGACCCATGCTGAGGAAGCCACCTTGGTAGTCAACGCCTTGGTGAGGAGAGTCTTCTGCCCGCCTGATGTTCGGTCAGCAGTTGATGCACGGTTCGCTTGAAATTTCTTGCTTTGCTTCAACTCCGGACAATTGGGTCGACCATATTCAGGGCTGCCACACTCGTAACATTTAAATCCTGGATCGCCTGGCTTTCTCTTGTTATAATTTTTCTTCTTGCATTGACTGGAGAACAAAGCAGTGGCAGATGATGATTCACATTCTCCCTTCACTCTTCTCCTCTCGATTTCACCCAGAAGAGCAACCTTTACATCTTCTGAAGTGAAATCTTCCTTCAGCTGCTGGTTCAGCGCCGCCACGAAATTTTCATATTCGTTTGAGACACCATTCCTCATAACGAATGAGACCCATTTATCTTCAATAGTTTCACCTATATCAGCGAGTTTCTGCACAGTCATCATGATGTTGTTGACGAACTCTTCCATTGTGCTGCTTTCTTGCCTTATGTTGAAAAATGTTCGGGTCAGCTCGAACTTTGTAGCCATACTACATCCCTCGAAGGCCTTTTTGAGGTTAATCCAGGCATTCTTCGAGTTGGTAGCGTTATGCACGTGAATGTAGCAAGAAGGTTTAACGGTCAGGCATATTTTTGCCAGTGCACTCTGGTCACGAATTGTGTCCACATGTGAAGTAACGGGAATTGTTCCATCGACATAACCAAACAATCCCTCCAGCATAAGACACATTCTCATTGCGAATTTCCAGCTTCCATAATTTGGCTGTCCTGTTAGTTTCTCTATATTAGGCATTGATGATGAAACAGTAATCCCAGAGATAACAGAAGTCGATGCGGAAACGTGGTTGTGGCATTTGATTCACTCGTTGTTGCCATAATGTGTAAATAGGCTACACCGTTTCTAAGTATTCACTGAGCGACGTTGAATATTAGTTTCAAACACGCACTATTAGTCCGGTCTGGGCTCATAACCTGTTAGTTAATTAAAAGGCACACGGATTGATCCTTGAATACTAGATGTATTATGGCGCATTTCGACATGATGAGTACATACATGTTGACCAAAGAATACATACAGGAAGTCACAGCCTTCTCATCATAAAGTCACTGTAAATAAAACACAGTGCAAAACAAGCATTACCAACATACTTATGAACTAAAATTAAAAACTAAAGTTGTACAGAACAATTGATTATCTTCATGATAATAAGACATTCTAACATTCTTGACTAGTGACGTGGTAAATCCATGAGCATGAAGCCACTCATGTACCTTCGAGAGGGCAATATCTAAATCTCGCCGATATACATTTACATCGTCACGGGAACAATACATTAAAATATCGTCCGCTTACTGTACTATCCGGGCATGTGGCAAAATAACTGTCTCCAAAGAACGAATATAGATAGAAAATAAAAATCCACTAAGAATATCGCCTTGGGGTACACCTTGGGTAGTCTGACGATCATTCAGGTTTCCGCTCGGAGTGTGAAGAATTATACTGCGTCAATATAACATGTTGTGGATTAAAATAATAAACGGTAAGGGAAAACGCATGTCCATGAGTTTCTGACTTAATGTAGAAAGATGGGCAGAATCATAAGCATTGGTGATATCTAAAACAATAGCAATCATGTGGAGTTTCTTCGCTTTAGCAAGTAATAAATCTGTAAAAAAATGTTTAGGGGGTCCCGCGTGCTAACATGCTTCCGGAAAGCAAATTGTGTTTTAGCATAATATGAGTAGTATTCAAAGCACCATTGTAACCGTGTCAAAAAAAAAATTGAAAAGTTTTACGAATGCAAGAGCCTAACTGAATACCCCTATAATTAGCCGGATCAGCGGGGTTTTTATTCGGTTTCAAAATCGGGACTACCAGGAAAACGTTCCATTCTTCAGGGTTAGTGCCGTTCGAGAGAATGAATGAAAAATAGTTAAGTATAAGAGTTTGGGCATTAGTAGGGAGATATTTGAGCATCTTATACGTAATACCATCCAAACCAGGACTAGTGGAGGTTTTGCGACTGAAGGCATAGTGCCATTCGGAAACGCGCATCGGTTGCATGAGAGTGGAAAACTGGGGCGTAGCCTGATATACAGGAGGGGGGGGATAAGCGAAAAACACCATCCGGTGTCATAAAACGATAGAAAGTGTAATAACCGGTCGGTGACAAGATAGGCAAGGAAGAAGGCGCCGTTCTATTCGATAATGTTTTGATCACTGACCATAATGTAGGGAGCGCAGTGTGCTGATTTAATTGCGAAATGTATACCGCCCACGCTGTACGGCGTTTTTGATTAATGATTCGTTGTAACTTCGCTGTTAGTGATTGATATTTCTTGTATGAATCGTATATCCCTAATGTCCGAAAGAGCCGCAGACTGGCTTTCTTTTTCTTCACCAGTAGCTTACATTCGAGATCCCACCAATGAGGTAGACGTAGGGGGCGTTGCTTCGTTGGTAAAGACATTTGTACCGGATGATATGGTTCAAGATATTCCTGGATCAAGCGTGTGACAATCGATATCCCTGCCCCCCCAGAGAATTGTTTTTCCAGGGATACGAGTCTGTAAAAATTGTGTAAAGGTTATATAATCAAAGTGTCGTGATTGACGCGAAGGTTTCAAAATTCTAGGAGAAACAATATGAGAACGACGAGTATTATACATACAAAGAATGGGAAAATTATCACTTTGATGAGTGTCAGCGATTGCTGTCCAATTGAAACAATGAGCAATATCAAGTGTTTTAATAATTAAAGCTACTGCAATTTTCGGACTGTGAGGGGGCGTGAGCCACGTCAGTGAACCGTCATTTAAAATGTGCAGAGAGTGTTCATGTATTGCTGCGGCAATGTGGCGTCCCTTTGTATTTATCCTACCACTCCCCCACAGAGCGTGATGAGCATTAAAATCACCTAAAACAATATGACGGGGCGTCGTGCAATGATACTTAAAAAACATTTGCCATTGCCTGCGGGTGCCCTGAACCTTAAGGGGGCAATAAATATAGCTGAGAGCTACACCAGGCAGATGAAAAGTTTGTTGATAGGTGTGGGGTAGTTGAAATGCAGGGGAGACAGCGGTAAACTGTAAGGAAGTTTTAAATAGAGTAATTAGGCCACGATACCCGGGGCCATCCGCACGAACACCTATATACTGAGGAATGTGGACATTACAGAATGGTTTCAACCATGTTTCCTGTAAGCAAACGATATCGGGATTATAATCCTGAATTAATTGTAATAACACGAATTTTTTGTTGACGATACTACGGCAATTCCGTTGAAGGATAATCATATCAGCCCAGCCGGCTCTGGCCTAGCCAAAATGGACTCCACGGTAATGGGGGTCAAAGGCGGGGGGTAATAAAGGTAATACTTGGGCACGCCGGGCCTGTAAGCGAGAACTCCATTGATCATTATGGCCCAGTAGCTGAATCAGTGTATGAAAGTCTTCACAGATTTTGGTATAATTGTCCTGAGTAAGCAGATGCCTACTGGGCAATGGGGAAGAAGCTGGCGGTACACATGGCTCGGTCGAAATCACACCTGGAGATGGCTGACTGCCCGAAGGAGTCGGGATAAGTTCATTGTACGCCTGACGGTCGTACCCTAGTTTCTGATAGGTTTTGGGTGAACGAATCACCACCTCCGTAAACTTTCGTTTTCGGGAAGGTTCAAGAGAGGGTGTGTGTGTACAAGGAGCAAGGGGGTGGGGAACTGCTGGGGCAAATTCTGAGGATGAAAAGGAGGGGGGCTCATACTGTACAGCACTTCTTGGTACGATTTGTTCTCAACGCACATTTGCCTCTAGATAGCTTCTTGTTTTTTTTTTTTTTTTCGTTTGGAACAGTTAGGTGACGTGGCAGAGTGATTATTTTCACAATTCGCACATTTAAACTCAACGGACAGACATCCCTGCGTATCATGCTGACCAACACACTTGCCGCACCGGGGGGCCCTCGCGCGACAATGTTGTTGGACATGTCCAAACCGATGACATTGCAAACATTGAGTAGGGGAAAATATAAATAGTTGAACCTCAGGAATTACGTTAAAAAATGAAACAAACTCAGGTAAGCACTGTGCTTCAAAGTGTATTTTCACTGTTCCCGTTGGAATGCGGTCCACCACTCCATTATTGTCCTTCTTCCGAAAAAAAAGCGTTGTATGCGGACAATCGGTACTGAAGATTGTAAATATTGCAAAATGTCCTCGTCGGAGAGGGCGGTGTCCAGCCCCCGTAACAGGCCCACACGTTGGACATTTGCAGAGGGAATAAATGCCTCTAATTGTTTGTCAGGGAGAATAGGATGTTTTAAAAAGAATTCGCATGTAGGCGTGCATCGAACAGAACTTGAACACGATTTCGACCTTTCTGGTGAATGGCTTGAATGCCGGGGATTTTATGTTTAAAAAAATCCGCCATGGGGTGCAAATTACCGAGTCGCTGGTCTCCCTTGCCCTGTACAAATACAAAATAGGGTCCCGTATGATGGGAGTAATAAGACGTAGTCTTGGTAAGCGATAAACCAGTGGGATTCGTAACCGGGTTTATGTTCACTGAGGACGGTTCTGGAGTCAAAATGGTCTCCGATGGGACCACTAACATGTCCTCCACTTAAACTGGAGGGTCATATACAACGTTTGACGATAAGTCAGGCGGACGACCAGAATGCGTCCCATCACTTGTGGATCCCATCGCCCCTAACGCCAAGAATCACTGAACACACGTAAGAATACAACACAAACCGACACACACACACGTACTAATGTCTGATATAACAAGGAAGCAGGCCCTAAAGCGTGCCCAACCGGAGGCTAAGCAGGCTGACACGGAACTGGATTTCAATTTCAATTGTCACTGCTGCACCGAAAATATTTGTGTGTTTTTTTTACGTAAATAAGGCATTTTGATCGTGTTTATTTCACTATCGACGCCATGTTACATTGACGTCAGACAGTACGTCATACCCCATGTTAGGCGTTGCCAACATGTCTGATACAAAATTCACCACACGACACGTGAATAATGAAATAACAAGCAAAACCATTGGCCTGGATGAAGATTATTGATGCGCGACTACCCCCACTGTGCGTGACAAAAACAGGGGTGTTATATATTAGCTAACGTGGCCCGGTACTCTTAAGCGACACCAACATTCCCACCAGTTCTACGTAACCAATGCAAGATCATAGAAGATCATAGAAGATGATTTGCAAATGTAATCACGGGCCATGCATTAATTAATTTCTCTGCTGTTTTACATGCATTCAAAGCCTGAAAATATTTCCAACGTTTGGTGTTATTTAAAGTTTTGTGAATATTTTCATTATCTAACAGTGCTGTAGGAGCATCCGATTGTATGATACATTCGATATATTAATGCCCAGGACAAAGACACTCCAATTAACAGCTGCTACTGTATTAGCTTACATTGTTTAATGACCAATGGCCAGTTTCTACACACTTAAAGAGTTCACTATCACCTAGACTTCCTAAACAAAAAATGGGGTATACAAAGTAATATTGGGGTGTGGCCTACTCCTGTAATTCAACAAAGGATTTGCACACAATATGTATGGAGCTCGTATTTTCCATGCGTCTTATTTTTATTAGCTCTCGCTGCTCAATAGCTTGTTATTTGGAAACATAAGGCTACTTCCCGTTTGATGTAAGGCATCTTGTAATAGCTTACGCCTGTACAACAGATGGTCTAGGGTAACTGGGTGTGATCAATAGTATTTAAAATAACCCCCAAGAAATACTGTGACTTCTCATTACGCTGCCAGTGTTTCACCCTCATCAATTGCTATGCTAGACTACACCTCACCACGACACTGACCAGTACATAAATAACTAGTCATAGATCACCTTGATTTTAACATCGACATTCTTCATCCTGACCTCCTTCGCTCTTTACGATAAAATGGTGCACCTATGTTTTCGAGAGAATTCCTGCGTTTACTTTTGAAAATAAGGAAAGATGCTGTTTGAGAAATTTTAAATCTCCAGAAATGACACCAAAGACAACAGTTCATAAAAAAACAAAAAAACAGAGTAATGAAATTACCTCTGGTTTTAAAAAACAACTCCCTTGAAGCGCAATAATGCTCACTGAAAAATAGCTGTCATAAAATCTTTTAGCCACTTGCCTAGAATCTGTTACAAAATTTTGTATAATCGATAAGATGTCTAATTTTAGTGGGAGAGGAGCAGTATGATTGCTTAGTGTTATAGCTGCTTGTTCCTCGACAAGGCAAACTAGGTTCAATTCCTAATTAATCCATACCAGTGGCCTAGCTTTAGTTCAATTTCAAGACCAATACTTTGGCACAGACCAATGCCAGCTGTCAAAGAGAAAAAAAACTGGAAAAGCTCATACTAAAATTTTCCCCGTGATTTGATAGACAACTTGTGACATTTTATATTACAGGTTTCATCGAGACTTGTGTTAGAACATCAAGACGTGTCACCTCGCAATGAATCAGTTAGCCGTCCTCTCACTTGGCATTGCGATGTCAAAATAAGAATACAGATTGCACGATTGGGTTGCTGCGGGATTTAAGGTTTCCCGTTGACCCCCCCCCCCCCTCCCCCCACCCCACCCCTCAATCTTTTTGATTTACCCGAAAGAATGAGAGGTAGGGAACTTGGAGCAAAGTAATAATAATACTGTTATTGGTTTTACGTCCTTTTTAACTACTCTGGATTTTAGGGTTGCCGGGGTGCCAGAATTTTGCCCCGAAAGGGATCTTCAAAGTGCCAGTAAATCTACTGACACTGCTCCCTCGCATTTGCGCACCCTCAAATGCTAGCAGACTGGGCCAGGATACGAACCTGCAACCTTGGGCCCAGCAAGCATGGAGAAAAGTAGGGCCATGAAAGACGAAAATGAAAAGAGGGAAGGTCCATCCTCAAATAAAGAAAACAGGAAAATCGGACCCAGCTCACGAATACGTCGAGATAACAAATTATCTAGCTCAGTGGCCAAGAGCCCTTGAGGATCTGGTTCATTTCGTGTTACCCAGGATGTAACCATACGTGATCGGTTACATTCACCTTTTTATGATTTTGAGGTTAGCCGGAGCCTCGTAGTCGTCAACAATTATGAACTCTCGAGTGGTGGAAAAATTAGCCAGGATAACCCGTTGTAGTTTACCTGCAACCTAGGTAAATGTTATGGGGCCTAATAAATATCTCGCTGTGTGTAGTAAACACTTTCTAGAATGAGACTACAAACCGAAATGAAAGTTACTGGCATGTTGCAGTAGTGAACTCTCAGCTTGCCGTTTATATGCTAGAACCACTAATGATGTGATGTCGCATTGAATAAGCAAGAGATTCCACGCAACAGTGAAACTCGGTACCCCTAGGGAATAAATACATTTGGCTCGATCATAAACATACCCACGACTGAATTGGTAAATAATTTAGCCCTAAAAAAATAGAAAAAACTGCCAGTGGCAAACGTTGAGAATTTATATTTGTACATCACTCTACTCAATAATGTATACCAATGTACAGTAAATAAAGTGTGAAGGTAAATTTGTACTGACATAAGTTTCCAGTTGCAATGCTATGAGTGTTACTGTGAAGTTGTAACCCTCCAGTGGTCAGAATTTATATCAGGCTTTATATTATTGGAGGCTAAGGGCTACCATGAACACTTACAAGTCTGGTCATTGCTAGAGAGCTAATTTTTATTGAAAAATTGGGGGAGGGGGGGGGGGGGGAGGTTAATGTTGTAGAATTGCATACTACCTACAGGAGACCTTGTGCCAATAGTTGCAGGTTTCAATCAAAGGAACTAATGAGGAATTCAGATAAGGAATATTAAAAACGACTTACATGAATCACCAATAAAATATTACATATAAAAGATATAGCCAAGAAGTGAAGTATATAACCATACAAGATTCTGCATTTATTTACAATACAATGAGCAGCCGAGTTCAAGTCCAGTTCAGCCGACAAATTATTTGCCCCAACATGTTGCTTTAATGCAAGTCAGTAAGGCTGTTCATTTCATAAGCTAAAGATTGCACATCCAATATGCTACAAAAGTCAGTTAAATTCTTATGACAACTGACTTGAATTTCTTACTCTGTAAACATTGCACAACATTTTCATGTGATTAACATTAATCTCTTGATATGGGAAAACTTTCTTTAGGTCTCTTCGAAACTACTTCGTGGGTTAAAATATTTCCAAGACTTTCGTGACGATACAGTCCATGTGCACTAAAATTTTCAGCACACGTCATATTTGTCACTTATTGAAGCTGCCATGAAGTAGTAAAACTAGTAGGGAACTTCGACAAGTGACAATAATGGTGTGTTTTACCAAAAAAATTTGGTGTGCGTGACATTTAGGGTTAGGCAGTGTTATATGCTTAACGATATTAGACGTGTCTCCAGCAAGAGCATGAGAAATGCCTTGTATCAAGTGTATAACACAGCATAATGATGTTCTGAAGATCTTTAGTTTACTCCTCCATTTCCTACTTGTTGGCCCTGGTTACCGTACACATTGGAATACCACAAAGTCTGCAAACCTAAAATTTTAGAGCATGCACACCGATACATAAATTGCCAGTTGCTGAGTTTGGCTGGGTCTCAATCGTGGATAGATTTTTATTAATTGGATTAGATTTTTATTAAATCCATTTATCCAATTACATGTATGCAATACATTTTTGATATAGGACACGTCAGAATTTACATCTATAATATAAAAGAACTAACAGATATATATTACTAATACTATAACTATTTATAACTTATTATATTAACAGATCTTAAGAGATACAATCTTATTGGACAACTATTTACACCTTACTCTATTATCATAATATGAAAACTTAATTCTATAAATACAACAACTTACAGCTAGGTATTACAATTAAAATAGAAAAGTAAAATATAATTATAGATTTCAACGCTCCTATACGCTAAGATTTCAACTACAGAGTAAAAACAATGGCACTGCAGATAAGCATTCAACATTCTATCAAAGGTTTTTATTTTTGGGGCTAGTTTTATATACTGGGGTAGTTTATTGTATAATTTAACTCCTGTGTGAAAAGTTCCTTTTTGATATATGCTTGTGTGTGTGAAATATGAATGTTTTGATTTTGTCTTGTGTTATGCCTATGACATCATTGTTTGTTTTAAGAAAAACATCTTTATTCATTAAATTCTTTTTAAAAAACATAATACTTTCAAAGATATATATGCAGGGCAGTGGGAGAATGCTTAAATCTTTAAACAGAGGTCTACATGATTCTCTAGTGTTTACATTTGCCATAATTCTAATCGCCCTCTTTTGTATCCTGAACGTGCTTAGTACATCTGGCGACATACCCCAAAATATGATGATGATGATGATAATTGTTGTTTTAAGGGGCCTAACATCTAGGTTATCGACCCCTGATGGTTTGGGTGATCGTGAAGATGAAAATGAAAAAGGAACTTAAAACTAAAACTAACTACTAACCTACATACTAGAAGAAGAAATGGAAAACTAAAGGAGAATAAGCCAAATAAAGGACAGGAGGAAAAGAAATGCCCTCAATCCTCGAAGAAGGCGGATTGAGGGACTTGGAAGGAAGAAGAGCCATGAAAGGCAGATAGGAAAGTGAAAGAGGTGAGGGTCCGCCCCAAAGGTAAGGGACAAAAGGGGAAAACGGACCCAGCTCAGGAATCCCTCGGGGTCGCCAACTCCCGAACTCACCAGCCGTGAGCCCCTGAGGGTGTAGCATTATCTAGGGTGCACCAAAAGTGGTGGGGCTACATACACCCGGCCTCCTTGAGGGCCTTAAGCAGAAGGCAGGAGATAACATGAAAAGAAAAAGAAGGCTGACCCCTCGCAGAAGGAGGGAATCAGAAAAGAAGAGACAAGGGCCAATTAAGGCGGGAAAGGAAGAGACTTCCTAGGCCTCGGATGTCCTAATACCATCGGGGTCGGAAGAGAACAAGAGTTGACCAAGTGAGGTCGACAGGAAAGAAGACAGAGAGGAGCCCGGCACAAGTAAGTGGAAGCAATGCCGGACTGAGCTGGGGCCCCGTGGTCGCCAACCCACATCCCACTAGATGTGAGCCCCTGGGGGGCCCAAAATATGACCCCATATCTTAAGTATGAATGGAAATAAGCAATATAAGTATTTCTTAATGTGTGCATGCTAGTGCAGGTTTTCAAAATACGTAACGCAAAGCACATCGAGTTCAGTTTAGTATTCAGATATTGTATATGTTTATTCCATTTCAAGTCAAGTTGTATCCATAGTCCTAAAAACTTTGTTTCTGATTTATTTTCTATTTGATGACCATTTAATGTTATATTGGGCTTCGCAGTATTCCTATTCTGTATAGTGTGGAAATTTAGACATACTGTTTTTTATAGTTTATTATGAGGTGATTATCTTATGACCATCTGGTTAACTCTTCTATAACGGAGTCAGCAGACTGCTGTAATACCTGTTTAGTTTCACCTTTTATTACGAGTGTTGTATCGTCCGCAAACAAAATTTCCTTATGTTAATGAACCTTCTGCGTTATATCATTGATATATAGAAGAAAGAGTAGTGGGCCCAAAACTGATCCCTGAGGTACTCCAAATTTAATAATTCCCTCATTGGACAATGTTTCATTAAGTAATTTGGTTCCATCATCCTTGTGTCTCAAGCTTACTATTTGTTTACGCCTTGTTAAGTAAGACTCTATCCATTTATTAGCTATACCTCTAATACCATAATGATTTAGTATTATAAGGAGGATTTTATGGTCAACAACATCAAATGCTTTCGATAAATCCAAGAATGGGCCAGTTACATGTTCCTTATTCTCAATTAATTTCAGTATACTATTACTACATTCATAAATTGCTGTCTGTGTAGATTTTTCCGTTCTGAATCCATGTTGTGAGTTTCATAGTATTTTATTTTTTCTATAAAACTTATCAGTCTCTTATATTTATGATTTTTTCAATATTTTTTGCAATACCAGTTGGTAAGGTAATAGGACGAGAGTTATCTAATTCATATTTTGAACCGTTTTTGTGCAATGGAATTCCTTTTGATAACTTCAAAATATCCGGGTAAGTTCCTGAGAGAATTTATTAAGTGCGTAAGTGGATTTATTATATTTTCTGCACATTTCTTTAAAATTGCATCAGGGATGCCATCAATACCAGCACAGAATTTATTTTAGCTGTTTTATAACTAATCTTACCTCTTCAATTGTGACATGATTTATAAATAAAGAATCACTGCATTTATTTATTTATTTATTTATTTATTTATTTTATTATTAGAATTTAGTGTATTTACCTGTGATTTACTTAATAATTTTTGTGGAATTTCCAGAAAATAGTCATTAAAAGTGTTTGATATTTCCTCTGGATTATTAATCACTTTACTATTGCTGGTCAGTGTAATGTTCCTTTGTATTTTAGCAGATGTTCCAGTTTTTTTCTTTATCACGGACCACATACGCCTGTTTTTATTAGATGATTGGGAAATAAAATTATCATTCTGCATTTTCGTTGCTAGTCTTATTACCTTATTTAATATTCTAGTGTTTTTGTAGTATAAGTTGAATTCAGGTGTTGTGTGGTATTGTTTATATAATTTGTGTAGAAATTTCTTTCTTTGACATGAATTTATAATCCCTGTTGTTATCCAATTGCTAGTTTTGTTATTTTGAATAGTTCTTTGTTTAAAGGGGAATGCTGTTTCAAAATAGTATTTTAGGGTACTGTTAAATGCATTAAATTTGTCATTTATATTTTCTAGTTTATGAATTTCTGACCATGTTTCCTTATTTAATAAGTCGTTGAAATATGTAACATTCGTTTCAGTGAATGACCTGCACTTTGATTGTATTCCTTTATTATTATTATTGATTGTATCGGGTACTTCAACCATAAGACGCGTGCTCTGCGCCAGCAGCACCTCCAGTGGGCTGCTACTAAGACTAGTTTCAATGCGCGAGCTCTCAAGGACAGTGATATAAATCCGTGGGGGGGGGGGGGGGTAAACTGTACTTTACGATGAAAGTCTATACCGGTATACTTATTATCAGAAGTTTACTTTAAACTACTAGATTCATTCTTTCAAAAACTCACTTTATAACACTTAGGGAGATTATCATATTAAGACACACGATTCAGTAACATAGGTTCACAGCACCACCCTTAAGTGTAAATTATTTACTTGACGAATGCTGTGTTGGGATTTGAAGGGAAAGGATGGAATGCATTTGAATTATGAACACTGCAAATATGTAATTAAACTATAATTTTTACAGAATTATTTTTTCAACACATTTATCATGTATTTTTGTATACGCCTAACAAGTCACTGCGCCTCTCAGTCTCCTTCTGGTCTTCTTCTTTCATGTACTCAAACATACCGGATACCGACATTTTCCTTCGCTCTACTCGTGGGGAAGAAGAAGAAGTAGAAGAAGAAGAGGGGGATGGGGTCGATGATAGATTTAAAGGACAACTGAGGCTGAAGGGACTGGGAAGTGGATGGGGCAGAGGTGTCTAATATTCAAGGTGGCTTAATGATATGTTTCTCCGACATAAATTCGTGCAGTGAATTGAAACAAGGCCATTGTGTTGGCACACGGGTGTCTTCAGTTGATGTCCCAGTGAGAGGGATTATTATTTCCTTATACGCCATAAGAAGATTTTCCCATCTGCCAATAGAAACAAAACAAGATTGGTTGCAATAAATATTGCCCACAACACACAAAATAATTTACATAGCACACTCAAAAAAGTCTAATGCACGAGTGTAGAATGCCCAGAAAGCTACTTGGTGGAAGAGGGGAGGGAAATTTAAAAAAAAAAACAGGGAAGGTTCAATATTTGTTGCACTAGCGAACAAATTTCTACTATAATGCAAGTGTTGTTCATGGTAATGTGACATTCATTGGCAGGCCAAAGACTGTGTTTCTAGTTTTTTGTGTGCGTATGTTGCCCCTGTTAAACAACATAATATATTCTTAATGGCACCTTCTGTATCATGCTGAATATTGTGAACATGTTATTTATTGTGATTTACATTGTGGAGATAGGGGGATCAGTTCAAGTATATAGCGCGATACGTACGTGTCTAGGGGACGTTTTTCGTGTAGTCGATGTGCGAACGTTCATATTCGTTGTTTGTTGTTTTGGCTTGAATCGCTCCCATATTGGTGGAACAGTGCGTCGTTGCATGTCGATGTAGTGACATTGCGAGGTGTGGTGGTGAGTTACAAATACTCATAAATTACTTTTAGTTGTTCAATTTAATTGAAAAGTTGTACTGTACTGATGGTGAGACAAAGCCATTGGTTGCTACTAAGTAAGTAAGACCACTGTCTGGATGAAAATTACAGCTTGTATTACGAACAAGGCATTAGCTCCAGGTAAGGCTAGTGTTTGTATGCAAGGCCTTATGAACACAGAATATAACATGTATCCATCGTTTAGTGTCGTCCATGATATCATGGACGCTGCCATTGAGTATAGGGGAATTTTGTAGTGCAATGTATCGCATCTACACTACTCCCAGTGGATCATGTGTGGCAACCACGGAAATGTAAGTTGGCCTTCTTCTTAAAGTTATCATCGGCATACTTCATCCATTTCCACCACCAAACTCTTATTAACTTAGCTATGTCAATTTTCAAAGCTATTAAAATGCAGCTGTAATGATGTAATATTTCCGAGCCAGAGTAGCATACGGTATGTTTATTGATATTAGTGGCAACAGTCAAGGTGATCATATTCCATTGTTATGCAGATGCAGTTGCATGTGTTTCTCACGAAGAACATTTTTGATTACATCTCTAAATTAAAATTAACTACAGGATGGCTGGAGGAGATACGATGGGAACTGCAACAACTGAAGATCACGGATGCTATAATCTCAGACAGGGAGGAATTTCGGCGACGGGTCCATTCAGCAGATGTTACACCTTTCAAAGTCCAACGACGGCCTACGAGGGTGATGTCAGTAGAACAACGGCAAACGATTCGCCACCGAATGAAAAAGTTCTGGGAAGAAAAGAAAAGAAAAGGAAAAATAATGTACCATTATCTTAGATTCTAAGCGGTCTATAATTGGTCAAATTCTGTATGTATACAGTATATATATTGTTATAAACAACGATGATCTAAGTGCTATACAATAATGGTAGTATAGATCGTAATACCTTAAACAAATTCCCCTATACATAAAATGCCAGCATCCACAACGTCATGGACGACACAAGGTATAAATGATGCATATTTGTTAAATTCTACATGTTAATAAAAACTAACACAAAACTAACCTGGGGTTTACGGCCCTGTTGCTAGTGACACACGCAGTGATTTTTGTCCAGGCAGTGGTCTAACCTAGTAGCAGCCAATGGTTTTGCCCAGACCAACATCTGGCCTAGTAGATAGTAATGGTTTTGCCTCATTGTGGCTTAAGTCAGCGAAGTACAACTTTTCAATAGTCAAATTGCAAAACTAAAAGTAACTCGCGAACAAACATCGCACTTGAACACATGCAACTGCATCTGCATGTACCGATGCACTGTTTGAAACCTCATACAGCAGAGCAAAATGGTGGCAATTCGAGGCAAAACGTCAATGATGTAAGTCATCCGTGATATCATCGCCTACCCTAAACAAAAACTACCCTAGACACATATTTATCGCGGTACAGTGTAGGCTATATGCTAACTAACCAAAAGCAGATGGATTCCATGATATCGCAGTCAGACTTGTCGTGGAAATTCGATTCTGGAGCCAAAAGTTCACAGCGACCTACTTACAAACTGAGATTGTGCCAACCATAGTAATGTCAATTTAGAAGACTTACCCAGGCCAGTTACATGAGTTAACTTAATATTATCATTATTATTACATACTGATATTATTGTGTAGTTTTGACTACGTGTAATCTAGAAATCAACATGCCCCAGATAGAAAGCATGAAAATTGTCATCTAAACGTGCCTATGAAAATCAGCTCTGCATGAGAACTAGCTCTGCATCTAGTTCTGATTCGAAAAATAAGAAACTAGCTGTGAACACCAGAGTATGGGGTTCCGATATGAATACGAAATTCTCCATCACTAATTTTCTATGGGTACTCCAAATAATGTAAGGTACCGGCCACCATGAAAACACAGGAAATTTACTATAGGTATAAGTAATGTAACAGAGTTGAGAATAGGTGAATGGTGCTCAGTTTGAAACATGAAGTCACCTAGGTCCGTTGTGTCACTATCAACTTCAAGTGTATGGGGACAATAGAAAGCACGACTGCTGTGCTTCATGCGAAAAGAGGGACAGGCCTATTTCACAGACCTTGGCAGACCAAAGATTTAAGTATCCAGTAGACCTAACCTGTCTTGAGAGCATCTGTGAATTGATCAAATCACATTATTGCATTCAAACTTTGTACATTGTATGAGATTCAATTTTCAAATTTGAAGACGACATGCTTGCCAAGAATGCAAATATTTTCTTGAATAGACCTGCTTAGATATGCAGATAGGAACACCAATATGTTGTTCGGATGTACTCCTCACAACAAACTAAAAGTTTGATGAAAAATGTAGTATGGTACTTAAGCCTAGGGGCTCATAAGTGAACAATATGCTAGTCATGATCTCTACCATGTAATAGATATGAACACTTTGATAAACCTGTTTGTTAGGTTTTATTAATCTTAACTTAACACATACCGGTACATGATTCGTATCAGACCTCTACCAAATAATACAGAAGAAACAAAGACAATTAACTATGGCTGATCCATAGAGATCAAGGAGTCTATAAAAAGGAAAAGCCATATCATTCACCCCCACCTAACTGATAAGTATAGTCCTTGAGGTAAGGGGGAGGACGACGGTTTCTAGTGCTCCTCCTAGGTCGTTGGCCAGGAGGAAGTGTAACTGGACTCTCTGTCGACCCCTGAGATTCTGGAGAAGTCAGGAATCTCGTGCTTCACCTATGTTGCTGGTCAGGAGGAGAAGTCGCAACTGGACTTCCTAACTACTTCTGGGATTCTGGAGAAGTCAGGACGTGGGAAACCAGAGTCCAAGATTCCGATGGTCGAGGAGGGACCATTGATGTTGAAGGCCAGTGATGTCCAAGATATCTGTTGGAATGCTGCTCTTCTGTTACCTCCCTTTCTTCTTCCCATTCTTGAGAAATGTTGCCTGGAGAAGGAACTGGAGCCAAGTCTCTAGTTGAAACGGTAGTCTCCCGTCCATCAGCAAGTTGTACGTGAGTGAACTCGGGGTTCGCTTCAACAAGAGTGACCTCTTGGACAAATGGTTCATACTTTGAATGCCTGGTATGATTCCGCAGAAATACAGGTCCTGGAGTCAATAACCATGAAGGGTTTGCTTGTCCGTAAGTCGATCTCCGTTGGTGTTTAAACATACGCTCATAGGGAGTTTCGTTTGTTGCGGTACAAAGTAATGCCCTGATAGAATCGAGGGTATCATCTAAAACTTTTTCCCACTGTCGGATATCCAATTGTCTTGATTTTATGGCAAGCTGTATAGTTTTCCAGACAATGCCTACGTATTTTTCTGCCTGACCATTGCCTCTGGGATTATACGGTGTCGTTCTGCTCGTCACTACCCCAACAGTCGTGAGATATGACTTATTGAAGTCATAAAGGCAGAACCTCGATCTGAATGAATATAGGAAGGAAATCCAAAAATTGAAAAAAGGACTTTCAGTTTTGAGATAACGGTGGAGGAAGTAACATCCGTGCAGGGAAAAGCAAAAGGATATCTGGAATATTCATCTACGAAGATGTGGAGGTATCGGTTTCTGGAAGTGGATGGAAGAGGTCCCTTGAAATCCATGTTTATTCGTTCAAATGGATGGATAGCTTTGATGAGACTTCCCTCGTGTTGGATAAATCTGGGTTTTAGCTCAGCACAGACTTTACACGCTGATAAAACCTTCATTATATCCTCCAACGAATAGGGCAAATTCTTTGACTTAACGAAGTGATTCATTCTCGTCAATCCCGGATGACATAAGGCTTCATGAATGTTCTGAAATCGTAATCCATAGCACTGGGTAGCCGAACAGATTCTGGATAAAGCATCAGCTGCTTCGTTGTGTTGTCCGGGACTATAGATGATTTCATAGTCAAAACATGAAAGTTCCAATCTCGAACGCAGTAGCTTCTCATTCTTTACCTTGCCATGATGCCTGCTGTCGAACATGAAGGCCACTGACTTCTGATCGGTGATGAGGCGGAATTGTCTTCCTAGTAAATAATGCCTCCATTTCTTGACAGCTTCGATAATAGCCTGAGCTTCCTTCTCCACAGATGAATGTCTTTGTTCTGACTTGTTGAGGGTTTGTGAAAAAAAAAGCTACAGGCCGCCCATTTTGTGACAGGGTGGCTCCAATAGAATGTTCTGAAGCATCAGTCTCCACGGTGAACATAACCTTCTTATCTATAGCTGAGACGAGTGCATTTTCCACATCTTCTTTCAGAGTATTGAACGCTTCAACAGCCTTTTCGTTTAATGGAAAGAGACCACTCGAAAGGATATGTATTTTCTGTGAAAATCTTGGAATAAAGATTGAAAAATGTGCGAACATGCCCATTGCTCTTCGAAGAGAAGCAGTATCAGATAGAACTGGAAGTTCTCTCAAGGATGTGAGTCGGTCAGGATCTGGACGAATTTCATGATTAGAGATTATATAACCCAACAGCTTTATTGTACGAGCTGAGAAGACACTCTTCTTATCATTAATTGACAAGCGATACTTTTCTACGGCTTTTAGGAACTTCTTCAGATTCATGGCATGTTCTTGCTGATTCTTGCCTCCTACTATGACATCATCTAGGCAAGCTGCTACCCCAGTGAGTTCCTCTTTCTGGATGATCGAATCGATAGTTCTTTGGAAACAGGGCACAACATTAGTTGGGCCAAATGGAATTCGTTTATACTGCCAAAGTTTACCACTAGCTTCAAATGCTGTGTACGGACGGTCCTATTCACAGATAGGGATTTGATGATAGGCGCTCTTTCAGTCGATAGCACTGAACACTTCATAACTTGCCACTTTGTTTACGATATCCTCAATGCGTGGAAGTGGATATGCATCTAGTTGGGTGTACTGATTTACTGTCTGAGAATAGTCGACTACCATGCGGCGCTTGTGGTTCTCGGTGTGGGTAACAAGAACCTGTGCACGCCATGGAGAAAAGCTTTCTTCTATGAAATCTTTCTTTAAGAGTCGTTGAATTTCTTGATCAATGAACTTGGCATCTGAAGCTGTGTGACGTCGAGATTTAACAGCAATTGGTTTACAGTCTGGAGGGATGTTACGAAAAAGTTGGACAGGTTCTACATTAGCCACTGTTAATACGCAGATATTCAAAGGTTCTTTGCTGCCACCAAACTTTATTTCGATGGATGAATGGCGACCAAGAATGTCGTGAACCAAAATAACGTCCGAGCATAGATCTGTCAGTATATTTAGCTGAACGTCTTCATATACATGCTCCTTGACTTTTAGATTGAACAAACTCCCTTAACAGATGAGCTAAGAGATGTTGAGGCCATTGTTACTGTGAGACTACTAGCACACACGGGGAGCCGGAGCTTCCGGACCAACCTCTCAGAATTAAAACTTGTAGAACTACCAGTGTCTACCAGAGCATTGGCTTTCATTCCATTTAAGTGAATGGGAATTATTGCTTTTGCCAGACAAGATGATGTGGAAGAGGCAGAAGATAAGACTACAGTATGGCAATGGTAAGATTTTTGGGAACTATTCGGTTTGGCACTACTACAAACTTTGGCGTAGTGACCAGTTTTCGAGCATGCACGACAAATGGCTTCCCTTCCTGGGCATTCATTCTTCTTGTGATAGGCAAGTCCACAAAAATAGCACTTCCTGTTTGTCACTGCAACAACTTCACACGAGGCTTCACTATTCCCCGAGCAGCTGTGACGACTGGCATAAGTAATTGAGGGTGGTCTGGGTGAACTAGCACGACGGTTCTGAACAGCACTGACTGAAACAGGCTCTTGATACAGAAGGGACTGTTCCATCGCTGTCTCTAAAGCATTTGCCTTTATTGACGTCTCCTCAAGATTTCCTAATAGTCTCTGACGAATATTGGAGTTAAGAAGACCTGCAATGAAAGCGTCGCGAATACAATCATCTATATATTTAAAACACTAAGGTGATTTTTGTAACATCGAGATTGTGAAAACGACTTAACCGATTTGCTGCGTAAGACATTCTAACGAAAGGTCTTGGCATGCAGATTTGCAGAGTTTCTTTAAAAGGAAAATATATGTTACGGTATATTTTTAAATTTATAAACAAAATTGCAAAATTATTGGCCCTAGCGCATGCGCAGAATCAGCTTGGTCATGACAGACATGGCGGATGTTCGCCGCGTTTTAATGTGCGAGTTATTTCTTTGCTATTAGTATACTTTTAGCATTCCCGTAAACTATGGAATTCTCCGCGATTTACGTTGCCATAGAATTATAAAAGACGGAAAATGTTAAAGAACGTATACTAACTGTCGAGTGTGTAGGCTATATTGCTTACCTAACGTAATATTGCTTTATTTCACCAGTGATTTGGTTGCTCAGGCGGTAGCATTGCGAATTGTAAACTTAAGCGTTCTGAAATGTGGTGGGTTCGGTTCCCACCTCCGACGTGTTTTTTTATTTCTGTATTCTTCTTGCTTGCCATTCATATTACGTAGACTAATCATACTTTTTTTTTTAAATTCCCGTAAAGTAACGAATTCTTCGCGATTTACGTTGACATCTATATATTTAAAACAGGCGTTTTCTTTTGCAAATCGCCAACATCTCCCCACTGGACCGATGTTTATGAAATGTGATTTTGATCACTGTTGTTATTTTAATTCAACTATTATTAGTATTTCATTTCATGAAGTCAACTTGCTCATAATGCTATTCGCCCATATACAAAAATTATGCTGTCTACAATCCGCCAGCAACTTCTACAAGGCGGATTTTCATGCTGTTTGCTTTAAATTAAAGATATATATTTGTACATTCCGCATCATTACGTTTTTTCCATTTATAGATACCAGTTTAAAGGAGTTTGTCATTATTCAGGCAATGGTTTCTTCTGGCCTCACACATCACTTTCAAGAACTACAATCAGTTCCAGTAACTGTCAACAGATGGAAGCACCTTTGCATCGATATATTTAAAATACTATGACATGGCACATTTGGTTATTTATGAGAAAATCAGGGGAATATATTCTATGATATTTCCACCATATGTATACTGGAATAATATTATAAAATAAGGGAAGTGCTGAATGTGTAAGTTGTTTATGTACCTTAAAATTGCGTTTACTACCCAATGCTTCTGTGGTCTTTGTAGTAGCGTTCTAGACTGCGAGTTGCCTATATTATTATGCATCGTCGAGGAGTTCGAATCCCATATTTGATGCATATTTTATTTTTATTGCCGTATTCTTCTTTCTTTGCTATTGGTATACTTTTAGCATTCCCGCAAACTAAGGAATTCTCCACGATTTACGTAGCCATATACTTTTAAATTATTAAAGAAAAAAGTAGTTTTCCAGGCACTCGCGCGTGTCCACAATAGCTTTCGCCATGAGAGACAATTGGCAAACATAATTCGTTTGATGGGCTTCGACATCGTGGTCACTCAGCTCCGTGTACTATGGTGTGTATAATTTTCTCTGATAACCTGTGTTATTGTGACGGCTGCATTAATGTGTGTATTTGTTATTAAGGTGGGGAATGGCAGAGAGACGGCCGAGGCCGTAAGTTAGGAACCATCCCGGTGTTTGCCTGGAGTGGAAGTGGGAAGCCACGGAAAACCTTATTCAAGATTTTTGAGGTGGGAATCGAATCTTCCTATTCTTAGTTATGCCTCAAGAGACTGAGTGTGCCCCGTTTTTCGCCCTCAGACCAGAATGAAATTTCTTGGCAGAGCAGAGAATGGAACCCAGATCTCCGGGGCGATAGCCAAGAATGGGTGGATTCCCATGTGTTAGTACGAATTTGTCATTCACGGGACATAGAATTCTAAAACTGCCTCCATTAGGGTGACTGCTGAAGTGAATCTAGGCCTATGCTCATTCCAGTAGTTGGCGAAGTGATTCTATGCTTCCTTGCAAAATGTACTGGCATGGAAACGCAAATGATTGTACCTATAACAGGTAGAGATGAAAAGATTAGCTCAGGACAGGGAGGCATAGAACACTGCATCTAACCAATCAAAAGACGGAAGACTCTAGCAACATAACAGGTGATGGAAATTGCTTATTTAGAGCAGTTTCGTACTGTTTATATCAAAATGAAGAACGTCATCCTGAGCTACGTTTTCAAGTTATTTCGAAAATTTTCGCTGGCAGGAATATTTATAAGGATTTTATTATAGGCGATCAGTCTCATCGCACTCTCCTCAGCAACCAACTTGAGTATGAAAGTCAGTGGACAACGAATACACTGGTCATGTTAAACTTCATTGTATAAGCCAATTGTTTATTGATTAATTCTTTGTTTAGAGTACTGAGTCTAACTACGCCGTTGATTTCGGCAATCGAAGTATTATTTGGCATTTAATATTTTGCGGCTCCGTTGATGCAGGACACTATAGTGTTATCGAATATGACGTTAATTTGGGGAGAAATGCTACTATAAATAAACCCATTCGACGAAAAAGAACATTGGCCTCAAAATAAGTGGGAAATTGGAGAAAATACGAAGCCACTTTTAAAATCCAATATAAATAGGCAATTTCAGAAACAATTCCAGATATTATGCAGTAGAGTGTAAGGTCCTTGACGATCAAATGTAAACATTGTTCTACATTGTATTTCTCTTGCGTGAAATCTACGCTTGGTTACTATGGCCTTTTCTATTGTGATGGTAAAATTGATCTGCTGGAATATAACATATTTGACAGCTGGAACAATTTTTCACTGGAGATATCTCAAGAAATTTCAGAGTGAATATTTGGCAGTACAAGAATGCTTTGCCCTTCGTTTCCTTTGGTGCCAATGTTACCGTGCCACATGAATACGGCACTTATTGTGTTAAAATTTTGAAATTGCACATCATCGCATTTCTTCCTTAGTCTATATTCCAAAAATATAAGCGACGATTCTTACGGTCAGTTTTATATATTAGACTCCTCGGAAGGTAATCAAGTCCGATCTGTGAATAAAGCGAATTCTTGCTCAGGGAGCGTAACCCCTACATTCACCTCTAAATTAATTTGCAATCCAGCACGATATTCGAATGGCAAGGCTCATAATATGGAATGAAGCCCAAATGGCAAATATTCATTCATATTGTACGTAACGACATTATTTCTTTTTGTGGGACAGTTATTGTTCTTGGAGGAGACTTCAGGTACGTATTGCCCGTTGTGCCGCATGCTTCTCGCCAAACAGTTACTGTATCAAATACTCTTCTCTTTGGACCTTCTCCAAAATACGCCGCTTGTATAAAAATACGCGATCGAAACCAGATGAAATGGAATTTTCTAATTTTTTCCTACATGTTAAAAACAACTACTCCTTTGTGGATGGTGAGCAATCAAATGTTACTGAATTACCAGTTAGAATTTCAACGCATGAGGGTATCGTGACAGATTTACGGCGAAACATTCACTTCTGCGAAGGCTATAATAAATTTATCGAAAGTTCGCTTTCTTACACCAAAAAATAAACAATATAATGATATTAATTTAAAAGTCATTGAACGTATATACAGTAGTTCAAATACATACATCAGCGTTAACAGATTAGATACTGAAGATGAAAGCCAGCTACTTCATTTCCCTACAATAGAATTCTTCAATTCCTTGGAATTCAGTGATTCGCCTCCACATACCCCAAACGTTTGAGCAATAGTTATGCTCCTTAGACATCTGAACGTTTCCCAAGGACTCCAATATGGAACCATATCAATTGTAAGAAATATGTACTGTAAGAAATTGCTTGGATTCGGATATAATAAGTGCAGTAGTCTAATATTAGTCAGAGAGCTCAAATCCTACGACTTGATTTAACACCTTCCGATAAAACACTTACAGGTAGAGTACATTATATTTTTACAGGCAACAATTTCCAATTCGGTAGGCATGCTTTACCACCATCAATAAAGCTCAAGGAGAAACTCTGGAAAGTATAGGTCTCTATTTACCTCATCAAGTTTTCAGTCATGACCAGCATTATGTTGCAATGTCGAGGGTGCAATCTTTTGACGACCCTAAAGTTGCAATAGTGCCAAAAAGTTACCGTACAAAGAATGTAACGTGTATAAGAAACTTCTTAAGTAGATATTTTTTCTATTGTCCGTCATGTTTTGACGGGTTTCAACTAGTCTCTATTTATTTCCGTTGTTACAGCCTTAAAGTTACAATCTTTTCTCAGAAGCTTCAAAATTCTATATATCTCGACACTGTTTCTCCAGCTAGCTGCTTTCTGGTTGCTAATTTGTGACGCGCAAATATTTCGTTCACCGGTTTTGTGAACGTGCTAACCAAAATGCTTATTGCGTCATTGAACGTTTTAGCTTCATTGAAATATTCGTATACTGAAGGTGAGACATGATTTATCAGGATTCTTAATTTGTCGGCGTCACTTACTTGGTAAGACACTATGAAGTTCCTGAACGTGCTGTGCCAGTGATTCCATTCTTGTTGTGCGTTGCTAGATTCTGGGTCGGTGTTCAGACGCTCGGGTCTTAGTAGTCGATCCATTCTTAGTTAAGTCCAGTTGCGACTTCTCCTACTGACCAGCAACCTAGGCGAAGCACCAGATTCCTGACTTCTCCAGAATCTCAGGGGTCGATAGAGAGTCCAGTTACACTTCCTCCAAGCCAACAATCTAGGCGGAGCACTAGAATCCGTCGTCCTCCCCCTTACCTCAAGGATTATGCTTATCAGTAAAGTGGGGATGAATGATATGGCTTTTCCTTTTTATAGACTCCTTGATCTCTATGGATCGGCCATAGTTAATTGTCTTTGTTTCTTCTGTATTCTTTGGTAGATGTCTGATACGCATCATGTACCGGTATGTGTTAAGTTAAGATTAATAAATTGTAATAGATATGAACACTTTGATAAACCTGTTTTTAGGTTTTATTAATCTTAACTTAACACATACCGGTACATGATGCGTATCAAACATCTACCAAAGAATACAGAAGAAACAAAGACAGTCAACTATGGCTGATCCATAGAGATCAAGGAGTCTATATAAAGGAGAAGCCATATCATACCAATAACAGTAGAGTCTGAAATACCTAATAAGAACACAGTGACAAGTTTTGGACAAAACATGACCAACACCCATTGAGCGAGTTAATGCATTGATGCTTCATTAACCTGAAATTACCATCACTACGGTACCAATGACCGTTAATGATATCCAAAAATTCATCTGCAGTTCAGTTATACCACAATGTTGGAACTTGAATAACCTCAGTTATGGTATTCATAACTCACCATTTCAAACAGAGAAATAATACTGTACCGTACTACTTGGACTTGATGAATACTGCAATATCAGTATTGTACTAAGGCACTAGAAATACTAATCTACTGTTCTTCCGTGGAAATGTATACGATAGACTACACTTGAAGCAGGAAAAAGCAATGTCTAATAAGATTAACATTAATAATATTAAAAGCTGCGATGAGCCTAGATAGGACTACTATTATATAATAACACTAGTGGGAGCATATGGTCAATGGAAAGTTACAAATCTAATGAAAAACTGGTCCACAATACTTCAAAGCTCTAATAAATAATAATCTTGGTACTGCCCCCGTAATTTGAATTATATTGAGACCACGGTGGCTGTATTGGAAAATGTGAAGAAAGTTATGGCTGTCATAGTTGTGACGTGGATATTCATGACGTAAGCACGGATGACGCAGACTTTATGCAAGTAGGCTGCTTGAGCTGAGATTCTTGGTGACGTCATGATTTTGTTCGAGAAAGATCTGAGATTTACGACGCAGTCGCAGGGAAACATGGAATTGTGCTGAGGATGAAGTTACGCGATTGGAGGAGAGGCTCAAACCAATGAACGATAGTTAGGAGGAAGACGGAGATTACTGAAACTATCATATTTAATTACTTTTGGAATGCAGAATTGTGGAAAACTATTTTCAGTTATGGCATTGATTTGGAATTTTGAAGAAATTATTTTTGAGTTTTTGAAATTTGAAAATCCTTCAAGTATAGCCAAAGTTAGAAATTCGAGCGATGACGGAGAACAAGCTATGGAAGGGATGGATACGCCCCTTAAGAAGTCGATAAAAGGTCTTGCACAGCAGAGAGGAGCTCTCATATCTCATTTGTCTGATACCGCATATATATTGCTGATGTTATAGTCGTTTTCGAGTGAATAAGTGAAACAAGTCGTCTTTAGCGTGTGGTAAAGCCAACCGCATCGAACGAGCTTCGAGCGTGCCGCAGTTCCATTTTACGGTGTTGAAACTAGGCGAAGTTGAAACGCACACATTTTCAAGTCTACAAGACAATATATCAAGAGTTGACTAATGCCTTTAAGCTAATTCGATTGTGCAGTACTATATTAAAGTGTGTAGAAAGGTTGAACATTTTCAAGAATATAATTCGAAAGATATAGGCATTTTAAGACGGCAGACAAAAGTGATTTTCTCGCCACCTGAGAAGCACTTTTAAAATATCACATTGTACGCTACGGCTGACACTGGTATTGCAACAGTGCTACTACATATTGCTTTTGATAATATAACGCTGCATTCTAACATGGAACAATATAATATGGCAATTCTTTCAACTATTATAACGGAAGTGGAGATGGAAGACTAAAGACTTTAATGCAATTGGGACATATATCGATGGAGTGAATTAACAGCATGGAACTTCGCTAATCGTCTTTCTACAAAAGCGAGCATGTAGTGAACATCCAACTACACTCATGCATCGTAGTCCAACGCTGAATTATTTCAAATGGCAGTGGAAACATATTCATACTCCACAAATATGAATATTTCTACGGAAATAACTGCAATAAACTTCATGGCGAATTACTACCAGAACTTCAGAAACTATCAAGAGAGGCCAGGGTGGACCCGGCTCACACAGAAGAGTTTTGCCAGAAGGATGTCTATCGTATACACGGAGCAGTGCAATTTCCGGAGGAGGAAGCAGTTCGATTCTCCGAGGGCGCTGATTCCAGGTTCGAGGACGGAGCACATCTTTTTGGTGAAATGGAACCATCACCAGTCTTCTTTGGAAGATTTTCCTCTGGAACTTCAATCAACAGATAAGGTAGTCGTGAATGTTTCTTGTTTTATTTGAGCCATTTAGCGATGTCTGAGCAACCATTTTTCCCATATTTTTGTCCCATATATATTTTGCCCCATTTTCTTGCTTGAGATCTCTGTACTCAGTACACTTCGATGAGTTATGCCTTTTTCTACGATTTATTAAGACATTGTTATGTCATTGGCAGATTTAAATAATTTTGGATCAGTTGAGACTGATATTTTATTCTTTCAGTAATTTGCATATTTTTGAAGTCACGATTTGACTGTAAAGTTAATGATTTTCTATGGCAGATTTGAATTCAGACAGCGTGTCACTTTATTAAAGTAATTCTTTTCAGTAAATTACTTTGACCAATTTTCTGTCATCCTCAAGAAAGAAGAATAATTAAAAGATTTTAGAGCGTTAAAATCTATTTCTGTATCGACGATCTTGGAAATACTAGTCGTTTTATGAACATGATTGCAACATAGACATTTATCGTCAGTTATCGTCATTACCATTGCATTATAGACAATTTTATGCAATATGAACATTGATTACGATTTATTGAATACACTATAGTAATGAACTTTTGATAGGAATTTTTCTCAATACTAGATTGGAACAATAATGTTTACATTCCACAGTCTAATTGTATTCTATTCGACTATTTTGCAGTTTAGATGAACTTTGTTTGAAGATAGTATTTTTATACTACGATACTTAGGAGATATTAATCTCAATTTTGATAGACCAGAAAGGCGTGTATAATCGTATTTGCTATTAAATTTATTTGTGATTGGCAAATTTTTACTTCATATCGATTCATTAATGAAACCCACGAAGGTTAAATTAATAACAGTTTTGAAACAATTAATGAATATAAGAATTTTTAAAGTGGAACTATGGATGTATAATCGCTAGTTCAGTGGACATATAAAAGTCGCTGATGAATAATGCCCTTGAATAATTGAAGGAGATTCCCACAGTAATATTAATGATGTTGATGAGATTACAAGTGGAAGTTTTTGTGTATGGATTATGGAAGATTTTTATGCCATATATATGGAAATATATGATGAATTCTGGGCCTATTTTATGCAATTTTGTGCATTTGAAGCGAAGTATTTTTCCGCTGAGTTTATTGTCCAGGTCCTTTGAAATTTAATCATGTGAAATTACTGTTAAAATTAACAAGAGTGTTAAATAATTTGAGATAACGATTTTGAATGGAGGTTACCGTCACAAATAATAATAATAATTATTAAAACTTATTAAACCTGGATTTATAACACTTAAATATAACTAACCTCTATTGGTCGATTATGTTAACCTGATTTGAGTAATTATCAACCGGATAAACGTGTGGTTTAATGTATTTCTAAAATAAATAAATAAATAAATATAAATATTGTAAATAAATTATGTAATTATCTTTAATAATAATTGGAAATGAAAGGAATTAAGAGAGGCGTGTATAGATTTTTCAATTGTCATTTGACAATATTATAAACAATTTGTAATTGTTATAAACAATTAATGAGCATTTGTTATAAACCTTAAGAGTTTTGTTAATATACTCTAAAGAACGCTAATTATACAAGTGGATTATGTAATTAAACAAGTTTTGGGATTATTAGAGTAATCCAGTAACATTTGATTGAAGCATTTAAAAGATTTGCGTGTTAATATTTGAGTTGAGTTGAGGACATTAAAAGCGTTTGAAAAGGAGCTAAGCTCTGAAGTTACGAGCATATGCTAGCACTGTACGGACAGGTGGGCCCGTTTGACGATGTGGGCATGCATCGCAGCTGACCTGACAACTGTATGTTAGAGGCCAAGGCCGATTACATAACAGGCTTGCCGTTATAAATAAAGTGTGATGTTTATGAAAGAGGAAAACAATTGCTACGCGTCTTGTCCCAATTCCCTCATCCATTCCAAGTGTATTACTATTATTACGTTCTTTATAAGCAAGTGAAATGTAACAGTAGCCTCATCCCCCCTTACCCTGTTTATTAGCCAAAATGATAATAATAATAATAATATTAGCATATCAAAATAAATGATCACATGACATTACCACACCCAGAATTAATAATAAAAAACACATGAAAGGGCTAATTTAATTACTCGCTAGGTCAACTGAGTTCACAGCAAAAAAAAACCTAGGAGCGAATGTTCCGATTTGCTTGGTTTTCAAGAGCACCGTCATTTGATTTAGGAAAAGGGACCAGGCGGGACGAAACCAATGTCAAGACCAGCTTGTTGAGTGGAACGCTGGATGCGTACCTCAGCAGGCCGTATTAAATTGACCCTGCCAAAGATGAAGAATGAAAAGGGGAATAATCTTCCTAGTGACTTCATGCAATAAATAATATGACAAATCGAAATAAGCTAACATGTATTGAGCAGTAAAATAAAACAATTACAAGAGACAGCCTTCCACCACTTAATTAACTAACTGACAAATATGATCTAATTAAACACAAATGAATGACTTAGTTTAAACAAACCAGACACTTGCCCGCTTGGCAACGTTTCACAGTTACATTTGAGGTTAAAACATGAATTTCAAAATGGATCCGGAAGTAGAAGGAAAAAGAAAAACAACATGAGAAAGGCAATGCCTTCTCCAAAAACAATGCTGCGTCAAACAACCGAAACGCCCCTTAGTGGAACGGAAAGGTCTGACAACCTCCACAGTCCAGCATTGACCGTCCCGTCAAGGCTGTCTGACCAAGAATTAAAACCCACGAGGTTCCCATCCGGCTAACGGGAAATAGAGCAATAATAATACACCCTGCAGTAATTACATATAAAGGTACCACCAAAATATTACTAGACCCTCCAAAAGATTACATACTAAAGTGCTAAAATAGACTTTATCTAGTTAAGCTTACCGACCGCCGACACGCGGCCTTAAAATGACGTTACAAAATTTAGCAGTCAAAGTTTGTATTGATCGTCCTTGGTTATGCCCCTTAGTAATTAAATCATGATAGTACCACCTGCTGTCTTCGAACCCTCCGGGGAAAACTGCACACACGTTTTCCCCGGAGGCAAGTGCTCAAGAGTCTTTCTGTCAGCAAACTTCCTCACACCCTGTCTCGTGGTCACAGATTCCACCCTAGTATATCAGCGCATCCCCACCACAATCCTCCAGTAGCACCAACTGCGACCAGTAGCACAACCGGCCAAAACAAAGCCAGAGTTCAAGGTCTTGAGTGGGTACAATAGAATATCAGCCCATACAGGTTACTGCGTAGAAACCTTCTCGGAGTCGAGGCGTTACACAATGTCCTTTGTAAGATTTTCTCAGAATAAGAGCTTGGCGAATGCAGCTGACAGTAAATGTTCGCTTTTCCAAAGTTTGCAGACACAAGGGTCGATTTATCTCCCTTGAGAAGTGTCTATCACGATAAGCCTATACGTGACAGCACACACAAAGGCACAAATCCTGGCAGGAAGAGCTCGGCGAACCCATTTCAGCAGTAGCCAGGTGCCAACTTGGTGAATCGAATTCTCAGAAGAGCCCAGGTGCACGCTCTCATGACAATCCGGCCAGGCCGGGACCTCCCGCTGCGTCTCGAAAACAAGATGAACATGTACCGATTTGCCAAATTGGTACATGAAAGATAAAATTTAGTATGTAACGTCTACCAGTCCTACAGGAGGACATGATTATATTGACAATGGCTTCTGATTGCCAGCCGCGTGTATTTTGTTGAGTTTTTGTTAAAGTCATTCCCTTTATGTGAAATAAATTATTGTACAGTTTTAAGTTTCTTGTCTTCGTATTGGTTCATTTTAAATATCATGGTGGAGGTTATTGTGTGGGCATACTTTAAGTGATCCAGTTGGCAACCCATTCCCGAGATTAATTAGAAGAGGTAAGTAAAGGTAAGTATGAACCCCCGTATATTTTGGTGTGTTCCACAATAATTTCTTGTTAACTGCTGTGCTCTAATCTCGGTAGTATCTGTCAGTGCCATTTTCATTGAAGTAGCTGTGCCGGTGCGTTTGATTATTGGCAATCCGATGGAGGGGGCGGATATCTGACAGCCTACTATCCGGATTTACGGGGACAGTAGGATTGGCGACCCTATAACGTGGGGCAGGTTCGACAAAACTGGATTACCAGGTTGAACGCCAGTAGGATTGGCGCCGCAATTTCGTGGGGCACTATTGGCTCGATTGGCACGTTCAGCAAAACATTGGATTACCAAGTTATTGCTGTAGAATTGGCACCGCAATTTTGTGGAGTGTTCGAATAACATTGGATTACCAAGTTATCGATGTCAATGGGATTGTGAAGACTCAAATAAAGAGGTTGATTCTTTGTTAGATGTCTTGGCCAATTGTAGAATTTGAGAGTGTGATTATATAGGGATTAAATGTTGTGTTGTATTAGGAAAATTACACTCAGAAAAGATCAGATCTTATACAACTTGAGAGAGGTTAAATAGGCTGGAAACTTAGAAAAATCGCCTATGATCTGGAATCTTATTTTATTTGACCGGCTTATGACATGTTTCGTCATATTAAAGATAAAATTAAACTATTTGGATTGTAAATGTAAATTATTTGTGTTAGGATATTTTAAAATGAACCAAGGAAATTTGAACATGTGCTTGAGTTTGTTTCAACATGAGGTGTCTACGAAGGTTAATTATAAGGTAATTATAAGCTAGATTTAAGACAGAAAGTTGCTCAAATTTATATATGGTGAAAAATGTTGCTCAGATGTTGTTATTTTGCTCTGTTTGATGTATGTCCCTAAAGCAGTCTATTTTTGAATAATATTGAAATGGCAGATGAGAGTATAAGAAAGATGTTAGAGGAGATGGAAGTTAGGAGTGCTAATAGAATGAAGCAGATGATGGAGGAGAATTCTAGTAACATGTCTGTTAAGCTGGATGAAAGCATGAAGGAGATGGAAGCTAGGAATACTAGTCGAATGGAGGAGAATTCTAGTAATTTGTCTGCTAATTTGTCTAGTAGGCTGGATGAAAGTTTGAAAGTTCTTCAAACCAGTTCTGCAAACTTAGAAAATGATATGTCGCGTTTACAGATCAGTACCCAGGGAATCGAGAATGCTGTAACTGACATGCGCACAGACGTGTCCAATGTCCATAAAGATTTGTCCAATGTGCATAAAGATGTTTCTGATGTTAAAACTGATGTTTCTAAGGTACAGAAAGATCTTACTATGTTGAATCTTGATGTTGCTAATGTCCGGAGTGATATTTCATGTGCTAGAGCTGAAGTAATTGTTGTTAGGAACGATGTTTCTACTGTACAAGATAAAGTAGAAGAGGTTCAAAGAGGGATTCATAATAATCGAACCGATGTGTCAAATGTTCAAGTAGACATTAATAACATTCATTCAGATGTAAATGAGATGCAAAGCGATATAACTAAGATACAAGTAGAAGTTAACACTGTTTTTGTAGACATTGCTAAAGTTCAAACTGATGTCAATAAAGTTAGAGAAGAAATTGAAACTTCAAAAACACTTTGTACTCGTAACATTAGTGCATTAACAACTAGGTTAGTTGACGAGTCTGTTAGGACAACAGCTTCTTTAGCAGGATTAAAGTATGATGTAGAGGTCATGAGAACCCAAGTATTAGATCATAATCGTTTACTTAAGGAAGATATCGAAGTAGATATTGCGGAAATGTTAACTGCAAATGTAACGGTATGGAAAGATGAATGGAACAGGTCAAGTGGGGAACATGTAACTCAGATTCAGGAACGAATTGAAAGAAAACTTGCCAGTACACAAGTAGACATTAATAATGAGGTAGTGCAAATTAGGAAAGATTTGAGTATAAGGATGGACTCGCTATCCGAAAAGCAGGTAGAGGATAGAACTCAAATAGGTCAGGACGTGCAAGCATTAAAATCCGCGTTAGAGGAACAGATTCATAAGGTTGTCTCTGATGTTAATGAAACTACGAGCAAACTTCAGAATTTGAAACTAGGAGAAGCCAGCATGATAGAAACCTATAAAGAAGAGTTAATCAGGAAAGTCATCACGGAAATCACGGATAAGAATCCAGAAGGCTTGACTGGTGACGATGATAGGAATTACGTCAGAAGATGTAACCTCGCTACAGAAGAAAGAGATATTAGTCCTGAGGAACGTATATCCAGATTCCGAGAAGAAGATGAGGATAGGAATATTGAACCTGAATGGAGATATCGAGATAGTGGGAAGAATTACATGGATTCATATCCGAGAAATGTGACAGTCATCCGGAACTTCGAGGACAAACCTCAAAAATTTAGCAATACTGATAGTTTAACACCGATAGAATATATCCGGAACCTGAAAGACTATTTCATTGAAGCTCACATTCCCAGAGAAAGAGAGATGAGGATAGAGGAGAGATTTCTAGCTGGAGGACCCCTTGAATGGTTCAGGGCATTTCGCTATACGTTCAGTAATTTTGACGAATTTGCAGAGGCACTGATAAAACGATTCTGGTCCATCGAAGCGCAGAATTCATTAAGAGCGGAGGTATACTCAAGGAAGTATTCAGGTACTCTTCCAACACGGTACGCTGATTTCTTCACGAGCCAGTTATCACGCTTGAGATTTTTGCAACCCCCATTGTCAACAGAGCAGTTGATAGATGCGATTTCTCGTATGCTGCCTGTGGAGGTGAGAAGACTCATCATATCGTCAAACATCAGGGATTTGACCAGTATGGACGAATTATTGAGGAGGCTTGACTACACGAGTCCAATGCCAAATGTGGTACAAAAAGGTCAGAGGCACGAATTCAAAGACATCAATACTGTCTATATGGATCAAGTTCAGCAAACTGACAAGCCTGATGAAGAAAAAACTGAAAATGTAGGTCCTCACAGGAATAATCACTTTCGCAACCACAGATCGCAAGGTTACCGTCCATATCAGCAAAGAAGAGGCTGGAATAATAATAGAGGAAATTATAACAATGGAAGAGGTAGATACTACAATAACCAGGGCTACAATAGGAATTACAATAGAAATTACCGGAATCAAAATCAGAATTCTCAAGGTCAGGTTATGACACCCGACAAATATCAGGAAAGAGAGAAAGAAAGTCAGCAGTATCTTAAGGAATTACGGGAGAAGGAAGCTGAAAACCAAAAGAAAAGACAGGATGAAGTGATCGATCCTGGTCCTTCTACAAGCCAGCAGAACTTTGAGATCGGTAACACACAAAAAAAAAACGCCGATTTCTCAACGACAGTGAGAAACCATAAATACATTGCCACACCAAACCTAATTACCATTAATGAAATTTATGAAGTAACGGATGAGGATTTATTAGAAGAGAGGGGAATCGTCAAAGAGGAAAGACCATGTGCCTTACCTATTATTTCTGTACTGATAGATGGTCAACAGTACAAAGCTCTTATGGATACAAGCGCAATTATTTCTATCATTTCTGATGAATGCTATCAAAGTCTGTTAAAAGGAGAAAACATGACAGTTTTACCAGTTTCTACCGTCAAAGTGAGAGGAATTTTCCAAGACAAGGCAGTGAAATGCAAGATCCAAGTGTTGTTGAACTTTGAAATTAATGGAAGGACTTATGAACAGATCTTTATTGTAGTCAGCAAGATCCATTTCGATATTGTGCTAGGAATCGATTTTATATCGAAGGTTGGAGCCATTATTGACATGAAGAATAGGATTATTAGCTTTAATGATGGGTACATGATCACAGAAGAGATCGAAGAACAGGACGTGAAAAACAGTCTGGAGATAGACCTTAGGGAAGAAATTTTAAATACCATTATCAATGAAGTGGAAAATCTAACAGAAATACCCAGTAGAAAAACTGAAGGATTTGAAGAAATTCAGGGGGAATTTGAGGATTTGATAAAGGAATTCCAAGATATTTTTGATGAAAAACCTGGATTGATTAAAGACTATAAGTACAAGATAAGGCTGACCGATGAAACCCCTTACCAAAAGAGAATATACCCCATACCTGAGAAATACTATCAAGAAGTACGAGGGTTGATCAGAAAAATCGAGGTAGACGGGATTATTAAAAAACAGGCGTCGTCTTACATAAACCCCATCACTGTAGTGAAGAAGAGTAATGGTCAGATACGTCTTTGTCTCGATGCTCGGACCATCAACTTGAAGATTCTTCCAGAAAATGACCGACCGCCTAAGATTAGAGATCTGCTTCTAAAGTTCAAAGGGAGAGCATGTTTCAGTGTTCTTGACTTGACATCTTCGTTTTACCAAGTTCAATTAGAAGAAGAGAGTATGCAGTACACTGGATTCTTATTTGACCAGACGTCATGGGTCTTTGTGAGAATGCCTTTTGGAATGGTCAACAGTGGACCAGCACTTATTCGAGCACTTGATAGTAAGCTCACTGACGAAGTAAAGGAAAATGTAATCTGCTACATTGACGATTTAATTGTATCTTCACCCAACGCCGCAGAACATTTAGTGCATTTGAGAAAGTTGTTTGAAAATTTAAGGGAGGCCAATATCAAGGTCAATTTTGGAAAATGCCAATTCTTGAAGAAGGAAATCAACTACTTGGGGCATACGATTGATAAAGATGGATATCATCCAAACATGCAGAAAGTAGATGCGATCACAAGATTCCCAAAGCCAACTAAGGTGAAACAAGTCAGAGAATTTGTAGGCGCATGCCAATTTATCAGCAGTCACTGTCCGAGATACTCTGAAATTATGGCTCCTCTGTATGACTTACTCAAGAAGAATAACAGATGGAAATGGAGTACCGCAGCAGACGAGGCTGTTGAGAAAGCAAAGGAGATGCTCAGAAACAACGTTAAACTGGAGTACCCAGACTTTGAGAAGATGTTCTATATCGAGTCTGATGCATCAAGAATAGGCATTAGTGCAGTCTTATACCAAAAAGATGAGGCAGGCAACAAGCACTACATTGCGTTCACTAGTCGAAAGTTAAGGAAACACGAGGAAAACTACTTTACGACAGAACTAGAAGCGTTAGCTTTTGTAACAGCTTTGCAAGCCTGGAAAAAAATGTTGCTGGGACACAAGGTTATCATTATTACAAATCACAAAGCACTTCAGTTTATGCTGCAAACTGACATGTCTAGTGATAGATTGACACGTTGGGCTTTGTTCACCCAACAGTTTAACGCCACTATCGTCCATCAGCCTGGGAAAGATAACTTACTGGCTGATGCTTTATCACGTAACCCTATCAAGAATGTGCAGATAAACCATGTACAATTGGAGCAGCAAGATCAAGAGACCGTTAGGAGGTTAGCCCGAATCGGTGTGTCACAGAAGAGACACGCTCCAATCAGGAAAATGTACAGGTTCCTTAAGGGTTACATGGACAATACTGATGTTGACTATGCAGCTACACAGAGAGAATCACGACACTTTGTCTTGAGTGGAGACATCGTATGTAAGTATGCTGACTCTGCGCATACAAAGCTCCGAATAGTCGTGCCACCTAAACTTGTTGTCAATTTAGTGTGGGTAGCTCATCACGCAACTGGACATGCAGGTTTAGATAAAACTCTTGACACTCTTAAACAGAGGTTTATTTGGACTAACATGCGTTCCAGTATTGCTAATGTCATTTGTTCATGTGATAAATGTCAAAGAGCAAAGTATGCTTCCGCTCTATTAAAAGGAAAACCTAAAGCTATGATTCCTTCTAAACCAAATGAACTCATGGCGACAGACATATTTGGTCCCTGTCCGAAGGGATATCAGGGTAATCAGTATCTGTTGGTTACCGTGGATGTCTTCTCAAAATTTGTAACAATGAGTCCCATGCAAAAAGCTAACACGAGGAATGTTGTAAGCAGACTGGAACATGCTGTATTTCCAAAAGCTGGTAAACCAGAATATCTACTGTCGGATCATGGAGCTCAGTTTACATCCTTAGAATTTGCTGCAGATATGGAAAGGCTTGGTATTAAGCACTTATTTTCAAGCGTGCGCTATCCAGAATCGAATTCTTCAGAAAGATATATGGCTGAATTTTCGAAATTTTGTCGAATTTTCTGTCCGAATGATCACTCTGGTTGGGTGAGATTTGTACCCCTTATTGAGGAATGTCTGAATTCTACAGTGCAGGAGAGCACAGGAGAAGTGCCAATGAGACTTCATCTAGGAAGAAACCCAGAAAGGCCGTGGGTTAATCTTTTTAACCACGTTCCTAGAGATCCCGACCTAGGAAGGCAGCAGAGAATTGACAGAGCGAAGGAACAACTCCAGAAAGCAGCAGAGAAACGATTGAAAAGAGTTGCTGGAAAACGTTTTGGTGCTCCCTTAGAAATTGGAAATCTAGTATTACTACGCAGACCTGTCAAGGCTGATGTGAGTAAGAAAATCTATCCCAAATTTGGAATAGTGTTCATGGGTCCGTTCAGAATTATGAATGCTTATGGCAACAACTGTTATGAACTCTACGATGATGAGAATAATGTCGTTTATGGCAAGTTCAATGCTGGAAACTAGAAGAAATACTATCCAAGAGTAAGCCAATAATAATTCAATTTCGTGTTCAAGTGTATTGAGATATTTATAACACAGAGTTTAAAAACAATTTGCAACTGTTTTTAAAACGTGGTGAAGGGAGAATGCCCCCGTAATTTGAATTATATTGAGACCACGGTGGCTGTATTGGAAAATGTGAAGAAAGTTATGGCTGTCATAGTTGTGACGTGGATATTCATGACGTAAGCACGGATGACGCAGACTTTATGCAAGTAGGCTGCTTGAGCTGAGATTCTTGGTGACGTCATGATTTTGTTCGAGAAAGATCTGAGATTTACGACGCAGTCGCAGGGAAACATGGAATTGTGCTGAGGAAGAAGTTACGCGATTGGAGGAGAGGCTCAAACCAATGAACGATAGTTAGGAGGAAGACGGAGATTACTGAAACTATCATATTTAATTACTTTTGGAATGCAGAATTGTGGAAAACTATTTTCAGTTATGGCATTGATTTGGAATTTTGAAGAAATTATTTTTGAGTTTTTGAAATTTGAAAATCCTTCAAGTATAGCCAAAGTTAGAAATTCGAGCGATGACGGAGAAACAAGCTATGGAAGGGATGGATACGTCCCTTAAGAAGTCGATAAAAGGTCTTGCACAGCAGAGAGGAGCTCTCATATCTCATGTGTCTGATACCGCATATATATTGCTGATGTTATAGTCGTTTTCGAGTGAATAAGTGAAACAAGTCGTCTTTAGCGTGTGGTAAAGCCAACCGCATCGAACGAGCTTCGAGCGTGCCGCAGTTCCATTTTACGGTGTTGAAACTAGGCGAAGTTGAAACGCACACATTTTCAAGTCTACAAGACAATATATCAAGAGTTGACTAATGCCTTTAAGCTAATTCGATTGTGCAGTACTATATTAAAGTGTGTAGAAAGGTTGAACATTTTCAAGAATATAATTCGAAAGATATAGGCATTTTAAGACGGCAGACAAAAGTGATTTTCTCGCCACCTGAGAAGCACTTTTAAAATATCACATTGTACGCTACGGCTGACACTGGTATTGCAACAGTGCTACTACATATTGCTTTTGATAATATAACGCTGCATCCTAACATGGAACAATATAATATGGCAATTCTTTCAACTATTATAACGGAAGTGGAGATGGAAGACTAAAGACTTTAATGCAATTGGGACATATATCGATGGAGTGAATTAACAGCATGGAACTTCGCTAATCGTCTTTCTACAAAAGCGAGCATGTAGTGAACATCCAACTACACTCATGCATCGTAGTCCAACGCTGAATTATTTCAAATGGCAGTGGAAACATATTCATACTCCACAAATATGAATATTTCTACGGAAATAACTGCAATAAACTTCATGGCGAATTACTACCAGAACTTCAGGAACTATCAAGAGAGGCCAGGGTGGACCTGGCTCACACAGAAGAGTTTTGCCAGAAGGATGTCTATCGTATACACGGAGCAGTGCAATTTCCGGAGGAGGAAGCAGTTCGATTCTCCGAGGGCGCTGATTCCAGGTTCGAGGACGGAGCACATCTTTTTGGTGAAATGGAACCATCACCAGTCTTCTTTGGAAGATTTTCCTCTGGAACTTCAATCAACAGATAAGGTAGTCGTGAACGTTTCTTGTTTTATTTGAGCCATTTAGCGATGTCTGAGCAACCATTTTCCCCATATTTTTGTCCCATATATATTTTGCCCCATTTTCTTGCTTGAGATCTCTGTACTCAGTACACTTCGATGAGTTATGCCTTTTTCTACGATTTATTAAGACATTGTTATGTCATTGGCAGATTTAAATAATTTTGGATCAGTTGAGACTGATATTTTATTCTTTCAGTAATTTGCATATTTTTGAAGTCACGATTTGACTGTAAAGTTAATGATTTTCTATGGCAGATTTGAATTCAGACAGCGTGTCACTTTATTAAAGTAATTCTTTTCAGTAAATTACTTTGACCAATTTTCTGTCATCCTCAAGAAAGAAGAATAATTAAAAGATTTTAGAGCGTTAAAATCTATTTCTGTATCGACGATCTTGGAAATACTAGTCGTTTTATGAACATGATTGCAACATAGACATTTAACGTCAGTTATCGGCATTACCATTGCATTATAGACAATTTTATGCAATATGAACATTGATTACGATTTATTGAATACACTATAGTAATGAACTTTTGATAGGAATTTTTCTCAATACTAGATTGGAACAATAATGTTTGCATTCCACAGTCTAATTGTATTCTATTCGACTATTTTGCAGTTTAGATGAACTTTGTTTGAAGATAGTATTTTTATACTACGATACTTAGGAGATATTAATCTCAATTTTGATAGACCAGAAAGGCGTGTATAATCGTATTTGCTATTAAATTTATTTGTGATTGGCAAATTTTTACTTCATATCGATTCATTAATGAAACCCACGAAGGTTAAATTAATAACAGTTTTGAAACAATTAATGAATATAAGAATTTTTAAAGTGGAACTATGGATGTATAATCGCTAGTTCAGTGGACATGTAAAAGTCGCTGATGAATAATGCCCTTGAATAATTGAAGGAGATTCCCACAGTAATATTAATGATGTTGATGAGATTACAAGTGGATGTTTTTGTGTATGGATTATGGAAGATTTTTATGCCATATATATGGAAATATATGATGAATTCTGGGCCTATTTTATGCAATTTTGTGCATTTGAAGCGAAGTATTTTTCCACTGAGTTTATTGTCCAGGTCCTTTGAAATTTAATCATGTGAAATTACTGTTAAAATTAACAAGAGTGTTAAATAATTTGAGATAACGATTTTGAATGGAGGTTACAGTCACAAATAATAATAATAATTATTAAAACTTATTAAACCTGGATTTATAACACTTAAATATAACTAACCTTCATTGGTCGATTATGTTAACCTGATTTGAGTAATTATCAACCGGATAAACGTGTGGTTTAATGTATTTCTAAAATAAATAAATATAAATATTGTAAATAAATTATGTAATTATCTTTAATAATAATTGGAAATGAAAGGAATTAAGAGAGGCGTGTATAGATTTTTCAATTGTCATTTGACAATATTATAAACAATTTGTAATTGTTATAAACAATTAATGAGCATTTGTTATAAACATTAAGAGTTTTGTTAATATACTCTAAAGAACGCTAATTATACAAGTGGATTATGTAATTAAACAAGTTTTGGGATTATTAGAGTAATCCAGTAACATTTGATTGAAGCATTTAAAAGATTTGCGTGTTAATATTTGAGTTGAGTTGAGGACATTAAAAGCGTTTGAAAAGGAGCTAAGCTCTGAAGTTACGAGCATATGCTAGCACTGTACGGACAGGTGGGCCCGTTTGACGATGTGGGCATGCATCGCAGCTGGCCTGACAACTGTATGTTAGAGGCCAAGGCCGATTACATAACAGGCTTGCCGTTATAAATAAAGTGTGATGTTTATGAAAGAGGAAAACAATTGCTACGCGTCTTGTCCCAATTCCCTCATCCATTCCAAGTGTATTACTATTATTACGTTCTTTATAAGCAAGTGAAAGATAAAATTTTGTATGTAACGTCTACCAGTCCTACAGGAGGACATGATTATATTGACAATGGCTTCTGATTGCCAGCCGCGTGTATTTTGTTGAGTTTTTGTTAAAGTCATTCCCTTTATGTGAAATAAATTATTGTACAGTTTTAAGTTTCTTGCCTTCGTATTGGTTCATTTTAAATATCATGGTGGAGGTTATTGTGTGGGCATACTTTAAGTGATCCAGTTGGCAACCCATTCTCGAGATTAATTAGAAGAGGTAAGTAAAGGTAAGTATGAACCCCCGTATATTTTGGTGTGTTCCACAATAATTTCTTGTTAACTGCTGTGCTCTAATCTCGGTAGTATCTGTCAGTGCCATTTTCATTGAAGTAGCTGTGCCGGTGCGTTTGATTATTGGCAATCCGATGGAGGGGGCGGATATCTGACAGCCTACTATCCGGATTTACGGGGACAGTACCTCTTTGTACAAATCTTCGGCGAAGCTGAATTCTGAAGTAGGCTAGAAATGATCCCCCACCCATGCGAAGAGGAGCCCCTCTTGACGGTGGGATTGTTCTTTCCTCGATCGAATTAAAAGAAAAACGTCTTCATTCGATCCTAGGTAATGGAGAACATGTTCTGTATAGTCAATAAAGAAAATTAACCATGTGAATTCCAACCTTATTACACAAAGGCTGTTTGCCAAATAGCCAAAGTGTACACTCTCGCTCACTCACACTCGGAAGTGACGTCAGCGAGTGTCGTTCCAAATGTGATCGAGTGTAAGTGTACGAACAGAGTGCGAGTGTACATAGCGGGATTTTTGAGGGTGCAGACTCGCTCTGTTTGCCAAATGATGAACATTCCGCACTCGCTCTCCACACTCTCATGTACACTTGCACGCGATCACTCTGTCCATACTCGAAGTGTAAACACTCGGTAATTTGGAACGTATCTTCACTCGCTCTGTCCCTGGGTGCGGCGCGGGAAGTATGATGGCTGTCGGCACGATCAGCTGACCATCTCATGTTTTCATTCGTTGCGATCCGATGATCGCGAATAAGAAGGGGTAGCCTACATCGTGTATTTGGCTCTGGTAATTTAAGTATGTGAGAAAAGTAAGCTAATGAGTAGCCGTGGGATGTAAAGGCTTCCATGTCTGATGAAGGATAATATAATTTGTAGCATTTCTACCCTGATACCTACTACTGCAGTGTAGGCTATTGTTTAAGAATAAATCCTACATTTATTTCTTTAGCATTTTACTGGCATTTAGTCCAATTAGATAGTGCTCAATCACTTGTTAGTGGCGTAAAATTTATTACTCACTTAGGCCTAGGCTACTGAATAAACTGGGAGTTAAGCTTTCAATCTCTTTCATTGGGGAGCAATCCATGAATCCTGAATCTCATCCCACTCCCATTTCCTTGTGTAGTTGGGGTGTACTGTAATCCCTACCAGAAGGTATAGGTAAGGACATAATAACGATCCTGGTACATAATCTTGGAGAACCTCTTTAACAATTAGATTAAGACCGTTTAGTTCTTTCTGTCCCGGAGAATGGTCTCCTTTGCAACTCCTGTGACTGCCCACCTAAAAATACCTTACATTCAATTGGTTGGGGCTTTGCTAGATTGGTAGACACCTACACAGAAGTGTGTTCCTGCACTATGCAGGCAGCATAATGGTTATTTAAAACTTGCCCACAAGTTCTACCTAACCAATGCAAGATCATAAAAGGTTATTTCCAAATGTCATCACGGGCCAAACTTTAATTAATTTTTATGCTGTTTTATATGAATTCAAAGCTGAAAATATTCCCTACATTTGGTGTTACTTAAAGTTTTGTGAATATTTCCATTACCGGCATCTAACAGTTCTGTAAGAGCATCAGATTGTGTAATGCATTCAATATATTCTTGGAGAAAGACATTCCAATTAACAGCTGCTACTGTATCAGCTTGCACTGTTAAGTGACCAATGGCCAGTTTCTACACACTTATAAGTTCACTATCACCTAGACTTCCTAAACCAAAAATAGGGTATACAAAGTAATATACAGACACAGGCCTCCTGCATGCCAAGATCCAATCTCGCAACTTGCATGTAGTAGACATGCACCACATACCTGACCAATCATAACATTTAAGGCCACGTTAAAACTACTAGCTTGAGAATAATTACCTACCGCCATGTTATAGTACAGCTTTCAATAGCAAGAGCATAGGCTATGGTATGTGTTCCTCTTAGTTTAATAATCAGTTTAAGAAACCTGCAATAACAACTTGTGGACAATTCCACCCACTTCAGAGTTTTAAGAGTCTGTATTCTTACCTGCGATAAATGTTTCCCAGCTTGTCGAAACAAGGTAAATAGGACGTGTGGTATAACGCCTGCATCGTATTAACTGGGTGAAGTGTGGTACTATACGACAAAAGCCATGAATTCCGTTATGCACACAAGTAATGGCAAGAAATGAAAGGACTAGCTCGTCATAAATAACATTTTAAAATTAGTACTTTTATTGTATTTTTTGCCTTCTTTCTGCTTTTTTTTCTAAGAGTTTCACTGAACCAGTGAACACTGTGCCCACGTTAAGCCTGCTTTATATAGAGAGTATTTTCACATCTTGTGAATATCTTAATTGTTAGACGTGGCAAACATACACTCGCAAAGGCAGCTAAGTTACTCTGGTGTGTTGTCCGAGTGCCATGTTAGCATTCAATTCACCCTAGAAAAAGCAGGTTTTACAGCGAATTTCAAATCGAGCAGCATGCATTCACATTCTAGCATGGTTAACTGCATTCTTGACTAGTTGACAAATCAGTGCATATGAAATGCAGCATTTAGGATGAGAGATGCATTGAGACACTGACTCGTATACACACAGGAGTGCCTTTCCGTTATTGCCGTTGTCCTAGAAGGACAATGTAATCCAATCAGGTTTAGAAAAAAATTACAGTCAGTCTGAAAGACTAGACGTATATCATTTCAAATGATGCATGCTACAAATGCTACACATGTTAGAAAGGCTTAGGAGGGTTCTTTCAACAAACTCCATTACCAATTACCTTAGGCTTCCCGCAAGGGCACCTCTTTAAGGGTCACCCTGTATTTGAGTCTGACATCTTTTACAACTCTTTAAGAGTCACCCATTATTTGAATCTGATATCTCGCAAACCTCTTTAAGGGTCACCCTGTATTTGAATTGAATCTAACATACTGTACTCCTCGTTAAGTGTGACCCTGTAATTTGCTCTGACATCCTGCACACCTCTTTAGGGGTCACCCTGTATTCTTCTCTGCCATCTTGTACACCTCTTTAAGAGTCACCTTGTATTCTTATCTGGCATCTTGTGTATCTCTTTATGAGTCACCCTGTATTCTTATCTGGCATCTTGTACTGTATTTTGCTCTGACATCCTGCACACCTCTTTAGGAGGCACCCTGTATTCTTATCTGGTATCTTGTATATCTCTTTAGAAGTCACCCTGTATTCTTGTGTGACATCTTGTACACCTCTTTAGGAGTCACCCTGTATTCTTGTCTGATATCTTGTGCACCTCTTTAGGAGTCACCCTGTATTCTTCTCTGCCATCTTGTACACCTCTTTAAGAGTAACCTTGTATTCTTATCTGGCATCTTGTATATCCCTTTAGGAGTCACCCTGTATTCTTGTGTGACATCTTGTACACCTCTTTAGGAGTCACCCTGTAATCTTGTCTGACATCTTGTGCACCTCTTTAGGGGTCACCCTGTATTCTTCTCTGCCATTTTGTACACCTCTTTAAGAGTCACCTTGTATTCTTATCTGGCATCTTGTATATCCTTTATGAGTCACCCTGTATTCTTATCTGGCATCTTGTACTGTATTTTGCTCTGACATCCTGCACACCTCTTTAGGAGGCACCCTATATTCTTGTCTGACATCTTGTGCACCTCTTTAAGAGTCACCCTGTATTCTTCTCTGCCATTTTGTACACCTCTTTAAGAGTCACCTTGTATTCTTATCTGGCATCTTGTATATATCTTTAGGAGTCGCCCTGTATTGTTATCTGGCATCTTGTACTGTATTTTGCTCTGACATCATGCACACCTCTTTAGGAGGCACCCTGTATTCGTATATGGCATCTTGTATATCTCTTTAGCAGTCACCATGTATTCTTGTGTTCGCTTCGCTTAAAGCCCCAGGTCGCTCGACGCCTCAGGATTCTTTCAACAGACTCCAATAACCATTAGCTTCTGCTTTCCGCGTGGCTGCATGACGTCACTTCCCGCGCGGCTCCATGACGTCACTTCCGTCTCCGTCTCCGTAACGCATAACGTTGGACCCAAGCATAACGACGAAGTCGACAAGATCATTTGAAATGATAAAAAGTATTTTTTCAAAAGGCATAGAGTAACTTACATCAATCATTAGGTAGCTTCTAACAATGTATACTCCCACTCCTCAGCACTGAAAACTATTCTTAGTGTTTTGTTTTTAAAGAAATGAGCTCTACAGTTGTATAGCGGGACACTCATGCTTCATTCTTGGAACATCCTAAATCATATAATAATGTTATTGGTTTTACGTCCCTTTTAGCTACTGCAGTTTTTAGAGACGCTAGGGTGCCAGAATTCCCACCCAAAAGGGTATCTTTAACATGCCAGTAAATCTGTGACACGACTCCCTCTCATTTATGCACCCTCTAATACCAACTGACTGAGCCAGGATTAAATCCTGCAACCTTGGGAACAGCAGGCGAAAACATTACCTCTGCGCCATGCGCCTAAATTAGGCAGCAGTACTGGAACAATATCTTGCATATCCTGTTGTATGAAAACAGGCTATTATGCAAAATTGTGATGTACCACATGGAGTTAAGTCTACAATGTTGCAATTCTTACTGTTTATAAATACTTGCAGGAATGAAAGGTTGGAACACATTAAATTAATGTAAACTGTACGGATATGATTTTGAAATTAAATTTTATTTCTCTACTTTATTGACTCTTCATATTATACATTTTTGTTTTCTTCTTATGTATATTGCAGCAATTCTACAAGGGAGGTCTCCCATTTCTTCAGTCTTGGTGTAGATCCTGTCCTGGAGGCAGATGCCATCGACAGAGTTGCTGAATGGAGGAGTTGAGAATATAATGGGGCATATTATAAGCTTCCTTGACAAATTCTAATATTGCACTCCTCACCTGCCAATGTAAAGACAGAGATTAGCCAAATTATGTGCTTAAATACATTTCAAAATTATGCAGTCATAACATAAGGAAAAATTGTTCTATATGCACCTCAACAAAAGTTTGGAAAACTGGCATAGAGAGTAGTCATACCATATTGTTGTTTCATTGGATGAGCTTGGACATTGTGGTAATTTAGCCCCGTACACTTTTGTGTGTAGGCCTATGTATAAGAAAAGTCTGAAGGCTATAGTAGTGTGTGTCATGATAGATAGATAGATAGATAGATTTTTATTAATTCCATTTGATCAAATACAGCATTCAATACATTTTTGATATAGGACATGTCAGAATTTACATGCATAAAATAAAAGAACTAACAGGTATATATTACTAAGATTATAACTATTTATAACTTATTATAATAGCAAATCTTAATAGATACAATCTTATTGCACAACTATTTACACCTCACTCTATTATCATAATATGAAAACTTAATTCTATAAATACAACAACATACAGCTAGGTATTAAAATTAAATTAAAAAAGTAAAATATAGTTATAGATTCCATCACTCCTATACGCTAAAATATTCAACTACTGAGTAAAAACAATGGCACTGCAGATAAGCTTTCAACATTCTATCAAAGGTTTTTATTTTTGGGGCCAGTTTTATATACTGGGGTAGTTTATTGTATAATTCAACTCCAGTGTGAAAAGTCCCTTTTTGATATATGCTTGTGTGTGTGTGTGAAATATGAATGTTTTGATTTTGTCTTGTGTTATGCCTATGGACATCATTGTTTGTTTTAAGAAAAACATCTTTATTCATTAAATTCTTTTTAAAAAACATAATACTTTCAAAGATATATATGCAGGGCAGTGGGAGAATGTTTAAATCTTTAAACAGAGGTCTACATGATTCTCTAGAGTTTACATTTGCCATAATTCTAATCGCCCTCTTTTGTATCCTAAACGTGCTTAGTACATCTGGCGACATACCCCAAAATATGATCCCATATCTTTAGTATGAATGGAAATAAGCAAAGTAAGTATTTCTTAATGTGTGCATGCTAGTGCAAGATTTCAAAATACGTAACGCAAAGCACATCGAGTTCAGTTTAGTATTCAGATATTGTATATGTTTATTCCATTTCAAGTCTTGTTGTATCCATAGTCCTAAAAACTTTCTTTCTGATTTATTTTCTATTTGATGACCATTTAATGTTATATTGGGCATCGCAGGATTCCTATTCTGTATAGTGTGGAAATTTAGACATACTGTCTTTTTATAGTTTATTATGAGGCGATTATCTTGTGACCATTTGGTTAACTCTCCTGTAACGGAGTCAGCAGACTGCTGTATGACCTGTTTAGTTTCACCTTTTATTACGAGTGTTGTATCGTCCGCAAACAAAATTTCCTTATGTGAATGAACGTTCTGTGTTATATCATTGATATATAGAAGAAAGAGTAGTGGGCCCAAAACCGATCCCTGGGGTACTCCAAATTCAATAATTCCCTCATTGGACAATGTTTCATTAAGTAATTTGGTTCCATCATCCTTGTGTCTCAAGCTTACTATTTGTTTACGCCTTGTTAAGTAAGACTCTATCCATTTATTAGCTAGACCTCTAACACCATATTGATTTAGTTTGGTAAGGAGGATTTTATGATCAACAACATCAAATGCTTTCGATAAATCCAAGAATAGGCCAGTTACATGTTCCTTATTGTCAATTAATTTCAGTATACTATTACTACATTCATAAATTGCTGTCTGTGTAGATTTTTCCGTTCTAAATCCATGTTGTGAGTTTGATAATATTTTATTTTTTTCTATGAAACTTATCAGTCTCTTATACATAATTTTTTCCACAATTTTTGCAATACCAGTTGGTAAGGTAATAGGACGATAGTTATCTAATTCATCTTTTGAACCGTTTTTGTGCACTGGAATTACTTTTGATAACTTCAAAATATCCGGGTAAGTTCCTGAGAGAATTGAACTGTTTATTAAGTGCGTAAGTGGATTTATTATATTTTCTGCACATTTCTTTAAAATTGCATCAGGGATGCCATCAATGCCAGCACAGAATTTTTTTTAGCTCTTTTATAACTATTCTTACCTCTTCACTTGTGACATGATTTATAAATAAAGAATCACTGCATATATTTATTTTATTATTAGAATTTAGTGTATTTACCTGTGATTTATTTAATAATTTTTGTGGAATTTCCAGAAAATAGTCATTAAAAGTGTTTGCTATTTCCTCTGGATTATTAATCACTTTATTATTTCTGGTCAGTGTAATGTTCCTTTGTATTTTAGCAGATTTTCCAGTTTCTTTCTGTATCACGGACCACATAGCCCTGTTTTTATTAGATGATTGGGAAATAAAATTATCATTATGCATTTTCTTTGCTAGTCTTATTACCTTATTTAATATGCTAGTGTATTTTTTGTAGTATAAATTGAATTCAGGTGTTGTGTGGTATTGTTTATATAATTTGTGTAGAAATTTCTTTCTTTGACATGAATTTATAATCCCTGTTGTTATCCAATTGCTAGTTTTGTTATTTTGAACAGTTCTTCGTTTAAAATAATGGGTGCCCATACGGGGGGGGCAGGGGGGGCCATGGCCCCCCCCCTGGATCCTTGAAAAATAAAGCGATATGAAAATCAGACTGAGAACAAACTTTTTTTTTGCAAAAGTTCTTACAGTATTCTAATTAATTTGTACTAAATATAAATACTTCAGATATTTAACATTCCGCCAGGCCAAACATTAAATACTGTATAGTGGCAGTGGGCGCATTAAGCCTGTCTGGCACACCTCAGATATCTGAATTTTAAAAAATTACAATATTTGTTAAATACTAGTTTTGCTTCAATTAGTGAATACACTAATTCGTTCTCTACATAGTCTATTACGTAATGGTGCTCGATCAGGCGCAATCTGCCTCGCATATCACTTTTGCAACAACAGCAAATGTGTAGAAGGGTCATTGACAAACTGGCCGATATGGACTTAGTTTGTGGGTGCTCACTAAAAATTGTTCTTAGAATATTCAAGCTTTAAGTGGGCCAATTGATGATCATGATGATAATTGCTGTTTAAAGGGGCCTAACATCTAGGTAAGCTCCAAATTTCAATACGGTTATGCCTAGTGTTTCCCCATCCCTATCTTGAGTGGCTACTATTTTTGCCACCTCACTTCGGCAGTGTCGATATGAAAAGCACGTTCTGGAGATATGTTTAGACATTGCGACATCACTAGCGTATCTTAACCCCTAAAATAAGCTTTTCTATGCTTACTAGTAAAACTCTGGTCCTTTAAGGTCGTGCTTACAATATTGGATAATTTACTGTATTCAGACCCGACGGGGGACAAACTTGCAACTGCCAAGGCGGCAGGTTTTAGGGACGGAAAATTTTCTGGGAAACTGTACAAAACTGCTTGGTCATTAAACGTCAAGTTGATTAAGTTTAAGCCCTCCACAAGAGAATATACTTTGGCATTGTTGATTATTTAAGGACATAAATAAAAGGATCGTCTTAGTCACCTTGGTGTTCTTGCTGTTGATCTGACATGAATGTTAAATTGTACCAATGAGGAAATTACAAACTCGTTACCGGTATTTAAATAATTGTTTTTGCACATTGGTTGTGTATGATATCTGTTAAAATTTAATGTACATTTTTTGTATTTATTTTTTAATTTGTAATTTTAGCAAACGCATATTTATAGTGTATGCCACTCCTAGTTAAGTACACACTCAGGCGAAGAAACAGCCTCATATGTTATGGAAACTTAGTAACTGCTCGGCTTCACGTGTTGCGAGAGGGTTAAACACCTGTACGGTATGAACAACAGCAATAAACATTCACTCCTAACTACACTGGTTATCTCATAAATGCAAGCACTGTAGATCTGGTCTGGACCGATAACCTAGATGTTAGGCCCCTTGAAACAACAATTATCATTATTATTATTATGTAGATCTGGTAAAATTAACAATGTATTCTGATACCAGACATGAAATACACTTCGCAGGATCCTCGTCGTACAGACTATCTAACATTCCCTATCATATTCTCACAGGCCCCCTTATGACATATTGATGACCCTCGGAAATAATGATGACTGGTACTTACAGGCGTTGACTTCAGCTGTGACGGCTTACCTCTACTGATTCTGGTGTTTGTGATCCCAGAGAATCACTCCTACTTACTCGCAGCACAATTACTATATATTTCACACGCAAGCCTCTCAAATATTAACATTATATACATTATTACTTTGATGGTCAGCATCCAACGATTTATCTAGTTTCGTGCATCTGATTATACAAATATGCTTTAAATCCGTATGATGGATTATCGCATCTAGTTAGCACCTGAGTTTACTAATACATAGCATATTCTACTAGTATTTGTCGTATAACAATTTACCGCTATGGTCTCAGAATTTCGGTATACAGACGTTAGTTTACAATACTTCATGCGATTCGAGACAAACAATCTAGACTATTTGTTTGAAACTTGGCTCATAATTCCCTTGAGAATGTATAGCCAGCAACTCAGTAATTGTACATCGAACACCAACTTGTGATCGTCTGAAATACCTTCCTTCTCCACCAAAAACATACAAGTCCAAATTACAAGTACCACTCCCTCACGGAGTCCTACCAAGAATACGAACCACTCCACACGGAATCCAGAGGATGAGTACACCGCCCTACACGCGGTCCAAAGAATGAGTACTACTCCCCACGGAGTCCTAAGAATGAGTCGCCCTCACAGCTTTGTCAAGTCCTAATAACATTCATCTCCCCTCCACAAATCACTGGCCTACCTGGCTTCCCTCCCGGGTCCAGCCAATCAAAACAAAACATTACCATATTAGGAGTGCCTTCTTGGTCTTCAAAATACCCTTGTCACACCCCTAGCATAGGGTTGCCAAGCCTCCTACCTGCATGAGTCATAATGCACTTGAGCTTGCGAGAGAAAAACCCAGGCGACAACAAGCCTACTTCCTGCTTCTTGCACACAAGTCCAGACTCTCTGACTGAAGATTATTCCAATGTTAAAATATTCACATATAACTAGACTCAGATCCTGCCAATTACGATCCCTTAAAACCTTAACAAATTAATCGGAAATAAATCACATGATATTATACACTTCATTACATAATTATAAAACATAAAAAGGCATCAAATAAAAATATATGGACGATTATGAAAATCGTACGTCCCGAAAGTAAGGGTTCGATCCTTTGTGACCTGGGAAGGTTACAACTTTAATAAATCTGCATATTCCAAGTTGGGGGCAGCAACGTAAATCCATACGTGGCATGCATTGTAAGAAAGGACAGAATGTAGTAATTTGATTTTTTAAGCCCATCTGTGTAGTTGAGTACCTCAATTTAAGCTCAACGATGACGACTGGTTACCTAAATATTCTAAATTTGATTGCCGACGCTGACAGCAGCCATCCCTAGTAGGCCTACGATATTTTCAACACTACCTTCAGGGAAATATCACGTACGTATCATGTTTCATGTTCCGGGGCACTCATCTCAAAACTACGGTATCGGTACTCTGAAATAACATTACTTATACACACTCGCCTAATGACACGTTATTACATAAACCGGAATTTCACTCAGAGTCAAGTACAAGGGGTGAGGTTTAACCCTGTTTACAAATAAAGCAACAATATTTAAAACAATGCCAGTTATTGAATATAAAAAGGTTAATTTTCCCCTCTTTAAGGGTAACCTTAACACACATACATTTAAAAACTCAAAAAGTATTTGTATTAGATTGGTTAGACAGTATATTATTTACGTCACAGGTACAATAATACGGCGAAATATATCACTTGTTAATTTTATAAAACTCTACGGAATTGTACAATATCAGTTAGTTTCATGTTATCGTCTATTATTTTCATAAACAGAGAAAAGCTTGAGCATAAGGCTCAATTACACATTGAAAGAAATGGTTTGTTTATGTTCATATCATAATTCCTGTATCATCATTCCTGTATCACAATTCCTCTTGTTTCAGTCGAGAATTCGAATAATGGTAGTAAGAAGTACGTGATATAGTGGTTTTTATCCATTTTACTTAGTGATTATAATAATCAGGCAAAATATTTTTATCGACAAAACTAAATTTTACTAAAACCATTGGCTCGAGTTTATCAGTTCGTTGGTTACAAGTGTTTCATGATTCTAATAAGAGCAAAGCGAAGTATTTCCGATTGGTTGATTAGAAGAGGAAAGACGTGACGATCTGCTGTAATGGCCAGTACAAACTAGATACCGTAGCCTACCGTATTTGGAAACAGTGCTATTTAAATAATTGGGCAGATTCAGATGTTGGGATATTTCCACAGTTTAACTTAGTGGTTTGGGATCATGTGAAAATATGTCCAGTTATTTAGAAAGTTCGCGAACTGGATTAACGATACCATTTTAATGAACTACGGTACTTGATTTTTATTTTTGTCGATACCACTAGCTTTTTCCTGTTTTTAAGAATTGAACATTACGACGTTGAATCACGAAGAAAAGCGAACGTTAACGGACAAAAACTCAAAGAAAACATTCCTCCCATACTTGCCACAAAGTAGCCAATGGTTTCAGAGCAGTCAAATAATGAATTTCACGAAGTAAGTAAGATATGAAACCTTATTTTTGTGTGTGTGTGGGTGGGGGGTGACAGGTAGGTAATGAAACGAAAATATTTACTTGCCCCCCCCCCTGGAAACAAACCTATGGGCGCCCATGGTGTGTGTATTTGTAATTCAGGTGAGGATTGGGAAGGAGGCTTCCATGGCCCTAAGTTAGGAACCATTCCATCAATTGCATGGAGTCGAATTGGGAAACCACAGAAAATCACTTCCAGGATGTATGAGGAGGGAATCGAACCCACCTCTTCTAACGAGGGAGTTAGCACAAGTTGCGATCGCAATTACAAAATAGTTGTGGTTTGCATGTAAGAGTTTTACATCTACAGTGCAACCGACAGTAGTGGCTACGCGGGCTAAAGCGCTGCATTAGGTCAAGGGGCCAAGCTCACTGCTGACTCGGTAGACGCGTGGGTTCGAGCCCCACCGTCGGCTGTCCTTGAAATGGTTTTCCGTAGTTTCCCATTTTCAACACCAGGCAAATGCTGGGACAGTACCTTCTGACAGGCCACGGCCGCTTCCTTCCACATCCTTGCCCAGTTTCATTCATCTTCATCCATTCCATCTCTCATCCCGACGCGCAGGTCGCCCACGGGCGTCGACTAGAAAGACCTGCACTCGGCCTCTCAGGAGGCCACACGACAAAGAAAATCTACAGTGCAAATAAGCGCACAATATTTGCCAAGGACAATTACACTGCACCTTACAAGCATGCGCATGTTCAGTCACCCAGTTCAAAAAATGGGTTGTTGGCAGCTATGGGCAGAAATTACGAGTATAAACATTAAATTTGGAACAGAGGGTATTCTATTCTTATCACAACTACAATAATTGTGGTGACCAAAGCCAAACTGCAGGGGCGTAGTCACCGTATGTACAATTTCTAACATCACGAGGACATTTATTCCAAATTCCCGACACGAGGAAATAGTTACTGAAGGCAGCCACTGGACTGTAGCTCTATCATTGAACTCTAGGTAATACTGGAATGCCGACTGTATGGGAGCAAAGTGCGGCTTTTGGTGCGACTAGTTACGCCTGGTAGTGCACGTCAAGGAGGTGAGTTTGACGTATACGAACGCAAGGATGATGTACGTACGTACGGCGAGATGCAAGTAAAAAAGGTACTTTTGAACATTTAGGCGAACGGTAAACTAAACGGAACTTACGCCGAAATACATCTTTCAAAATATCATAGTAATATGATACTTAAAATGGCTAGGAATATACGCCAACATAAAATATTATATTGCAGCCTGATTGTTCATAATTTTTATCCTTACATCAAAGGCAGCGTACACAATAACTATAGGCCTACTGGCAAAACATTCAAGCCGTACGTACATTAAAATAAAAATAAGGTTAGACAGGGAATGACTAAGAATAAAGAACAAAAAATATGGTAATTGTTATTCAACATTTTTATTAACTCCAAGACAGCGTTCATATGTGTGTGAATATGCATAAGCCTACAAATAAACAATTAAAAAGATGCTTAGTGAACAAAAATACACACTTTATTTATACAAAACAACCACATGTTCAATATTCTTCAAAGCAGGTCGAGACTTGGGTGGGGCTGGGTGGTATTTATGTGACCAGGGGGAAGCAGAATAATTCTTAATGTGAACAGTAGCATAGCAATCACCAGGATCTAGATAAACCCAGTTGTACACAGTAAGAAATTCATATTTACCATGTTATACAGTTGTTTATTGTTGTTGTTGTCGTGTAGCCTCCTGAGAGGCCGAGCTATTAAGTTCTTGGTGCACTCCTCCTTCGTTGTACCATGTATTATGATGTCGTCAAAATAAGCTTCAGCTTTTGGAAGACCATGAAGGATCTGTGATAATATCCTATTAAATTCTGAGGGGGCAGTTTTGATGCCAAAACTCAGTCGGTGCATCCTGAAGGTTCCTTTGTGAGTGGATATAGCTTGAATCATACTACCTTCTTCATCAACTTTCAGATGTAGATATGCCTTGTATAAGTCTAACTTGCAGAAAATTTTTGAGTTTCTAAGACTATGTAGAACATCATTAACTGGTCTTATGGGATGGTTTGCAGAAATCAACCTTGAATTTACTCCACATTTGTAGCCAACACATAACCTAACTTCCCCATCCGGTTTTGGGATAACAACAAGAGGCGAGCCCCAATCACTTAAAGCTGTGGGAGAAATAACTCCTTCTGATTCCAATGAAGCGAGTTCCTTTTCAACGCGTTCCCGAAGAGCAAAAGGGACATCACGTTCACGATTGAAGACAGGTTTCACCCCCTCTCTGAGTTGCAGTTTTACTTCAATATTGGGAACGCATCCAATTTTTTCTTCAAAGATTGTACTATACTGATGTAAAATATCCTGAATTGACTGCACTGAGTTGACAGATTCAGTGTGAAGTGATTGATTTGTGTCTTTGTCAATTTCCTTCAGATCAAGGCCGAGGCCCCTGATCCAAACACGACCAAGCAATGCGGCATGACCTTGCGGAACTACAAAAAGATCTGCAACAATTTCTGTTCCTTTGTATGATACTGTGACAACAATTTTTCCTCTGGGTTTGATAACATGATCGGAATATGATCGAAAACAGACATTTGTTGGCTGCAATGGCAAACCAAGACCCAAGGTTGAACATTCGTTCTCTGGGATGAGTGAATATTTTGCTCCCGTGTCGACTTCAAATCTTTGTGATTTATTGTTGAGCTTAACAGTGATAAAATATTTATCTGATTCTTGTCCTACTTCAAAGAGATCTTCGATGCATTCCAGTTTTCCTATCCCGAAATTGGTTTCAGGGTGGTCATGCAAGTTGTCATCTATATTCTCAGTTGCAATGTTGTGTGTATTTGACTGTTGAAGAAGTGTAGTGATACAAACTTTTGCAACATGTCCCACTTTCCTACATGACCTACATTTAAGAGAATTTCTGTTTGTGCGACAATCTCTTGACCTGTGGTTTGAATTTCCACAATTCAGGCATAATCCATCAATACCTAGTGCTCTATAATTGACAGAACTACGGCGGCCCCTGGACTGTGAACGTGATTGAGAGCCTGGGCTAGGCTGTTGAACAAAACGTGACTGAGTATCACTGCTATATTGATTCATACTTCGGTCATTACAGTATATGAACCTGTGGCTTTTGTTACTTTGTTTGAGTCCTCTACAGTGTCTGACGGTGCAGTGAGCTGTTTTGACAGCTGATTACTCTCATACCGCGATGCTTCCAAGGCTATAGCCTTCTTCAGGAGATCATCAAATTTCGTGTCATTAGACTGGAAAAATTTCTCTCTGATCCAATTATCTCGCAAGCCACGTATACATTGTGCACGAAGAAAAACATCCGCGATTGAAATTCTGGCGTCACATGTACACTGAATATAAAAGTCACAGTCTAGTAAGTGGCTTCTAAGAGTGGCAACAAATCCTGCAATATTTTGACTTTCTTTTTGATTGACGTTCAAAAAATAGTGTTGGGAAACCACGGTTGAGACTTGAGTTGACAGTATTTGCTTGAAATGCTTTACTAGGTCATTATAACCGAGAGACATGATTGGTTTATCAGGGCCTAAAAATGCAGAGAGATTGTTATAATGAATTGCCCCTATTGATGTACACAAGAGTTGAGCTTTCTTTGTTGGATCGGTGGCATTGTTGAAGTTTGCGTAATTTTCAAATCGTTCTAAATACGACACACATTTTTCCTTTTCAGAATCAAAATTTTCAAAAGGTGTGATGTTAGTGGCTTGTGGGGTTGTGACGGATTGGTGAGCTTGATACCTTTCAAGTAACTTCTCTTGAGAATCAGTAAAAATGTTCAGTAATTGTTGAAACTGATTTGCGTCCATCTTGACGGAACTTCGAAATAATTTTAAAAATCACAGTTCAAATACACACATCAAAAAAAGTTTTGCATCACCTCGGTTCCAAGAGTTCCGGAACCGTTAAATACAAAGGGAATAGAGATCAACACAAACAACATTTCAGCTCGTTTTATTGCTCATGAGACCCACACATTGCATGTTGTACCATCATACAGCTAGACTTTCAGCATTTGTGGTCCAGATTGCAGTACACACCACTACCTCTAATACCCAGTAGCACGTCCTCTTGCATTGATGCATGCCTGTATTCGCCGTGGCATACTATCCACAAGTTCATCAAGACACTGTTGGTCCAAATTGTCCCACTCCTCAACGACAATTCGGCGTAAATCTCTCAGAGTGGTTGGTGGGTCAAGACGTCCATAAACAGCCCTTTTCAACATATCCCAGGCATGTTCGATAGGGTTCATGTCTGGCGAACATGCTGGCCACTGTAGTCGAGCGATGTCGTTATCTTGAAGGAACGCATTCACAAGATGTGCACGATGAGGTCGAGAATTGTCGTCCATGAAGACAAATGCCTCTCCAATATTCTGCCGATATGGTTGCACTATGGGTCGGAGGATGTCATTCAGGTATCGTAAAGCCGTTTCGGAGCCTTCCATGACCACCAGTGGCGTACGTCGGCCCCACATAATGCCACCCCAAAACATCAGGGAACCACCACCTTGCTGCACTCGCTGGACAGTGTGTCTAAGACGTTCAGCCTGACCAGGGTGCCTCCAAACACGTCTCCGACGATTGTCTGGTTGAAGGCATATGCGACACTCATCGGTGAAGAGAACGTGATGCCAATTCCGTGGGGTCCATTCAGCATGTTGTTGGGCCCATCTGTACCGCGCTGCATGGTGTCGGGGTTGCAAAGCTGGACCTCGCCATGGACGTCGGGAGTGAAGTTGCGCATCATGCAGCCTATTGCGCACAGTTTGAGTTGAAACACGACGTCCTGTGGCTGAACGAAACGCATTATTCAACATGGTGGCATTGCTGTCAGGGTTCCTCCGAGCGGCAATCCGTAAGTAGCGGTCATCCACTACAGTAGTAGCCCTTGGGCGGCCTGAGCGAGGCCTGTCATCGACAGTTCCTGTATCTCTGTACCTCCTCCATGTCCGAACAACATCGCTTTGGTTCACTCTGAGACGCCTGGAAACTTCCCTTGTTGAGAGCCCTTCTTGACACAAAGTAACAATGCGGACGCGATCGAACTGCGGTATTGACCTTCTAGGCATGGTAGAACTACAGACAACATGAGCAGCGTACCTTCGTCCTGGTGGAAGGACTGGAACTGATCGGCTGTCGTACCCCCTCCGTCTAATAGGCCCTGCTCATGCATGGTTGTTTACATCTTTGAGCAGTTTTAGTGACATCTATGAACAGTCAAAGGGACTGTATCTTGGATACAATATACACAGTCAACGTCTATATGCCAGAGATCTGGGAACCGAGGTGATGCAAAACTTTTTTTGATGTGTGTATAATAAAATGTTTCAAGATAACCGTTTTAAAACACACTAGGTAGTGATCGATGACCGAATATTGTCCTGGGCTTGAGAAAAAAAACCATTGCATAACCTCAAAGTTCGAACTGCGATAAATATTATTTTGAATATGTGGCATGCAGGCACACGCAGCTGAATATACGACGAGTTGCTTAGGATCATTACAAGTACTCTGTGTACATTTCATGTCGATTTGCCTGATTCTTGATTTTACTCACGTGGCCGTTGAAATAGACGACGTAAATACCGTACTTCATTGATGTAGGCTATATCTGTACCGGAGAATCAAGTCCCAATTCCTCGTCGCCAACTATTATGTTTTGAATAAAGCACATTATAGCTATTATGTTTTGAATAAAGGATATTATAGCACTTTAATATGCACACACATCTCAATCTACATCTTAACAAATTACAACTAAAATCGTCACAGAGTAAAAGCATATATACACTCCGACCAAGTTCCATAGAGGACATAAACTAGATACATAATAATATGTAAAGCTCAAGCCATTGGGTTTGAAGAGAGAGAACGGTACATAAAAAATAAATCATGAAGTTCTAAGTGATGTATTTTCCATGTAGTAATCTCTAACTTAACATTCCATGGATTTGAGGGAGTACAGTAATATGTACGGTATACAGAAATGAAATTTAATATAGAGATAGGATTTTAAAGGGAAAAATATTCATTAAAAAAGGACCAAAAAGGGGAAAAATATTTAATAAATAGGACCAAAATAAAGGGGAAAATATTCATTAAAAAGGAATTATTTAAGAAAAGGGAACTGGTCAAGAGAATAAAGGAAATAAAAAGGTATGCATAATCAGTTAATCACTTCTAATTTAACTTTACTGCATTAAATAATGGTATCAATTACATGTCCAACATTTGAGGATGTTAAGGATATATGCCTATTCTCTTTTATGTAGTGTCCTTGTGTTACAGTGTTTATTGCATTAAGAACGAATTGAACCTGATGACATTTAACATTTCAATATGTTTGAAGGTCAAATTTTGTCTCTTTGAATTTTTTTTTTTTTTTTTTTTTTTTTTTTTTTAGCGTATGGCTTTTAGTGCCGGGAGTGTCCGAGGACATGTTCGGCTCGCCAGTTTTGTAGCTGCTTCGAGACGGACACCCAATGGGTGAGCTACAAGTACCGTTGGGGAGGGAAGGAGGGGAATTGGAATGTAAGGACGAGGAGTTGGAAGGTAGCGGCTGTGGCCTATAGTTAGGGACCAACCCCGGCATTTGCCTGGAAGGAAGATGGGAAACCACAGAAGACCATCTTCAAGGTTGCCGGCGGGGGGATTCGAACCTCCTCGCCTCCCGGATGTGAGCGACTGCCATCAGTCATGCCGTAACCACCACGGCTAACTCACCCGGTTCTTTGAATTTAAAATATCTTTATACAAAGAAAATGAGCGCTCAACATCAAGGGAAACCAGTGGGGAATACTTGGTTTTTACTCTCAACTCTAAATCAGTGCACTTCACTAGTTTTTCAATGTCTGGATTCTTTGCTAAGCTTGCCTTAAGTTTTTCTTTTGCGAATCCCTCAAGCATGTTGTCAGTTCTTTCAACTACACTCCACTGCACCTCCTTGGATAAGCACTGTTCTTCCAGTTGCAAGATGGCGGCAGAAAGAAACTTGAAAGTATGCACTGCGTACAGCTCTGTCTCCAAATTCGGATCACTCAGCAGGTCCTTCGCTCGACCCACAGCTGCAGATTCAACATCGTCCAAAGACAGTATAAATTCCTTTATCTTAGTGAAATGTTCACAAAGGAAAACAGCACATGAAATCCATGTCCCCCATCTAGTTATGATGGGAAACTTAGGTAGTGGTAGGCCTGTAACTTCCTTGTAAAGCTGTATTCTACTTGGAGCTTTAATCAATGTCTTCTTAAGTTCGGATATGAAGGCATTTGCAACAATATATTCAACCCTTATTGCTTCACATACCCTATGCAAAGCATGAGCAATACAAGTTGTATGGTGAAGATTAGAATACATAGGCTTCAACTGTGCAAATGCTGAGACCATATATGATGCTTCGTCCGTAACAACTTGCCACACTTTGTTGTACTGTATTCCTGATGGCCAGAGTTTAAAACAACAGTCATTGAAACTCTGCATTATAGATGTAGAGTTTACTTTTTCCAATTCGTACATGGCAGCCAACATTGGTTTTGATGGGTCTCCTGTCAATGGCATCACATGAATGTTTAGAACAGCTCTTGAAAGTGAATCGGTTGCTTCATCCAAAATGAAGCAAACTGGATGGTCTCCAACAACCTCCTTAACTTTTTGTACATTAGCTTCATAAATTGGTTGTAGGTAATTCTTTCTAAGTGTACTTTCATCAGGGACAGTGCGTTGTGTGTATTTTTCCAAGAAACTCTTCATTGATGTGTTATTTACCTTATTTAAAGGAATTCCACACTGAACAAGGGTAACTATGAGGTCACTGAAAAAAACGTTTCGTTCCCTGCTTTTTTGTTCGGTCTTCTGAAAAGATTCCTGTAAAAATGACTGTTTGGAAACTTTCGCACGAATAGCTTTGTTTTTCTCATGTTTGGCATACTTGAGATGCTGAATTATTCTGTCCTTTATATGTTTTCCATCTACTTTAATATCAATATCACATATAGAACATCGAATAACGGTACCATCCGTTTCGATTAAATCGTCCTTGAAACTGCTTACCGCTCTTCGCATTTTATTGCTAAAAGACGACTTCGCCATCACTATTACAAGCTACTGATGCCACTTAACGGTGCGTGCTATTCTCTATGACTCTGTTTCTGCTACTGAGGTGAGCAAGCTACTGTAACCAAAGAGAATAGGCTGTAACTGCTTCACACATTCTGGAGGGGATGTGACGAGTCTAACAACACCTGCGGGTGGGGTGAGGCAGTGCAGTGGGCGAGTTCAACTCTGGGGTGAGTTCGGTATAGAACCCCTGTTAATTCTTTCTTCCCTTACGCTACATCGGTATTTTATGCAGGTATTTTCCCTCAAAGTGAAATAAATTCTTGAGGTTTTGCCGTATATTCTTTAAAAAAAGGGAAAATAAGGGCAGATGTAGGAGAAAACGGAACAAGGGCTAAAAAAGGGAAATAATTCCTCTCGGCACGCCGGAAGGCGGAGGTAGATTTCACCAGGCAAACTAGGGGATAGGCTATAATAGGCAAAATATGCAGGTTTTCGTAGAAGGATCAGACCTCATTTATTGCGGGAAAGTATTTTACAAAGTAACTGGAGCTCAATTAAATTTTCTTTCGTCTTATTATGCATATTTTTAACTTTTTATTGTCTTAGGGGTACGGTAACCTTCTTGTCACTTGGGGTCCATTTTTATACTTGTGGTCACACCGTCCTTACGCAAGGTTTGGAACTGATGTGTAACTATCTAACAGTCTGTTACTTCTTCACGTCAAATTTTATCTCCCGCAGAGATGTTGGTTGATTCATCAGTTAAGGGCTGCGACAACGCGGTCATGTAACCCCATGTACTTTGGGTGTGTGTGTAGAATCTGTCTGATAAGCTGTGTTAATTGTGATGGCTGTATTAGTCTGTAAGTCAGGTAAGGACTGCAGACGGTCAATTTCAAGTAGTAGTTCCTAATGTTGGTACCAAATATACCGTCAACGACACCTAGATGTGAACTTGGCTACTGGATGCCACCGCAACCAGTAACTTGCAACGATCGTTGGACTTTCCCTCTAAAGGAAAGCATACTGAGGGATTCTCAGCGCTCTTTGAAAATCCGACGACTTCGGCCGGCTTTGAACCCGCGACCTTGGGCTTAGAAGTTCAGCATGCTACCAGCTAGGCTACGTCACCGAATCCGCTTCCCACATAGTCAGATGGAAAACTGAATGTGATCTCGTTGTCATGGCAACCTCTGATAGCTCATCCCTCATCAATTTAGAAGCGTTGCCATGGTAACCTCTGATGGCTCTTGGCATTTTCTTCTAATTCCGAAATCATTTTTCTCATCCCTTGGCGTAATGGTGGGTTGTATCAAAAATTCTTTCAGACAAAAGTTTTAGGTAATTATTAGGGGTATAACGTCCATTTTGTACGGTTTTGATATTGTGCCTATTAAGAGAGATATGATTAATGATTCCCGAAAAACTCATTTTTTCCACCCCATTGGCCAATGGTTGGGGCTATCAAAAAAAAACGTTTTAAACATAAATTTTTGGTACTTATCCGACACATGATATGAACTTTAAAGGGATTCGATATTTCACATATTAAGAGAGTTATAGTGATATTTCACTTTTTTGAAAAAAGCCCCCCATTTTTACCCCCCTTCGACCGATTTTGCCCATTAACGAACATGACCGAGATTTTATAGGTATACATATTATGTAAGAAATTCAAAGTGATTGGTGCAAAATTACGGCAGTTATAGTGTCCACAAGAAACTGATATATATATATAGATACATATATACATAAATTATATATAAACGTTTGTACTGACGGTGGTTTTGCGGTCTGGGGGATGTGAAACGCGAAGATATGTCGAAAGTTTCCGGAAGTCGAAACATGGTACCCATTGCAATAGTTAGCTTTCTAATGAAATCTACCTAAAAGGGAAAAAGGGAAGTTAAAACACGGCAATCTTGAGTTATTTCTTGTTTCCAATAAAATTAAAAAAAAAGGTATTCCCTTTAAAATCCGGTCTCTAGTAATGAACATAAATTACACAACTGTCTACATTCTTTCACCTTTAAATAATAGTTATACTGTTTTAAACAACAACTTTGACGGTTGTTTCCCTAGGCACTTGCCTTTAACACATTCTATAGTTAAACCGAAATGCTTTGGAGGTTTTGTTTATTTCTTACAAAAACTCAGCATATATTTAATGTACCTTTTCTATTTGTCCTCATGTTCATGAATTATTTCCAATTTGACAAATTACCCTAATATCCCAAAATACTTGGCAAAATCGACATATAGGAAATTATTTTTTTGAAACACAGAAATTGCATTTTAAACATATTTTGAATGGTTCTTATCATAAGTAAGTCATCTTTAAAAACATCGAGTGTAAATACATCACACGTGACCATGCACTGTCCCTTCTGATCGTGTACTAGCCCTTAAAGAGTACGAGCTTGTTATACAGACGACGAACATATTTTCAAAGCAATGCACTATCACCGCATCTCGAATTATGATATAACCTAATGTCGAGTTATTTCTCAGCCATAGCTCTGATTAACCAATTAAAATGGTTTTCGACAAGGGCAAGTTCAAGAAAATGATCATGATTGAAGAGATTTCTCCGGTCCACACGAGTTGATCATTTGGTTCACTCCGTTCTGTTTAGTTATTAAACCTGAGTACTTCCCCAGCTTGAATAGCGTATAGTCTATGCAGAGCTTGCACATTAATATACACCACTCAACACAGGCCACACAGGATTTGATGATCATTACTGCGAATTGCAGAAAACACAGTAAGTTAACACTGCGGAAAATGGCCAGACTTGACTTGGCGGTAACAATGGAATGGCGGTGGCTTGCTTCAGCCGCGGGTCGCCTTTGCCGTCACTATGATTCTCTGTACTCGTTGGTATTTACACATGGCTAAAAATGATTAGTTTGTTCAATTTTGCCCTTACACTAGAAGAGTTGGCATGAGCTTTATACAAGGACTGCTTTTTACCATAACTCACTAGTCTAATGTATACATAAATTTCAGCAACCTTTCTTAGGATTTGCAACTAGTGCAGCTCTTCACAAAGGAATTCACTCTATATTGAGTGCGAAAAATTGAAAGGCAAGTTACCTCCGGTACTAAACTTCATAACGACGGACTGGTCAATAATTTTATCTACATTGCGCATATTCATCAGCTCGCCGAACACAACTCTAAACCTAAATTTCTTCTCTGTACATTGAACGATTTTAACAACATCTGGAGATGGTTCAATGAGCTTACCTCTCGAAACATGTTGCACAAAATTGTAACAGGTTTTGATGGGAGCAGCGTAAGAGTGGTCAAGAAGACGTTCAGATTGTCTTATTAGCATTGTTCTACAATGTGAGCAAGTTAGAGACTTCAAAAGCCTCATCACAATATACCCTCCTATATAACACAAAATGTTGTCCTGAAATTCAGACAAATGAATCTCAAGCAAATCTGAATACTGCTCTTCCATTTCTGTGCCATCGTTAGCATCACATGCATTAGAAGCTGTTCTTTTCTGCGAACGAAATTCAAAAACAGAACCCCCTGATACTGGATCAATATTCACACAATTCCCAGCAGCATTTACACTGTTTATGAACAATAGTCTTCTTAATGCCCATTTGAACTGCAAAGTATTGGGATTATTATTCCATCCCCCACGAGCTCGAATGCAAGAAAAAGCTACTCAATGTGATCCTGTGAAAACTTGTATGTCAACACATATTTAAATTGATTCTCAGTTCTGGTGAGCAATATTCCAGCAACTTCTCTAATAGAAGTCGCAGCTATAATAAGTCCAACACAGAACATTTTCCTAGCATGGCACACAAGTGGTATTCCTTCAATCTTTAAGGACCTCAAGTAATCACAAGTTTCTGTGAAGCATTTTAACCAGTACTGTTCCCCCTGAATGAACAATGGTTGCGTGTAACCCTTCTGAAATGGGTTTCTGGAATTAAGCAAATCAAACAGTCTGTCGATCATGTATATGAATTCTTCCGTTGCTTCACTGTCAGCAAGGAAAGGATGACCCTGTTTCCTTAAAAATGAAATTGCATCTGCAACACCAGAACTCAATGTCTACACAGCAAGTTGAACATTCAATTTTTTGTTTCCCCACCTAATGTGTGCACCACTCAGATTATTGGCAAAATTTAGCCCCTCATTCTCCTGAATCTCATTTAGTTTAGTGATGTACTCCCATTTTATATCTCCCTTTGGAGAAGACAAAATCTTCTTATCAGAGAGGGTATTCCTCGCTAACTTCACCATATGGCAAGGGTCAAAAACAACGAACACAGTTCCCATTTTCACATGCTGAAAACTACAACTACTTGCTGCCGAATCTATTGCACAACCAAGCTGTTTCATTGTTTGAATATTAGTAGAAGTTCCATCACAGGTTAGGCCCCACACTTTAACACCTACCTCATGTAACTTCGTAAGACATACATTGATCATCTGGTACTGTATTTCTGCTGATGTTTTATTGATCAGAAAGTAACCCACAGGACACTTGAAGTTGTGTGTGAGTGATACTACCATTAGCACAAGAACTTCAGATGCCAGTTCATCCTCAAACCCCAGAATTTCACCACAGTCCAAATAGCCAGAATATTTTCCCTCAGCTCGGTCCCATACAGTTTGTTTGCGTAGAGACATTGCATCGATAACAAGGTTACAGTCCTTCAACCAAGGCTTCTTAGCAATATTCTCCTTAAGATATAAAAATACCTCTTCCAAATAGCCTGGTTCACAATTCAATTTGGACGTCCATGCCCTTAATGTTGACAGGTGTGGCAAATGAAACATGTTATTGGAACTTCGAACGAACAAACCTGTATGCCTTTGGTGAATAGAAGTACAAGGTTGAGGCAAACTGCTTCATCAGACTTGTGTAATGCAACCTGTTTTTAGAATTACCTTCATTCTTGAAAGTATTCATAAGAACCTCAAGGGGGAAACCTTCAAATCTTGACTCAAGTACAGAAATTACACTATGTGATGAATTTGCAGATTTCAATTCTTTGAGGAGCTGCTTCATATTGGTGATCTTCTTATTTCTTCGCCTATGTTTTTCTTGCAATAGCTTAATTTTCTTCTTCAGAGCTTTCTTTTGTGGTGAATCTGGAGGTTTTGGTCGACATGTATCTTGAATGTTTTCATCAGAGACGTTGGACACTGAGCTGGTGACCTGCTTTTCATCCTGTGAAGTAAAATATGTTTGCATCAAAACATGAACATTTTTATATCTTTTCGAACATTCTCCTTCAGTGACATTAACGCCATCAGTCTGGAAATGTAATAATAAGATAATGTGTACAATTTAATATGAGTATTCAGTACCTCGCAAATGGAGCTTTCAGCGTTCAACATGAACACAATGTGTTGAGAGGTGAGGGTGATATTTGGAGTCTATAATGCTGTTGACCAGTAGGGCCCCTCAGATAAGAGCACGGCAACAATTTGTCTTTATTACCATGTGCAAAGTTATGTTTACAATAAAATGCAATGTTACTGTAGGCCTACCACATATATCAGATTTGATCGGTGGCAACATAGAAAGAGGGGCAGATGACCTCGTAGTTCTGCCCCTTGAAACAACAATAACTAACAAACATAGAAAGATAGAACGAAGAGTTCGAGCAAGATGATAGCCCGGACATAGAGTCCCACGTATCTTACACGAGACCAACAGAGGAAGAAGAGGGATGTGATGTGTTTACTGGACTATATCAGTGAAGGAGATGATGGGGGAGAAGAAAACGTTGCGCCCAGACTTATAAGGAGAAATTTTATGCCAATGCTGATGACATGGCATTGACGTGCAACTATGACCAAGAAGTTAGAGTGGGCTGAAAAATAAAAGAGTTACAGTACAGATAAATGCAGCAAAGACGGTAACAATGCTCTTATGGAAAGGTGGGGAAATAAGAGACTATATATTGTAAAGGTCCCTTACTTCAGTGAAACACTTTGTATATTTAGGAGCGACATTGCAGACTTTGGGCAATGAGTTTACAATCCATGTGAGAGACCTGATGCTGCTATGAAAGCCACGAGTGACGTAAGCCACCTTAGTAATCTTTTGCTAAAACTGCGATGGAACTGTTCAGGTTGAAAATCTCACCAGTGGTGACATATGCCCTGGAAAACATTTATGGCAACACCTCAGATATAGGAACCTGACTTACCTGGATCGGATCAAAGGTAGCTAACTCAAAAGGGTCTTGTGCTTATCAGAGTTTACACCTTCGTGCCTGGTCTATCTGACAATCGGACAACTCCCATCGGTCGAGGAGATAAGTTTACGAATGTTACTGTCATCCATACCCGGATACGAGGAACTGTTACGTACTATGACAAGGAAGAGGAACGAAATATGTAGCGACTTCCAAGAGCTGGATACAACACTTAGTGACAAGACTGTCTGTACACTTCTTTCACCACAAAGTGTGTGTAAATAAGAAATACCATCAGCTGGACCACTAGTGTAAGTTGGTTAGTTAGTTATAGTTGTTTTAAGGGGTGGAACAACAAGGTCATCTGCCCTAACAACCAACCAGTGCATGTGCATGCTATGTAGTGACAAGCATGATAGGTACATCATCATGTGGTGAAAACCAAGGAAGTTCTCCCTTATGGAGTTGTAATTTAATGTATCATGAATGGCCATTGGCTGCAATAAATTACATTATATTATAGCCTGGTAGATTTGAAATTACTACAGAAATAAAAGTAACAGTAAATATTAGGTCTACATACCTCAACTTGTACTTGTCGTTCAATAACTCTCCGTCTCTACTTGGGTGGCTGAAGCAGATGCTGAGGGAAATTGAAAATTGCAGGTACTGCATCATCTTTAAGCAGTGGTTTGTTTCTATTTGAACCAAACAAGTAGCATGATCCTGAAAAATGTTCACTACAGATATAACTGTATTTTGTGGGGGTCCAGTCCTTCCTCCTCACAGCTATAACCCATTTCTTTAACACATCTGGACGTTTCCATGGAAATCTGTAATATGAGCCAGGTTATAATTCTGTGACTAATAACTTATAACCTATAATAGGGCCTAAGTCTATTTGTCATTATGCTATTTAGGACTATTAGGCCTATGTCAAAATTTGATGTAAGGTTATCCATAAACACAGAATAGCCTAGGCTACGTCATTACAAATCTCGATTCGAAAATAAAGCAGACCGTAAGCCTACCGTATTTTTGGAAAATACCATTATATATAACGTTGCACAGAGGTACAGTAGTGCTTACCTGTGGAAATGAAGCTTTTGCGAGCTTTTCTCCTGCCTATTAGAGCATCCGAATGCTACACAAGCAATGGGCATCTTGATTTTATAACATAATAATACATTTATTGCAGCAAACAGTTACAATAAAAATAATAATAGAGTATTAACTCCAAACACACTATGTTCTCTCTATAAAATAATGGACGTGCGATCAAATATAAGAAAAGAATCACGACATATCAGCTGATTTGCAACCTAGAGTTCAATGGTATGACGGGGTTTGGTGCGACTAGTTACACCTGGTGGTGCACGTCAAGGAGGCGATGACCAGGAAGCAGTTTTCAGCGAGGGTTACCATGGGAGGAGTTGTTTCAGTAGTACCTATATAAGTTAGTTCAATGAGCTCTATATGATGACTTCAGACCAGAGAGGTTTAAAACACCGCCAGAACATATTTTTGATGTTCAAACGCAGTGTGATTTGGAAGACTGCTTAATGCTGTTATTCTTGAAGTGAATGTTATAACTTTGATAAGCAACTCTGCTTCCGGCACTTTATGCTCTGTGGACATGTTCATCCTCGTAATGTGAATGTGACTTTTTCATATCTTGTGTCCTCGTTTCATCATCAGGTTGATTTTACGTATATAAATTAGCGGTCCTGGTCACTACTTTTTTTTCTTCGTGTGGTCACCTGAGAGGCAGAGTGCAGGTCTTTCTAGTCAACGCCCGTGGGCGACCTGAGCGTCGGGATGAGAGATGGAATGGATGAAGATGAATGAAACTGGGCAAGGATGTGGAAGGAAGCGGCCGTGGCCTATCAGAAGGTACCGTCCCAGCATTTGCCTGGTGTTGAAAATGGGAAACCACGGAAAACCATTTCAAGGACGGCCTACGGTGGGGCTCGAACCCACGCGTCTACCGAGTCAGCAGAGAGCTTGGCCCCATGACTTAATGCTGCACTTTAGCCACCGTAGCCACTGCTGTCGGTAGGTCACTACTGAACATAAAGGAAAGAATAAGAGGAGATGCCATGAGCTCGTTTGAGTGAAGCCAAGGGCTGCGTCCAAAGAGGGCGTAACCTTAACTGTAGTCTGTATTTGATGTCCCGTGACTTGCATATGGTTGTACGAATCGAATAAGTGTTCTGATTATTAATTTTAAGGTTCGTATTCTTGAATATCAAAATGTGTACGAACAATGATTGAAAGTGGCTGTGCTCAAAATTAGGTCTAAAAACTGATGACTGCCTCAACACCAATAAGAACTAAAAAATCAATTTGGTGTAAATACCTTGATTAGTTCGGCATCATTAAGATAGTTCCCAAAGTATACCTTCTTTGATATAACTCGCACCTTCAGACATCTGTAGGCTATTCAATTTAATAACCCTTCCAGCGTATTATTTCGTTTTGCCGCGTCTTTCTTACAAAACTAGTCTTGCATAGGTGCCCTAATATTTCTACAAGTATTTAAGTTGGCTTTTAAAACGATAAAGCAGCTTATTTGTGCCAAGTACCGTGATGTACAGAGTGTATTCTGCCTATCCAAGAAAAATTCTTGACTTGTCATTGCAGTTTTATGTCACTAAATTCCAAGACTAATTGGAGTGGTTTACGGCTTTAAGCGTAGGAACAGCCATTTTCTTGCTACTCAAAGTGGGCGTGCCGTTTGGGTTCAGCAGCTTGCGGCTAGGCAGCGCAGCGAAGGCATCTCCCTCCGTTCTTTCCTGCATGCTACTGAACCTCATAGGCCTATATGTGCTAAAGTTCGTAAATATGTGATTTTATTTATTGCTATTTTAAAGACGGCTGCCATGTTTCGACAGCGCTTGCATCTCGTTCAACTGTCATCAAGACTCACTCCAGCGGCACGCACCAAGGCGCACACATTGTTGCCCACATGTGGGATACAAAATCACTGTTGATAAAAAAAAATCATCGGGACGCGTTAGGCTGTAAGCATTGTCATAACTCATTGATCTGGCCGCGTTAGGCCGTAACCATTTTCAATAACCATTAGATTGGACAAAACGAAGGTTAGAATGGCTGCGTGCAGGTGCGGCCTGGCCTCGCACAGCTAGCGGGGCACGGTTGACACAAAACCATTGATCTGGGAGCGTTAGGCTGTAACCATTGTCAAAACCACAGCTGTGCAAAAAAATACACATATTTATTACAGTGGAGCGATATACTGCATAGTAATTACAGAGCAGACAACAAAAAAAACTCATTTCAGTCGTGAAAAAAATCATTACAGAGAAGCGAAATATTGCACACACTAGCCTAATTAGAGCAGTGAACTGAATGCTGGGCACGAATGATGCGTTCTAGAGACTGAACTGGGCGCTTCTTTGTGTTACATAGTACCGTCAGTGCGAGGTTGGCAGTATTGTTTTGATAACAGACCAGCAGATCAGTGGGTCTAACGAAGAGACCCGAATACGCATGACGGCAACCGATGATTGATTTGGACTAATGGCGGCCACAGCTTTAACTTTGGTTATATAAATCGTGATCCTATTTGGGATGGTTGGTTGGGTCACAGACGGCGGAGGAGGAAATATCTATTAAAACATCGCTCCCTGACTTATTTCTCATCGTTTCATAAGGTATTTTGGCTAATTCATGTATTATAGAGAATGTTATCGCTCGTTCTGTCTTCATTCAGCGCTACCGTAATATAAAGCTACTGAAAAGATCTTACAGCAAGGAAAACAGATAGAGGTGACATAAATGTGTTTCTCCATCACAAGTAGAAAGTGGAGCCAGCTTGTAGAGATTGAAGTAGGCCTACATGGAATTCCTCATTCAACTAGATACAAACACTTATAACAAGACTCACTCACTCGCAGGAGTAAACAACTGTTATTTTATGGGGAGGAATATCAAACTTATCTGCAGGAGTAGTGGCATATAACCTCGTAGTTCCACCCTTTAAAACAACAATAACTAACTAACTATCTGCAGGAGTGGCAAGCTGTATAAACATACTTCGCACGCTGATTACCACAACAAGTTGCATCTAATTGCCAGATGTTAAATGCAGCTAACATAAGTACAGTAATTAATTGGTTCTTGCTATAAAAACGAACTAATTGCCTAACCCAGTTTATTTACTAATGTTATTATTCAGAAATCACTTATTCTTACCTACCGGTATCTTGCAATTTTATATGGGTGCTGACTGTTCAAATTTGCCAAATCACATAACAAAATCCGTTTTGAAAAAGAAGTTTCAGTTTTTCTTTTCACGTAATACTCCGTCATCGACCCTAGAAAATAAAAAGGAAAACATTATGAGCACCGTACATGTTTGAAAGGCCATGGGAAGTTTGGTTAACCTCGCAGGTTATGGAACACTACAAACAAATTTCATTCGACATTGCAAGTATGATAAGAAACAATCACCGCAATTCTAAAAGATAAATACTTACAATTAAATATAAGTATCCCTCCTTGTATCGTCTGAAATACACAATTGATCATTTCAAGTGAGAATACCGAAGTTCTGTTAAAATGGCGACATCACAGAGCCTGCACCGTGTTAACGAACCGAGTCTGCACCTTCGAAAATGTCCCTATGTACACTCGCACTCTGCTCGTACACTTGCATTCGATCGTATTTGGAACACCACTCGCTGACGTCACTTCCGAGTGAGAGTAAGCAAGAGTGTACACCGTTGCCTACGTTATAATACAAGGCCGGGAGATGCCGCACCGCGACTGGGGGGCAACTGAGTTCAGCATTCAGCCGCTAGGATCGCATTGTAACACCCTCAATATGAGCGCACTATATGAATTTAGTATTGAGATGAGAGAATGCCCGGGCTATTTCATGCACATTTACAAAAGTGTGGTTTACCATTCATATCTATAACTCACCGGAATATCATAAACAAGCAGTCTTTTCTTAGAGATTCAGTACTTTCTTGTTCAGAGGCTTATTGTGAAGCTGTAAAAATCGTTCATTCCTGCTCGTGCGATTGAAGGCTAGGTTGTCCAGAAGCGGCTTCAGGAACTTCTTCAAAAGGAGAATCGGAAGTTCAGAATCGTTGCATTGGTCACACTTAATTGTCTGACAGACCTTGTCTTTTAATAAAAGTGTGCAGTTTGTCAGTAAGTTCTTCCGTGGCAGATACTGGACAGCACGTTGTTTTAGATCCCTTATTTGGGGGTGGATCTAAAAGGGAGAGTTGCTGTACTAATTTATGAGTTTGTGCCTAAATAAGGGTAGCTCCCCTTGACAGGGCAAGCTGACCAGTGTAGTGTGTTGTGGTGTGCTAGGAACTAGGGGGCGTTCCTATAAAGACTGTAAATGTGGTTTAAGGGATGTAGCCTTAGCACGCGGGTCGGTGTACTAGTCGCCCAGCCGGCTACTTATTATATAATCACCTTGCTAGTGTCAGCGGTTCGGCACGCGCTTCACTTGAGCACGCTAGCCGCTGTGAGGAATACAAGGACGTCTGAGTTGGCGTTATTACTACGGTGTGTCACGTCTGATTGTGACGGGAGTAAGGAAGGACGTTGGGACGTGAAGAAGAGTGTAGATCAGTAATGCAAGTGTAAGAGACTGACCAAGTGTTTATTGGTCAGCAATGAGTAACTGTTAGTCCCTTTTAAGGGATCTTGTGATGTTATAATGTGAGTACAAACTGTGGGTGTTAGGTTACAAAAGTAGGATTCTGAACACTGACTGACTGACTCACCTCGGTTGACACTGTCGTTAGCCTCCGGCTGTCTCGTCGAAGCACTGGTGATGGAGAGATTCTCGTGACCCACTTAAGGCACCTTTTATACCTTTAGCCTCTGTTCTGTCAGCGCGTTGTGGCATAGTTGAACCAGTTTGTAGTATGTCGCTGTGTGTCATAATTACGCAAGGGTTGAGCTGCTTTATGGAGTAGCCAGCTGCCCTTATAGTATTGATGGATATTGGGTAGGCTTTTAAAGGGTTGCCTTTTATGAGATTTAGACAGATGATGGGGGGGATGATCTCTAAGGGGTGCATACCCCTTGGGTATTGTACAAGCCTCTTCCTCCATTTGGTCGCGTCCTCGCGACCGGGAAGGGCACTTGGGGTTGGGATGTTGTCGTAGTAGTTTTTGAATCTCCCTCGTCTCTTCTGGTGGTGGCGTCGTAAGCGTCGTCGTATGGAACGGGTGTCGTCGTGCAGAAGTGTAGGTGTGCGGTCAGCCCGTGTTCAGAGGGGAGGGTTATGGGGTGTACATAGATATATATGTATATAAATTTTACATTGCATGGTGAAATGTGCATTAACATTGTTGAATAAAGAAAATAATTGCTATTGAGGCACAATCGCCATTGCCGTTGTCGGCATAAAAAAGAAAAAAAACATGGTTATACATGGTTACATAGTTGTGCAGGGAGGAAAAACCCAGGGCCGAACGGATGATTGCGTCGTCCGCCCTATCTTGGGGAAAAAGTGCTCCCTGTAATAAAGAAGATAGGAGAGAATAGAAAAAAATGGGTGTTCCAGGGTATAATTTAAAGGAAATATTCAAAAGTATTTATTTGTGTGGGAAAAACGGAACACCCTGACAAATGGGGAAGTTAGAAGAGAGAAAAATGAAAAAAAACAATTCACAGACATTGGTTACGTGTTACCTTAGCAAACGAAACAAAACAAAACAAAAATATAGACATCGTGTACACGTGAACTTGATAAACAGACAAAAATATATATAGAGTTTAATGTATCATGTTGCGATGCTGACATTTAGGAATTTCAATTGGAATAATTGCCCGTGGGCGCATGAATATGTATGTAGTTTACTCTTTAAAATTATGAACTACAATGACCTTATGTCTACTTAAGCGCGCTAAACCCTTATAATTCTAGTTTTTGTTTGGATCCTCGCGTGCACGCTACCTGTTTATACGTACGCTTGCCGTATCACGGCTGATCTTATACGGCCACCTCTTGGCACGGTTGAGTGGTCGTACCGCTTGCATTGTATTCTTAATACATAGTCTGTGAAGCATCCTCTGTGGGTGAATGCTTGCACACTTGGCCATGAGGGTCGCCGCCACATGCCGGTTGCGCCCTCATCGCCGTAAGCTGCGTCGCATTTTGACGCTTCAAGTGTTTTTGTTTTATGCAGATCTGCCAGCAAGCTTGATGCCCCACAGGCATCATTCCCGCTGTGCAGATTATTGACGTGTAGCTGTAAAAAAAAAATGTAGTGAGTGTGTAAGTGAGAATGAATGTTAAATGGAGGTTAGTATGCACAGGTATAATACTACAAAAAGGGGGCATTAAATAGCATGTTGCTGCTATCTGGCAGCAAAATCATAATTACACGTGTCATATTCTAGGTGACAATGCCTGCAAAAAAAAATGGAGAGGTTAACAAAACATTGAAATTCCCTATTCCATATGCCGCTTCCTGTGGCAGCGTTGCCACAGTCTGAAGCCCCTTTTTACCTGTGAAAAGAATGGCATGGTTATTATTACTCGATATATGGCCGGGCTTACCCTATATGGTGCCGTGACGTCATTTCCTAATGTGTTGTAGTATTGGGCTTACCCTGGCAACGAATTTGGGCCGCCAGGCGCCGAAATTTTACCTCAATATATGTATTAAAAAAAATTGTCTTAAATGTAAGACTATGCTACATTATAATAACTTATCATGAGTTATCGGACTTACCCTGATGACGGATTTGTGGGTCATCAGGCGCCGAACGGCGTTCTCTTATACTACTTATTCTACTTATGGTATATATAAAAAAAAAACTACATCTAAGCCGAGAGGGTTGCCTTAATCTATTGCCGAAAGATGCTGTGCTGAATTGCAACAGTGTTCATTAAATTTGCTTAATCCTAGGTTGCGTGTCAAATGCAACCGTCTATAACTAAATTTGGCCTAGGACGATCGCCTGGGGCAATTAAATCCCCAGATCACCACCCGCACGAGCCCCAGAAACACCGGTTGTCTCTAGGGTCGCTAGATTCCGTCCCCTTAAGTCTAGTGTCGACGTCTATTACTAGGATTAATCTATCCGCGGGCGGCTTACGGTGCCACTAAGCTAACCGTTCCGCCCGCTGTAACTTCCTTGTCGTGCTCGTTTTGCCGTTCCGATTAGTCGTAGGTGAGCCGCCCACTTGGCTCCTGTGAGGGGCGCGCAATGCCCCATCTCTTAATGCACTCTGACTGCCCGATGCGTCGTCATTTATGTGGGCATTGGACAGTGTGGTCCCATGGCATAATATCCTCCGGGAAGAAAGCGTCCGGGGAGTCCTCTTCGCCTGTTTCGGCCGCAATATTTGTATTCGTATGTCCTCCGGGAAGTGAGCGTCCGGGGAGTCCTCTTCGCCTTAATCGGCATTGCTGGGTTGGCCCACTGAACCCTTTTGAGTGCCCGCTATGCTACTCATTTAAGAACTCTGGCGACCCGTTGTCGTCCATTTACGTGGGCGCAGGACCGAATGAGCGCGTACATTCCATATATATATATTCATATTTCATTCTGCATTATTGATTACCGTCGTGGTCTTCACCTTCACCTCGCGGGGTAAGGACTTGTCGGATCTAGGATTGGTCCTGCTGAACCCTTGGATCCTGCTTCACTCCTGACGAATAGGAGTCTGACTCCCCGCCATGGAAGTCCTACTTACGTAAATTTAACTAACAGTCTAGTCATAATATGGTCGTCTCTAGGGATAGCTCCCGAGGCCGACGCGGAGTGAGCTATTTCTCCCGCCATTCTCAGAAAGTCTCCCTGCAGGTCTTGGCTTCGACGACCGTGGCTCAAAGTGGGTTTAGCATCCCTTCCTCCCAGGGGCGGTTTATGCGCACCTAGGATTCCAGAGCTTGCCCGACCAGGCCGCGAATGCTTTGACCTTACGTGGTTCGTCTATTTGGTCTAGTCGTCAGTAATTTGATTTGTCGAGCCAACTGGGGTAAGGGTTGTCATTACCTACCCCAGTTCTGCCCCTAGTGTTGTGCTTTTGACCTTGGGCTAACGCCGGTATCATCAGCCAGGGTGTTTCAGATTCCCTTTTTTTTTTTAAATATAGGTGTAACCTGTGTAAAAAGTGTCAAATGTAAAATACTTCCAGTGTGGTGGGCTGGTAAAACCTCTACATACGTAGACTACTTTAGGCTACCTGTGCTATATCAGCTTCTCCAGCGATAATGCTCTTTTTTAACCTTGATGGAGGTGTTAGTAGGGTCTGTGGCGTCAGGTACCCTGTTATTGTGATCTGGGGGTAGTTATCTGTAGAGTGGGTTAAAGCAGGGTAGGAGGAGGTTGCGCACTTCCGAATTCCGCGTTAGTGGTGGCCTGGAACCGGTTTTTGTGCTGGGATGCTCCTACAGTGAGTGGAACGGGGCAGGTAATTCCCGGGGTTGCAAAAAATAAAATAAAAATCCATGCCGGTCTGTTATCAATATCCCCTGGTGAATGGATGGGATGTACATGCATGCGTCTGGATATGAGGCGTTTGCACTCATGTATGGATAGGTGTAGGTTGAGGCATAATACTAATATATTTCCCTCTCATGCGGGATGATTTAAATTTAAAAAAAAATGGTTAGTATTTATTACTTATGGCCTCATCTCTCATATGGAGATGTGCATTACGCTTAGTTGGTGTTGGCCGATGCACCCCTCTCATTCAGGTGCTAGCGGTGGGGCTCAAGGCGTAGCATGCCCTTTCTGTAAACACATGAAGTTTACCAACCCTTATGTATACTTTGTAGTGTAGTGTAGCTGTTTATGGTCGTGTAGATGTGTTTGCGTTGTTTATGTCAGGCTTGAGAAGGTTATGGGAAGGGAGTAGAGTGGGACGCTGTTAGCATGTTCTCTTGACATCCTCCCTTGGTCCATGTTGGTTTGGAGTTCACGGTATTCGTCCCAAATTTGGGTGTACTGCCTATTGAGGCATATGGCCTGTTCAGCGACTTTGGTGTCCTGAGTCCCTATCCGTCTGTGTTCCGTGATGAGTGTTTCCCATTGTTGGAACATAAACTCGTGTCGACAGTGTAGTTGCTAGTGTGCTTTTATGATTTGTGTGCGGAGGGTGGGGATTTTCGCCCGAATCTTGCGATTCTTAGCACTGCGGAGTGGCCGGACAAGGGCTCTTATGATCCGCATGTACTGGGCGTGCAGGAGCTGCTGAAACCTTCTGAGGTAGTCCTGCCTAGTTTCAAAAACTCTATGCCAGGCAATTAATTCCTGGTACTCCCCAATGCTCCTTAGCACAGCTAGGCGGTATAGGGGGGCCATGTTGAATGGAGTGTATGTGAAAAAATAATAAAAGAAAAATCTGTGCGTGTTTTGACAGTGTATTCTTATATTTCTCTGATTCTGTATGGGGCTGGGGGGTTGGTTTATTAAGAAGTTCCCCTGTGTAGCTAATTTGGAGCACACAAAAAAAAATATGGTGCTTTCTGTCTGGGGGAAAATTTTTTTTACTAATTTGCTTGGCTTTTTGCGGTACGGAAGGGGTCGTTTTACCTACGAGGGCTCGTTGGTTGAGTCCCTTTTCTCTATGCGTAGGACCCCGCCTCCACCAGTGTTTTAGATCCCTTATTTGGGGGTGGATCTAAAAGGGAGAGTTGCTGTACTAATTTATGAGTTTGTGCCTAAATAAGGGTAGCTCCCCTTGACAGGGCAAGCTGACCAGTGTAGTGTGTTGTGGTGTGCTAGGAACTAGGGGGCGTTCCTATAAAGACTGTAAATGTGGTTTAAGGGATGTAGCCTTAGCACGCGGGTCGGTGTACTAGTCGCCCAGCCGGCTACTTATTATATAATCACCTTGCTAGTGTCAGCGGTTCGGCACGCGCTTCACTTGAGCACGCTAGCCGCTGTGAGGAATACAAGGACGTCTGAGTTGGCGTTATTACTACGGTGTGTCACGTCTGATTGTGACGGGAGTAAGGAAGGACGTTGGGACGTGAAGAAGAGTGTAGATCAGTAATGCAAGTGTAAGAGACTGACCAAGTGTTTATTGGTCAGCAATGAGTAACTGTTAGTCCCTTTTAAGGGATCTTGTGATGTTATAATGTGAGTACAAACTGTGGGTGTTAGGTTACAAAAGTAGGATTCTGAACACTGACTGACTGACTCACCTCGGTTGACACTGTCGTTAGCCTCCGGCTGTCTCGTCGAAGCACTGGTGATGGAGAGATTCTCGTGACCCACTTAAGGCACCTTTTATACCTTTAGCCTCTGTTCTGTCAGCGCGTTGTGGCATAGTTGAACCAGTTTGTAGTATGTCGCTGTGTGTCATAATTACGCAAGGGTTGAGCTGCTTTATGGAGTAGCCAGCTGCCCTTATAGTATTGATGGATATTGGGTAGGCTTTTAAAGGGTTGCCTTTTATGAGATTTAGACAGATGATGGGGGGGATGATCTCTAAGGGGTGCATACCCCTTGGGTATTGTACAACGTGATAGCATTGCATAATTTGCTCTAGTAACACCACAAATGATGTTTTAGGGTACCTCAGTCCTCCACAATCTTGAAATCGTATGAGGCTGAGGACCGGACTTTCACCCGCAGAGAGAGACATATGTTGCAAACAACCTTCACAGCTGGTATATTCTTCTGCTACGCACACTAGGTAGCCTGCCACCATTGCTACTGCTATGTTGGATGCAGTAGCTGGAGTTCCTAAAAATAAAATAAAATTGTTAAATACCGTAATCGTGTTTAGATAAAAAGATAATGCAATGAAAATAAATGGGCAGGTTAAAAATATACCTTCAACGGGGTTTCCAACTATAGCAAGGACGTGTTCGGGAAGCTCCGGTACGAAGGCCGAATCCGTGACATGTCCTTCTTCACCTGCCTCTTGAAGTTGTTTCCTAGAAAAGAACCTGGACCTTACGCTGGATACTAAGTCTTCATTCCTTAGTTCGACGTTTCCATGGCTCGAAGCTGCGATAATTCCAGTGTGAAGGGTAGATTCAATAGCATGCATACAAGATCTCACATCCATCATATCATTGACCCCCCCCCCCCTATCGTCTGAGGTGACTGAAAAAGAGCTCGACATCGTCACTCGATAAATTCCTCGTTAGGACATAGTGGAAATTGATGCTTATTAAATATTGTTGCATCCGGGGGATGCATCCCCATCCCCCTATATCTACGAAATGTACATTTATCTATACACAAACGCCTGCGGCATACATCACCTAAACTTCTACCATAAAGCCAGGCCCAGGGCATAGCAACGACCTCCGGTAACCCCAGCCAGCAACGCACATCCTGTTAAAACTGCAATTCCACAGACGCGGCACTTCGAAACTTATATAAATGGTGAGGCGCGGTACCTCAGGATCACTTATTCTTGGTCAGACAGTTAGGCACTTTGCCTCAGTGCTTCTTTGTGTCGAACCGCTGCCACGAGCCACATCAACGCCGAAGGGTAAGTGTCATAGCGATACACCATCCTCAGTACAGACATTTACACTACCACCCCTTTGTCCTTGGTTTATAGAAGTATCTGTTTTAATAACTGTTTTGCCACTGCAAGGAGTACTTCAAGTCTGAAGTACCCCACATTAAACTCAGTAATATTAGAAGCAACTGGTCTTTCTAGTTTATTTAATTAGTTATTAAGATCCTGTTCTTCATCCCTTGTTCCGTTAGAAGCCAGGTAGACATTTAACTAATTGTTTCACAGCGCACGTAGCAAGGTACTCGCTGACGTCACACGGCGTGCATCGCTCAGCAGCTCGAGCCAGTCGCTGCTCACGCGGCAGTATTCCGAAAAGCGGCTCTGCTGTTCCAAGCTCATAGCGTCAAACCGCCCCTCATCCCTTAACCACATCTCCGAACTACCCGATTAAGCAGTACATTCGGGAGTTCTCCTTTTGAGCGCTTATACGCTCTCGAACCCGTCCACGTTTACACCTCTCGCAGCCAAGCTACGAGCAGCCCCCCAGCTACTATTATTTCATCCCCTAAGACAATACATTGTAGAGGACACCCTCTCGGGTACCCTACAATATCATATGCATGCCACTGAAGAGAGAGTTGTCAACTCCAGAGCGTGGTAAGTCTCTTTAGTAAATTTCCTGAACTTTTCGGGATGTTGCTGAATGTCCTCAATGTATGGCAGAAATACGTCCGTTAACCAGTGCAGTCTTTCATCGTCCATCTCACAAAAAATCACCTTTTTGTCATTTCTGGAGTGCGTGCCATGGAATGTGTTACAGGCATCATGGAAGTCAAACCATTTCTGAAAATATTCCATAAAATTAATAGAAGTAGGGGGTAGTGAGAGTTCTAAGCCCCCCACCACCTCTCCCTCTGACGTCACATACTAACCCGCAATTTATTCAGGGGCAATGTCGATATCTCCCGAAGCCATGGTCCGATTTTGACATACGACATATCATTGGACTCGAGTTGACGCCCTCTTTCCAATGGACCACTCATTTCAACCCCTAAATAAAACCTACCCCTACTAGGGGGTGAAATTGTAATTTTTTAGTGAAAGTCTCTTTTCAAATGCGACATGTATAAGGTGCGCTGCTAAAATGAACTTAAACGTTGTTGCTCATATAGCGCATGCGTTTTGCTGGATGCCGCTATGAATCAACATTTTTGTTTTTGTTTTTTACGCATGCGCACTTGGGATTTTTGTAAGAGGGCGAGCTCTTTGAAAAAATGATTTATAAGAAGGGGTTTTGGTGGTGAGGAGAGAACCAGATAGTCGCCTACTTTCCTACGAGGTTTGCCGATATCTCTCGAACGCAAGGTCGGATTTGGACGTGTGACGTGTCAAATCGCTTGTCTCGAAGCCCTATATATGTTATTAATAGGTTAAAGTTTTGAGAATGCAGGAAAAATGTTTATTGGGGTAAAAACGTGATTTTAGACTTTTTCCTATATCTCACGAATGCATGGTCGGATTTGGTTCTATGACGTGTCAAATGGCTTGTCTCGAAACCCTCTTTATTTTTGTAATAGGTTAAAGTTTTTGAGAATGAGGGAAACAGAATTTTTGGTGTAAAACTGTGATTTTAGACTTTCTCTCATATCTCACAAACCAATAACGGCAGGGGTCGTAGGATTCGGGGTGACGCCCCCCCCCCCCCCACACTACTCCCCCTTTCGAATATAGTATTTATGTTTAAAAAAATTGCGAAAGGGTCTAACGACACTTTTGTTGAAAACATTTTAGTTTTTAAAAATATTTTTAAAATCTGTCTAAAATGTTCATGAAGAGTGGTTGTAGATAGAAAGAGACGATACCAATGGGCACGTGTTTCAACGAGGCTATTACTGGCCACGGTGGTGATATACCAATACAGTATTCGCTATTTCGATGAGACGGCGGGTCGAGGGTTCGTTTTCCGATTTTTCCTATGATGGAATTCCTAATTCCTAAACCCCCTGAAGGGGGTCTTTAACATGTAAACGATTATGAGTGACATGGCAAATGATAATTCCTTGATCAGATGAAGTTGGCTTTAGATAGAACAAACAGAACTTGGTTATATGTTGCTTGAAGTGAGTATAGAAAACAAACTTGCTGGGGCCGACTGACAGGATGTGGATGTTATTTGAGCTTATTGGAATGCATTGACTTGACTTGACAACAGGGCAATGAAAAAAGCACAGAGATGCTGAGGACACTTGAAGGTCAAACGATATGGCAACCATGGTGGGAGGGGGAAGCGAGGATGATGTCGCCGATCATGTTCAATGTTCAATGGATGAATTTATATTTTGCGAAGCATTGTTCGGAGAGGGTCATGTGACGACTTGTTTTAAGGGTATTTATTTTTCCGATCTATCCTATGGTGGACTCATTGATTGAAATAATCCAAAACTGCTAGGGCATGGCCTTGAGATTTTATAAACTGATAATGAGATTTTGACATACAAGGTCCCCCCAGAACTTGACATGATGTCATTCTTTTTATGGCTTATGAATTTCCCAAAAAAGACCCAAAAAAACAAGATCATGGACTTAAGCTTTTCTTAATATATTGCAAACCCATAATGTAAGATGTTTACTGTGAGTGACGAAACCTAGCTAGGTAAAGAAAGAATTATTGTAGGCTACATGTATGGTGACTGACACGTCTTTGACGATTGGAACTTGTTTTCAGATCTGACTGTAGTACATAGGGAGTATAGGTTGTAGGCATGGCTTGACAAACGGTGTACACAAAATTCAATTTATCGATTCAAGAATTAAGGGTAGACTATTATTAATTAATTGGTTAAAGAGTGTAGCTAAAAATAAAAAATAAATGGTGACTACATTAAACTAAACTGAACCAAGTCGAATCAAACCCAACTGAACCAAACCAAGCCTAAAACAAACCAAACCTAATCAAGAACAAGCCAAGGGCTTAAGTGTAAAACTTGTGGGGGAATGCAGTCATTGGCAATGTCCAAAGGAAGGGATAACGCCCTACCTTTAGAGGGTAAGGTAAAGCTAGCGCATGGTGCTAATGCATATTCCCAAGTACATGAACCACACACACAACTATCCTATGCTGTTTTTATGAGTTGACTGTTAAAACTTACTCAGTGGTTACTGAGCAAGATGGTCGCTACACACAACAAGCTTTAAATACTTGAGGCTAATAATCTATAGCCTACACACACACACACTCGCTTGTTCTAAACTAAACTGTCTTGCTGGCAGTGCTCACACAGTAGGCAAATGACAGAAATACTTGGCTAACAGATATACAATCATTTTCGGTTGTCTAATGTTACCAGCTAACCATTACATGCTATAGTGGTGAGCACATGTGCCTCTTGCACTGGAGATCGTAACTCGATTTCTAGCTGTAAGGCCTAGAACGAATCAAACTAAGAAAGAAGGGTATGGTGACGCAGTGGTTAAGCTGTTATCCTTTCACTAAGGTAGACTAGGGTTTGATTTTAGGTTAATATACATGTCATAAACAAACAAACAAACAAAATAAGCGGAGATAATGTTTAAAACTGATTACACTTGTCTCTTTTCAAATTATTACTTAGATTACAAATACAAAGGTGGACTGGGTTTGATATACAGTTAATGCTGCCTATCGCATACTAGCCTGTAAGAAAGCCAAACAAGCAAAAGGCGTAGGTAGAGCACTGGTAAAATCGCTATGTGTAGAGAACTACCTAACGGTTTTATGAACTGGCAATGGTATGTCGCATAAACAGTGCAGGATACAATCCAGCAACCATAATTTTTATCTTGTGGAACAGAGAAAACATATATATAGAGAGAGAGAGATATAGAAAGCTTGTGTATGTATGGGTAGCATTGATTGTTTGACCAGAGAAAATACGGTGAGGTAGGGTGGGGAGAGGGAGAATTAACACTTATATATGAATGAATGGTAAATAGTATTTTTGTTTTTTTTCAAAAGTTTTGTTTTTCAAATGCAGTGGTAGATAGCCGTTATTTTGTAAAACATTCTTACTTGCAGTAGTAATAAGCCTCTACGGTCCCACTAACACACATAGACAGACTGTACTAGTGCCATGGTCAAGCACTCACATTAAGATCATTTACAAAAACATAAAATGAAAAATAAAAAATCTTGTTTTAGAAATATCGTTTTTCAACATGCACAAAAGAAATAAAAAAATGTGTAAACAGCAAAATGGAAAATCCATGTTTCCATATAGACAAAATTTAAAAACCTTAAACGAACATTTAAAAAATATATATAAATGGGAAATTGACAAATGAGTAAATATGAAAAAGGAAAATCCATGTTTCCATATCATGGAATTGAAAAAAAACATCAAACTGTCATTTTAAAAAATGCAAATGGAAAATTGACAAATTGCAATGTGTGAAATTTGAAATTGAACAAATGGCTATCATTATTTTTTTTAAATAAAAAAAACACAGTGCCTTATGGTTGAGGTGTGAATCAAACCCTCTCTACTTATTTTGGACCACCCGAAACTTAGTATACTTGTTTTAATCCTCATACCACTTTTAAAATTTTGTGTTAAAGCTAGGAATTGAACCCAAGGGCTTGTAGGGGGAGACCAAGGTTAGAATATGTTAAACAGATAGTCTTGGTTGTAGGATGTGGTAGCTATATAGAAATGAAACGATTAGCTCGGGACAGGGGGCATTGAGATCTTCAGCAAACCAGTCAAACGACTAAAGACTCAAACAACAACATGTAAGCTCACCAAAATAATGTTGTGTAACGGTAAATGTTAGTCAATGAACAGTAATGCATTACTAAAACCCATGACACGATACCTAAGAGCTTTTCTAAAATTATTTTAAAATGCCTTTAACCCTATATTAAACACCCAGTTCACAATACTCATAACTGCAATGTTATGGTAAAACAAAACAAAATCTATATTTCAAAACAAGCAAGTGGTTTAGTCAATGTATACTGGGAAAAGTTTTGTAAACACTCAAGTCCACAAGACTAATTAAATTAGTAACTGTCAGGTTGGCCGAGTGGTTAAGGTGTTTGACTTAAGATCAAATTTCCTGTACAATGAAGCAAGGGTTCGAATCCCTTACCTGACATAACTATTGCCTTAACATGGCTTGTCCACACTGAATTATTATGATACTCGCTACACAAACCATAGACAGAGTGTATTGTTTAAGGCACTCTCTTTATGAACATAGTCAGAGACTGTTGATGGTTAACAATTGCATTAATAGTGGGACATGGGGATAGCAATTAGGAAAATAAGAAAAACAGCCAATACCCATACAATGTTTTTATTCATTTAGTTTTTTTTACAATAGTTACACACTGAATACAACTTTTTATCTTTTTATCATTGTTTGATATAGATTTTAAACACAACGCTTGTTGTAGATCCTTTTATAACTTTCTCCAGGTACTCTTGTTCTTAAAAACTGGGGAAGCCGCAATGGTTTTATAGACATTAAACCCTCATCCTCTTCTTTTTCATCATCATCATCATCATTATAAATATTATCATCATAATTATTATAGTCATTGTCACCAACATTATCATCATCATCATCATCATCATCATCAACCTCAACATCACTAGTACAATCCAATTCTTTTTTTCCTTTTCAAAAGGGACCTCTTGAAGAGTCTGTGTTGCTTTTGATAGTGTTAAGGGTTTTTGAACGTTGACAACTGTCCTAACATGACTTTTTGAGGAGATGATAATTGCTTTTCAACAAACAATGCACTATCTTGAGCAGCAATATCATTTTCTTGAACTTGCTTTTTAGCATTTTCATGATATTTTGTTGACAGCAACAGTGTTTTATCTGGTACACTACATTGATGATTACCCACACTTAAGACCTTACCATTCTTACATTTTAGATGACCTAAACATTTTGTTGTCCTTTGTTTTGAGCACTGCCAAAATATGATTCCATTCACATTTTGCCGCGTATAGTTATAGGAGTAGCCATGAAACAGTGCACGTGGTTTGCCTTTATTGGTTATAGTATATTCCATAGTAGTAACTGACTTGTAAAGTTGATCTACCTATTAAAAAGTTCAGAACAATTCTGGTGAAAGTGTGATTTTGTGTTGACGTTTTATATAGGATGATGTTGGTGGCTTATGTTGGTGGCTTATTTTGGTGGCTTATGTTGATGGTTTATGTTGGTGGCTTATTTTGATGGCTTAGTTTGGTGGCTTATTTTGGTGGCTTATGTTGGTGGCTTATTTTGTTGGCTTATGTTGATGGTTTATGTTGGTGGCTTATTTTGGTGGCTTATGTTGGTGGCTTATGTTGGTGGCTGATGTTGATGACTATGTTGGTGGCTTATGTTGGTGGCTTATATTGGTGGCTTATGTTGATGGCTATGTTGGTGGCTTATGTTGGTGGCTTATTTTGATGTCAGTTTTGTTATATGATGTATTTGATCTATTCATTTATGACGTTATAGCCAGTCTTAAAGCAAGTCTGAACTTGTCCAACATGTTGGATTTTTTGTTCATGTGTGAAACTATCAAGTACCAATGATCCAGTGAGCTTCTTTCTCTCTAATCCGCAGTTCTGCCCCATAGCATTGAGAATATTTATTGTAGTAGCCTATGCTTACTTACTCTTACTCCATGGCGCTACAACCCGGGGTGGGTTTTGGCCTCTTGGACAACTGCTCTCCATGTTGGTCTATCCATCGCCTTGCTCCTCCATCCTCTCACTCCCATTGCGACGAGGTCTGCAGTCACACCATCCAACCATCTCTTCTTAGGACGTCATTTCCTCCTCCTGGAGAATAGCCTCTCTTTCAACATTCTCTTGGGCATCTGGCTCTCCGGCATCCTCTCTATATTGAACCCATGTGCCATAGGGTCCAAGGTGGTCGAATCCATGTATTTGGGGAAGAAATGAAAGAAACGTACAGTTTCTAATGTAACTTAGAGAAAGATCAAGCCAAGATGCTAGCCTAACGTTGTGCAAGCGGCGTGGACCAGGTGTTCGAGAGATGAGATCACCCCTCTTGACATTCAGAAGGGAGCTAGTCATGAGTATTAATAACCGAGTGGAAAATTCCCACTATTAGACAAGGAAGCCTGACTCGGAAATCGAGCTTAGCTTGCTGAAAAACGACAACACCGCCTATGCACCAGAAGAAGAAGAATTAAATTTAACCCGTTTACGAGCATAAAAATAAGTAAACAATTACAGTACGGTGAATCATTTCGAATGAGAGATTTTTGTGTAAAGAAAAACCTTTTAAATATTGCACAGGAAAAAACTGCAAACGCAAGTATACGTCATCGGGGATTTACCAAGGCCTGTAGAGAGGGGAGAGTACAAAAGAACAGCAACACCTACGCAGCTGAAGACTACAAAGTAATTAATATCTCCGAATTGCACGATCGATTCTTATGCGCAATGAGATTATTTGACATTGAGAAGACGAGCTTTCGGAAGGTATAATTTTTAAAATTGTGCAACCATTATTTTAAAAGTTGGCCACGGAAAGGGCTAGAGTCTTATCTTTTTGTAGCGAAATAGTATAAAGCTCCTGGCATCACCAAGCCAAACATGCAGTTATTCTGACAGCCCGTGAGGGTGTGTTACTACGCATCAGTACAAGCAGTTCCAAACAGCCCGAGGGGGGCGTTGCTACGCATCAGTATTCAGACAGCCGTGTGGGGCGTCACTCTGCGTCACATCGAAGACAGTTTACCAGTACTCCTTGAGGGGAGAAACGCTGTAATACACCGCAGAATTAATATCCGATAGCCATAGGCGTCGCAGTATTAACAACTTGCTTGCCTCCATAAGGAGTTGTAAAGAAGAAATATTAAAGTATCGCCGTGTTGAAAAATTAGGAAAATCCTAGTTACAGGATTTAGGTCCGACAGTACACAAGTTTACAGTGAAAAGTTCGTAAAATATAGTCAGAGCAGGCTGCGAACGTTGGACTTAAGGCGATAGGTCTTTAAATAGACGAACGAAAATATCATAACGTACGGAAGTACCGTAATAGGAAGATAAACAGTTATCTAAATTAAAGAACCCAACTAGGGAAAACAGAGTAAGGTTTGCAACGTATCTCAGAAAAGTAGGAGTGCCAGAACCGATTAAATAAAGAAGAACGGAGACTATAGACATTATCTCCATAAAGCAGACGAACTATTCTAAAGCACTAGACTCGAGAAGTACTAGCTGCTATAAAATAAATCCATCGATCATCGATAAGTTATTGAAGGGACCTCGATCCGAACAGACTTTCACTAGGATCGATAAACTAGATCTAAAAGGGGAAGCCGTTCAAGCTAGAGAAATAGCCGGTCATCCAGAATAGGATTCGAAGAATTAGGATTCCAGGGAAAAGTAGATGTTTCGAGACTTTCGTATTCTGCAGGATAGGAAGCCGACATTGAATAAATTTCACCCTTGGAAACGGGAAATTAAGAGGTCACGTGTGATAGGCTAAGAAAATACGGCCTAGTGATCAAAAGTTGTGAAGTGTAAATCGAACAAGATTGTGTGTAAAAATAATATTTTTTAGTGTTTATTGTGTGTTCTAAAGGGATACACCAGTGTATTAAAAATGTCGTCAATGTTAAGTGTATTAAATATGTGTCAAGAAGTGTTTGTACATAAGATGAATTTCTATAATATGGAGTAAATTTTAAAGTGGGCCAAAATGAAACACCGCACAAGGATAAAGGTCATGAGACGATCTTAATAACATGTGAGTAATGAATTTCATTATATTTTGGTGTCAGGGAATGATTGTGTACAAATCCACCGGAGTTTTTGAGTAGAAGGGATGTGTTTAAATAAATAAATACTGAATAAACAAAAACGCGGTCTGAACAATAATAGAAATTTGAGAAACTATAAATAATTATGTAAAGAATAAATCCAGTAGAGGAAATATATAAAATGTTAATGTATTTGACGACTGTCATAAGAGCAAGCGAAAAATTAATAATTATCATGAAAGATATTTAAATAAAAGTAAAATTTGAGATATGAAAGAAATAGCTTTTGAGCTTGTGTAAAGAATAAAGATATGAAATGATAATAATAATAACCAAGTAAGGAAATATTAAATAAAGATCAAATTAATTGATGTGAATATAAGAGCGTTAGAGCCTTAATAAAAAGTATAGACATGATGTTTAAATGCATGTTCTTGGAATAGAGAAAGTTATGGTCAAAGGAAAAGAATAAGATAAAAATTGAAATGTGTATCAATTGTTAATATGATATTATCAGTTCTTTGGATGACGCTAGGCTTAAAAATGTATAGCGCAAAAGAGCGCAATTAAAGTAAAATGTCACGCTAGGAACGCGTAAAGGTTAATGTACTTGGTAAATTACTTATGAGAGGTAGTTGATTGTAGCGAATTGAGAATTGGTATAAGTCCTCTAGTTGTGACGTAGTATCACGAGGCATTGTGTATGTTATTGAAAGGGAGCAAATGTATGGTATTGAGCGTAGGTCTTATAGCTATAGGCTGACTTTAAATCGCATTTTGTATAGTCCTCTATAAGGGAAAGGTTCCCGAGGCATGTGAAGAGATTCGAACTCAGAATCCTCTTATTTTGAAAGCCCCTTTATTCGTCGTTGTATGTGTAATTACTCTTCCACAATCAATGAGGACCTTTCATAATTAATAAACGCCAAGATTACGAATGTGGTTTATGAGCCCAATAATATTGTTGTATGTACACGAAGAGTATAATGCCATGTCTTCCCAAAGAACTGAGAATGAAAGGTTTGTGTTTTTAAAGCATTTAAAGAGAGCTCTAGCCGGGGCTAGACGGGAGGGATCCCGCATAGTCATAAATAACTCTCAAGTTTCACGGCCAGACCCTTGGAGTAGGAGGGTGTCTGGAGGCCGTCTTGTAAGGAATAATGAATACACCAGGAGTGTTTAAAGTTGTTAATGACCCGGGCGTTGAACCGAGGTCCTTGTAGATTGATATTTCCGCTTGCCTGTTCAGATCGTAGTTTTTTTTATGTGATAATGGTCTTATAAGACAAATGAAATAAATCCCTATTGTAATGTTGTATGGAAGTAGGATTCCACGAGTAAGTTGAAGGCAACTAGGTTTCGGGAGTAACCATAGTTTTTTGACTGTGTCAAGTATCTTCATACTCTGGAGTACACAAGTAATTTCCTGATTACCTTAATGTATTTGTAAGACTAGAGAGAGATGATAACAGCTGAAAACAGGTGAAAATGCCCAAATATTGAGTTAGATAATTAACATGTAATTTTAAATGTAATTATACATTTGTTGGATGATTAAAAAAATATAAACAAAGTAGTATTTGAGGTGTATAAAGAATGACACCATTATTACAGAAAGTATTGAGCCAAAGAGCTCGGAGTTATATGAAACTCACAGTTGATGCTTTATGGAAGTAAAAATAAGTAGGAATTGTTGGTTTATATGGAAACCATATGTTTTAATACAATATTTGTTTTATTCTATTTTTATTCCTTGTTCAGTTGGAACAAGTAGATGATTATGGGTCAGTAATTTAATTGTTTAATTGTTGTAGCGCCATAATTTTGAGTAATTAAATGTGTTAAAATAGGAGTTGATTTTGTTGTTATTTTTGCAAGTGTATCCTCTAATTAATCCAAAATATGTGAGTCACAGAGTGGGGGAACTTACCGCTGCCCCGAAAATTCCGAATTGAGCTACGCTGGTATACTGTGATTGGCATATTTCTTGCTAAAAGGGCACATGGGGGGCATATAAGTAATGTGCTGGATTAATAACTAGAGGAACACTTAAGACGGTCATAACATGTAAAGTAAAGTAATGATAGGAATAGCTACAACGTAAAATATTAAATGACCGCATGGGTCCCTGGAAACTCATACCGAGCAGCCCTGAATTATTATATCATCAACCCCCCTATCCCTCTTTCATGGCGCCCAACGTGGGGATGAGTTTTCCTAGGGAAAACCCGAGTTTTCTCGAAAAATCAAAATTTTCATTTTTTGGAAAAAAAAATGGTTTTTCGAAATTTTGAATTTTAAATACTTCCATAAAGGTTTATGAAATTGAATAAAAGTATTAAAAGGGTACGTTGTAGTAAATACCCGTACCAAAGTAAGATTTTTAAAGGAATTGGGACACAATGGTTCAGAGTATCATCTCTCAAGCATGTACTAGTGTGGTGGCATTAGTGGCCCACTGTATTCTTATATTAGAAAAGATGGTGACGATGATGGAGTTAAAGGAGTGTTTGGATGAACATTTCCAAAAGAATAGGGACGATATAGTAAAAATAAGTACGAAAAGTACGGAAGATGCAAAAAAAGAGAATAGGGAAGAGAGGCAGGATCTTTTGAACGCTATAAAAGCCGATAGCAAAGAAAAGTGGGAGACCATGAACAATAAATTGGGAACAATAGACAATACATTGAGTCTCCAAAAGGATGAAAATAACAAAGTGTTCGAATCCATAAATGAGAGTTTGAGTAAGTTGGATAGCCAACAAAGTGAAAATAAAAGGGATTTAGGATCTATAAAAAATAAGTTGGACAGCCAACAGGAGGAAAATAATCAAAAATTAGGATCCATGAATCAAAGCTTAGAGTCTCTTAAAACTGATAATGTTAACATGGGAACTAAATTAGAGTCTATCCAGGCCGAGTGTAAAAACATGAACAGGGAATTGAAGGCTGAGATAGAGGACAAATTGAATAGTATAAAAACAGAAAGTGGGGAAACCATTAAAGAACAGATGGAAGTGATAAAAAAGGAGACGTTAGAGTCTCTGAAAGCCAACAGTAAAGAAAACAATGGAGTACTGAAGGCTGAAATAGAAGGGACAATGAATGACTAATTTCAAAGGTTTGACATTAAGTTTGGGGACAAGTTAACTGAGTTAAAAGGGGAAATCAAGTCAGAATTGCAAGGCCAAATAAGAACCTTAGAGGGAAGTACGAAAAAATCCCAAGATAAATGTCAAGAAAATTTTGAAAATTTAGAAGGTAATTTTGGGGCTATAAAAACTAAATTAAATAGCATGGAAGAATCTTGTGAAAATAATATAAAAGCATGTGAAAAGAAACTTGTAACCCAGATCCAAGAGGTGCAGAAAAATTTAGAAGCTCAGATAGAATCGAACAAGAGTATTTGTGAAAAATCTCGGGATGAGATAAAAACAAGTGTCAGTGAGCTAGGAAACCGATTTGAAAGAGTTGAGGAGAAAGTAGGAAATCTTGAGGGAAAGGTTGATAAAATTCAGGATAAAGTGGATAGTTTGGAAACTCAGAATCACAAAGATGTACAAGGTATGAAGGATCAGATTAATCAATTTACCGGGCAGGTAGATAAGAACTTAAAGAGGCACGGGGAGGAAATAAATCAAAGATTAGGTCTATATGAGGAGCACCTCCAGAATGAAAGAAAACAACGAGAGAAAGAAAATGAGGATAATACCCATAAGATAGATGAAATAAGTCAGGGTATTAATGATGTTCAGGGAACCATCGGAACATTAAAGATCCAAGTAGGAAAAACTCATACTGAAGTTAACCAGGTCCAAGATGAAGTGATGAAATCATATAAGAATCAAGGGAAAACTGAGGAAAAGCTTGAAGGAATTAAAGTAGATATGGTCAAAGGACAAAGAGAGATGGAGAAGAAAATAAAAGAAATACGAGAGGGCCTGGATACCATAGGTGACGTTAAGCCAGAAATTATCTATCAACAGGCCATGGTCATTAAGAAAGAGGTAGAAGACCAAATAAATGAGTTCAGGGATAGTTACAGGGAGGAGAAATTCCAACTCAAAAAGGCAGAGGAAGATAGTAAAAGGAATCAAGAAAGAATTCAAAATGAATTAAGATCCCGATTGGAGAGGACTGAACATAAGAACAGTCAAATGGAAATCCAACTCATGGCTAATGAAGAAAGTGCCCGAAGGGAAAGGAAGTTAGAATTTGAGAATCAGGAGGAATTTCCAAAGACAGGATGGGTAGATTCCCGTGAACAAGGCACAGATACGGAGAGGGACTTAGGAGGGGAGAGCCCTTATAAGAACCCAGGATATCCGATGGCGATGTCAGCCCCGTACATGAATCAGACAAATGGCCAGATAATAAACATTATTAAATCAAATGAGGACAGACCAGTAAAGTTTACGGGTAATAACATGTCAATTACTCCAAAATACTGGCTAAAGGAAGTTGCAGAATATTTAAACGAAATGAAAGTTCCTCAGGATCGGAGACTGAGAGCTATTGAAAAGCTGTTGGCAGGTGATTGTCTCACCTGGTTCAGAAGCTTCAGGTACACCTTTGATACGGTGGAAGGCTTTAGGGAACCATTTTTAAAACGATATTGGGTAGCAGACGTCCAAGAGAATTTAAGGCTAGATCTGTATTCTAGGAAGTACAGCACAAATGCACCAACTAAATACTCGGAATTTTTCACCGCTCAATTATGTAAATTCCGCGAACTTGACATTGCTCCGGCAGAGAACGACCTGTGTGCCGCCATTGCAAGACAACTTCCGTATGAGATTCAGAGGCTGTTAATCTCCTCCAAAGCAAGAAGTGCTGTGGAAGTGGAGAGTGTATTACGTCAATTAGATATGACGACTTCGCACGTAACTCCTCGGCATCAAAGACAGACTGAGCAAGTACATATGGCCAGCAGTCAGGAAACCAGCGAAAAACCAGCGACCAGGAATCAGTCTACTAGCACTGATACTCAAGGACTGGGTCGAGAGTATGGGCACCAGGAGCCTAGAAGGATACAGCCATATTACAGAGGAGGATATCGAGGAAGAAATCCTAGGAATACGGGTTAAAGGCAACAAGAGAGCCGACCCTATAACAATAACCATCAAAGTCAAGAAAACAGAAAGAAATGGGAGAATTATCCCAGAAGGAACGTAAGGCCAGAGGATAGGGATGATGAATATCGGGCCGAAATAGAGGAAAGATATCAGGAAAGTCTTCGTTATATGAACGAACGACCAGATGAACCTGATAGGCAAAAAGTCCGTTGGAGTGAGGCAATCAAGAACCGGAAATCACCCGACCGACTAGACGGAGCTCAAAGCTTGGAACTACAAGCTCAATTAAAGAATGAGGGGAAAGGAAGCCCTCAGGATAAAAAAAAAACTCAAAATTTAAATTGTCAAAAGTGGAAACATACCAGGAGCTGGGAGGAGGTAGAAATTGTGAATTGGATAGCCAGACCAGATGAGATAATTAACGAGGATGTGGAAGGAATCCCACCTGTTAAAAGAGAACTACCTATAATTATGCTAAGGATAGAAGGATTACTGGTCAGAGCATTAATTGATACCGGATCCACAATAAGTCTAATTACACAAACCCTTCTAAATGAATTGGAAACAAGGGGCCGAGTATTAAAGATTCCCACATCAAGTGTAAAGATTAAGGGGATTATCCCTGAAAAATCTTTAACATGTAAATTTCAGGTATATATCGATCTGATCATGGGTAACGCTGAAATTTCGCAGTGCTTTTTGCTGGTAAATCAATTACCGTATAATGTCATATTAGGTATTGATTTTATCCGTGAGAACAAGGTCATTATAGACCTAGCGCAAAACTGCATTAGAATTCAAAGAGAGGATGTGGATGAACAAAACATTAACCTACAGGAACAGGATGCGAAAATAGGAGAACAGGTATGGCATATGGAAGAAGTGATTGAGGAAGATTATAAGGACCTAGAAAGGATATTTGAAGTCCTCAACATAGAACTCGAAGATGATTTGGAAACTGAGTTCGAGACCAACCTGTCAGGAAAAGTAGAGGAAGCCAAAGTGAACCTCGAAAATAAGGAACAATTAAAGAAATTATTATTGAATTATAGGGACGTATTTGATTCCAAGCCAGGGAAGATTGAAAATTTTAAATACGCGTTCCAAGTCAATGATTGGGCACCGTTCAGACAAAAACCATACCCGGTTGCGGAAAAACATTACCCACAAACTAAGAAAACACTGCAGGAGATGATGAATGCAGGTGTTATAGAAAAGATGGCGACACCATATGTTAGTCCATTAGTGATTGTGAGTAAACCGGATGGCTCAGTAAGGGTGTGTCTAGATGCCAGAAATTTAAATGCGAAAATCATACCAGAAAATGATTCGGCACCACCCATAAAAGAAATACTGAGGAAGTTCAAAGGCAAGAAGATTTTTACAAATATTGACATGACTTCTTCGTATCATCATCTCGAACTGGAAGAGAAAACCAGCTTGTTGACTGGATTTCAGTTCGACCAACAAACATATTGTTTTAGGAGATGTCCGTTTGGATTAAAGACCGCAGGATCTGCATTAATAAGAGCGCTTGATCGAAACCTGTCAGAGGAAGTGAAAGGTTGCACTATCCGATACGTGGATGACATTTTGCTTACCTCGGAGAATATTGAGGAACATTTAGAAAAGCAGAAGAAACTCTTGGAAGATTTAAGGAAGGCTAATTTTAAAATAAATTTAAAGAAGTCAAATTTTTGTCAAAGACAAGTGACATTTTTAGGGCATGTGATTGACAAGGATGGTGTTAAACCTAATCCATGTAAATTAGAATCGATAAGAGATTTTCCAAGGCCTTTGAAAGTAAAGAACGTTCGCCAGTTTTTGGGATTGATTGGTTTCATCTCAGGACATTGTCCATCATACACAAAAACTGTTGCACCACTACAGGACCTTCTGAAGAAGGGGGGCAAGTGGAAATGGACGGAGGAAACAGAAAAAGCATTCGTGGAGGCCAAGGAAATGCTTTTAAACTACGTGAAGCTAGGATATCCTGATTTTAATCAGAGATTTATCATTCAAACAGACGCATCCCAGATTGGAATAGGGGCAATGCTATATCAGGAAAACCCGGAAAACCCTGATAAGAAAAACTATCTATCTTTCACAAGTAGGAGACTGAAACCACACGAGAAAAATTATACGATCATCGAAATCGAGCTGTTAGCGATATTGCACGCGTTGCAATATTGGCGGAAGATCGTATATGGGTTTCAGGTCATCTTAAGGACGGATCATAAAGCCTTAACCTTTTTGATGAAGACTGATTTATCCAGTCAAAGGTTGATGCGTTGGGCTTTATACATTCAACAGTTTGATGTCAAGATAGTATACTGCCCAGGAAAAGAAAATATAGTTCCAGACTATTTAAGTAGACAGCCAGAGTCCATAGAAGAGGAAGTAATGGCTATTGATTTGGAGGACAGGGATCAGCGTACTCTTAATGAGTTAAGAAGCATTAGTCAAAGACAACGTGAGGATCCATGGATGAACATGCTCATATCTTTCCTTGAGGGAAGTTTGATAAGGGGAACACCAGCATACACGGAAGCTAATAAGATAGCTCAAGACTACACGTTTTATAATGGTTTATTATATAAGTTTGTGGACTCTGACCATACCAAATTAAGGATTGCTGTACCTGCAATTTTTCAGAGGAAAATAGTATGGTGAGCCCATAGGTCGTTCGGACATATGGGAGTCGACAAAACAGTCTCGATGCTGAAAGAAGCATTTGTATGGCCGAGACTGAGAGAAACTGTAAGGGACACGCTAAATACATGTGATCTATGTCAAAGGATCAAACCAAATGCATTTCTGATGAGGCAAAAGCCTATACCATTGTTGCCCGAAAGGCCAGGTCAAATCATATCTATTGATAACTTTGGACCTTTGCCAAAGGCAAGAAGAGGAAATCGACACATAATGGTGGCTATGGATGTCTTCACTAAAATGGTTGTCCTTGCTCCCATACAGAAGACTAGTACCAAACAGGTGTTAAAACGACTAAAAGAAAAAGTGATACCGATTCTGGGGAAACCTGAGAATTTGTTGTCGGATCACGGTAGTTGTTTCACCAGTGTAGAGTTCAGACGAGAATTAGAAAGACTTGGAATACGTCAGATTTTGTCAAGTATTCGCCATCCTGAGGCAAATCCTGTAGAAAGAGTGATGAGGGAGACGGCCAAGTACTGTAGAATATACTGTGCCGAAGAAAATTGGAAGTGGATAGATATCTTGGATATTATCGAATTTTGTATAAATAATACAATCCATGAATCCACGGGAGAGATACCCATAACGTTACATCGGAATGAGCAACCAGAAAGACCTTGGAGTCTGGTAATTCCTAGGCCAGCGGACGCTCAGCCTGGAAGAGATGTACGTATTAGAAGAGCCTTTGAGCACCTAAAAGCTCAAGCCGACAGGAGGCAGAGAAGAAATAGGCATAAGAGGTATCATCGACCATTATTGGCAGGAGAAATGGTGTTAGTGAAAAGACCAGCCATTTCGGATCCAGGGAACCGTGTGTACAAAAAGTTCCAGAAAATGTACCACGGACCATATCAAATAATCAGAGATTTGAGGAATAACGCATATAGAATTCGGCACTGTGAAACGGATCAAGAAGTGACCATGAATTCAGCAAATTTGAAATTATATTACCCTCCCGAAGATTTCGATGAAGCAAATGAACAAGCCCTGGTTATGGAAACATTTAGAGATGAATCCGCTTTTGACATAAACAAAAATAATGAAGAAATAGAAAATAGAGCTCAAGCATTCGAGTGCGAGTGCGAATTGGAGAAGTTGTATAGGGAAATCAAAGAAATAATTGAGTTTATTGAAGAAGAAAATTTCAATTTAAGAAAGGAAAATTATGAAATAAGGAAACGGGTAGGGATAGACCAAACCCGTAAGGAAGAATGAGGTTCGGGAGATTTTATAGTCCAGACAAATAAAGAAGAAAGAAAGGGTAGGGATAGACCACACCCGTAAAGAAGAATGAGGTTCTGGGGACTTAAAGTCCAGACAAATAAAGGAAAAAGAAAGGGTAGGGACAGAGCGTACCCGACCTACACAATTACCGGATACGACTTTAAAGAAATAAAAACAACGGAAGGTACGGCCAACGTTATGATGGCTTCGACGAATAAAGACAGATAAGATTAATTGAAATAAATTTCCTCAAAATTTTTCGAAAATTTATTTACCTAAGGAGGGGAGAGATGAACCCATGTGCCATAGGGTCCAAGGAGGTCGAATCCATGTATTTGGGGAAGAAATGAAAGAAACGTACAGTTTCTAATGTAACTTAGAGAAAGATCAAGCCAAGATGCTAGCCTAACGTTGTGCAAGCGGCGTGGACCAGGTGTTCGAGAGATGAGATCGCCCCTCTTGACATTCAGAAGGGAGCTAGTCATGAGTATTAATAACCGAGTGGAAAATTCCCACTATTAGACAAGGAAGCCTGACTCGGAAATCGAGCTTAGCTTGCTGAAAAACGACAACACCGCCTATGCACCAGAAGAAGAAGAATTAAATTTAACCCGTTTACGAGCATAAAAATAAGTAAACAATTACAGTACGGTGAATCATTTCGAATGAGAGATTTTTGTGTAAAGAAAAACCTTTTAAATATTGCACAGGAAAAAACTGCAAACGCAAGTATACGTCATCGGGGATTTACCAAGGCCTGTAGAGAGGGGAGAGTACAAAAGAACAGCAACACCTACGCAGCTGAAGACTACAAAGTAATTAATATCTCCGAATTGCACGATCGATTCTTATGCGCAATGAGATTATTTGACATTGAGAAGACGAGCTTTCGGAAGGTATAATTTTTAAAATTGTGCAACCATTATTTTAAAAGTTGGCCACGGAAAGGGCTAGAGTCTTATCTTTTTGTAGCGAAATAGTATAAAGCTCCTGGCATCACCAAGCCAAACATGCAGTTATTCTGACAGCCCGTGAGGGTGTGTTACTACGCATCAGTACAAGCAGTTCCAAACAGCCCGAGGGGGGCGTTGCTACGCATCAGTATTCAGACAGCCGTGTGGGGCGTCACTCTGCGTCACATCGAAGACAGTTTACCAGTACTCCTTGAGGGGAGAAACGCTGTAATACACCGCAGAATTAATATCCGATAGCCATAGGCGTCGCAGTATTAACAACTTGCTTGCCTCCATAAGGAGTTGTAAAGAAGAAATATTAAAGTATCGCCGTGTTGAAAAATTAGGAAAATCCTAGTTACAGGATTTAGGTCCGACAGTACACAAGTTTACAGTGAAAAGTTCGTAAAATATAGTCAGAGCAGGCTGCGAACGTTGGACTTAAGGCGATAGGTCTTTAAATAGACGAACGAAAATATCATAACGTACGGAAGTACCGTAATAGGAAGATAAACAGTTATCTAAATTAAAGAACCCAACTAGGGAAAACAGAGTAAGGTTTGCAACGTATCTCAGAAAAGTAGGAGTGCCAGAACCGATTAAATAAAGAAGAACGGAGACTATAGACATTATCTCCATAAAGCAGACGAACTATTCTAAAGCACTAGACTCGAGAAGTACTAGCTGCTATAAAATAAATCCATTGATCATCGATAAGTTATTGAAGGGACCTCGATCCGAACAGACTTTCACTAGGATCGATAAACTAGATCTAAAAGGGGAAGCCGTTCAAGCTAGAGAAATAGCCGGTCATCCAGAATAGGATTCGAAGAATTAGGATTCCAGGGAAAAGTAGATGTTTCGAGACTTTCGTATTCTGCAGGATAGGAAGCCGACATTGAATAAATTTCACCCTTGGAAACGGGAAATTAAGAGGTCACGTGTGATAGGCTAAGAAAATACGGCCTAGTGATCAAAAGTTGTGAAGTGTAAATCGAACAAGATTGTGTGTAAAAATAATATTTTTTAGTGTTTATTGTGTGTTCTAAAGGGATACACCAGTGTATTAAAAATGTCGTCAATGTTAAGTGTATTAAATATGTGTCAAGAAGTGTTTGTACATAAGATGAATTTCTATAATATGGAGTAAATTTGAAAGTGGGCCAAAATGAAACACCGCACAAGGATAAAGGTCATGAGACGATCTTAATAACATGTGAGTAATGAATTTCATTATATTTTGGTGTCAGGGAATGATTGTGTACAAATCCACCGGAGTTTTTGAGTAGAAGGGATGTGTTTAAATAAATAAATACTGAATAAACAAAAACGCGGTCTGAACAATAATAGAAATTTGAGAAACTATAAATAATTATGTAAAGAATAAATCCAGTAGAGGAAATATATAAAATGTTAATGTATTTGACGACTGTCATAAGAGCAAGCGAAAAATTAATAATTATCATGAAAGATATTTAAATAAAAGTAAAATTTGAGATATGAAAGAAATAGCTTTTGAGCTTGTGTAAAGAATAAAGATATGAAATGATAATAATAATAACCAAGTAAGGAAATATTAAATAAAGATCAAATTAATTGATGTGAATATAAGAGCGTTAGAGCCTTAATAAAAAGTATAGACATGATGTTTAAATGCATGTTCTTGGAATAGAGAAAGTTATGGTCAAAGGAAAAGAATAAGATAAAAATTGAAATGTGTATCAATTGTTAATATGATATTATCAGTTCTTTGGATGACGCTAGGCTTAAAAATGTATAGCGCAAAAGAGCGCAATTAAAGTAAAATGTCACGCTAGGAACGCGTAAAGGTTAATGTACTTGGTAAATTACTTATGAGAGGTAGTTGATTGTAGCGAATTGAGAATTGGTATAAGTCCTCTAGTTGTGACGTAGTATCACGAGGCATTGTGTATGTTATTGAAAGGGAGCAAATGTATGGTATTGAGCGTAGGTCTTATAGCTATAGGCTGACTTTAAATCGCATTTTGTATAGTCCTCTATAAGGGAAAGGTTCCCGAGGCATGTGAAGAGATTCGAACTCAGAATCCTCTTATTTTGAAAGCCCCTTTATTCGTCGTTGTATGTGTAATTACTCTTCCACAATCAATGAGGACCTTTCATAATTAATAAACGCCAAGATTACGAATGTGGTTTATGAGCCCAATAATATTGTTGTATGTACACGAAGAGTATAATGCCATCCATGTCTTCCCAAAGAACTGAGAATGAAAGGTTTGTGTTTTTAAAGCATTTAAAGAGCGCTCTAGCCGGGGCTAGACGGGAGGGATCCCGCATAGTCATAAATAACTCTCAAGTTTCACGGCCAGACCCTTGGAGTAGGAGGGTGTCTGGAGGCCGTCTTGTAAGGAATAATGAATACACCAGGAGTGTTTAAAGTTGTTAATGACCCGGGCGTTGAACCGAGGTCCTTGTAGATTGATATTTCCGCTTGCCTGTTCAGATCGTAGTTTTTTTTAATGTGATAATGGTCTTATAAGACAAATGAAATAAATCCCTATTGTAATGTTGTATGGAAGTAGGATTCCACGAGTAAATTGAAGGCAACTAGGTTTCGGGAGTAACCATAGTTTTTTGACTGTGTCAAGTATCTTCATACTCTGGAGTACACAAGTAATTTCCTGATTACCTTAATGTATTTGTAAGACTAGAGAGAGATGATAACAGCTGAAAACAGGTGAAAATGCCCAAATATTGAGTTAGATAATTAACATGTAATTTTAAATGTAATTATACATTTGTTGGATGATTAAGAAAATATAAACAAAGTAGTATTTGAGGTGTATAAAGAATGACACCATTATTACAGAAAGTATTGAGCCAAAGAGCTCGGAGTTATATGAAACTCACAGTTGATGCTTTATGGAAGTAAAAATAAGTAGGAATTGTTGGTTTATATGGAAACCATATGTTTTAATACAATATTTGTTTTATTCTATTTTTATTCCTTGTTCAGTTGGAACAAGTAGATGATTATGGGTCAGTAATTTAATTGTTTAATTGTTGTAGCGCCATAATTTTGAGTAATTAAATGTGTTAAAATAGGAGTTGATTTTGTTGTTATTTTTGCAAGTGTATCCTCTAATTAATCCAAAATATGTGAGTCACAGAGTGGGGGAACTTACCGCTGCCCCGAAAATTCCGAATTGAGCTACGCTGGTATACTGTGATTGGCATATTTCTTGCTAAAAGGGCACAATTTGTCCCTCCATTGGATTCTCTGTGCCTTTATAAACTTTACGATATCTTGTTTTCCAATCAATTCGTTTAGTTCATGGTTATATCGTATTCTCCATCCATCTTCCTCTCTAACAGGGCCATATATTCTTCGCAGTATTTTCCTTTCAAAACACTTCACAGTATTCTCATCATCCATAGTTAATGTCCAAGCTTCAGAGCTATAGGTCACTACTGGTCTTATCATTGTCTTATATATCTTCATTTTGGTTGTTCGCGATATAAGTTGATTCCTGAGCATCTTGATGTTTGCATAGTATGCTCTGTTTCCAGCCTGTAATCGATCTTTAATACAGTTTGTCATATCACACTGGTTGTTAATAAGTACTCCTAGATACTTAAATTGTGTCACACCCTCAAATGTCTTATCGCTTATTTTAATATCATGCGGGGCTCTTCTTGTGTTAGATGTGGACATTACCATGCTCTTAGTTTTACTCTCATTCACTAATAACCCAATATTTGTAGCGTCTTTCTCTAATTCTAAATATACTCTTTTCAGTGTACGCTTCTCTCTTGCTATGATCACTACATCATCTGCATAAGCACAGATCTGGACCCTTCGAGATAATTTGGATAAATGCATGGGCCAGTCCATAGGGACCAGTCCAAAGGGATCCGTCCACAGGGACCCGTCAACAAGGACCGGTCCACAGGGACTCGTCCACAGGGACCCTTCAACAATGACCCGTCAACAAGGACCCGTCAGCAAGGACCCGTCCACAAGGACCACCTGCGTCGCCAAAGGCGTGTGCGTGCGGGGAACATACGATTACGTCAGAGAAACATGAACTCACTTGTCTGTTGTATGAGTGGACACAATGTACGGTGAACGTGTACTATGTGTCCAAAATTATTATGTAATGGATCCACAGAACTGCTTAAACTATTTCTTAACAATACATGTAATATGTTTTACCACTTTGCTACCACCGTTCTACCACTTTTCTACCACTTTGCTACCACTTTTGCACCACTTTTCTACTTTGCTACCACCTTTCTACCACTTTTCCACCACTTTTCTACTTTGCTAGCACTTTGCTACCAATTTTCTACCACTTTTCTAACACTTTGCTACCACTTTTCTACCACTTTAAACTGTACATATTAAATATAAAAGTCAACGCTAAATCATTCTATTACTTGAACAGTTATAACCTGAGTAGTGAGCAAATCATACTAATAGGTTAGTTACAAGGGGTTAATCGTTGTCAACTAAACACTTCACTCTTTTGAGTAGTAACATTTTTCTTGTACTAGCTTTTAAACATTGTTATGGTTTTTTGTTGACACTAACAGTGTTTTAATTGGAGCATTCTTTAATGATCACTCACACTTAAAACCTCACCGCACGAAACATGAACTCACTTGACTGTTGTATGTGTATCACTTTAGTAGTGGCATCAAGCAGCAAAAGACGTTTACTTACACAATCCATCATTATGGTAAGCTCTTTTTTCTTATCATTATGGAAAGTTCTTAGAATAAAATGTTATATATAGTGGTTCTGGTCACTTGTAGCTAAACTGTATTAGACATGATATTTTTTTGTTTCTTTATAGGCTACTACAATAAATATTCTCAATGCTATGGGGCAGAACTGCGGATTAGAGAGAAAGAAGCTCACTTGATCATTGGTACTTGATAGTTTCACACATGAACAAAAAATCCAACATGTCGGACAAGTTTAGACTTGCTTCAAGACTGGCTATAAAGTCATAAATGAATGGATCAAATACATTATATAACAAAACTGACATCAAAATAAGCCACCAACATAAGGCATTAACATAAGCCACCAACATAGCCATCAACATAAGCCACCAATATACGCCACCAACATAAGCCACCAACATAGGCCACCAACATAAGCCACCAAAATAAGCCACCAACATAAACCATCAACATAAGCCACCAAAATAAGCCACCAAACTCAGCCATCAAAATAAGCCACCAACATAAACTATTAACATAAGCCACCAAAATAAGCCACCAACATAAGCAAGCAACATCATCCTATATAAAACGTCAACACAAAATCAGACTTTCACCAGAATTGTTCTGACCTTTGTAATCAGGTAGATCAACTTTACAAGTCAGTTACTACTATGGAATATACTATAACCAATAAAGGCAAACCACGTGCACTGTTTCATGGCTACTCCTATAACTATAAGCGGCAAAATGTGAATGGAATCATATTTTGGCAGTGCTCAAAACAAAGGACAACAAAATGTTTAGGTCATCTAAAATGTAAGAATGGTAAGGTCTTAAGTGTTGGTAATCATCAATGTAGTGTACCAGATAAAACACTGTTGCTGTCAACAAAATATCATGAAAATGCTAAAAAGCATGTTCAAGAAAATGATATTGCTGCTCAAGATAGTGCATTGTTTGTTGAAAAGCAATTATCATCTCCTCAAAAAAGTCATGTTAGGACAGTTGTCAACGTTCAAAAAACCCTTAACACTATCAAAAGCAACACAGACTCTTCAAGAGGTCCCCTTTGAAAAGGAAAAAAGGAAATGGATAGTTCTAGTGATGATGATGATAATGTTGGTAACAATGACTATAATAATTATGATGATAATATTTATAATGATGATGATGATGATGATGAAAAAGAAGAGGATGAGGGTTTAATGTCTATAAAACCATTGCGGCTTCCCCAGTTTTTAAGAACAAGAGTACCTGGAGAAAGTTATAAAAGGATCTACAACGAGCGTTGTGTTTAAAATCTATATCAAACAATGATAAAAAGATAAAAAGTTGTATTCAGTGTGTAACTATTGTAAAAAAACTAAATGAATAAAAACATTGTATGGGTATTGGCTGTTTTTCTTATTTTCCTAATTGCTATCCCCATGTCCCACTATTAATGCAATTGTTAACCATCAACAGTCTCTGACTATGTTCATAAAGAGAGTGCCTTAAACAATACACTCTGTCTATGGTTTGTGTAGCGAGTATCATAATAATTCAGTGTGGACAAGCCATGTTAAGGCAATAGTTATGTCAGGTAAGGGATTCGAACCCTTGCTTCCTTGTACAGGAAATTTGATCTTAAGTCAAACACCTTAACCACTCGGCCAACCTGACAGTTACTAATTTAATTAGTCTTGTGGACTTGAGTGTTTACAAAACTTTTCCCAGTATACATTGACTAAACCACTTGCTTGTTTTGAAATATAGATTTTGTTTTGTTTTACCATAACATTGCAGTTATGAGTATTGTGAACTGGGTGTTTAATATAGGGTTAAAGGCATTTTAAAATAATTTTAGAAAAGCTCTTAGGTATCGTGTCATGGGTTTTAGTAATGCATTACTGTTCATTGACTAACATTTACCGTTACACAACATTATTTTGGTGAGCTTACATGTTGTTGTTTGAGTCTTTAGCCGTTTGACTGGTTTGCTGCAGATCTCAATGCCCCCTGTCCCGAGCTAATCGTTTCATCTCTATATAGCTACCACATCCTACAATCAAGACTATCTGTTTAACATATTCTAACCTTGGTCACCCCCTACAAGCTCTTGGGTTCAATTCCTAGCTTTAACACAAAATTTTAAAAGTGGTATGAGGATTAAAACAAGTATACTCAGTCTCGGGTGGTCCAAAATAAGTAGAGAGGATTTGATTCACCCCTCAACCATAAGGCACTGTGTTTTTTTTTAATTTTTTAAAATAATGATAGCCATTTGTTCAATTTCACATTTCACACATTGCAATTTGTCAATTTTCCATTTGCATTTTTTAAAATGACAGTTTGATGTTTTTTCAATTTCATGATATGGAAACATGGATTTTCCTTTTTCATATTTACACATTTGTCAATTTCCCATTTATATATATTTTTTAAATGTTCGTTTAAGGTTTTTAAATTTTGTCTATATGGAAACATGGATTTTCCATTTTGCTGTTTACACATTTTTTAATTTATTTTGTGTATGTTGAAAAACGATATTTCTAAAACAAGATTTTTTATGTTTCATTTTATGTTTTTGTAAATGATCTTAATGTGAGTGTTTGACCATGGCACTAGTACAGTCTGTCTATGTGTGTTAGTGGGACCGTAGAGGCTTATTACTACTGCAAGTAAGAATGTTTTACAAAATAACGGCTATCTACCACTGCATTTGAAAAACAAAACTATTGAAAAAAACAAAAATACTATTTACCATTCATTCATATATAAGTGTTAATTCTCCCTCTCCCCACCCTACCTCACCGTATTTTCTCTGGTCAAACAATCAATGCTACCCATACATACACAAGCTTTCTATCTCTCTCTATATATATATATATGTTTTCTCTGTTCCACAAGATAAAAATTATGGTTGCTGGATTGTATCCTGCACTGTTTATGCGACATACCATTGCCAGTTCATAAAACCGTTAGGTAGTTCTCTACACATAGCGATTTTACCACTGCTCTACCTACGCCTTTTGCTTGTTTGGCTTTCTTACAGGCTAGTATGGGATAGGCAGCATTAACTGTATATCAAACCCAGTCCACCTTTGTATTTGTAATCTAAGTAATAATTTGAAAAGAGACAGGTGTAATCAGTTTTAAACATTATCTCCGCTTTTTTGTTTGTTTGTTTATGACATGTATATTAACCTAAAATCAAACCCTAGTCTACCTTAGTGAAAGGCTAACAGTTTAACCACTGCGTCACCATACCTTTTTTCTTAGTTTGATTCGTTCTAGGCCTTAGAGATAGAAATCGAGTTACGATCTCCAGTGCAAGAGGCACATGTGCTCACCACTATAGCATGTAATGGTTAGCTGGTAACATTAGACAACCGAAAATGATTGTATATCTGTTAGCCAAGCATTTCTGTCATTTGCCTACTGTGTGAGCACTGCCAGCAAGACAGTTTAGTTTAGAACAAGCGAGTGTGTGTGTGTGTAGGCTATAGATTATTAGCCTCAAGTATTTAAAGCTTGTTGTGTGTAGCGATCATCTTGCTCAGTAACCACTGAGTAAGTTTTAACAGTCAACTCATAAAAACAGCATAGGATAGTTGTGTGTGTGGTTTATGTACTTGGGAATATGCATTAGCACCATGCGCTAGCTTTACCTTACCCTCTAAAGGTAGAGCGTTATCCCTTCCTTTGGGCATTGCCAATGACTGCATTCCCCCACAAGTTTTACACTTAAGCCCTTGGTTTGTTCTTGATTAGGTTTGGTTTGCTTTAGGCTTGGTTTGGTTCAGTTGGGTTTGATTCGACTTGGTTCAGTTTAGTTTAATGTAGTCACCATTTTTTATTTTTAGCTACACTCTTTAACCAATTAATTAATGATAGTCTACTCTTAATTCTTGAATCGATAAATTGAATTTTGTGTACACCGTTTGTCAAGCGATGCCTACAACCTAAACTCCCTATGTACTACAGTCAGATCTGATAACAAGTTCCAATCGTCAAAGACGTGTCAGTCACCATACATGTAGCCTACAATAATTCTTTCTTTACCTAGCTAGGTTTCGTCACTCACAGTAAACATCTTACATTAAGGGTTTGCAATATATTAAGGAAAGCAAAAGTCCATGATCTTGTTGTTTTGGGTCTTTTTTTGGGGAAATTCATAAGCCATAAAAAGAATGACATCATGTCAAGTTCTGGGGGAACCTTGTATGTCAAAATCCCATTATCAGTTTATAAAATCTCAAGGCCATGCCCTAGCAGTTTTGGATTATTTCAATCAATGAGTTCACCATAGGAAAGATCGGAAAAATAAATACCCTTAAAACAAGTCGTCACATGACCCTCTCCGAACAATGCTTCGCAAAATATATATTCATCCATTGAACATTGAACATGATCAGCGACATCATCCTCGCTTCCCCCTCCCACCATGGTTGCCATATCGTTTGACCTTCAAGTGTCCTCAGCATCTCTGTGCTTTTTTCATTGCCCTGTTGTCAAGTCAAGTCAATGCATTCCAATAAGCTCAAATAACATCCACATCCTGTCAGTCTGCCCCAGCAAGTTTGTTTTCTATACTCACTTCAAGCAACATATAACCAAGTTCTGTTTGTTCTATCTGAAGCCAACTTCATCTGATCAAGGAATTATCATTTGTCATGTCACTCATAATCGTTTACATGTTAAAGACCCCCTTCAGGGGGTTTAGGAATTAGGAATTCCATCATAGGAAAAATCGGAAAACGAACCCTCGACCCGCCGTCTCATCGAAATAGCGAATTCTGTATTGGTATATCACCACCGTGGCCAGTAATAGCCTCGTTGAAGCACGTGCCCAGTGGTATCGTCTCTTTCTATCTACAACCACTCTTCATGAACATTTTAGACAAATTAAAAAAAAAGTTTTAAAAACTAAAATGTTTTCAACAAAAGTGTCCTTAGACCCTTTCGCAATTTTTTTAAAAACATAAATACTATATTCGAAAGGGGGAGTAGTGGGGGGGCGTCACCCCGAGTCCTACGACCCCTCGTATACGTCTCTGGCGTTATTGGTTTGTGAGATATAACAGAAAGTCTAAAATCACAGTTTTACACCAAAAAATTGTTTCCCTCATTCTCAAAAACTTTAACCTATTACCAAAATAAAGAGGGTTTCAAAGCAAGCCATTTGACACGTCAAAGGACCAAATCCGACCAAGCATTCGTGAGATATCGGAAAAGTCTAAAATCACGTTTTTACCCCAAAAAACATGTTTCAAGCATTCTCAAAACTTTAACCTATTAATTACATATATAGGGCTTCGAGACGAGCGATTTGACACGTCACACGTCCAAATCCGACCTTGCGTTCGAGAGATATCGGCAAACTTCATAGGAAAGTAGGCAACTATCTGGTTCTCTCCTCACCACCAAAATTATAAATTATGTTTTCAAAGAGCTCGCCCTTTTACAAAAATCCCAAGTGCGCATGCGTAAAAAACAAAAACAAAAATGTTGATTCATTGCGGCATCCAGCAAAACGCATGCGCTATATGAGCAACAACGTTTAAGTTCATTTTAGCAGCGCACCTTATACATGTCGCATTTGAAAAGAGACTTTCAATAAAAAATTGCAATTTCACCCCCTAGTAGGGGTAGGTTTTATTTAGGGGTTGAAATGAGTGGTCAATTGGAAAGAGGGCGTCAACCCGAGTCCAATGATATGTCGTATGTCAAAATCGGACCATGGCTTCGGGAGATATCGACTTTGCCCCTGAATGTTTTGCGGGTTAGTATGTGACGTCAGAGGGAGATGTGGTGGGGGGCTTAGAACTCTCACTACCCCCCTACTAATAGTCTCGAGTAAACTGCCTTTGTCATTAATTTTCTCAGAGCATACGACTTCCATACTTTTATGCCTGCGACAACGTCAGGTGAAAACACAACTTTGGCCCTGGAAACATTCTTATTTTCCAAATTACTAGGATAAACCACCTTCCTGGAGAGTTTCCTGACAGGTTTTATCACCAGAGTTTTCTGAAGATTATAAAGAATCTTCAAATGATCACTTGTCATATTGTTGCAATTTACAAAGAACTCCCTAGACAAGTACTGCGATCGTACATTCTTGATAATGTGACTGGGATCAAAACTTATAAAGAGCGGTCGATTTTCATCAAGAGGATGTTTAATTTCATGCGTTATACGACCCCCGCACAGCGTTTCAAACATCGAAACATTCGTTTGACAGTTGTCAGTTACAATTCTTAACACTCTGAAACCACTTTCTGCGACTACCTTCGTAGCATCTAATACCAATTTTGCCAAGTGAGCTCCAGAAATAGAACAAGTAAAATAAAATGACACAGGAATTATGTAAGAAGAAGATGGTCCTTTGAAAATAATGCAAAATAACTTGTTGGCTAGTTTGTCTTCAATACCAAGAGCGTCTAAGTCTGCGTCAGTCATGCCGAGAAACATGTCTAAATTGCTATCGTACACAAGCCTAAGCTTTATAGCCATTTCGTCAATGATAAGGGAGCCCACTTTTGCATTCTCGTGTTCCAGTGACTTTTCCTCTGCCATCAATCTTGCTCTGATCAATGAGGTGATGCCAGTCTCTCCTTTCGAGTACCCTACGTATGTCTTCAAAGTTTTGGGATGCGGTAGGTGCAAGATACTTAGTTCACGTAACAATCGATTGCCTGTCGGTGACCTAGTAGATAGAAGAACACAAATTTGAATTGTAGTTTCTTGGTATTATATTTCTTCTTTCCAAATGCTTGCAGCTGTTCGAGCAAAAACATAGCTTTGAGGCTACCTTGTTGGGCTTCACTTTGAATTGCAGACAGCTGCTTGTTCATGTCATATTTCTTAGTTTTGTATTTCTTTAATTCGGCCTGAGGATCATGAAGTTTTCTTCGTAGATTGTGAATTACAGCGTCTCGCTTAGCAGTTTTTTCGTAGCACTCCGCAGTTTCTTTCGAAGAGACTTCCTAACAACTGGCCTTGAAATGGGTGAAAACTGCGTCCCTATACTTCTACAATTTATCTCGTCTTCACAAATAGGGACAAAATTACTGACAGTTCCTGGAGAGTCAAATATTCTTTTGGATGAAAGAGTGTCGTCAGTTTGACACTGTCGTCGTTTTGGTGGTTTCCTAGCTGTAGTTGTCACTTTTTTGTGCTGAGGGAAGTCTGTAAATACTGAAGGTACGGAATTAGGCAGAAGAAATCTTCTAGTTGAGCTCACACTGTAATTGTCTTCTCTGAAATGCCTACTACAAACTGACGACCTTTTAGAAGGAGTCCACACACTACCTGGCTTATCACCTCGTCGAGAAACAGCTATAATCCACTTATTTCTTAATTCCTGATTGATAGGAAACGAGTGAAATGAAACTGATTTGCACATTCCCTGCCGGGACGTACAAAACGGAACACAGCAGTAAATCATTAAAAAAATACTCATGTAAACAACCACTATTTGCAATGTCACTATTGAGTTAAACTGTTGCGAATGCTGGAACTAGGGTGGTACAAAGCGATCCTAGCGGTCACTGGCGGAACTTCATGGTGATTCATTTTTAGCGCAAAACAGCTTGCATTTCCCGGCCTTGTATATAGCGTAGGCAACGGTGTACATTTCGGCTATTTGGCAAACAGCCCGGCGGTTCGTTCACTCGGTAGTGGTGTTGTGGTCGTTATCAATTTTGACGCCATCTTCCCAGAAAGATCTTGCCACTTCGCTGTTTTAAACTTAACCCAAGACACATGGAGAACAATAAAACCATTTTTAGTTGTAAGCTAAGTGTTAAACTTTTACGATACAATTAGTAATTTTTCATCTTTTTAGTGCTATTGGTGATGCATTTAATACATATACTGTAGTGTTTTATAACCTATAATGCCTAAGCCTGAGGCATACAGTCACCAGGTTGGATTTTATTATAATAATAGCCTTTATTGCAGCCAGTTGGCCATATTACATGTTACAGATATGTACACTTACTAGATACTATGGTTCGCTTCTAGTCCTTACTATAAGCCACTATTGATGTTACGAACAGAAACGTCACTTCGTACTTATTCGAGAAAATGAAAAGATATTTATTCACAAGAAAAATGCACACACATTACAAATAACACTCAAAAGACTCTATCTTGGATGCACTGTTCCTTGTCCTTCTTTTCTCACAAAAAAATAAAAATAAATAACTGTTGCCAACTGTCTGTCACATCCTCCCACCGTTGAGGAAAGACCTCCTCAACAAGACATCCTCAACTACTCCACATATCTTGCAGGAACATTGACAGTTCTACCCGAACGTGTAGTCTTTGGGGGTTGAACACCAGTTCCAGTCGGCTCTCCTAAAGCAGTAGCCGTTTTCTTATTCAAGCCAGTCCTTAAAGGTGTGCTGTCTTCATCAGGTACTTCTAGTTGGTAGAGTCGCTGTATCGGTCTCAAGAGTTCTCCTTTAGATGTAACAATCCTTGCAAGTCTTGTATTACCATCAGTTCCAGGGAACAAGTCCACAATTTTTCCAAGGGGCCAATCTATCCTCTTAGTGCCATCTGATCCAACTAGGACAATGTCACCTCTCTTGAACAAAAGAGTTGGTTTACAACTCGGTTTACCGAGTGCCAAAAGTCCCAGATATTCCCGCTGGAATCTTTTTTTCAATGCCATTCTTAGGTTCAGAAGATGACGATTTCTTTGATTCAGGGTTATAGCATCCACTGCATCACATTCTGGAACTCCAGTTGTCTTAATTTCTTGTAGAAAGCAGGCAGGGGTGAGTGGACTTATATCTTCACATCCATCGGTCAGATATGTTAGCGGTCTTGCATTTATGGTGGCTTCTATACTGCAGAGAAGGGTAAGCATTTCTTGGTAAGTTAGACAGGCTTTACCCAAAACTCGTTTCAGAAGCTGTTTAATTAGACGTATTAACCTTTCCCAGAAGCTTCCCCACCAAGGAGCACTAGGGGCTTAAATCTCCAAGTAATACGTTCAACCGAATGGTGTTTGGAAATATTCTCCCAGTCAACACTTTGAAACGCGTTATCTGTACCCGTGAAATTTGTACCATTGTCTGAGTAAATCACAGAGGGGCGTCCTCTTCTTGCTACAAACCGCCGGAACGCTTGCACAAACGCCTCTGTGGAGAGAGAAGTAACCATTTCGAGATGAACAGCGCGATACACCGCACATGTGAAAACTACAACCCAAGCTTTACTTTCATCCCTCAGGAACACCGGACCTGCCAAGTCCACTCCTATCACTTCAAATACACAGGCTTCCCGTATGCGGTCCAGGGGCAGAGGGGCCTGAGCGATTTCGGTATGTTGTCCATCATGCCTCCGGCACTTGACACATTTTCTTATAATTTTTCTAACTGTCCTCCTTCCACCGATGATCCAGAAGCGTTGTCTCAGATGATTAAGAAGAAGTGGTACTCCAATGTGATTTTCTTTCACGTGCTCATCCATAATCAAGCGAGAGGTGATGACATGGTTCGCCGGGAGAATCATTGGGAACCTGAATTGCTTCAAATCTTCTCGCAGTAGTAGTCTCGTTTTAACCCTGAGAACACCATCTTCCAGGAATGGATGTAGTGAAGATAGACGTTTATGAACTAATCCGTGGAAGCTTTCTCGTTGAATTATAGAAATTAGTCTTATTTCAGCCCTTTCTAACTCTTCAACTTGCAGATTTTCTTGTGAGATCCTATCACGTCTAAGACAATTCTTACAGAAACGAAGAATCCATGCGATTAGATGAACTATTCTGTGATGGCTGGAAAAATACCTGGCATACCAGAGGGGACCTTCATTGGTTACAGTCATAGAATTCACAGGGTTTTTCTTCATTTCCTTTGCGATACTCTCTTCGTCATACACCACTTTTGTTTGAGGCCAACAATCTGGAGATTCGTACAACCAGGCAGGTCCCTCCCACCATCGAGAGGCTACTAATTGCGAAGCAGAACAGCCACGTGACGGTAAATCAGCTGGATTCAATGAACCTGGAACAAGTCGCCAGCAGTTTAAATTGGTCAAATTCCTGATCTCATTCACACGATTGCGGACAAACACCGACCAGTTCTCAGTCCTGCAGATCCATGCTAGAAATGTGGACGAGTCAGACCAGAGAAAAAACTCATGAACTTCCAGTGAAATAGATTCCAACACACATTTAAGCAACCGTGCACCAATTGTAGCAGCCAGCAATTCCAATCTGGGGATTGTCACTTCCTTGAGGGGGGCCACACGAGATCTTGCATCACATAACTGTACACTCACTTGATTGTTGGAATCGCATCTTATGAAGACTACTGGTGCGTATGCAAGTTGGCTGGCATCACAGAAGACATGAATTTGCACATGGTCACTTCTTCCAAACCATCGAGGAATCTTGATTTCTACCAGGTGAGGTAGATCCTTTACCCAGGCCAGAAACTCGTCTCTGGACTTCTCATCAACCGCACTATCCCATCTTATATGAGTCTTCCAGGTCCTTTGAATCAACAGTTTAACACAAAGGGTGACAGGACATGTCACACCAACTGGATCAAAAATTCGATGTGCGAGTGACAGAATTGTCCTTTTCGTCACTTCTCCTACCTGAAGGCTATTCAACCAATGCAAATTTAAAGTAAGTGTATCCTCCTGTCGATCCCATAACAGTCCCAAAACAGATGAAAGGGTAGCAGACTGGTCATCATCCTGAGAGAACTGCCATCCCCTCAAATTAAAACTGCCTTCTGATAATACCCTACTAGCTTGATTGATAAACTCGCCCACCTCCGATTCCCTGTCAAGGCTAGTGACAACGTTGTCCACGTAGAAGCTCTGTAGAAGTCTCTCGATGAATAGGGGATTGAATTGCGGGTTTTCTAAGTACTTCTTCAGGTGATACTCCAAGACAGCCACCAGGAGAAACGGACTACAAGTTAAGCCGAAAACCAGCCTGGCATGCTTGAAGATCTTGTAATTATTCCCAACGTCCTGCCACATCAGGAAGCAGATATAGTTTCGATCTTCTTTCCGTATGCTTATCTGAAGGAAGGCCTTCTCAATGTCTGCAATAATTCCTACTTTCCTCTCTCGGAATCTAAGAAGAATAGCAGGGATTAGCTCAATCAGGTTGGGGCCATCATACAAACAATCGTTCAAAGCAGGGGTTCCCGCTTCCTTCGCTGAGGCGTCAAATACAGGACGAACAGGTGTCGTTGAACTACTTTCCTTCACAACTTCTCGATGCGGTAGATAGTGTCTGAAGTTTTCATCCTCCTGAACCGGTTCAATAACACCACTCCTTTCCCACTCGGTGAATATATTTTCATACGTCTCGCCTAGTCCAACATTTTCCACTTTCTTCCTTGTGTTGACTAACCTCTTCTCAGCCATGACCCTGTTAGATAGAAGAAATGATTTGTTTTCTTTCCAGGGTAAATGGACTTCATACCTAAATTCTCCATTAATAGACACGGTTTTCTGAAAGTGCTCCATTGTTGCAAAGTTTTCTTCAGTTTTAGTTTTCTTTACGGCAGGATCGCTGATACCTAGCACGTCCAGTTCCCACAGATTTTCAACTGAAGCATCTCTGATAAAGAGAGAAGTGATGAGGTTGGTCATGCTTGATTGATCTCCGGAAACTACTTTACCCATCACAGTCCACCCCAGCAGAGTCTCAATACATACAAGACCATTGCTTAGTGTACACGTTTGTCCAGTCATTAACTTTCCAGCGACATCAGCGCCTATTAATAGTTCAATGGGACCTTCAGTATCATAATTCTGTATCCCTTTTGCTCTTAGTTCTTGCAACCATGGGCCCCTTAACATAGTATTGTACCCTGTAATTACTTGTTGCCCTAAGACTTCAAAATTGCAGGCATAAGGCTTTCCTAAACTCTCTATGTAGATCCTATAGCACATATGCTGGCTCTCTTCGGTGACTACCCCACCAAATAGTGAATGGCGCCGCATTTATGTGCGATGACTACTGTAACCTAACTTCTGTGCCACGGATTCAAGCATATAAGATCTATGACTGCCAGTATCCAGTAGAGCCCTTACCTCCATTGCAGAGGATTCTCCAATGACCTTCACCTTTAATGTGTGCAAAATAACACCTTGCACACCACTACGTTCTTCATTTGAAATCAAAGAATGAGACTGAAGTTTCTCATTGGTAGCTTCAGAGGAATGTGTTGGGCCTAGACATATTAGGCTGTTATGTTTTTTGCTACAGGAATCACATTTTAACTGACTTCTGCACATCTTTGAAACATGTCCTTTCTTCAGACAGAGAAAGCATGCTCTCTTATTCTTCACAATTGAGACTCTCTCCTTTAAAGCCATCTGCTTTGCCACGGAGCAGTTTGAACTAGCATGGGACCTATCACAAAATATACAGTTTAGTTTAAGATTACAATCCACAAGTGCAGCTGCGGTAGGTGGCGATTCACTGTAAATGTCAATTTTCTTCGTACCTTTTGACTTGTCAGGATTCACATTGATGTTACCTTTACTTGGGATGGCCAGTTTGATCCTTTCCTCACTCTCTACTTCATTCTCCAGGAATTTCATCAAACCTTTGAGACGTTCACTAGGTTCACATTCCTTCCCACCGCCACTCCTCTGCCAGGCACGTAACACATCTATAGACAAGCATGATTCAATCATAGGAAATAACATTGCTGCATATTTCTCGGAAGTTACACCTAGGCTCTCCAAAGCACCAAGTTGAGTTTCGAGTCTGTCATATAATGATGAGATGTCAAGACTACTACAAGAATTCATCATTGTCAATAGTTCTCTAGTGTAGACTTCCACCAACAAAGAATCTTTGCCAAAACGTGATTTAAGTTTCTGTATTGCTTTAGGGTAATTTCCACTTGTGGCTGGAAAACTATCAACGATGTCGCGAGCTTTGGAGTTTGGCAATGTTGCTTGGATAAGATATTCGTATTTATTGGCATTATCTAACCCTTCATCTTCATCAATCTTTTGAAATTGATTCCAGAAACCTAACCAATCTCGTAGATTTCCACCAAATTTTCGGAATTCGATCTTTGGAAGGCGATATTTACTTTTTAGGTTATGAGTGTTACTGGTGCTTACTGTTGACTGGACTTCGTCTTCACGTTTTCTCTCCATTGCAAGAGCATCGGAAACAGCCGCTGCTAACATATGAAACTTGCATTTATAGTCATCTACTCCGTCTACTTCTGTGATCAGGTCTTCTTCTGACACCGCATCTTCCATGAGGTGTTGTAAGATCTCCTGGTCCAGATTACTTATGAGGTTAACCTTCTCTTCCACTAAGGCGAAATCTCCTCGGATAGCGACTATGTCCTTTATTTCTTTCTCCAACAAAACTTGAAGTGAAGCTACAATTTTCGTGAACGATGCACGGTATACACCACGTTTTCTTATCAAACTTCGAATATCGCTCATTTTTCTTTCTATGTCCTGTCACGGTCGCCAGATGTTACGAACAGAAACGTCACTTCGTACTTATTCGGGAAAATGAAAAGATATTTATTCACAAGAAAAATGCACACACATTACAAATAACACTCAAAAGACTCCATCTTGGATGCACTGTTCCTTGTCCTTCTTTTCTCACAAAAAAAAAACAAAAATAACTGTTGCCAACTGTCTGTCACAATTGATAAAGTTCTGTTGGGGCATGTCTTGATATGCTACCTGCCGCATTCGTTCCTACACAACTCACATATACACCTCTCATCCGGGTCATGGAATGTCTTTCGTGAGCAGACCTTATGGTGGAACCCATGAACTGCGAGTCTCGTCACGACGTGTCTCATTTCGGATAGGGGTTGCATCCGTCTTTTGTCCACCATGGCATCAGTTGCGTAGAATTCCTTCGGAATATCAAGCCTTTTGCTTTGCAGATCCTGGAGTAATTTTCTGAAGCTTTCTGTGGAAGGCAACAGTAAAAGTGACCGAAGGTCCTCTATTAGGAACGTTTCTCTCGCCAGTTCATATACCAGCCGAGATTTGGCTGACTTGGAGACTCCGAGGGCTCTTTTGAGGAACCTAGATTTCACCTTTTCGAGTTCCATCAGTTGTTTGTAGTTGAGAAACTCCCATGTTAGCTCTAGACCGTATGTTAGTACGGGTATGACCTTGGCTGGGAAGAGCATCATTGCTGTTTCCAGCGATATTTGGGTAATATGGCTTATGTCGTTTGTGGCCTTCACTGCTGCGGCCGCTTTCGCTCTTGTATGTATTCTGAAGCTTCGGCCTGTCACCTGGAGCGTGAGGCCGAGGTATTTGAAATTGTTTACTTTCTTCAGTTCCTTGCCGTTGCATAGCACTTGGTCTGATTCCGCTGACCTGCCCCCGTTCCGGAAGACGACCATCTCAGTCTTGTTCTCGTTGATTGTTAGTTCGTTTTCCTGGGCCCATTCGCTTAGTATGTTGATTGCATCTTGCAAATCCTTTATCTGCTCCGAGGCGATTGCCATGTCGTCTGCGTATATATACAGTTTGGACTCAGTCGATTCCTTTATTTTGTCTCCTGCATCGTGTGAGAGCGCATTGAATAGAATGGGATTGAGGGGGTCCCCTTGAAGTACTCCATTCGTTTGTATCATCCATTTGGTTTGTCCAACTCCGTCCTGCACTTGTATATAGTTTCGATATAAGGGTCGTCAGCGTTGATCTACCTATGAGTGTTTCCAGCTTATGTATCAGCAGCTTTCTGTTTACCAGGTCAAAGGCCTTCGTAAAGTCAACAAAGACTACATAGAGTTTGCTCTTGGGTTTCTCTAGTGTTGTTGTTATGTGCCGTAATAGGCTTCCCGCAGCCATAGTTGTCGATCTATGCTTCCTGAATCCACATTGCTCTTCTGGTAGTATTGGGTCTATTTTTCGTATATTCTCGCTGTCAATATTCCTGTTAGTAGCTTTAGGGCTGCGGATTCCAGCGCTACTCCCCGGTATGAATTTGGGTCGTCAGTACTCCCTTTTCCTTTGTATAGTAGCTTGATGGTTGACTTCTTCCATTCGTTTGGTATTTGCCCGAGTTCTGAGCATTTGTTTAGTAGGGCCGTCCATATCGGTGCCAGTTCCTCAGTAGTTTGTTTTAGATGCTCATTCCTTAGTCCATCTGGACCGGGGATCTATTATTTCTTTTCTTCTGTATGGCCATGGTGATCTCTCCTTCTTTGATGGGTTCTGACACATCGCGTTCTTCTGGGGGCCTGGTTTCGGGTCTAGTCTCCTTTGCACAGGTGACGTTCTTGATATGCTCCTCCCATGTCTCCAATGATACAATGTTTGTTTGGAAGCTTTGGATCTTTGGCCTCAGGGCACGGTATGAGTCTGTTTCTGCTTCTGCAATGACCGCTCTTTGCGTCTCTTCTATGAAGTCCCTTTTTTCTTTTTAATCAGTTCTTTTGTAGGTTTTCCTGTGTTGTCGGTATTCTTCCAGTGCTTTGTTGTCTTTTGTGACTCTTATGCTGTGGAGTTTGCCTAGGGTTTCCTTCCTTTGAATAAAACACGATTCATCGAACCAAGGTTTAGCCTTTCTCCCGTGTGAAGGCGTGGTAGCTGCGCCGGTGATGCAGTCTTGTGTCCAAGCTGCCGCCTCATCGATTCCTCCCTCTTGGATGCTTTCCATCACCTTGTCTATGTCTTCCTACTTTTCTCTAATTTTATCTCTGTTTAGAGTTTTGCTCACTCTGGTCGGTCCTTCTATAGTTTCCCCATCGCAGATCTCTCCATCTATTTCTAGGCTCACTGGTATGTGCTTGCGTATAATAGCTCCCTCCGACCTAATTGTACTTGCGTTCCTTGTTTCAAGTATTCCTCTTGTGCATATTAAGTCTATTGTGCTGGTCACGTTGGGGCCTATGTACGTCCAGTCATGAGTTTTGTTCCGGATTTTAAAACACTCTAGGCTTAGATAGCTGAAAACTTCTTCACTCTTTGCGTTTTGTTGATCCATTCTGCAGTTTAAGTCTCCAGCAAGGACAGCCTTTCTTCTTCCTGGGAATGTATTCAGAACATCTCCAAGGTGGTCTATTATGTCCGGGGCCGTCTGGTTGGGATTGAAGTAGGCCGCCACTATTACACCGATTTTCGTTTCCACGATTAGCATGTCCTCTTCTTTCCATAATAACTTTATCGGGGCCATTTTAGGCTTAACTATGCAGGCAACGCCGCCTGATGGTCTTCCCCTCTCCTTGCACTGCCTCGCAAATGCATGAAAATTGTAGAAATTGGGGACGTCGAATCTCTTTTCTTCTTTAATCATAGTCTCCGTGAGAATACAGATGTCATATTCGCTTAGGATTTCTCGTGATAGGAGGTTCATTGCACCTCGCAGCCCTTCTACATTCCACGTTAGTATCCTCGTCCTACTGGTGCGAGCCTCTGAACTTCCAAGGTTGCCGAAAGGGCCGGCAATAGACGTCCGTAGGCCAGAAGTTGCAGTTGTAGACCAAATCTCTTTTATTAAAGGGTATGCCGACTTTAAAAGCTCTGCTGCCAATTTTCTGGTTCACTACGTCACAGTGGATCACTCCTTACACTCCATTTTCCTGCAGATACGCAGTTAAGTCCTCTGGGGAAGTGTCTTGGCTCAGTTTTGCGACGTAAAGCCACGCACTCTTTTCTGCAGTTTTCAGTCTTGTGACTCTTTGTCTGGTGCCTTTCACATATTCCCTTCTGTGTGCGCTTTCTTCCTGGGTTGGGGAGCGTTGATCCCTTTGCACACGACGCCTCTGCACTACTTCGGTCCATTCGGTTTGATTTGGTTCAGACATTTCTTCTTTTCCCCCCCCTCTCTTCGTTTTGGACCTCGTCTTGTGGGCTGCTATCGGTGGTTCCATCGTTCTTTCCAATAGTGTGTGGCGGTTTTTGTTTTTGTCCTCTTCTGCTTTCTGTAAAAGATGTTTCCTTTCCTGTTGTGCAGTTCGTCGTTTGAATTTCAAGTTGATCTGTGTTTTCTGAATCTTTGTTGACTTCTTCTCTTTGAATGTTTTGACCAATCTTATGTTCTTCTAGATGTTCTTGTCTTGTTTGTTGCATTACTGTTAGCCGGGGGTGTTGTAATGTTGTCAATAACTCCGCCTGCTGTAGTTGGGTATCTAGTAGAAGTGCCATTTTCTGCATAAGGGTTTCTCTGAGGTGATCCATTTTCCTGTTTAGTTCCTCAGTAGGTTGCTTAATGTCTTTTACTGCACTTTGTACAATTTCTTTTGGGACTTCTTGAGTATTTTTCTTTTTTACCGATGATTTGTTGTTTACATTCTGTGCATAGCCATGTCAATTTGCATCTATTTCTTTGGAGCATTTGGAATTCTCCGACGGTTAGGTCGGCACATTTGTTGTGCTGCCAACTACCACAGTGTTCGCATTCTACAGCATCGTTGTTTTCTGCAAACGTTGAGTTGCACAGGTTGCATATCTCGTTATCATCTCTGCCGTCCTTGTTTCCATTGGTTCCAACGTATTCTGCATTTTTCTTCGACGTCATCTTTGTAGTATTCTTTGAAGTATCGATATATTTGACCTACTTGTCCTAATCGATACTATCACTTCCGTAGACGAAGATATAATCAACGACTGGTCAAGCCCAGCTTAACCTCAAAATTGATTGGATTGGCCTTGTTTATGTGCTTATATCTTCGAGCATAAATACAATAGAGTGCGCATTGCCCCACTGCGCCTGTACTGTGACGTGAAACCAACATCTCGATCAGCTGATTAAAGGATAAACAGAGGACCTCGTAATGGAAGATTATAGGAGTATGTGGGAAAATGATTTCTAATGAGGGTTTAAACACACATTCTCGTAATTTATACGGCATTGGGAAAAGCATCGCATGTTTCTTCACGTACCGGAAGGTTGTAAAGCTTAAGAATGTAACATATTTGGTGTTAAAAGTGGCTGTCGTGTTCCGTAATACTCATACATCCAGAATCCCATCTTGTAAATAATAACAAATCCAATTCTGAGAATTAGGCCTACTGATTTTTGAACAGAATTGTGTTTGTTTAAAAAGTGGCTGTCGTGTTCCGTAATACATATACATACATAGGATCCCATCTTGTAAATACTTAATAACAAATCCAACTCTGAATTAGGCCTACTGATTTTTGAACAGAATTGTGTTTGTCTGGCTGGTCATTTTTGATTGTACGCCCGAAAGCTCCAAACAAGTTCAATCTATTAACTTACTACATCATTTCCCAAATTATTTTTCATCATTAGAAAATGTATTTTGGCTAATTTTAGTACCGGTACGTAAGAACATTTTATCGTACGATGAGCTCTCATTCAGCGTTACCCTTCCTCTTCAGTATTTTTTGAAAGTGAACAGAACAACAAGGGAAAATGGAAAAACGAAGTCTATCGATATGGTAAGCGTTGGTTCTTAACAACTATGCATTACATTCGCTACATAGGAAAAGATTTTAATCAATGAACTGTTTTTAAATTCTATTTTCCATGAATCATAGAAACCTTCGCAAAAATAACCCAGAATTTTGAAATTCTACGAAGAATTGACTAATTTAGGGATGCAATGTAGCCTATCCTAGAAGAATCTCAAAATTCCCTCAACTAAACGCACTGTCCATAACTTACGTTTAATATTTATTATCGAAGACTACACCGTCACATCTGTAGCATAACCTGTAATTTGACACTGAACATGATTGACGACTGCATTGTGTAGTCCACAGTACATTTAATCCAGCATAGGGACATAAAGCATTTTTATGTTCAGAGATGCATTTACTAGCAATCTCAAAAAAAAAAACAAGAAAAACGTCTAACCTATGGACATATAAATACTTGATACCTTCGAGCATAAACACAGGCCTGTTCAGTGGAGTAAGGGATAGGGTAAATTATAATAATTTATAATAAATTCCAGCATTTCCATGTTTAATCATTTTTCTTTCGTGTTTCGGAGTTAAGAGGAAACGTAGGCTAAAGAAATGCAAGTAATTAAGTCACGCATTTTAGGGTTATTTAGCAATGAATTAACATACGCATGGAAAGAAATGCCCGATCCTTTTTTAAAGTCTCCTTACATCCATACACAACACAGTAATACACCATTCTGACTTAGTAATGAATAGAACTCACTTTAAATAACCCAATTCTATCATCACGTGTAATATTTCAGTGCTCTAAACTACCCGCAGTTCCCTTTAGTCAGCTGATCGAGATGTTGGTTTCAACAACGTGACGTCATCAGCCATCTATTGGATTCAGCATCATCATCATCATTTATTGAACAATTAATTCCAACGAGCCAGAGGCTCTTACATAGGAATTGTACAATACAAATTTATTGGCGTCTACTACAATTTTATATACATATATACCTTACATACACATTTGCTGCGTGATTAAGTTAATTTTCGGCAATGATACTTGACCTAACACTGTAATTAGCTTACCAAAAGAATATGTACAATGTAAATAACATAATAAAAGTAAAATAATAATTAAAAATTATTTACAAATCACTCTTTCACCGAAAAGCTAAAAAGAAGACCACTGGAAAAAAAATATGGACGGAGGAACGTAAGAAGGGGCATAGCGAGTTCATGAGGAGATTTTGGGAGGAGAGGAAGAGGAAAGCTCCATCAACCCGAGTCAACAAGTTCAAGCGCGCTCCCTAAGTGGGCAAAACGAAGAAAGAAGAAGAAGAATTAAATAATAATTAAAATAATAAGTTTATCAATGCAGAGTGAAATGAAACATGATGATTCACTAAATTTGGCTACCTACTTTATTATGTACCGATTCCAAAGTAGTCTCTTTAATTTAAATTTGAAAGTCGACAGATTGGAAATTGATTTTAAATCGCTTGGAAGATGGTTGTAAGACTGAATGGCTGAGAACTTAAAGCTACAGTTACCAAATTTATACGAGCGGATTTGAAAGAGAGCGAAGTCATCTGCTTGTCGCGTGTTATAAGTATGAATGTCTGAATTTAGGGTGTAGTCACTGTTATGCAGCACATTGTTTTGCTTAATTCTGTGTATTAGTATTGCTGACCTTAATTCTGCGCACATTGACATTGGCATTATTTTACTCTTGGCATATAAATCTCGACTGTGTGTATTAAAGGGTAGGTTATATATATTTTTATCGCTCTATTTTGTATTACCATAAGTTCATGCAGGGCTGTCTTTTTACACTGAGTCCAAATTACATTTAGATACTGCAAGTGACTGTGTACGAGTGAGTAATATACTGTGATTAGAAGTTTTCTAGGGATTAAGTATTTCAATTTTCTCAACAGCCCAGATGCCGGAGCTATCTTCTTCGCAATATAATGAACGTGTGCTACCCAGCTTAGATGTTTATCAATGATTAGCCCCAAATATTTAAAATGTTCGACCTCGTTTATTATTGTGTTGTTACTATATATATGATTATGTTCAACATTTTTCATACTGGGTTTTGTCATTATCATATATTTTGTTTTCGTGACGTTCATAGTCAATTTATTAATATTGAGCCACTTGGCTATTGCGTTTAAGTCTTCTTGCATATTATTGATTATTGTGCCCACTTTGCTACCAGTATAGAAAACATTCGTATCATCAGCGTAAAGCATAATTTGACCTTTTAAATTAACTTTACTTAAATCATTTATATATATTAGAAACAGCGTAGGGCCCAAAATAGACCCTTGAGGAACCCCACACGATACAGCCTTTTCCGCACTTTGATAGCCATTCATGGCAACATATTGCTTTCTTCCACTAAGGTAGCTATGGAACCACTCCAATGCAACGCCTCGAATTCCAGCATTCTCTAATTTTGATAATAGAATTTCGTGATTTACTGTGCCAAAAGCTTTAGCGAGATCAATGAATAACCCAGCTGCTATCTCGTTGCGGTCAATGCTTTCCTGAAGCATTGAAATAAGATCAGTAATAGCCAGTTCTGTACTGGAGTTCGCAACAAAACCATATTGGGCTCTATAAAAAAAAAATGTTATTCTGCAGAAACTTCACTAGCCTCACCTTAACAATGCTTTCCAGAACTTTGGAAATAATTGGTAGTATAGATATAGGTCTATAGTTCCCTGCATCACTTGTATTTCCTCCTTTGAAAATTGGTATTACTTTAGCAATTTTTAGAGCTTGTGGTACTATGCCACTAGTCATAGATTCATTAATTATAGCAACAAGCATCGTTATTAGTTGATCATCAAACGTTTTAACCACACTAGCTGAAATCCCATCTACACCACAACTTTTTTTATTTTTTAGATTCTTAATTATACATTTAACTTCAACGTGATCTGTTGGATATAGAAAGAGTGATTCCGACTGGTAGTTAGCATTCTGACTTGTACAGTCCGGATCAGTTATCTGGGATGCAAGATTGCTGGCTATGCATGTAAAATAGTCATTGAATGAGTTAGCAATCTCCTGTTTATCTGCAACGACCGTGTTATCTATCATAAGAGATGTGCAAGTTTTAGAGCTATACCTTTTGTTATATATAATTTCATTCAAGATTTCCCATGTTTTCTTTACGTTTTTATCATACAAGTTTAGCTTTTGTGAATAATAATCTGCTTTTAGTTTCCTTTTCAATGATGTTACTGCATTTCTGCACATAATATATTCTTCTTTTAGGGAGATGTTATCTTTGTGTTGCCTGATCTTGAGTTTTTGGTGTAGTGTGTTGCGTCGCTTAATCAATATTATCAATTCAGATGTAATCCATGGACTTGCATCATCTGTATTTGACAATATTTTCTGATTGTTGGAATTGTGCTTGCGTCTTTTTATAGTTCCTTGCATTTGGTCAATAAAAGCGCTGTACATGTTGTTGATCGTAATATCCTGGCTAGTTTGTGTGATATCATTATTATCGTTTGTTTCGTTAGCCGTACAATTAGGACTAATCGACGAAGTGAAAATTTTGTTATGAGAATGGGTTCTTTTGTATGGCCAGACAGTGTCTGTGATGATTATATTGTGGCCACTTATGTCTGTATCCACATTGGATATTGTGAGCTGCATTTTGTCATTGTTTACTACTACATGATCGAGAAGAGTTGATGATGTGTCAGTCGTACGTGTTGCATATATTTTGTTACACAATGTGAATCCATAGCTTGTTAAAACATTAAGGTATCGCATTTTTAGGAGGTCGTCAGTAAAAGTGTTAATATTTGTGTCACCTATGAAAAGACAAGGAGTATTGTTGGTCTGAGAGAGGAAATTTTCCAAAGATGTTAGAAATAAAGCTGCATTAGATCTCGTTGGGTTGTATCCTCCAATGATGGATAGATTGTCTGATTTGATTTTACCAGTTGAGGTGTCTCGCCATATCTCCACCCATATTAAGCTATGGTTCAATTCACACTTATTAATTAGTTTAAAGTTCCATTTTTTATGTACAAATAACCCCGTCCCACCTCCTCTCATATCATCTCTGTGAGCTAACACACCAGAGTAGTTGTTTAGGTTGTAATATTTAGCCTCGTTGCTCTTAATCCAGGTTTCAGATATAACCAAGACATCTACTTCACCTAAAATATGCAGGAGTATTTCCAATTCGTCCAGCTTATTTTTAACACTTCTACTGTTAAGATACACAATTTGTAGGATGATCTAAGGATTATATTATCTCTTATTGACAGTTTGTTGTAAATATTATATTACCTGACGAAAGAGTAGTCCTTGTTGCAACTGGTAATTCACTCCAAGTAATATACAGTACATACGTTCGATATTAATTTATCGTAAGTAAATTGTTCATCAATGCGCATGCCGCTTACCTTAACGGTTTCGCGTTTCGCTGAACTTTTACTATCTTACTACGACTTACACTCACACTCACTACGATTAATAAACACGCTGCGATACTGCATTAAGTAGATAACATAGAAAAACAAGACGACCCATTATTATCAAGCATGGTACGAAAACTGTTTACTGCGGGGATTATTATAAAATATGCAGAACTTCGACATTCCACGAGCCAGCAGGTCCAGACTGCGTGTGTGTTCACCGTGACCAACGGTGTGATATATACCATGATATCAAAAGTGTTCGTAGACGAGGAAGGCCGACACATGTGTGTCAATAACTGTTGGGAGTACCGGTACTTATCCTATTTGAATTTGTACCTTTATGTCCATTGGCTGCAATAAAAGGTAAGTAAGTAACGTGAATTACTGCACCCAGAAAATCAACAAGTGGAAAGAAGACCTACATCAGTGCTGCTTACGTACGCTTAATACGAGTACTACCAGTCGCTCGTCCGCTGTGAACGCAGCAACATATCCGTCGCTTTCGTCTGGTGTTTGTGTGTGCGGTGAGCGGTGTGGTGTGCGATTTGCTATCCATATTTAAGTGTGTTGTTTTCGTCTTTATTTCCTTGTGCTTGGTGACGATTTATGTAAGTACTATACATTCGGAAATTCTTCGCCGCAATGTCGGAGAAGAGTGGGGGAGGTCAAATAGGCCTCCCACCGGATAATCCATCGGCGGTTATTATTGATGGTTACGCCAACATTGAATCAATGCATATTGTGGATGAACATGAGAACACTAAAATGTCGGAAGTTCGGGCTATTCCTGTGGTCCAAACCCCTGTACAACCTCGTACTCCTCCTAGTGACTATCGCTACTACTCAAATCATACGGGACCGTATATAGTTTTCGTTCAAGGCGTTGAGCCTCAAGCGATTGGACATTTGCATCCAATGGCCTTGGGACGGTTGTTTTATGAACGTAAAATCCCAGGAATTCAAGAAATCCAACGAAAAGGGCGCAATCGGGTTCAAGTTCAATTTAAGTCACTACGAGATGCCAATTCATTTTTGGAACATCCGGTGTTAAAGGATAGAAATATGATGGCCTTTATACCATCGTCAAGCATACAACGAGTGGGACTCATTCGGGGGGTAGATACCTCCCTTACGCAGGAGGAACTAATGCGTTTCATTGACTCTCCTGTACCTATCGTACGTTTACAACGTTTTTTTCGTACTAAAACCGTAGATGGAAAATCGGAAAAAATAGCAACGGGCACGGTGAAAATGTTTTTCGAAACTCAAAACTTGCCTACTCATGTCAGCATCTTCAATGTTCTCTTAGAAGTAAGTTTGTACATTTTTTCACCTCTTCGATGTCAGAAGTGCCAGAGGTACGGGCATGTGCAACTTCACTGTAGGGCTCGGGGACCTAGATGTGGACAATGTGCGCAGGAGCATTTAACGAGTGACTGCAAAGAAGTGATATTCAAGTGCGTTAATTGTCAAGGCAATCATATGGCAGGGGCGGTGCGCTGTGAGGTGCATCAGCAGCAAATAGAGATAAAGAGGCTGATGTGTACTGAAAACAAATCATATAATGAAATTGTGAAGCGCCAGACAAGTACCCCTTTTCACCCTTTAGCACTTCCCCAACAATTCCCCCCTTTGGCAGCATCACCTAGTGGGCAACGATTTGATCCTCCGCGTAAGCGTAAATTTTCAGAGTTGGTACATCCGGCTCCGAAATTGATTACACCTTTGGGATATGATAGGTCGGCATATTTGCAACTGATAGAAACCCCAAGCGTGGAACGGATATCACCACTTGAGAAGCCCAGCGAACCGGGCACATCCGGTGTCCGGCGATTGGAGCCCGATTCGGGGCCCGATAAAACTGCTCCTACTCAAAAAATCCTAGACGAATTTACAGAACTCATGGAGCTTTTAGGCCACAATGCACAGTGGGCGCACTGTGTTAAAAAGTTATTAGATAAAATACTGCCATTACTTCCACCCCTCGAAAAACCACTACCAAGGGGCACTGGTGCAGTTTGTCAATAGTTTTTTTTTTTTTTTTGGGTTGATTCGTTTCGTCTCTTTCTTCATCTCATGTCGTTCATAGGTGAAGGATGTGGCTGCTGCAATGGAACTGTCGGAGTGTGGTAAATAAGAAGCATGAATTGCTTCATTTAATATCGACATATCACCCTGAGATCGTTTTTATCCAAGAAACGTGGCTATACCCACATTACCGTTTTCAAATTCCCAATTATACGGTCGTTCGTGAAGATGGTCCGGGATACGGAGGCTTAATAACCCTCTGTAAATCGGATTTACAAATTACTCCGCTGTCTTTGCCGTATCACCTCCCTTTTTGTTATCATCAATTTTTTCGGGTGGGGGATATATATGTTAGTCATATCTATTGCCCACCACGTGTTCAGGGCACGCAACAACAGTGGCACATGTATTTTAAATACGTGTCACAAAGATCTAAGCATGTTATCCTAGGTGATTTTAATGCACACCATGGCCTCTGGGGCAGTGAACGAACAAATGCTAAAGGTAGACATATTGCTCATGCGATTGCCACATTTTCCTTAAATGTGTTAAACGACGGTTCTCCTACGAGATTGACACCCCCGGGCAGTCCAAAAAGTGCGGTAGATTTAACCCTCACTACCCCGGACTTGTCGCATAAATTAGATTGGAGCACGATCGGGGACACGCATCAGAGTGATCACTTCCCTATTTTAATTTTTTATGATCGCACTGGGGTCGCACCATCGATACACCGGGGCACTAAAATAACTCGTTCTTTAAAATACTTTGATTTCGACCTCTTTCAGACATTCATTCAGGATAATCTGGGCCGTATCCCACCCCTCCCACGTCAGAAATACTCTCTTTTGTATCACCTTATTCAACAATATTTGGATTGTTATCACCCGAAGCGTTCCATTCCGTATAGTAGGTTCCAACGCCCTGGGACTATACAGTGGTGGGATGCAGAGTGCGCCTTACTAGTAAAAAGACGGAAGGCGTGTTTACGAAAATATCGGAAACATGGTACACATGACAATTATATCTTGTATAAGCGCGTCACACCACGATCCAACGAGTATTTAATGAAAAGAGACGAGACGCATGGAAGAATCACATCAGCTCATTAAATGCCACAACCTCTTTAACTAAGTTATGGTCTACCATCAAAAGTTTGTCCAATACTCGTTATATGGGGCCGTCTACAGGACTTAGCCGGCAGGGTTTTCAAGAATTTTATATAAATCTCACGCCAGATACAGTTATCAATATGGGCCCGCTTCCGTCTTATACAGCTTCAGATCATTTCCATGTTCTACTGCAACCTATAACGCACGCGGAAGTTCAATCTGCTCTTCGAGGTACGAAATCGACAAGTCCTGGTGTCGATTCTATAACATATCAGATGGTTGCCTATCTTCCAGACAAGGCACTCGAGATACTTATTTCTGTATATAATGAAGTATTACGTTTTGGCACGTTTCCCACTGAGTGGAATATCTTTGAGGTCCTGCCTATCTTAAAAATCTCGAAGGACGCACGTGACCCTCAGAATTATCGTGGGATCAATTTAGGCTCCTGTGTGAGGAAGATATTTCAAAAAGTATTATTGCAACGTTTGCAATGGTGTATGGAATATTACAACTTATTCTCTAAGTATCAATTCGCATTTCGTAAACGTAGCAGTACTGTCGATGCTATTTCGATTTTCTTAACTGATGTGTTATTAGCTAAAGGACGTAAACATCATACTATTGCTGTTTGTCTGGATATTAAGGGGGCGTATGATGCAGTAGATCCCATGATTTTACAACGGAAACTGCAGGAGCTTCATTTCCCCTCTCCATTTCTTTGTATTGTTCACAATTTTTTAACTCATCGGCGTCTCATATTACGTACCCCCGAGGGGAAGCTGGACCACCGTCAGACGTCTCAGGGCTTGCCGCAAGGGGACATACTTAGTGGTTTTCTGTTTTCCATTTATACTCAACAATTAGAAGCGGTGATTTTGCCTTATGCCCGTATCATACAATATGCGGATGATTTTATGATTTATTGTTCCCGTGACTCGTTGCATCAATGTCGAACAGATTTATATCTTGCATTAACTCTAGCCCATGAATGGCTAAGTAATCATGGCTTGGAAACATCTCCGGGTAAGAACTCTGCTATAATTATCACGCATCAACGGCGGTACGATCAGAGCCCTATTTTATTTCGACAGGGTACCATAGATGTTGTGCGCAATATCAAATATTTAGGCATTTATATTGATGATAAACTCCGGTGGACACGGCAGGTGCAATATCTTGAAGTTAAAATCGAAAAACGGTTACAGGTCCTTCGAGCTTTGACAAGGCGTCGTTGGGGTGCGGACCCCGCATTATTATTGACAGTGTACAAGAACATTATTCGTTCACAATTAGATTACGGCAGTTTCTTTTACGATCTAATGGCGAACAGTCGCTTGTTAATGTTAGATAGACTACAATATAAAGCCATCCGCATCATTCTAGGGGCTTTGGCCTCCACCCCCACGAGTGCATTGTTGGTGGAAGCCGGTGAGTTACCTTTGTCACATTGACGCACATTTATAGCGGGCAAATATTTGGCCTACAAATTGTCGTTAGTGGCGTCTCCGATTATCTCTAAATTACAACTTCTGATGGAATATTACGCACAAAATCGTTTAGATCGCTCACATAAACCGGCACTGGTCATAGCTTATGAGATTTTACAACCCTTCAGGAAGGATGTGTTACAAACCCGTTTAGCACTTCCATATACAATCCCCTACAAGGTTTTGCATACCCAACCTAAGATTCTGCATAATTCCTTTCCATTGCTATTTCAAATGTTCAAGCATCATCCGAATATCATTTCTCGTGCATTTCGAGATATTCAGGATTTGTATTCCGATTATAAGATTTTTTATACGGATGGTTCAAAGATGGTTCGACCGGATCGCGTGGGGTCGGCTTTTTACTCTCCTGATTTACAGGTTAGTCGCACTTATTGCCTCCCCCCCTCATCTTACAATCTTTACAGCTGAACTCTTTGCTATACGCCAGGCTTGTCACTATATTCATGCCCATCGTTTACATCACGCGCTAATATGCACGGATTCTTTGAGTGTTATTAATGCCTTACCTCATTTTCTGCACTCAAATAATTGGTATCTCTACCAAATAGTGCAATATTTCCATACATTCACCCTCACAGGACAAGACGTGGTCATCATGTGGATTCCTGGGCATTGTCATATAGCAGGAAACGAAACAGTCGATCTCTGGGCTAAGAATGCGGCATGCGGTCAGGGAACAGTGTATAATATCGGGATACCGTATCCGGATATAGTACCGATAATTCATCAGCGAGTCGTTAGTGCTTGGCAAAATGAATGGACCGAGATAGCAAAATGTAAAGCAAAACATTTTTTCTTAATAAAACCATCCGTAACTACAGCGCCTTGGTTCCGGGTCGGAAAATATTCGCGGCGTCATATTATTACCATCATTCGAATGCGGTTCCAGCACGCTCTTACACCAGTAGCTTTGGAGCGCATGCATCTCAGGGACAATGATAGGTGTGTATGTGGTAGGGCACGAGGTACTTTACATCACATATTGTTTCAGTGCGAAACCTTCAATCCGCAGCGGGACATTATGTTGGAGAAATTGAGGCGACTTGCTTATCCCTTGCCGTTAAACATCGCGTCACTGGTACATAGTCCTACAGTTCCATTGGTGGATGCTATTATGTCATATTTGGATCACCTTCCATTTCAATTGTAAAATCTTAGGTGGGCTCTTAGGGGGTCCTTCCCGTTATTCTTTCTGGTGCTCCTGGGTGTGGTTTTCGGTTTTTTGGTCACCCATATAAATATACGGATAGATCTTGTTTCCCTGATTTCTCATATTTGGCGTGTGCGATAATTATATAAATTTAGACATCAGTGCTAAAGATCAGCTTCGATAGTGAAGAGGATAATGTGGACATCAGTTGCAATGTGATAAACGAAGTTCAAGAGATTAGTGGTTTTGAACATATGGACCAATTTGCTGCGGCATTTTACTGCGATGGCTACTGTAGACTATTCCCATGCCGGATGTTATTGGGCGAAGAAGCTTCTGTGTCCAGCAACGCAACACAAACAAACAAACGAGTACTACGTTTGGAGTTTCATATCTGACGGAGTTCCTCTGGCTTTGTTTATGTTTTGTATTTGAGTAGTTACCGGAGAGTAGTCTTCTTATAGAATATTTTATTGAATTTCTGCCTGGTAGGTATTTCTGGTTCATTATTACTATTAGGACCCGTCCTGAAAAGAAAAGTACACGGCCACTGGCTGCATTAATAATAAAAAAAAAAACATTATTAGGAGCACATCGTTTTCCAACCAACATATTATATACATTTCTATACAGATGGGTCAAAATTTCTAGAATCTGCAGGAGTAGGTGCAGCCATTTATTCGCCCGATCTACACATAATTTTACCTACCTGGTTATTTGTCCATATTTTCAGCGGAAGCATTTGCTACACGTCAAACATTATTATTCATCATACCTCTTGAAAACCATAGTAACGATTCGAATAGTGTTTTACAAGCACTCCAACATATCGACATGTCAGATAATTGGTATATATTTAATATCTTGCAAATAGCTCTGGAATTATTTAATCTGTGACACCGAATAATCCCAGACATTCAAAATTACCAGGCAATGAAAAGGTGGATACATTAGCTAAAGATGCTGCTGCCAGGAGAAATGGCAAATTCTATGATCCTGCAGTACCGCATCACGATTTTCTAACACTCGATAAGGTAAATTTTTGGAATGAATGGTCAGGGCAGTGGCACGATTATGCACGAATGATGGCACACATTTACCACCAACTACAACCATGGTTATTTACAGGCAAATTCATCACATCATAACGCTGATCAGGTTACGTTTTAACCATGCATTATATCCAGCTTTTATGGCCTGCATCCATCTTCATGGGACAAATCTCTGTAACTGCGGACAATCAATAGGTACTATGAATCATTTATTATATCAATGTCATTTATTTGAGAAATGACGTTCGAGATTATTGCAGGAATTAAGAAAATTATTTTCTTTGCCCTTAAATATCGAAAGTACGGTATAATAAGTTATATCCTCATACAATTCTCTTGACAGCACTTCTTATGTCTTTCCTTGATGCATGTAAAATCAGTCTATAAACTCAGTACTTGCCCTGAATATGACCCGGTCTATGTCTGTGTAAGTAGTAAGTGGCCAAGAAGGGTCGCTTCGGTACGAAGGTTAGTACCAATATATCCCAGTGACAATACATATCTTTATACTAAACGTCCTTTAACATTAATTCCACTTGACTGCCTCGTGGTGTAGCGACTAGCATTATTTGTGTCGCCCAAGAGGTCCAGGTTCAATTCTTGGCTTTGCCAAGAAATTTAATTCTGGTTTGAGGGCTGGATTGGGGTACACTCAGCCTGTTGAAACAAAACTGGGAAGAGGTCGGTTCATTTCTACCTCCGTCATCCTGGAAGTAGTTTTCTGTCCAGCCTGTTAATTGTTTGAGTATGGCAGGGGTAATGTATAGTTTTTATATATTAATATTTTTGTACTGTTTAGAGGCTCCATGGATTAACTGCTAGCCCACATTTGCAGGCAGTGTCTTGTCCAAGCTGTTGTCTATAAAATGTGAAGTGTAGTGGCATGGTTGTGATCTTGGTTTACAAGTTTAGAGCTTAGGATTTAAGTGTAGCCTAGATTGCCCATTTACCTGAAAGGACTGGTAGGGGTAACCTGATGAAACTCACTGACATAGCCTATATTTTTTGAGTTTGTGTTTGCAAAAATGTATAAACTGGGATAGTTTTCTTTATAACTCTAAAATAAGAGTACTGGCACCTAGCATGTGTTGCCATTTCAGACCATTTATCAAAGGAGGTTGGGGTTTTCAGGTATGGGTTTCCAGAAGTATCAATTTTCAAGAGAAAACCCAGTCTATAACAAATGTTACAATCGACCATCGTGTAGCAACTAGCTTTCTTAGTTCTCGCCAAGGGGGTCCGAAAAGGTTCGGCCAATAGAACAGGCTTTACTATTGCACAGCCACACATTTCTTAATATCAAGATATTCAAAATATATTTGAATGTGCATGTTACTTTGTCTTTTAATCTCTTAATTCAGGTGCTAGTCTACCTTTTGAATTATTGTTAAGTCATTTCAGGGGCTTGAGACATCTTGATGATCAGCCCTGTGTACTTGAGTGTGTGTTTAATTTGTGTGATAAGATGTATTTCTCTGGTGACTAATAATATGTGTGTGACTGTAATTATTAGGGTCTGGGATAGTGGTAGATGCCCCGGAACTTGAAATAAGGTAGATCTACCATATTGGCAGTTGTCTGGAGAAAATGTGGTAAAACATGAGTCGGGGATTGTGGTCAGGATGGCCACTGTCAGCACTGGGACATGAATCTTCGATCTCCAGACATCAAGCTTCCCTTGGCAGCGATGGTGTGGGATGTGCAGGGCACCTATCGAGTGTGTAATATTGCCTTTCCTTCAGATAATCCTTTAACCACAAATTTTGATTCATGCTTGGAAAGAAATTAGTAAATTAATTGTTTTTCAGTCTGTCAACATGTTCATGTGCCCAATCAAATTGGGTGGGGGAATAACACTTACTCACACCCACTAGTCTGGAAAAAATGGCAGGATTAATTATATATGTTTATACACTTCTCAAAGAAAGTGGGTGGTTTATTGGATGAAATATTCGTCAGGCGAACGTCATGAGACCTTGTTCACTTAAGGCCTTTTCTCAGGTTTGGTGGATATGTATATAACACTTATGTACAGTACAACAATAGACCTATATACAATTACTGTAGAACATCATTTATCCGGACTATTTGGACCGAAAGTGTTCCGGATAACGATTTTTCTGGATAATCAAATTGCGTTTGTTTCATAGGAAGAAACATGCACAGTACATTATGGTGATAACCACCAAGCTTCTCGTCTAACTGCAATGCTTTCTTATATAACCAAGGTCCAGAATTGGGATCTACCTTACTTCTTGTCTGAATAAACCAAAAGTACGCAGTTTCTTCCAATTTTTCATCCGTAGCTGATCTCATGTTTTTTTCTTTTTTTTTTCTCTCATTTTAGACCCTTCTTCATTATCTAACTGGGGTACTTTGAAGGAGCCTCCCCGAAGATTGTTAATATTTGTTACATAACCACAAATTATGAATACTACAATCAGGCGTACTCTAGGCAACGGTCGAACGACCATGTGCAACCGACTAATGATCGACATCCTAGTGATGCAAGAAACTCACAGAGGGATCAACAATAGATCCAAAATAGAAGGAATGCGACTGGTTGTCGAACGACTCCATGAACTATACGGCAGTGCTGTTTTTGTTAGACCAGAGATTGTCAAGTCATCTCAAATGATGTACAGGAATAATATAGAATTCTTGACTGTAGAATTGGAATCCTGCTCTGTAACATCCATTTACAAACCACCCAGTGAAAACTTCTTCTTTGAAAGGCCAAGTAACTTTAACAAGCAGAATATCAAAATTGTCCTACGGGATTTCAATTGTAAGAGCATTAGTTGGGGATATAATATCACAGACGAGGATGGGGAGGAACTCTAGCAATGTGCAGAGAGGGAAGGATTGAGATTGATTCACAATCCCAAACTGATACCATCTTTCAACAGCGGTAGATGTCATAGAGGTTACAAGCCTGACATCTTCATAAGCGAGCAAGGAACAAAACATGTAGTTAAAGCGGTGGAGGAACCCATCCCTAGAACACAACATAGCCCAATCACATATTCAGTTCTGGGAGTGGTCAGCCTTGAGAAAGTCCGTTTTAAACGACGTTACAATTTTAAAAAGGCAAGTTGGGAGGGGTTTTCCATTGAGGTGGATGAGGAACTGTCCAATTTGCAACCAAGGCCAAGTCATTATGAAGACTTTGTTGACCTTGTGAAGAAGATCTCTCGTAGACATATTCCCCGAGGCTGCTGTATCCAGTTCATTGCTGGCCTCAATGCTGATTCCAAGGATCTGTTAAAAGATTACCAGGAGAAATATGAGATGGACCCTTTTGCAGACGACACCATTCAGACGGATGAAGTACTCATGAGGAGCATCGCTGACTGAAGAAAGGAAAGATGGATGAACTTACTAGCAAACCTTGACATGGCCCAGAACAGTAGAAGAGCATGGAAGCTGGTCAAAAACTTGAGCAACGACCCTAAGAGTCCACCAGAGGATCTCACCAAGGTTACACCAAATCAAATAGCTCATCAGCTGCTCCGTAACGGAAAAACCACCATGAGGACTCAGCCTGTGAAGCTGAAACCTAGTGAGGATTGGAATAATTTTCTTGGTCGTGCTTTCAAATCAGCAGAATTAGAACATGCCATCAATCTGATGAAAGTCAACAAAGCTGTGGGCCCGGATGACATCGGGACAGAACAAATCAAGAACTTTGGACCAGGAAGAATCCAGTGGCTGGTGAATATGATGAATAGATGCATCGAGACCCTGCACTTACCAAAGCTGTGTAGGAAAGCTCACGTTGTCGCACTGCTAAAACCAGGCAAGGAACCAACGGATGCAAAGAACTTCCGTCCTGTCTCTCTCCTTTGCCACCTATACAAGGAATTAGAAAGGTTGAAAGAATTGCAACATTCATTGATGACCGGCTAATTCAAGATCAAGCTGGATTTAGATCAGGGAAATCGTGTTGCAGCCAAATTCTGAACCTGACACAGCATATTGAAGATGGTTATGAGAATAAACTTATCACTGGTGTCGCCCTTATAGATCTCAGTGCTGCATATGATACAGTGAACCATAAGAAGCTCATAGCCAAGCTGTACAATATCACTAAGGACGTAAAATTAACAAATGTCCTACGTGGGTTGCTCCAGAACAGAAGGTTCTATGTTACAGTTCAAGGGAAACAAAAGTCGATGGAGGAACCAGAAAAACTGGTTACCTCAAGGCAGTGTGTTATCCCCATTACTATTCAACATTTATACAAATGACCAGCCAGAATATTTAGAGACCGGATGATTTATTTATGCGGATGACACTGCTATTGCTGTACAGGGTAGGAGCTTTGAAGAGGTGGAGGGAAAAACTGTCCATTGCTCTTTAGAGATTGGACAATTATTGCACCCTGAATCATCTGAAACCTAACCCAGGAGAGACACAAGTATATGCATTTTCATCTTCCCAACAGAGAGAGGCTCGGAGAAAGTTTAATGTTGTCCGGAAAGGAGCGATACTGGAAAGCTGTGAAATGCCTCGATATTTGGGAATTAAGCTTGATCGTACCCTGAGCTTCAGGAAACATTGTAGAGAATTGAAGTGCAAGATCAGCTCAAGGAATAGCATAATGTGGAAGTTGATAGGATCAACGTGGGGAGTGAACCCTCAGGTTCTACGTTCAACAGCTTTGGGACTTTGCTTCACAGCAGGAGAGTACGGATCATCAGTGTGAGGAGCATCTGCCCGTACCAAGCAAGTGGACATAGCTCTTAACGAGTCCACCCGTATTGTCACTGGATGTCTGAGACCTACTCCAGTGCAGAAGATCTACCCTCTCGCTGGCATTGCACCTCCAGCTATTCGACGCGAGGTGGCAGCAGAGAAAGAGAGACAGATCCCAGACATTCTATGTTCAACCACTAGGTGACCACTCCTCGCCTAAGATCCAGGATGAGTTTTATTAAGAGAACAGTACCCCTCCATACCAAACCAGATGTCCGGCGTGTGTAACTCTGGAAACAAATAGTACCAGATAGGTTTAGCCCTAAAGATGCACTTAGCAGTGGTAGCCTTATACCACCTGGAGGTAGTGATGTAAAATACCCAGGTATTTATAAATCGGGGTAAATACTCAGGGTATATACTCGGGTAAATACCCAATTTGGGTAAATACCCGGTATTTTAAGATTTTTCATTAAAAATCCGGTGTCCTGGGAAGTTGAAACTTGAAGAAGGGTACCGGTATGCAAACTATTCTACATTAACTTTTTAGAAATGTAACAACATTAGATAATTAATAAAATTAAATTTAATTAGAATTGGGACTTAAAAACAGAATTAGAATTGGGAATTAGATCAGGAGATATAAACTAACAGCTCCACTACACTGAAAAAGTTAGGTTAAGTACAGTACGCATCAAACAAAGAATAGAGAATGGGTGGGAAGTACAGTGTCAGTCTGAATTCTGGGTAGGATGAGCTGAGCAGTGTTGCCAACTCACATGCTTGCTCGCATACATCTTCACCCATTATAGAGCCCACATACTACAAAAACTTCCTGACATGCATTTATATTATTTAGAGTATGATTTTAAAAAATAATATTTTTTTATATTTAAAATTGAATGAAAAATAACTTAAAGCACTTTTACTACGAATTTTTTTTCTTTTCAAATGTCCTTTCTATTGAATATATTTTATTACCTTTTGAGTTTTGGCATACACATTTCATTTAATATGCATATAGCCTACTCTTATTACTACAAAAGTAGCTTTTCCCACCCACATCTTTGTCGCTCATGTTCAGTACCCTAATAAACCTCGATCTTCTCAATATCTTGGGTATTTATTAAAAATTTAAAACACAAAACAACCAAAAGGTTTTATCCAATATTTTACTTTAGTTTAATGGAAAAACACACTTAAAGACAAGGCTACAGTGCCAAAACATATAAATACCCAAAAATACCCAGACGTCCATTTTCTTTTCTTTTGGTTTTGAAGGATCAATATTGTTCCTGATTTCAATTTAAGCCATGAAATACCTGTGTTTCAGTCCTTGTTTGTCCAACACTTCATCAACACATCAAAAAGTGTTGTACAAAGCTCAAAATACTGAAAATACACTCATGTTGGGTATTTAAATGACCACTATATATATACCCGGGTAAATACCCAATTTATATTTACCTTCCCACTGGGTATTTAACCGGCCCACATCACTACCTGGAGGTCCTTAAACCGGTTGAGAACAGGAGTGCCTAAGTGTCGTAGCAACCTAGTGAAGTGGGGTTATGCAGAAGATGCAAGACTCCACAACACCTGCTCATGTTCCAAGGTCTGAATGACACCTCCAGTCAGGAAGACCTTATGTTGGCCACAGACCGAGGGATAAGAGCTGCAGAGTTCTGGATAGGAAGAATTTAGTGTGTCTCCCGGACACGGAAATATAAACTATCTAACTTCGATGCATAATTCAGAATTTCATCTTTTCGGTTCTTCAAATCATAATTTGTGGATTTTCCAACACCAAGTTTCCATTAGACACTGCACACGCTAACCTTTATCCAGTTTATTAATGATCTCCACCTTCTTCTCAATCGATAAAACATTGCAATTTCGTTTTTTACTTTTTGCTCGTAGAAGCCATTTTCACAATGTAATACAGTACAGTACGCACACTCACATACTGTAACACGTTGAAACATTATAGAGTAAACAAGATACTTTCTCCTAAATGAATGGGCATAGTTAGAACTCTTTGTCCTTTTCATCATCATCATCATCATCTTGCACAGTTTCCAGCCACTGGCCGGGTCTGTTTGGAACACAAGCCTCTCCAACGTCTTCTGTCTTCCCACCATCTCTCAGCCTCCACCCTTGTCCAGTCTTCTCCTCTCTTCTTCACGCTTTCTTCCACCCCCTTCAGCCACCTGTCTCTCGGTCTCTTTCCTTCCCACTTCGTCTCGTGTACTCTCCTGGGTATCCTCTTCTCCTCCATTCGTTTTACATGTCCATACCATCTAAGTCTAGATTTCTCTATACCATCCTGTAATGGTTCCTCCTTCATTAATCGGGGGCGTGGTGGCTCAGCGGTCTAGCTGTATGCCTCTCACCAAGGCGGTCCAGGTTCGATTCCCGGTCAGTGCATGTGAGATTTTCGAAGTGAAATGCCATGTCCTGTGGTTCGGATTCCACGTAAAAAGGAGGTCCCGTGGCTCATGATCTCAAGATTAACGGTCACGTTAAACTACAAGCTTCCTTCCTTCCTTTTCCTTCATTAATTCTCTGGTCCTCTCATTTCTTATTCTGTCCATCTTTGTAGCTCCAATACTGCTTCTCAAGAACCTCATCTCACTGGCCTGTATTTTGCTCTTCTCCCTTCCTTTCATAACCCAGGTCTCCGAGGCATACGTCAGGATAGGGACATAGTACGTCCGATATATGATCTTTTTGCTGTTCTGAGGGACATCCTTGCTCCATAACATGCTTCTCACACTCCTCCGAAATGTTTCTTTCTGCCTGCCTCCCCCGCTCATTTGTTTCTCTATCGTTTCTTCCATTATCTTGTATCAGGCTTCCCAGATACTTGAAACTCTCCACTTTCTTCAGCTGTTCCCCACCAATTGTTATTCCCGTTGTGGTTCTTTCCTTCTTCCTTGTTGTGATCACCATCTCACTCTTATTTATGCTAAATTTCATCCCATATCCTTATATTATTCCTTCCCACACGTCCAACTGTTCCTGTACCTCCTCCTCCTTGTTTCCCCAAATCATCAAATCATCTGCAAACACCATTGCTTTCATCTTTCCTTCCCCAATTACTTGTGCCACTCGGGTCATTATGTCATCCATCACCACAATGAAAAGTAACGGTGACAGTGCACTTCCTTGTTTCAGGCCGTTTCTCTGTTCCAACCAGTCTGATCTCTCTCCTCCCACTTTCACACAGCTCACGCTTCCCTTGTAAATCTCCTTTATCCTCTTTATAGTCCATTTCTCTACTCCTCTATCCTCCAGGGACTTCCATACTTTGTTTCTGCATACACTGTCATATGCTTTCTCAATGTCCAGGAAGGCCATCAGTAGATCTGTTCCTCACTCATAGTGCTGTTCTTGTAACTGCCTTACAGCAAAAATCAAATCCACTGTGGACCTTCCTGCTCTGAAGCCATGTTGTTCTTCCCTCATCCCTCCTTCTATCCTTGTCCTAATTCTCTTTTCCAAAACTTTCTCGAAGATCTTTGCACAATGACTCATCAGTGTTATTCCTCGATAGTTTCTGCAATCTGTTCTACTACCTTTCTTGAAGATCGGGACAATTATTCCTTTTTTCCAGTCCTCGGGGGTCTTCCTTTCCTTCCATGCTGTCCTCATCACTCGGTACAACCACTGTATCCCCACGTCTCCTGCTGCTCTCACCATCTCCACACTCAACTCATCCACACCCGGTGCCTTCCCTCCTTTCATCTTGTTCACTGCATCTTCCACTTCTTTCCATGTTAAGTCCCTTTCTGTATGCAGTTCATCTTCCTCTTCCCCGATTTCTTCCTCCTCACCATCTTTTCCATTTGGGTTCAGAAGTTCTTCAAAATATTCTTTCCACATTTTCTTCAGTTCTTCCCTATTTTCTATCTCTTGTCCCCTTTTGTTCACCATTCTAACATAATCCGTAGGATCCTTCCGCCTCTTATTTTTTACTATCCCATACAGGACCTTATTTGTACCTTCACTATCCTCCTCCATCATCTTTGTCCACTCTTCCATCCACTTTCTTCTCTCCTCAGCCACTACTCTCTTTGCCTCCTTCTTTCTTTCCTGGTACTCTTTCCCTTGTCTCTACCGTCCTATTTTGATACCACCTCCTAAAGGCTCTATTCTTTTCCCTTACTATATCTTTTGTCTTCTCATTCCACCATGGTGTTTCCTTCCACCTCTTCTTACTACTTGTCCTCCCACATACTGCTTCTGCTGCACCTACTAGTGTCTTCTTAAATCTAACTCATTCCTCTTCCACCCCTCTTTCTTCATCTGTTGGAATTCCTTCCTTTACCATTTTGAGGTACCCGACCCTTCTATCCCCGTCTTTCAGTTTCCATATCCTTATACGTCTTTCCTGGTTCTCAGTCCCTTTCTTCTCCTTTTCAAGGAGTATAATTGAATGTTGGTTGTAATAGCTTCTTGAAATACAACGTGCTATGTGGATATTGTATTTTGATTGAATGAATCCTCACCTGAATCATATATACACACACTAATACAGTCATCACTATAACACAGGTTATCAGACAAAATTCAACACTCACCCAAGTACACGGGGCTAAATGACCATGATGTCCATGCATCTGAAATGAAACAACAGCAGCTTCCTACCCAAATCCTTCCTCGTATAAAAGTACACACACTAGTAAGATTACAGACATCACAGTGACACAGGTTATCAGACAACTTCTACACACACCCAAGTACACTGGACTACAAGACCATGATGCCGCAAAACCCCTAAAGAATCGACAACAATAGACTACCGCAGATCAAGGACACCGAATTTTAATCGCTGTAGTCGAGTGTTGAAGTATGTGGTGTTATAAGTTTAAGTTATATATAATATTTTTGATTGCAAATACACACTATGTATGCTTAACATTATAACGTGTGAGTAGTTATAAATCAATAAATGCAAAAAGAACGAAGTAAAAAAAATTGAACCTACTGGGATTTGATCCACGAACCTCCAGACTATGAGTCCAGGTCGCTACCAGTACGCCACACATGGTGTACACAAATACATGATTAACAACTGGTTTAGTATAACTCCACAATATTTCGTCTTGCAATAAACGATTTCATTAGCATTTTCTGCCGTTTCTATAAACCATTTGATACTAAATATGTATTATTTTCTTTAGTACATTTCCTAAAAGGATATAAACTTACGAAGTTACGGAAATATATGGATTTACGAGCAAAAACTAGCTGCCAATTTGACAATTGGACGGCACGGACAAGCACGATACGGCACGATCAGCCTGAACTATTAGTCACTACTGCAGAATAATATTCTACAGTGAGTCCGGGAATGTTCTCCGCAGCGCCTACGTGTGTCTGCGAGAGCTAGCTACGGAAGTTACGTTGGCAGTATGGCTGCCGCTTGCAACATATTAGCCTTTCACGAATTGATTGCCGGCGGTCAAGATGGGAACTATTCTTTGTTTACTTGTGTCACACGTCAGCCTGCTTCGTTGACAGGTACAGTTGCGCGAGTATGATATGACTCAGCTCAAGTAGCCTTTGTCATCGTTTAACTGTCCGTGGTGACATGAGCTCCTATGACGCGCAATGCTGCTTGATTTATGTGCAGAATGCATTTTGTCATCGCTGTGTTCCCTAATAACAAGCAAACAGTAAACTTTGTACTCACCACAGCCATTCATAACAGATGCTGGAAGTGCTGATGACTAGGGCCCGGATGTTGATGATGTGTCATCTTTTTGCTGAGCTGTCTAAAACAATGCTGAAGTACGTAGAGACTCCGGACGGGCCACTCCGCCTTCAAACATGTCATTTTTATTTTGCATCTCTTTGCATTTTTTGCTATTTTTCCATTTTAAGAGCATTTTTTAAGTTTGGTAGATTTTTTTGGTCATATTTTAGAGAAATCAGCCTTTTAAGGTCATTTCTTTCAAATTTAGTCATGTCACACCTTTATGAGGGAGTTACGTCTCTCAGAGTTAAGAAGAAGCTAGTAGCTATGAACATAAACCTTTTGTTAAGTGCTAGAAATCTATTTTGATTGACTTTTTAGTTTGAGCTTCAGATGTCATTTTTGAAATATTGGTGAGTTTATTATTATAAGATCATTTTCTCCATTTTATAGTGCATTTTTCGAATTTTTGAAATAGTGGTGAGTTTAGTCTATTATTATAAGATCATTTTCTCCATTTTATAGTGCATTTTTCCATTTTTAGGTCATTTATTACAGTCATTTTTGAAAATTTTAAGTGCATTTTTTAAACTTTTTTACGGCATCATCATCCGGGCTCTACTGATGACACATAAGCTCGCTAATTGCAATACACACAGATTTCGACAGGCTACAGCCCACACATATGGGATTCACCCTGTCAAGGTACCAACTAAACCGATGACGCAACCACTCACAGCTGCACGTAACCACTGCGGAGAACATTCTTGGACGCCCTGTATTTTAAAATGCTAATATCCTACCGGTCACCTCCTTGAGGACAGTTTAAACCTCCCTATGTACGATGAGCGTATTTGGTAAGGCCAGGCCCTGTTGAATCGTAAGTTACGGTTTGGCTATAATACTTGCATGATTCATACATCTGCGATCCTGAAACTATTTGGCTGATGACGTTGTAGTTTGGGCAAAAGCCGCTTCTCACATTAAGGTATATTGTTGCAAAATTTGGTAGAGATCGGATGATTAGGTTAGTCGTAATTTGATTTAAGCTCAGAACATTTGGGTTGGTGCCATTTCTTTTTTGTTATGATGGCAGCATTATACAACATGACACTGAATTGTCCCTTGCTAGTGCTACCTGTGTACCAAAGGTGGTTCGATTTGGTTTCGTTGTGTTTGAATTGATAGGGGGGGATCGATTTGAACATATACACGGCCGCTATCTGCAAACTATTGGGCTGATAACCCTGTAGTTTGGTCAAAGGACGCTTCCCACATGAAGGTATGGTGTTGCAAAATTTGGTAGAGATCAGATGATTAGGCTGGTCGTAATTTGATTTAAGCTTTGAACATTTGGGTGGCCGCCATTACGTTTCTGTCAAGATGGCAGCAATATAAAACATGACACTGATGTGCCCTTTGCTATTGCTGCCTCTGTACCAAATTTCGTTCCATTAGGCTTCACCGTGTTTGAATTGATAGGGGGGACAGACATACCAAATCCCACACATACATACACACATTCACACACAGACAGACACACAATTTTTGGCCCTGTGTAGATCTCGTAAGTCTACTTTCATTTTTTGCAAAAATCGAAAGGAGTCTAACAAACGTTAGGAGACAACAATTGAAAACGAGAACAGACTACTACTGTAGGCAGATTGCACTTTCACATATCTACAGTAAGCGTGTGTTGCTCGTCCCGATAATTGATGTTCCGGTTGTTTGACGGCCGGATAAACAACGTTCTACTGTATTAAGTCATTAAAAACTTTTCAAACATTTCAAATTTTCACTTGTGTTCCATTAGTTTATAGTAGGCCTACTCCTGTTTATATTGAGTTTGCATTGTTGGTACTAGTTATGTTGTTAAGACATGCAGTAGACCTTGTTACTGTTATGTTACTCCCGTGGCTCATGATCTCGAGATTAACGGTCACGTTAAACTACAAGCTTGCTTGCTTGCTTTGTTATGTTACTGAAGTGAGCCACTTGTGTGATTACTGGAAAAACCCCTTAGTTAGCTTAGTGCGCTCAAAATTTCACGCCTAGGTTTTGCGCTTTTAAATATACTGCTGGTTTTGTTGTTAAGACATGCAAACACCTTGTTACATTTCAAAAGCAACTTTGTTAAATTTATCATTACTTACCAAAAATAGTAACCAAGTTACTTTTTCAGTTACTTGTCAAAGTAACAATGTTACAGTTACAATTGTCGAAGTAACGAATCGTTACTTTCTTGTTACATCAGTATAAAAACATTTTCCCCGCTACCTACTACAATTTATTTGATTTGAACTGAATACTGAATTCCAGTAATATAGAAAGACATAATGAACAATCACTACAATGACCTACACCTCATGTCTTAAAAATATTTAATTTCGTGGAAAATGGATAATATGCAGTTAAACTATGAAATATTTTATAACCTGAACAATACAGTAATATAACAATTTGAATCTATTGAATTACCGATGTCTTACCTGCATGTGCTTATTTACTGTAAGTTTGCAGCAGAACTGCGACTGCTCTTTTTTTTCTCACCTGTGCATACTTTACATATAAATTCTTTCAATCCGATTTTTAAGAAATTAAATGTAGGCTACCGGCATATGACGGCCAAGGCATCACTTTCTCTTCTTTCTGCATCATAACAATGGCATAACTCTAGACACAAAACATGTTTTAACTTCAATCTTGCTAGAGAAGTAAAACCTCACAAATGATTTTTACAAGACATTTGACTTACATATTCCAAAGGAAACAGGTTGTTAAATATCCGATTGAGCTATGTACATTAACAAATTCACAATGAAATTTGATAAAATGTTCCGGCTAGCTCAAAACAGATGCCAGTGTTTCGCCCCATTTCATTTCATTGTGTTTTTTAAAATTTGACTTGCATCATAAATGTCACAGAAGCTCGGTTCCAATCCCACTTCTCTCCCCAGACCTTTTAAACAGGTTGGAAGTAAGTAATTAAATGTTGCTTTGTGTTATTACACTCTCTAGTAGAACATGTGTTTCTTAGAATTGAAAGCAAAACCATGTCCGAAATATAGCTGGTATAGGAGCTATTTGCCATGTTTTGTGATATTCGAGAATGGTTCGTAAACCCTGATCGAGGGTCAGGCCTAATCTCTAACAGAACTTTTACATAGGCCAGAAATGCATCACAGAATATTGTGGGAAGTTTCCTATTCTTAGGCCAAGTAAATGGTCTACATGGAGACATGTTGGAATTATTGTGGCTCAAGGAGCATTTGGAACTTTTTGGCACCATTGTGGGCGTACGTAAAGGAAACAGATAGGTGCAGATATAGGGTCATCGAAAAATAATGCCAACATTTCAAAAAATTATAGCACCGAAACCCTTTATGTTAAACATGTAATTCTTTCACTGAACGCCAGCTGGTTAAAATAAGTTTTGTTTTGAAGGGGACGTGACCTTGCTATGCGCACACTAGATGCGCAGTATCCAAGGTCGGACGGGGGCGCGCGCGCCAATGACTGCACTGCCCGACAAACTGCACCTGATTACAAAGCTGTCATTCGATGGTTTAATCAGTTTAAGGAAACAGGGACTGTAAAGAAAAAATCTAGGCCAGGCCGACCACCAACATCAGCATTGAACGCACGCTTTCCCAATGGCTGGATTGGTACGTGCAATCATTTCAGGAGTTACTGTCAAGATGGCGGCAGAAATTCGCTCCCGCAGGTACTCCAAATCCCTAATTTTTTCAGCATACACAATGTTTTTAATGTACCCCCAGAAAAAAAAAATCCAAAGGGGTTAGGTCAGGACTTCATTGGCGCGCGCGCCCCCGGCCGACCTTGGCTACTGTGCATCTAGTGTGCGCATAGCAAGGTCACGTCCCCTCCAAAAAAAAAAAACTTACTTTAACCAGCTGGCGTTCAGTGTAAGAATTACACGTTTAACATAAAGGGTTTCGGTGCTATAATTTTTTGAAATGTTGGCATTATTTTTCGATGACCCTGTACTTGAACCTTTCAAATCCATCATAAATTCACAGTTTGCTTGTTTATGTTGTATACAGAGATGGGCTGGTTCATAATGGAAAGTTGTTTCCATTCCCACGTGCTATTGAAAACTGAATGCTTCATCTTGAAAAAGTAACATGAATTTTCGTTACTCTTAAAAGTAGTGGCGTTATAGTTACTTAATTTAAAAAGTAATTGTTACTAGTAACGTCGCTGCAAGTAACTTAATGCCTTATTCCCCAACCCTGATTAAATCCATATAATTTTTTCAAGGTTAGTAGGTGTGAGTTGATAAGTGTTATTCCCCACCCAATTGGGCACATGAATGTATTGACCAACTGAAAAGCAATTCTTTTACTACATTACAAAGGATATGCTGTAAAATGGCTTCTAAAATTTCTATATGAAATAAATAATACTGCTTGCTCTTGCCTTTTACTCCATTGGACAGCATAATGGCAAAATACCCAATTCTGCTATGGAAGGCTCTTTGTGTCCGGCAACAGGCAGAGAGACTGTTTTATGTTGCCAATCAGAATGATGCGTTATTCTTTAGACAGTACTTAATGAATCTGTTGAAAGAAGGAGTGAAGTAATGTATAGTGTGATATTCCAGCAGCATGTTGGAGTGGTACATTTCACTACTCGACCAAGAACTTCTTGATGAGAGGTTTGAACCTCCCTATGTACAATGAGCGTATTTGGTAAGGCCAGGCCTTGTTGAAACATAAGTTACGGTTTGGCTATAATACTTGCATGATTCATACAGTGTTGGCAGTGGCCATCCTGAGGGTGGATTTCCATCTAGGGTTTCCTCACTCTCCATGCCATTGCAAGAATGCCTCCTTATATCTATCCTGGGGCACCTATGCCAATCCTAGACCTTCAAAATTAAAGTTAATGCACTGCACCAGTCACCACACAAACACCAGTACATGAAGAGCAACAAAGCAAAATAAACATTAAGAAATGTACCGAAATGTCAAACGGGGTTACTTGAAATATTCATTGAAAGAGTGATGTTCCCTGTGTGTTGTTCACTTTTCAAATTCAAAGCTATGTAGCATAAAAACTAAATAGGATATGTGAAAATTTATTTGACACACTGTTTATTAATAGCATAGGAAAGAAGCTAGCATAATAAAGTTGAAAATATTTTGCACATTTTTTTTTCTGGGTGCCAAAAATAGGTATGTTGCAAGTAACCGGGGTTTCATGCAATTTTTTCTAACATTCTGAAGGTCTTAAGTTACAAGAATACCAGTAAAACAATTGAGAAATTATTTTACTGTATTTTATTTAATAGTTGTAATAAAGAATATTTATACATTTTAAGTTAACATTGAAAGTTGGGGCCGATAACCTAGATGTTAGGCCCCTTAAAACAACAATTATCATCATCATTAACATTGAAAGCCTGAAAAACCCGCAAACTCTACTGTACTGCAACATGAAAATATTTATTGAAAGAGTGATGTTCCCTGTGTGTTGGAGACTTCAAAAATTTTACAATGTTTTCCAGTTTCACGTCCATGACGTCATCAACCAAGGGAAAATTAAAATTGTTCGCAACCTTTTTACTTCTTCTCAAAAATGAACAAGTACTGTCATCGCGGCAGGAGATGGCAGTTGAACACGCTGAGACGGGGTGCGGGGAGTCTTGCAGTACGCATGCGCGGTCCACATATTCCAAACTTAAATATATCGGCTTTCCGCATGCCAATGGTTGTCAGTGCAACAGGCCACACTCAGCCAGTGAAAGAAGGAATGTGTTGAGTGAGTGAAGCAAGTAGTGACAAACTAAATGTTTTTGGAATGTGCGATACGCAGTGGGTGGGAAGACATCTGCAGTTGAAACCCAACTGCCAACTCCTGGCGTGATATCAGTAATGCTCTCTTTGTCTTTTACATCTTTCACCTGACCCACAAACCAGTTGAATTCCTTCTCGTTTCTTCTTACATCTTAAGAAGGAATTCAATGGCATTACTGCCTACTTTTCTAATGCATGCTTACGTCATGATAGGCCTACCTAATTACCAGCTGATCTTCAAAAGTATGCGAATGATCCGTGTTACTAGTGTTAGGTACCGGTACTGTACTATTTTGATAAATACGGAGCCGAATGCAAAGCTCTTAAATTAAGGACATCTTTGCTGCAAGTTACCCATAAGGGCACTGCCAAACAATAAAAATATATTTCCGTATGATGTTCCAAAAAATGTTCAATTTCTTTAATGTCATTTTGTCAACAACTAAATGGTATAGTAGGACACTACCCAGAAAAAATATGATAAGCAATAAATCACGATATTCAGGTCAGTTATATCTCTAAAACTAAAGAGCAACTTGCCAGTAGTAGAAAGACACGACAGAACAGCGTCAGACATCCATTAATAGCACCGACACATGGTGTAACTGGCCAACAACAATGTTTTCAACACATCTGACTGAAGTGTAAACTGACAGGCTTGCCAATGTGAAAAAAAGAAAATGGCGGGAAAATGTCACAAGTAGGCTACATCACTTTGACGGTACTCAATCGGCCTGGTGTATTAGAAAGTGATATAGCCTACTGGTAGTTGAAATATGTGTCAATCAGTAACAATGCCATACTGTCCTGTCAGAAATTAATAAAATTTCACAGTTAAATCGATATTTGATCGTGTATTACCACTCCACACAATTAGCAGATATTGTCACTTCCTTTCCTGTTTGTGATAGGAGCTTATATTCCTTAATGTCGTGCTCGTAAATTGCACTCCCTATATTTAGTACAAGTGGAGTGGCTTGCAACCTTTGTCTACAACAGTTTACTAGAATCGCCATGAGTAGCGGTGATGTGATTGCGCCCAGAGACTATACTATGAAACTGACTTTGTGTATTACAACTCAAGGTTATTGTGTAACAAATTATTCTATTCATGGAGTAGATTGTATTGTGAATTTTAATGACTGGAATATTCTTCATGGTCTTCGTTTTGCAGATATGTGGCATTTTAGATGGCTTAGACGATTTATGAGGCGGAACACTAGACCAATACCGCAAGATACAGCATATGTTTGGAAGCAGAGACTGTCTATTACGTACATGGTTTTCGCCTGGAATGCTTTTGGACTTGTTTGCTATATGATATATACTGGACGCAAGGACTGGGCTAAATTCTATGGTTATAAGAAAGATGAAGATGAGCTTATTCCTCCAGGTAATATGATGACTTGTCTTCAGATCAGTTTTAACGTACAACATACAGTTCATTTCACAGAACACAGCAGAGTAGCCTCACAACATGAGCATAGGCTCAGTCCTGACTCCATTGGACAGGTGAGTGTAAACCCGAGCAGAGTTGGTTCAAGCTGAGTGAGTCGAGCTAGTTTGAAATATTGTTGGGTTGGGCTAGGCATGGTGCCGCAAATGAGGGATAGACTGTTCATTCATGAGTTTAGTTGGAAAGTAATTATCATGAAGAACGCTATTTATTAAGATCTGTTGTGCATGTTACGAAGCTACCAATTGGTGTTCTAACAGAAGCTGTTACAAGCAGATTAAACTTACTGTAGTGTGGGTCTCAGTGTTGTTTCTTTGAAACTATTGTCTACTTTTATGCTATTCGATTTCCGGGAAGCTATTATCTATTTTCCTTTCTTGGCATTTCTTACAGAAATATTAATAATGACAATTCTAATCTCTTCAGATTTAAAACTAAGCATGACTGATAAAAAAGTTACATTGTAGGGCGAATCCGATCAGTATCAGTATATAAGAAGGTTGGACATGAGGTAAATATCATTACAATCCCATGTACTAAATTTGTGCCGTAAATGCTATCAAGTTGGGAAAACAAAATATCTGTAAAACATCGAAGCAATCTCAGACATGATTTTTCTACAATCATTTCTATACAATTATGTGAGGAGGAAACTTAAATTTTGCATTATTTCATGAAATATATCTTGCTAAGTTGTTTTTGTTGACTAGCACCCAATACGATCAAATTGTACTAAAACATCAGAGTAAAAATTGGATCAAGTTCCATCCAATAATGAGAATAAGTTTATAGGTTTCAATTTCATGAACAAAAAGAACATCTAAAATATCCAATCTTTTCAAGAAACATGGAATCCAAATAGCATTCAGAATATCTTGTACACTTGGTAAACACTTACACAATAGAAGTAAAAATAAGCAGGACTTGTATTTGATTTCAGGGGTATGCTTAATCTTGTGCCAAGAAACAGGGTGTTGAGCAAATTACGTAGGCCAAAGTGCAAGGAGGGTATGAACACAGACATGCCATTAAACACAGAACATACTCAGCAGTATTGTGAGCACTCGCCGACCCTGTGATGTTGGGGTAGCGCGCCTGACTCTCACCCGGAGGCCCCGGGTTCGATTCCCGGCTTAGTCAGAGATTTTAGAAACCGACGTGAGGGCTTGAACGGGGTGCACTCAGCCTCGTGAGGATAGTTGAGTAGCTGTCTTGACAGTGAGGCAGCGCGCCGGTCACGAAAACCAAGATTAACGGTCGAGGGGACCCGATGCGCTGACTATGTGTCACTCCAATATCTGCAGGCCAAATGGCTGGGCAGCGGTCGCTGGGTAGGCCTAGGCCCTTCATGGGCTGTAGTGCCAGGGGTTATTATTTTATTATTATAGTATTGTGAGCACATGTATAACTGGCATAGTTTCATTAATATAGAATCAGATTTTAATATTTTGTACCACGAGACAAATGCAGGGCACTTGACGTAAAAGAAGTCATATAAATCTATTTATCAATGAATAATTACCCATCCAACTTAAACGAGCACATAATTGTGGAGAGCTCATCCCTAATCACACTTTCAGACTATGGGACAGGCATGGACATTTCCTATAACATAAAGGAAGCGGCATAGTGATTAAAGTGAGACTTTGGTTAAGATAAGGTGAGGGCAATCAATCATAAGGGGAAAATGTTAGTTGGAAAGGATATACAATGTACTGTGCCCGTCTGTCCACCGGTGCTGGGTAGCGAACCACCACACACTACCGGACTGGCGACCACATGCGAAGGGCCTTGAGAACAGTGTAAGCACGAGGTTCTGATCTCAGGGCATCCTGGGTTAAGCTGACTAATAAATTGTCTTCATGTCCCACGTAAATTGTCAGATTTTCAGAAAGTATGGCAAAATCATCTGCAAATGCTAGACAGTTTATTTCAATACCCCTGTTTTTATTCCCTAGTGTTATGGGTGATATCTTGTGTTCCCTCAGTTTTTTGATTCCAAATTCTTACTATTTTCCTCAGGACACAGTTGAATAGCAGTGGAGATAAACCATCACCTTGCCTTACACTTGTCTTTATTTTGAATGGTTTAGATATTCTCCCCCGAAATTTTACTTTTGATATGGTGTCTGTGAGGGTTTTACGGATTAGATTAGCCAGTTTAGATTTAACTCCAGATTCTCGAATTACTTTATCTAGACTTTCCCTGTCAATGGAATCAAAAGCTTTTTTAAAATCTATAAATTTCACTACTATGGTCTTGGAGTTTATTATCCTGTGACAGATTATGGACTTCAGGTTGAATATCTGTTCTGCGCAAGATCTGCCTTTTCGGAATCCACTCTGATATTCACCTAAATGACTGTCTAGTGTTGCTTGTATCTTGTTTAGTAATATTGTTGAGAATATCTTATAAGTAGAGGTGTTAGTTTTTGTTAATTCGCGATAAAACGAAAAGTCATATTTAGAGGTTAGGATGTTTTATTTTCACGTATTTACATGTTTCGTGCCGCCCAGGAGTGAAATTAAATCGCGAAATAACGCGAATTTTGTGAATAACACCACAAATACCGCAATCTGCGAAATAAAAACAAATTTTCATATTTTTTCCCCACACCAATCCGAACATTTTTGTCCACAAGCCGATAATCGAATTTGGTTGGTGTTCAATTCGAGAGAATGATCGATTGTATAGTTTCGCGAGGGGTAATACTATGATATACGTCATATTACGATATACTGTCGATATTCTCGTTACTCGTTGGATTTTAGCGCTGTGGTAAACAGCTGTTATATCGCGGCGTGAATAGTTAGGACGACTACCTCCAAAAGGTTATGTGATAGTTGTTCATAATGTAAACTACGTTTGCCTCCTGTTACATCGGTAGCGAGTGTAAATTATAGTAGAGAATTCTATATAATTTAATAAAAAGTGCGCAAATTGTGCGTTATCATCGAAGCTAGTGTATTATTTGCGTGAATCAGTTGGCGACCACGTGTTCGTCGTATTAGTTCCGAACTTAGCAGTACAGGAAGATGAGACGCGACGTAATTTAAATATTATGACACGAATTCAGAAATAAATTTTGCGTGTGGTTACGAATTTATACTGGCGTGTGACTACAGTCAACCGTGTGATAACAGTGTTTGTTACTGGGCATCGCTCAGTTGAGTTTAAAAATGCCGAAGGTAGCTGTTTCTGCCACAGACAGACTTAAAGAATATAAGAATGAAGGATTTATAATTTCTTGTGGCATTCTTATGTGCAAATATTGTGATTGTCGGTTAGATTATCGCAGGAAAGATGCATTAGACAAACATTGCAAATCGGAGAAGCATTCAAAACGCCGAGAAAATTCGCGTCTTGAAGTTAGTGTTCCTAGAGTGGCCACCTTGAAAGAAACATTATCAAATGCTAGTCGTGTGAAGGATATGAAGAAGAGTTTATTTTGGACATTACTACTGCGTTTGTGAAAGCTAATATACCAGTAGAGAAACTAGACAATCCTGCTATCCGTACTTGGTTTAATAAGTACGTTCGCGGAAGTGGAGATTTACCATCAGCAAATCAGATTCGTCAGAAATACATCCCCATGATTGGCGAAAGAAGGAGGGAAGAAATTAGGGAAGATATAAAAAACAAAGACGTGTTTCTGCTATGTGACGAAACAACTGACAAGAATGGTAGGTGTGTTTTCAACATTCTTTTTCGTCCATCAGTACCATCAACTGAAATGAACACCCATCTGACTGCCTCTGTTGTTCAAGATTCTGCCAATAGCGTAAATTGCTCCAATGCGATATTAGACACCTTGAATTCCTATGAAATTGAACGGGAGCGTGTAGTGGCAGTAGTTACGGACTCCGCACGCTACATGACAAAATGTGTAACTACTCTTCAAGGATTGATTGAAGAATTAAGTCATGTCCAGTGCTGGGCTCATTAAGTCAATCTTATCGGCTGCATATTTGAAAACGAGCTGGACGAATTGAACATGTCTATAGTAAAGACAAAGAATGCCTTTTTAAATACGCGAAAAAGAAAAAGCAATTACGTTGCATTTCTAAGGGAGAAATATGAAAACACAGAAAAAGAGAATGAAATTCTAGCTTTCCCAATGCCTGTATGTACAAGATGGAATTCATGGTTTAAGGCTGCAATGTATATGGCCACGCATGTGGAAGATCTGGTAGAATTTTTCAAAACATTGGAAGATTCAAATTCTGGGGTCAAATTTTTCCAACAAGCATCGACTTCAACAATACAATTTATACAATTACAAGCATTGTATGTTTCTGTTGTTGGTGCCTCTCTTATGGACTTGCTTAATTTCTTGGAGGGATCTAAGTACCCAACAATTCACTTACTGGCTGGGAAGCTAGATGACCTTGAGGTATAGCTCAAGCTATTAGGCGATGGTGGAATGTTCAATCATACGATCCTCCAGAACTTGGAACAGCTTCCTCAAAAGATGCAGATAAAGGTTAAGTCCAAGCTTACGTGTGTTGCCCAGTCAACTCTAGTGTAAGTCAGGACTTTAAGGACCACGGATCCAGCCAGGAAGACTGTAGAAGCCATCGGGTCATTGTTTGATCCTCGGCATGCACCTAAGAACGTATCTCCCACAGAACTGCTCCAATTTAAGAAGAATGCCCCATTTCTTACGAAGATGGAGTCTCAACAGTTTTTAGAGGCTCACAGCATTTACCTGACTGCAATCAAGAACCAACTGCGTCATGAAGATAATGTGAATGTTCCAGAGATCCTCATGGGATTAAGGCCTGCTCACCGAGACTATGCAACAGCTGCATTAAAGTGTGTGTGTGGTATCCTTGTTCAAATGTGGATTCTGAAAGATCATTTTCGAAATACAGTCTCATAGTAAGTGATAGGCGAAAATTGACAGCTGCAAATGCTGAGACTTTAACCATGATCTACTTCCAGTGATTTCACCGCAGTATTTGGATAAAACTGAAAAAGGTATTCACTGAAATGTGTTTCGAGATGGTGAATGTAAAATAAAAATGTGACTTCCATATAAGTATTATCTCATTCTTCCATAGCCATGTTTAACGTTTTACCCTGCTGTTTTGTTTTTTACTTTGTTTTATTAATTGTTTATATTTTTAAATGTACTTATTGTACAAACCTTATCACTTTCCAAATTTTAACATGTCATCCCCCGAAAAAATAATAAAAACACAAAACACCACCTTTTGAATTTTAAATCAACAAATCTTCAAAAAAATAACAACACTTTCTAACACCTCTACTTATAAGCCACTGCCAATAGGGATATACCTCTGTACTTATTGACATCTTGCTTATTACCTTTCTTATGCAAAGGATGTATACGGGCCACTTTCCATTCTTCCGGGATCTTTTCCGTTTTCCAGATTTCTTCAAAGATGCTTTTAAGGTCATCTATGATTTTGGGTTGAGACCATTTTATAAGTTCAGCTGTGATGGAGTCTTCTCCACTAGCTTTGTTGTTTTTTAGGGTGTTAATTGCTTTTTCAATTTCTTCAACAGTAGGTGGTGGATCTGCTTCCATGTTGTCATGAATTTCGGGAAATTCTAACTTGTTGTTTGGTTCTTCACAGTTCAGAAGTTGATCGAAGTGCTTTGCTAGTATTTCACAATTCTTTTCATCAGGTAGACCCATTCTGCCATTTTCGTCTGTGAAGCAAATACTTGGAGCTTGATAAATTATTTTTAAAGGTCTGATAGAAATTCTGGGAGTTTTTTTTAACAAAATCATCCTGCATGTCAACAAGTTGTGACTTTTCAAAGGAGCGTTTAGCACTCTTAATTATTCTGGCTGTTTCCTTTCTTTGTTGTTTAAATTGTTCAAAGTGTTCATTCTTTCCTGAGCATTTCCATGTTTTCCATAATTTTGTTCTTTCTGCTAGGGCTACTTCACAAGTTTCATTCCACCAAACTTTCTTTTTCATTTTTGCTGGCCCAAATACTTTTTTCGCTGCACTATTGATTTCTTTGGATAATTCTTGCCAGTTACCTGGTTTACTTATTTGAATTTTTTCTTGAAAATGTTTTATTGCTTCTTGTATGATGTTGAGTCTGTCTGTGTTATATTTAATTAATTGTTGTTGTCTTCTTTGGTTTCTATGAGGGAGAAGGATGAGCTTAATTCTCTACTTCTGATTACTTTTACATTCATAATTTCTTTAATATTATTTCTAGAAATAGCAACATGATCCAATTGGAATTCTCCTAACATTGGATTTGGAGATATCCATGTTTTAGCTTTTCTTGGTAGTTTCCTAAATGAAGTTGACATTAATTTCAACCGAAAGGTTTTACAGAGATTAATTAGTCTCATGCCATTTTTATTAGTCCTTTTATGGGCTGGATATTCCCCGACTGTTTTTCGATAAGCTCTTTCCTTCCCTATTTGCGCGTTGAAATCGCCCAAAAGTATAACATCATTCGATTTTGGAATTTTGGATATTTCCTCTTCTAAAAGTTCCCAGAATTCTTCTATGCTTGGATTTTTTTTATTGTCTTCATTTATGGGTGCATGGCAATTAACAAAGGTATACTGTTTATTCTTGCATTTGATTGTTAGGAGAGAAGTTCTTTCTGAACTAGATTTGAATTCTGTTACATTGTCTACTATATTTTTATGAACGTAAAAAGCAGTGCCGAGTAGTGGCATTCCTTTCATAATTTTGATTGCTGGTTTACCCTTAAAAATTCTATGGTTTCCGTATTCTGCAACATTTTCATCCAAAAATCTTGTTTCTTGCACTGCGAGGATTTGTATTTCATGTTTATTTAAAATAATGCAGAGTTCTTTCTGTTTACCCGTTCTTCATTTTTAGAGCAATGCATCTCCACAAAAAAATAAACATAGTCTTTTGAGTGTCTTTTAAAGTCTTCGGTTAGACTGTCTTTTAAAGTCTTCGGTTAGACTGTCTTTTAAAGTCTTTGGTTATCTTAGTCTATGTCGAATAGCAAACATAGCGTAATGAACTCTATATAACTTAAATGGATTATCTAGCTCAAAATAAAAATAAATGAAATTTCTTGCATTACTTTTGGATCAATTCTTTTCGTAGGTTAAATTATTTATAAATTTACACTTGGTTTATTTCACTGAATTAAGATTTTATTTTGAATACTGTGACTAATGACAAAAGTCATTGAAATATCACGCTATCTCATTTGACGTAGTGTCATTCAACCTTTTATTATTTTTATAGTTCTGAAAAATACTATATGACGTGGTAGTCTTCTAGTTTGAGGTATAATATAAATTTTCATATATTCTGAAGCTTTTACAACTTTAACTACAAAAATTGCGTCTACCGCAATGTGCCCATATAAGTGGGTCAACCACTTTACCATGTGAGTCCTACTACTCGGGCATCACTCTTTAAATTAGGAGATAGAGTCTACACTTGATCTCTATTCCTAACATACATTTTTCTAATATAAATTAAGAGATACCTCACTCCCAAACAGTAAATTCTGAACAATCATAATATTTACTTTAACCGAACCAATCGGTGTTCTCAATTTTCATATATTACAGTGTTCTTATAACTTAAATCCAGAAATTACTATCGTTCATGAAGAATTTTTTTTATAACTTTTTATGATGTGCGTGCATGTGTTTTCAAAGTGTCTGAAAATTCTACTGCCTCATAAAATGGGTCATTCCTTCTTAATATATTAATTTTCTCATGGACGTAAATCGTGGAAAATGAGGACCCTACTCATCTTCTCACTCAATAGAAATTCATATATAATGCGTAGCCGATGATGGCGAAGCAATCAAATACTCAATAAAGTATGAAAATAATTGAAAATACGGAACTTGGAAAATCCATGGCTACTAAGATCAAAATATATATAATGAACACTAGAGCCGGGCAAATTTGTTCTAGTTCCGATCGGGATTGTAAGTTTCCGCATGGCCAGTATCGTACCCCACCAAGCGCACTCAAGGCCAGGTCTCTCCGCTGAATGAGAATCAAGTCTTGATAATACCGGTACTGAGTGGGAACCTTAAGTCTCGATAATACCGGAACTCCTTTTTTCTCGGTGTTATCGACAGTATCAATTTAAAGGAAAAATCAGACTCATTCAAGCCGCTGCACGTGTCAAGTCAAAGCCTTCTGTAATAGCTCCGGAATGTAAACCATTCCTCATTCTTACATTTGACAAATTTAAAGCAGTATGAAATGATCCACCCCGGGAAGACCACATTGAATTGAGTTCGCAGTATATTTTTATCATGACTTCTCTCACTTAAGATACGGTAAGGGAGAAATTAGCAGATGGAAGTCTGAAGTTATTAGAAAAAGCAGTTACAGATCGAATGAGCGCCTGCTGGACGAAATTTCAGGTAGAGTTATTATTTATAAACAAAATTAAGTGGAATTCATTTTCAAATCGTTATCATCTACTCCAGACCAATATGGATAGGCATATTTGCATGGTGAAGTGCAGCTTATAATTAAATAGGAGATGGGCTACAATAAGAAGAATATTTAAACGGATATTATCTCGTAATTGAAGGTGGATTTGAAAGTATTCATCATCATCATCATCATCATTTCCCCTTTTCCAGTTGACACAGGGTGGGGGCAAATATGGTTCCCCTCCACTTTGCTCTGTCGTTCCACCATTCCTCCTCCGACACAGTGTTCCAATCCAGGTTCCGTTTTCTAATACTATTCTCCACCGAGTCCATCCAACACATTCTTGGTCTTCCTCGTCCTCTCTTCCCTGTCATCCGTCGTTCCAGTGCTCGTCTTGGTAGCCTTACTTCATTCATCCGTTTGACATGTCCAAACCATCTCAATCTGTTTTGCTCCAGTTCGTCATTTAGTTTCTGTACTCCCAGTTCTTTCCGTATATCTTCATTTCTCACTCTGTCCCGCCTCGTTTTCTGGACCATTCTTCTCAGGAATCTCATCTCAGCTACTTGTACTCTGCTCTCATCCCTCTTAGTCATTGTCCATGTTTCCGCTGCATATGTCATTATAGGAACATTATATGCTTTGTACAGAACTTCTTTAGCCTTAATTGGTATATCCTTGTTCCATACTAGCCCCCGTACCTGTTGGTAGAAAGCACTCCCGAGTTGTATTCTTCTTCTAATTTCCAAATCTAGTCTTCCATCTTCAGTCAGCTCACTTCCCAAGTATTTGAAGTGTTTTGCCACTTCCAATTCCTTATCTCCTACTTTGATTACTCCTTTTCCTTCTTTCATATCTCTACTCATCACCACTGTTTTACTCTTCTCCACATTTATCTTCAATCCCCATTGCTCAATCTTTTCATTTATTACGTCTAGCTGCTCTTGTACCTCCATCTCATCCTCGCCCCAGATCACAACATCGTCTGCAAACAACATTACCTTCATCTTTGCCCTACTATATTCTTTCATTGCTGCCTTCATGATGTCATCCATCACCATTACGAACACTAATGGTGAAAACACACTTCCTTGCTTTAGTCCAGTGTCAATTTTATACCATTCCGATGTCCCGACTCCAGTCTTCACACTACTGTAGCACTCCATGCACATTCCTTTTATAATGTCTCTCAGTTCCTTGCCTATCCCTCTATTTGTTAAGCTTTCCCAAACTTTTGTTCTAGGGATGCTATCATAGGCCTTTTCTAGATCAATAAATCATTACCATATCCTTCCCATATTCCCAACTCTTTTCAATGTTCTGTCTCAGAATGAAAGTGGGTTCCACTGTTGGCCTGCCCCCTCTAAATCCAAACTGCTCCTCCTCTATTTGGCTTTCTACCTTTACTCTAATTCTTCTTTCTAGGATTCTTTCCATTACTTTGGCAACATGCGAGATGATGGTGATTCCTCGGTAGTTACCACACACTTTCCTGTCTCCTTTCTTGAATATTGGCAATATTATTCCCTTTTTCCAGGCTTCAGGTGCTTTCTTCTCTCTCCACACACTTCTGAGAAGTCTGTATGTCCAATGCAGTCCCACTGGTCCTGCCGCCTTGAACATTTCTATTGCCACTTCGTCGATTCCCACAGCTTTCCCCATCTTCATCTTCCTAACTGCCCATTCCACTTCTGCCATAGTAATGTCTGGTTCTTCTTCTATTTCTTCCTCCACCATTTTGGCTGTTTGCGTAACTTCTCCGCATGCCTGGCGTCTCACCGTCAACAGCTCCCTGAAATATTCTTTCCATCTGTCCGTTATCTCTTCTGGCTTTGTCAATATTTCACCTTCTTTGTTTTTCACGAACCCAGTGTTTACCTTTTCATTCCTTCTGCTTTTTATAATTCCAAACAGCAATTTCTTTCCACAATGTAAATCCTCCCTTATTTCCTGAGTGAATTCTTCCCAGCTTTTCTTCTTTTCCTCTGCAATTACTTTCTTGCAATCTCTGTTTGCTTCTATATATTTTGCTCTACTTTTTTCAGTCCTTTTTGTTTTTCATTCCTTCCAAGCTTTCTTCTTCTCTCTTACTTTTTCTTTCACTCTATCATTCCACCATTTTGTCGCCTTTTCCCGTACCTTTCCTGATGTTCTACCACATGTTTTCTCTGCACTGTTTACAAATGCACTCTTAAACTTTTCCCATTCTTGTTCCACATGGGTAATATCCGTCCTTGGTATCTGTTCTTGCAATTCTCTCTTAAACTCTTCTGCAACCTCCTTTTCCTTTAGTCTCCAGACCTTAATCTTTCTTTCCCTTTTTTCTGATAATCTCATGACCTTTCCTACTTTTAATTTTGCTACCACTACCCTATGGTCTCCTCGAAAGGCTTCCTCTGGCATGGCTGTGACATCCATTAGCTCTTTCCGATGTCCTTTTTCGACTAATACATAGTCTATCAGAGTTTTCGTTCTTCTATATCCCCATCCATACCTCGTTATCTTCTATTTTTCTTTCTGAACCACGTGAAATGAAAATCCACAGCCTGCTTCCAGTCTCCGACCGGGTCAGGAATGGAATGAATGAAGCCCCCATCTAGCGGCGAGGATATGGACTGTGCCGGCTGCCGAGGCCTGACGCACTACTCTGGGGCAATGATTAAATGAATGACGGATGAAATGAAATGATAGTGGAGAGTGTTGCTGGAATGAAATTTTGGACAGGGAAAACCGGAGTACCCGGAGAAAAACCTGCCTGCCTCCGTTTTGTCCAGCACAGCTCTCACATGGAGTGACCGTGATTTGAACCACGGACCCAGCGGTGAGAGGCCGGCGTGCTGCCGCCTAAGCCACGGAGGCTTTATTCTGAACCACGTATTCCCTATAATTAATTGGTTCCGCTGACAGAAGTCCATTAAGAAATCCCCTTCTGAATTTTTACTGCCATAACCATATGGTCCCAAAATCTCCTCTCTTCCTTGTCTGTCTCTTCTCACTCGTGCATTCAAATCTCCCATTACTATTATTTCCTTATCCTCTATATATTTTTCCACATCTTCTAGGAATTCTTCTAAGTTCTCTTCTTTATTCCCCGTTTGTGGGGCATATACTTGAAACAGATCTTTTGTCCCTGTCTGGAACTGTATTCTTCCTATGATTATCCTGTCAGTTGTCTTCTTCACCTCTTCCACATACTCTAGGACATCCTTTCTTATAATCATTCCTACTCCATTTTTTGCCTCTTGTCCTCCACTGTAAAACAGCCTGTATCCTTTCTTTAGTTTTCTTTCCCCTTTTCCTTTCCATTTCACTGAGACTGGGGATGGCTATATCCTTCTCCGTCATGAAGTCCACTAGCTCCTCAGTCTTGTCCGTCAGGGTTAAGATAGGGTTAAGATGTTGACGGTCCCTATTCGGATATATTGTGATATATTGAACGTATTATTGCTATATTATGATATGTAGGATGGTCGGTTACATGACGGAAGAGTTTTCACAAATTAAGGGTGTATTATTATAAATATTATTATTTTTATTTATTTCCTCGCGTGTGCACCATCAGTTAAATGCTTGTTTTTATATTGTAAATAGCTTGTGTAGTCACTGTGGTTGTTCTACCCAACCCCTTCAATTATAAATAAACGATGAAATGAAAATGAATATAGGAATTCAGTAACTTTATACAAAATACTGTGCATCATTTTCCAACAGTTCGTTTACAACCAATTACACCCTTCTTTCACCCTTATTATTATTATTATTATTATTATAATTATTACAGAATAATAAGTAGTAGTAGTATTAGTAGAAGTAGTAGTATTGTCATTAAAATAAGGTTGTTGTTGTTGTTGTTGTACAGGGAATCAAATTATGCCTATATAGATATATTTTGGCGCAGCGGTCAAGCTGTTGGCCTCTCAATCAATCAATTCCCGATCAATGCATGTGCGATGAAATGCCATGTCCTGTGGTTCGGATTCCACGTAAAAAGGAGGTCCCGTGGCTCATGATTGCACGATTAACGGTCACGTAAAACTAAGAGCTTCCTTTTTTTTAAAGATATATTTTGAAATTATCAACGACCTAAACCATAATGATACTTGCCACTTGCAGTTTAGAATAGTTCATGTTTTCGTTTATTTTTTGTGTATCCTTTTCGTAAACTTATCTATAACGAGCAGGTGAGGAGTTTTTCATTTGGCATCAGTGGTAGCACTAGCAAGCTAAATTTGATACATTAAAACAAATAACAGTTAAAGGTATTTGTGTACTGAGGGGGTAACAGCAGCAAAACAATCTCTATATATATTAACACCTTTCAGCGTGTCAATAAGTGATAGCCTACATCTGCTTTTATTTTGGAAACTACTGATTTATTTTCTGTCTTTCGAATGGTCTATGAATCGTGAACTTGAAGGAAGGTTGAAACTGGTTTAGAAAGTATGTAATGACGAAGAAAATATTTCGGCTAAAGATTCTGATATCCGATATTAATGTTCATATAATCGTTTATTTATAATTGATGGGGATGAATACAACAACCACAGTAACAACACAAGCTATTTATCTCATATAAACAAAGCATGGTGGAAACGTGAGGAATTAAATCACCTGATTTAGTGCCTTCGGACATAATAATTTAATAATCTTGGTGAGTAATATGCAGTTTAATGTATGCCTTTATTTTAATAAATTAATAATTACGTTCAAATTGTAGCTTTCAAGATCCACCGTAGAAGAGTAAATTTCATCAGTGTCGCAGAAACACTTCCTTAAGTACGACATTTCATAACTTTGGCTCTGGGGGTAAAATGCAACTTATGCAACGTACAGACTTTCAATTAGGTACATTCCAAGTACCTGTATTGAGAATGCCTAGGCATCTTTTCGGAGTGGCTCTGCCCCATAACCATACCTTATAATTGCACGGAGCTGGAGGCACCCCCTCCCCCTCTGCACACTACAATAATGTTGGAGATATAGGATTGCCTCGGGAGGGCTATTATGGGTTACATGATGTATTGTTCTATTAGTAGACCAAGGTAAATATTGAATTGTTTTTAATGAAGGTTGGTTTCTCTGGACTGTCATTAGGTTTTCTATTTTTTCTTCCCCAGGTTGTAATTTGTAGTGAAACAATGCCCCAGTTGGTTTCGTTCAGTGTACACAAGGGAGTTGCAAAACTTTGCTACAACACTTTGGCAGCACAATGGGAATGAACAAACATAAATGTAGAGCAATGCCAAGAAATGTATCATCGAACCCGGTATCGCGGGCGGACAAAACCAAGTTACGGGATGAATGTATATTAATGAGTTCCAAAGATCTACGTCCGTTTAATACCGTAGAAGGTGAAGGTTTCTGACAGGTTGCCCAGGAATTAATAAATATAGAGGCCAAATACGGAAATGTTGATACGGTTGAAGTTTTACCCCATCCAAGGACAGTGTCTAGGCATATACAAGAAATGGCGGATGAAGTAAGGCTGAAAATAATACCACAAGTAAAAGAAGCTATTCTAAATAAGGAGTGTTCAATGACCTGTGACTTATGGACAGATAATTATTGGAAAACACATTATCTTACTTTGACATCTACACGTATTGTTGAGATCAATGATAAGTGGGAGCTAAGGAATGATGTTCTACTGACAACAAAGTTTCCTGATATCACAAAGACCGGGGATAACATACTTTCGGAACTAGAGGATCAAATGTCAGATCTTGGCATTAGCCCTGCTGACCTTAAGGTGGTATCTTTCGTAACCGATCAGGGGGCAAACATACGAAAGGCTCTTGTGGACCATGAACGTTTGCCTTGTCTGATGCATTGCATTAATACTGCATTGCGTCACACATTTAAACATACATTCCTGATAGGCGAAGCTACCACTGTTTTTCACAGCATTCAGAGCGCACGTCAAGTTGTGGAGTTCCTGAAGAGATCTGGCTTGGTTTCAAGACTGCCGAAAGGGCTCAATCAGGACATTGAAACCAGATGTAACAGCATTTACATGCTTCTTCAGTCATTCAATTCTCAGCATCAGGATTTTTCGGACATTTTATTGGAGAAAGGCAGGGAAGAAATGCTCTCTTTATATAATATAAACCTCATGGATGAGTTGATAAACATTCTTGAGGTTTTTAAGGAAGCCACCGACGACTTAGAGGGTGATAAGGAACCCACTCTTTCACTTGCTGTTCCCTGGATCTTCACGTTGCTAAAGAAATGTGAAATTTTGGATGCTGATTCTGAGGTATGCAAACAATTACACTTCTTTACAGTTTTGTAAGTAATTATATACATGCTGGTTGAAATATCGCATTTTATTGCTGTTGAGTTCCGTCAATTCTAAATTTCCAATATATTTTAATTTTTATTACAGCCTTTAAAGAAAATAAAAATTCGTGGAGAACAATTCCTCAAAGAAAAGGTGTATGATGAATTACAAGATGTACATTATGCTGCTACATTCCTTCATCCATTGTTTAAGGAACTACTTGTGTTGAGCGATGAAAGAAGAGACTAAATTTACCAATACGTTTGCAAGGAATGTGAGTTAATGAATGGTAAATATAGGCCTAATGCACTTTTCGAGTTTTTATTTATCCATGAACGAGCCGTGTAACGTTCATTAATAGTTAGACTTCAATAATATATCCTTGTAAATGGTTACATCACGAAGTCAGCAGAACGATGCCAAGAAATTTTGTGAGTGGCGATCACCATCTTCTCATCAAAGGGAGGATGCCAATAAATATATACACATGGATGCTCCAGTACACGGCAAGCATATTCCAACTTGGTGGAAGACAAACTCCCAATCCATGCCAAAACTAACCAAATTAGCCAGGAAACTATTAACTATCCCAGCAACTAGTGCACTCAGTGAAAGAAATTTTAGTAGGGCGGGACTTATAATAACCGATAAAAGGAGTTGTATTGATCCTGCTTCAGTAAATAATCTTTTAATGATACACAATGACGAATACTAGATGCATCATTGGAATTGAGGAAGTATCATAAGGAAATATTCTACCTCGAACTATTTATATTTCTACTTTTCCAAACTCAGTCAAACTTCTTTACATTAAGATTGTTATGCTGTTGAGTTATAATCTAAATAGCAATATTTTACGGAACACTTGGAAAAGAAAGAATGTAGTCCATGTACCAATTGTTCATCACTAAAATGCTGAATTATTTTTGTGAAGGAAATATAGGAAAGAAAATAATTTATGGACATGCATTAGTCAAATTTTTAACTCTTAACGCATATATATTTGTTATCACTGATTATATTCATCATGGCATATAATAAAATGATTTCCATTTGAATATACTGTGCCCTTTTACAATGGAATGAATGAGGGCGTGATTTGAAGTGAGCGCGCTGTGATGTCATCAGGGCTGTGGCAAGCTGCTGACTCGCCATGGTTTGAAAGAGGCGCGTGTCCTGAGCACAGCCAGGAAATGTCTGAATGCAATATGCTTGTTTGCATTTGGATAAAGAAGAGGAAGGCACCAGCACTTCAGAATTATATTTGGAATAATTCTTCAGTTTATTCATGATGTTTCTATTGAAATTAATAACCTTCCAGAGTATTCTGCGGTGAGGACCAATAGAAGAGGAGATATCGCATTACATAATCCAACCACAGCCATCGATATGTGACCTTATGGCTGTATATAAGCTGGCTCTTTGTAGGCCAGGTTACCTGTCTGCTTTCATCTGTCTGTACGGAGAAGCTTGTCGATTGTGTCCACTCGTCGCTACGCTGTTATACTGCGCAACTACTCCGCGAGGCTAGGCGTTCTCAGTAACGTTTCCATGTCACTCTGACATAATGTCCGAGGACATAGTCTTATTTTTGCACCAGTGAGTGAAAAGTCAAGTGTCATCGTGTTCCACGAAACTTATTATCATAGTGATTGTGAAAGTTCATCGTTTTGAGAATACTTCAGGAATTACAGGTATGTGATTGTGGACTTGTTTCACGCAAGTGACTGACAATTTTACTGTGTGTAAACTTATACCAAGTGCTCACCATTTATGAACTGGAATATTGTGTCCAAGTCAAACTAGCCTCATAACTGAATACAGAGTGATAGTGAGCTACCCTGATAGTCTATGTTATACCTTGGAACTTTCACGTCAGAATTAGATCAGGCTTGGTTGAGACATTCCACCCAGAAGTTATTATTATTATCATCTTGCCCTGTAAAATCAACCCGAACATATTAGTGACAGTCAGGATAAGTCGACATTCTAAAAACTGTGGGCCACATTATCAGAATGGCGTGTGTGCATTTGTGGAACAGTTTAAAACGAGCCCATAAGATGGTGACGTCACTGCCCCACTGTTCGAACATGACCAGAGGCTAGAGCGGCGCTATGTGAGGGGAACGACACCAGGATTGCCGGATGGGGAACCAGAGCAATGCCGTCAGGGGCATATTTCTGTGGACGAGGACAGAGAGTGAGGCGAATGCCGGGATATGTCCATTTCCTAGCGTGCAGTCTTCACGGGTCCGTGGTGCCAGGGTTCGATCCGCACCGAGGAATGACCAACCGCCACAGAGCATCTAAGGTAGAAGCCTTCCGACTAATGTAAACATTATGCTTGAGCCATGAATTTCCATAATTTCCGCTAAACTGATTCACCATCCTAATAGTTAATAATCTTCGTTATTGTTATAGTTGGTTGCATCATGCTAGGCGTATATTTCTTTTAGTCGCTTAGACTTGTAGGTGAGGTGGATCTTCAATATTTTTCACTCTTTATTATAATAAATAATATGGGATGTCCTACCCCATTTATATAAATGCAGCAGAATTATGACACATTAGATGCATTTGCATTGTGTTTCTGAATACCAGAAAATATTTTCTAAAGATTATTATAATAATAAAAATCTCTATAAATTCATATTAAAAGGATACTGAATTTTTATATATAACGATGAAAGTAATATTTCACGAGGATAATAATAATGATTATGAGAAATATGTTGAATTATGGTTATAAACAATTGGTTAATTGTATAAAAATCTGGGATCTTACGATCTCCAATATTATTGAATATTTTTCAAATGAAGCTTAATAATGTTAATTGTGTGTCAATGCACGTTTCTAAGGTTAGTTCAGATGGAGGTGTTGATCCTCGTATGAGTGGATGTCTGCGGGAGTGATATCCTGGTCCACATAATACTGCTTGCTTTGACAATAAAATGGGAGCATGCGGGAGTGATATCCTATCCCATAGTAATGACTAGAGCTGGGATTTCTATGTAATTACATATTTTACATATTTTTTTCATAATTCTGGGTATTCTACATATTCTTAGTGATATTTCATAAAATTACATATTTCAGAGCTTTTCTGTTTTTATATAAAATAAATTGCTGAATTGAAGTTTCACACTTAATGTGGGGCTGTTGTCTGTAAGGTAATTATGAGTGACAGGTATTTGAGAGGATGATAGGATGATGAGTGCTGTGCATGGGGAAATTGGTGCAAGTGTATTGAGTAAATTGCAAAAAGTGTTGAAGAGAAATCCTGGTTATTCAACATTTCACAGTGTGTGCCGAATTCTAAATGGAGATGATGTTGGTCCTCCCAAGGACTTTTATCCAGCGAAAATTCCTCTCCTAAAATTTGCCCCAGTTACATCATGTGATGTTGATAGATCTTTCTTTGCATATAAGAACATCGTACGTGACAAAAACCTTTCTATGGCCCCAGAGAACATTGAAAAATACTTAATAGTTGACTGTGCTACAAAATTTTATGAATAAACGTGCTTTGAGTTATGAAAATAATAAGTTTCTATTGAATATGTGTGTGATATATTCATATAATATGACTCCAAAGAACTTTAAAAAGTACTTAATTGTTCACTGTGCTACAAAATGTAATATAAAGCGTGTTTAGTGTGTTGTAACTGACAAAATGGTAACTTTATATTAAATATATGATATTACATATGTTGCTACATATTTTGGTGCATTTTGTTACATATTTATGCACATATTATGCCACTTGATATTACATAAAAATCCCAGCTCTAGTAATGACAGTGCTTCAAATGTTGATCCAAGTCCTAAGAATTCCTTTGAAATACACCAATATGAGATCAATGTTTTGTTATAAATGTAATGATGTCACTTCTAACCTCATGCCGATTTTTATGACAGCTAGTATTTAATTCATGTTCAGTGTTGCATATCCTCTCATTAAATATTATTATCATGAAAATTATAAGGAGATATCCGAGGCTACCTTTGATAAAGCCGATAATTATTATTATTATTGTTACTATTTTTTACCTTGAGATAATTAACTGCTGTGATAAAGTTAATTGTCAATATAATGCAATTTGACAGGCCGCACTAATAAGTGTCATTCTGAATTATGTGTTTTCATCGTAATAGTGAAACGCGGATGTAAAACAACCTCAAGATGTTGTATATAATCCATGTAAATATGTGAAATAATATAGGACTATAATATAAACTGAAACCAAATAGGGTAAATTGAATTATTTCTTTTCGTGTCGTGAGTGATTATGCAATCTCGCATGTATAGATTAAAAGAGCGATATGCGTTTTTTCAAACATAGTCAAACCAACGGACATTCAAGAAGAAACTATGATTTATTTTCAGAGATGCATAATAAAAATAGGAAGTGATCATTATTTTTTTTCTTGCTATTGCCATCAGGCAATGTTTGGTGAATAAAACTTTGGTGAATTGGTTTTATCTTAACATGTGTTTTCACTTTCTGTTATGTGTTGTGAAGTCTTTCCTTATCCTTTACGGGAAGCATGGGTGCAGTGTGCAGTAATTATATAGCCCAGCCCAGGACGCCCTGAGATAGATCTCGTGCTGACACTTTGTTCATGCTGCATCGCATGTGGTCACCTATCCATCCCAGGTGGACAGACGGGCACAATACCGAGTTATGAAATTGGTTGATATGGTGTTATATCTTGTGCTAAATAGTTGGTATTAAAGTAAAGAAATAGAAACTTTATAAACATGACGCGGCAAAATCCCGCCGAAATTATGGAACAATGAAGGAAATTACTGCTAGCTCATTATCTAATGATCCAGCGATCGAATTTTGGATTAAAAGAAGCCATGAGACATTGAAAATGAAGACGTTCGAATGAGCTATTTTGCATATTCATGCGAGTAATACAGTAAAGTTATTATTTATTCCGCCCTATTCAATACAAATCACAATCTTTGTTCATAGAAAATTATGATACATGTTTCGAGACCATGTGGTCCCTTCTTCAGTCCTAGTAGTGACTTGGTCTAAACTTTAGAACACATCATAAGATATTGATAACCTGGATATAATAATCTTTAAAATTCTAAAAATAATAAAATCACAGGATTCACTTAGGTATATGCCTGTGCGTGAAAATACTTATTCTACTAAAAAACATGTGGGTTGAACATATATGGCCTTGTGTAGCCTAATTGTATACATGGTGCACTTTGAATTTACAAATTTAAAAAATAAGAAGACATGTTAAAAAAAACGAGATTAAAATGACACAGTATTAAATTGTAAAACTTTTGTTGGGACTGCTATATGTCCGTTCATTCTGCAACGTGAACTAGTTCTGAACTGTGAATTCTTCTCGGAATGGTGTTCCTCCATTATACGCTGGCCCCTTTTTAACCTTTGGCGATTGGTGTTGATGTTCAATTCGCATGCGACACGGAGCCGATAGTGAGCGTATTATGACGAATATTGTGTTCTAGAAAATGAAAAAGAAAGGAAAAGTTATTTTAGGTCGTTATTCTCCGAAGAAATGTAGGTAAAGAAAAAGACGGAAAATACACTGACTGACTTACTCATAGAAAATTGAAATTGCGGCATCCAATTCTGTTGATTCGAAGGATTGAGACGTAGATTTGTTGGAGAAGAGAAACTGTGCTAAAGAAAAATAAATTTATGAATATTAGCAAAAATAACTTATATGGTGGTAAGATGGATAACTAGAACTTGAAAAGGAAGTTTACTTGTCAATCAAATGCGCATGTTACCTTGCGTGTGGATGTGCCTTAGCTGAAGCCTCTCCGCTTACTGATGGTTTAAGTTTGGAGCTCCGTCAAGTGGCGTGCGGGGAAGACACGTCAGAGGGAGAGGGGAGGGGGTGCTGATGTGGGAGGGGGAATCTGGATGGGATGCGCGATGTGTTGGGAGGGGGAGGGGGTGGAGTAGGAGTGCGGTGGTGATTACCGAGAGCATTGAGACGTTAAAATTCCTATTATGGTCCTGTGCTATGGATAATTGACCTATGGTGGAATTACCTATTGTCATATATTAATCCTATTAGGGTGTCAAATAAAATGTTGGAATCGAAATTAATTTCGTTGATGTTGTGTGAGGGATTGAATCTTTGTGCTTTGTTGATTTCTATTTGTTCTAGTATATCCAAGAGAGATCCTTTCTTTTCCTGGTGTAGTATTTGCATGTCATTTTCTATGGTGGTAAATTTTTGTCCTGTTTCTGCCATATGGTTCCCCATTGCTGAAAATCTGTTGTGTTTGACTGCATTAACATGTTCCATGTATCTGACCTTGAACCCTCTCCCGGTCTGTCCCACGTAATCGGTATCACAAAGATTGCAATTGAGTTTGTATACACCTGAATTATTGTATTTGTTAGTAACATTAATATTTTTAGAGTTAAAATTTTTTTTCTGATTAGTATTTTTCGTTCGAAATGCTGTTTTGATTTTATATTTTTTAAGGGTGCTTGTGATGTGGTAGGTGGATTGGTTGGTGAACGTGAAGGCTGCATATTTGAGAGGTTCTTTATCTTCTTTAGTTAGTTTTGTAACGGGTTTGCTTTTGATTTTATTAATTATTCTGTCAACATATTTCCTGTCGAATCCGTTGGCTTCTGCTATTTGGTAAATTATGGATAGTTCATTCAGATAATCTGTTTCGGTGAGTGGAATGCTTAGGGCTCTATTGATAAAACATGTAATTGCTGCTTTTTTATGGGATGCTGGGTGGTTGGAATCGTTCCTAATTATGGTGTTGGTTTGTGTTGGTTTTCTGTATATTTTGTAACTAAGGTGATCCTTATCTTTAGTGATCATTAAGTCCAGGTAACTTATAGAATGGTTGATTTCACTTTCAGAAGTGAATTTTATGGAGCTGCTTAATTGGTTGAGGTAGGGTAAGAATTGTTCCAAGTTAGTTTTTGAGTTGTCCAGAATTACAAATATGTCATCAACATATCTTCCCCAAAAGAAAATTCCTTCATGTTTGTTCTTAATGTGTTCATATTCTAGGTTGTCCATGAATATGTTCGCTATGGTACCTGATAGCGGTGAGCCCATTGCTAAACCTTCTTTTTGTCTATATATTGTCTCATTAAACTTGAATTGATTATTATCCAAGATGAAAGTTAGGATATTAATGAACTCGGATATCTCGACCTGTGATAGGTTACTGTTGTTCTTTAGATTACTTTCAATTATTTTTATAGTGATTGCTATTGGTATACTTGTGTACATGTCCTTGACATCTATTGTATGTAGGGAGTGAGTTTTTTCGATGTTTAGTTTGCTGGTTGATTCACAAAAATGTATGGAATTTTTAAAAGATAAGTTGGCTTTAAGTTTATAATGAGAATTGAGGAATTTGTGGGCAAATTGAGCTAGTTTATATGTTGGGCTATTTCTGTAATTCACTATTGGTCTGATGGGTATGTTCACTTTATGTATTTTGGGTAACGTTCTTAATGTTGGAAGTCCTGGGTTCATGTTGATTAGTTTGTTCTTTTGTTTTTCATCTAGGATGAAAATTGTGTTTTTTAGAATATTTTTGAGTTTCCTTTGTATGACTGTGGTCGGGTCTTTACGACTTATTTCAAAATTAGGGTTTTTGAGAAAGTCTGCTGTTTTATTAGTATAATCTTTTTTGTTGATGATAACTGTGGTATTGCCTTTGTCGGCTTTAGTTATAATTAATTCATTCTGTTCTATTTTCGTTTTTAGATTCTTGAAATCTTGTTGTGGAGGATTTTTTGCCCTGTGTTTGTTTCTCTGTTTGGCTATATTTTTGATTTTCTTATTTATTTCGTGTCTAACGCCATTTTGTTGATCAAGGGGTAATTTCCTAACTGCGGCTTCAGATTCGGCTACTAGGTTAGTTAGATTGTTGTTATCGTATTTGTCTTCCCAGTTATGTTTGAAACCTCTTTCTAATATTTGTGTTTCGGTTTGGTTGAATTTGACGTTTGTTAAGTTGACTATTGGTTTATGGAAGATGTGTGTGGTTTTTTCAGGTTGCACATTTGATTGTTCATCTTTGTTTTTGATTAAATTTTGAAATTTCTTCGTTAATATGGTGGTTTTTCTATTGATTTGAATTTGCGTTATTTGATTAACGTTAATCATGAATTCGTCCCAATCTTTTTTGTCTGACTCATTGGATGCTATTAAATGGGCTCGGTAAAGTTTATTGTTGAGGAAGTTCTTTTTAATGTAAAGAAATTTTAATTCACGTTGAATTAACTTGTAATTAATAATTTCTTGGGTCCTCCTTTCAAATTCGTTTTTAGCTGTTTTTCGTTGATATGCTTTTAAATGTTTAGGTACTACTCTGTTGTTCCTACATTTCTTCATAAATTCGATATCTTTGATGGTGTTTAAAAGTTTCAGTCTGAGATCTTTATATTTATATCGTGACCTTTTGGCTTGGCTTGCCATTGGATTCGTCATTTCGCTCATATTGGCCCGTATTGACGCAAATTTAATACAGTAAAGTTATTATTTATTCCGCCCTATTCAATACAAATCACAATCTTTGTTCATAGAAAATTATGATACATGTTTCGAGACCATGTGGTCCCTTCTTCAGTCCTAGTAGTGACTTGATCTAAACTTTAGAACACATCATAAGATATCGATAACCTGGATATAATAATCTTTAAAATTCTAAAAATAATAAAATCACAGGATTCACTTAGGTATATGCCTGTGCGTGAAAATACTTATTCTACTAAAAAACATGTGGGTTATTATGCTAAAGGCTACCTTGAACATATATGGCCTTGTGTAGCCTAATTGTATACATGGTGCACTTTGAATTTACAAATTTAAAAAACAAGAAGACATGTTAAAAAAACGAGATTAAAATGACACAGTATTAAATTGTAAACTTTTGTTGGGACTGCTATATGTCCGTTTATTCTGCAACGTGAACTAGTTCTGAACTGTGAATTCTTCTCGGAATGGTGTTCCTCCATTATACGCTGGCCCCTTTTTAACCTTTGGCGATTGGTGTTGATGTTCAATTCGCATGCGACACGGAGCCGATAGTGAGCGTATTATGACGAATATTGTGTTCTAGAAAATGAAAAAGAAAGGAAAAGTTATTTTAGGTCGTTATTCTCCGAAGAAATGTAGGTAAAGAAAAAGACGGAAAATACACTGACTGACTTACTCATAGAAAATTGAAATTGCGGCATCCAATTCTGTTGATTCGAAGGATTGAGACGTAGATTTGTTGGAGAAGAGAAACTGTGCTAAAGAAAAAATAAATTTATGAATATTAGCAAAAATAACTTATATGGTGGTAAGATGGATAACTAGAACTTGAAAAGGAAGTTTTACTTGTCAATCAAATGCGCATGTTACCTTGCGTGTGGATGTGCCTTAGCTGAAGCCTCTCCGCTTACTGATGGTTTAAGTTTGGAGCTCCGTCAAGTGGTGTGCGGGGAAGGCACGTCAGAGGGAGAGGGGAGGGGGTGCTGATGTGGGAGGGGGAATCTGGATGGGATGCGCGATGTGTTGGGAGGGGGGTGGGGGTGGAGTAGGAGTGCGGTGGTGATTGCCGAGAGCATTGAGACGTTAAAATTCCCATTATGGTCCTGTGCTATGGATAATTGACCTATGGTGGAATTACCTATTGTCATATATTAATCCTATTAGGGTGTCAAATAAAATGTTGGAATCGAAATTAATTTCATTGATGTTGTGTGAGGGATTGAATCTTTGTGCTTTGTTGATTTCTATTTGTTCTAGTATATCCAAGAGAGATCCTTTCTTTTCCTGCCAACTTATCTTTTAAAAATTCCATACATTTTTGTGAATCAACCAGCAAACTAAACATCGAAAAAACTCACTCCCTACATACAATAGATGTCAAGGACATGTACACAAGTATACCAATAGCAATCACTATAAAAATAATTGAAAGTAATCTAAAGAACAACAGTAACCTATCACAGGTCGAGATATCCGAGTTCATTAATATCCTAACTTTCATCTTGGATAATAATCAATTCAAGTTTAATGAGACAATATATAGACAAAAAGAAGGTTTAGCAATGGGCTCACCGCTATCAGGTACCATAGCGAACATATTCATGGACAACCTAGAATATGAACACATTAAGAACAAACATGAAGGAATTTTCTTTTGGGGAAGATATGTTGATGACATATTTGTAATTCTGGACAACTCAAAAACTAACTTGGAACAATTCTTACCCTACCTCAACCAATTAAGCAGCTCCATAAAATTCACTTCTGAAAGTGAAATCAACCATTCTATAAGTTACCTGGACTTAATGATAACTAAAGATAAGGATCACCTTAGTTACAAAATATACAGAAAACCAACACAAACCAACACCATAATTAGGAACGATTCCAACCACCCAACATCCCATAAAAAAGCAGCAATTACATGTTTTATCAATAGAGCCCTAAGCATTCCACTCACCGAAACAGATTATCTGAATGAACTATCCATAATTTACCAAATAGCAGAAGCCAACGGATTCGACAGGAAATATGTTGACAGAATAATTAATAAAATCAAAAGCAAACCCGTTACAAAACTAACTAAAGAAGATAAAGAACCTCTCAAATATGCAGCCTTCACGTTCACCAACCAATCCACCTACCACATCACAAGCACCCTTAAAAAATATAAAATCAAAACAGCATTTCGAACGAAAAATACTAATCAGAAATTTTTTTTTAACTCTAAAAATATTAATGTTACTAACAAATACAATAATTCAGGTGTATACAAACTCAATTGCAATCTTTGTGATACCGATTACGTGGGACAGACCGGGAGAGGGTTCAAGGTCAGATACATGGAACATGTTAATGCAGTCAAACACAACAGATTTTCAGCAATGGGGAACCATATGGCAGAAACAGGACACAAATTTACCACCATAGAAAATGACATGCAAATACTACACCAGGAAAAGAAAGGATCTCTCTTGGATATACTAGAACAAATAGAAATCAACAAAGCACAAAGATTCAATCCCTCACACAACATCAACGAAATTAATTTCGATTCCAACATTTTATTTGACACCCTAATAGGATTAATATATGACAGTAGGTAATTCCACCATAGGTCAATTATCCATAGCACAGGACCATAATAGGAATTTTAACGTCTCAATGCTCTCGGCAATCACCACCGCACTCCTACTCCACCCCCTCCCCCTCCCAACACATCGCGCATCCCATCCAGATTCCCCCTCCCACATCAGCACCCCCTCCCCTCTCCCTCTGACGTGTCTTCCCCGCACGCCACTTGATGGAGCTCCAAACTTAAACCATCAGTAAGCGGAGAGGCTTCAGCTAAGGCACATCCACACGCAAGGTAACATGCGCATTTGATTGACAAGTAAACTTCCTTTTCAAGTTCTAGTTATCCATCTTACCACCATATAAGTTATTTTTGCTAATATTCATAAATTTATTTTTCTTTAGCACAGTTTCTCTTCTCCAACAAATCTACGTCTCAATCCTTCGAATCAACAGAATTGGATGCCGCAATTTCAATTTTCTATGAATAAGTCAGTCAGTGTATTTTCCGTCTTTTTCTTTACCTACATTTCTTCGGAGAATAACGACCTAAAATAACTTTTCCTTTCTTTTTCATTTTCTAGAACACAATATTCGTCATAATACGCTCACTATCGGCTCCGTGTCGCATGCGAATTGAACATCAACACCAATCGCCAAAGGTTAAAAAGGGGCCAGCGTATAATGGAGGAACACCATTCCGAGAAGAATTCACAGTTCAGAACTAGTTCACGTTGCAGAATGAACGGACATATAGCAGTCCCAACAAAAGTTTTACAATTTAATACTGTGTCATTTTAATCTCGTTTTTTTAACATGTCTTCTTGTTTTTTAAATTTGTAAATTCAAAGTGCACCATGTATACAATTAGGCTACACAAGGCCATATATGTTCAAGGTAGTCTTTAGCATAATAATCCACATGTTTTTTAGTAGAATAAGTATTTTCACGCACAGGCATATACCTAAGTGAATCCTGTGATTTTATTATTTTTAGAATTTTAAAGATTATTATATCCAGGTTATCGATATCTTATGATGTGTTCTAAAGTTTAGATCAAGTCACTACTAGGACTGAAGAAGGGACCACATGGTCTCGAAACATGTATCATAATTTTCTATGAACAAAGATTGTGATTTGTATTGAATAGGGCGGAATAAATAATAACTTTACTGTATTAAATTTGCGTCAATACGGGCCAATATGAGCGAAATGACGTATTCATGCGAGTGTTATTATAGAATAAAATGTTGAGGTATAAATTACGTATAGACAACTATGTCGACATTTTTCTTAATAATAATCTATTATCGAATAGAACAAAACATATCTACAATGGCATTACATATGCCAGTTGCAAGTACCGATGGCAGATGTCGCATTCAACAACCCTTTGTACCCCACATCCTCCCCACCCTGGTTTATTTCGAGAGGATTCACCAGTTGCACCGGTCGGCTGACTCTAGAACCAGCGGGGAGATGCAGGATGGCTGTCCTCACTCGTCCCTCTCTCCCTTTCAGTATTTCGTCAACTCGGGCTCTCTTCCACATATGCCTAGGCAGGACGTCTTCTTGTAAGAGGGCAAGGTCTCCAACTCGCAGTTTCGGATATTTACCAGCTGGACACTTAACCTCGTGGTAACTCCGCAGTTGCAGGAGGTATTCCCTCTTCCACCTTCGCCAGAATTCTTCAGATATGTTCATCTTTAATTGAAATTCTTTGATCAGATCTCTTCTTCCACCAGGCTCAGGTCCATTTGGAAGGGTCGTGAGTTTCTCTCCGTTCTGAAAGTGAGAAGGTGTAAGAGCTTCAAGGTTGCTCCCGTCTTGCACAATGGAACGTGAATTCAGGGTGGCTTCAATACTGATCAGTACAGTGTTGAGTCCTTCTTCATCGACCTGCGATCGACCGAGTACCTTTCTTAGACAGCGTTTGGTGGAACCGATCATCCTTTCCCACCATCCTCCCCACCAAGCCGCCTGAGGAGCGATGCATTTCCAAGTCACGTTGTGATGGACCAGATATTCATGTGTCTTAGGATTGGTGAGCACTTCCAAAAGTTGAAGCTCTTTATTTGCTGCTTAGAAGGTTTGGGCGTTGTCAGAGTATATAATTCGTGGTACGCCACGACGTCCCACAAATCGTGGTATGCCATTAAAAATTTGTCGGTAGAACAGTTCCAGGTGTACAGCTCGCACAGTTGCACATGTGAACAGAACGATGTAAGCTTTTTTCAGCTCGTTCCCCGACTTGATGTAGAGTGGACCGGCAAAGTCAATGCCAGTTACATCAAATGGTCGAGTAGAACCAACTCGATCCAATGGCAATGGGGCTTCTATCGCTTCACACCTCTTCTTGTGAGATATTTTGCATGGTAGGCATCCGTGCAAGACCTTCTTGATGACTTGTGAGGCTCTTAGAATCCAAAATTCCGTGCAAAGTTCTTCTAGTATTACATGGACACCCAAGTGATGAAGCCTGATGTGGGTCTGTTTGATAAGAAGATGAGTGAATGCTTGTGAACCGTCCAAAAGCACTGGATGTTTCTCATTATTTGTCAGATCTGCAAATTGTAGACGGCCTCCAAGGCGAATAATACCGTCTTGCAGGAAGGGATTGAATCGAAAAATCTTGGATGATTTCGATAGTGGTTGTCTCTTCTTCAAGGCCATCAGTTCATTAGTGAAGCATTCATGTTGCACCTGGCATATCCAATACATCCTTGCTGCCTCTATGTCTTCGGCAGTTAGATAGTTTTCACTTCCTTTTCTTTTTTCTTTCAAGCATCTTACAAACCGAAGAATCCACGTGGCAACGTGTAACATCTTCCCGTATGAACTGAAGTGTGATGCTGAGCAATATTTCTGGGGCCGTAACAACGAAGATTTGAGAAATCTTCTTTTCCTCTGGCAGAGCAGTGTTCGGCACAGTTATATCACGAGTCCACGAGTTAGGATCCTGGGCAAGCCAAGATGGCCCTTGCCACCACGAATCTTTCGAGGTCAGCTCTTGTGCATGTAGTCCTCTTGTAAGGAAGTCTGCAGGATTGTCAATGCCGGGACAGTGTCTCCATTGGCTGGAGGAAGTATGCGTGTGAATTTCGGTCACACGGTTGCAAAAAACGGTGTTCCAGCTGTTTGGATTGTTCCGTATTCATCCTAAAGTGACGGTCGAATCGCTCCATAAGGTAGCGCATGAAGAATCAAATCCAGTCTCCTGACGGAAGTAGCAAAGAAAACGTGATCCAATCAAGGCTGCAAGTAATTCCAGTCTGGGAAGTGTAACTCTCTTCACAGGTGATAATCTGTTTTTACTGAAGACAATGTTGACATTGCTAGTGGTGCTAGTGGTTGATCTAACGTAGTGTACAGCGCCATATGCTCTTTCTGAAGCATCTCAGATTACGTGCACAGAAAGATTGTTGTTGAATGTAGATATACCAATCCATAGTGGAATACTGATGGAAGACAAATGCGGCAGATTCAAAGTCCAGGCGTGCCACCTCTGGCCAAGATCAACTGGTAAGTTGTTATCACACTGCAATCCCTTACACTAGGTGTCTTGAAAAAGAATCTTGCCAATGATCAGTGTTGGTGAAAACAGACCAAGCGGGTCATAAAATTTGGCAGTAACTCGAAGAAGCTGGCGTTCAGTTGCTGGTTTGTCAAGTAGTTCGTTAGTAATGTCGTCTGGAGTGGCGAAGAAGTAATCGGATGTTACATTCCAGTTAACACCAAGCACCTGTGTTTCCGTTTTTACCTCTTGACCTTCTGCTATCCAGATATCTCTGAGTGGTAGGGAATTAGTTAACCATTTCGACAATGGGAGGTTAATGTGGCAAAATAGAGAAACGAGTTCATAATAGACGACAACAGCTAAGTTGTCATCATCTACGCTGCTTGCGAAATCGTCCATAAAGGTACAACCATCAATAAGTGCCATTGCAGTAGGGTACTTCTCAGGGTACAGTGCTGCGAGTTCTCGCAGAGTTGTCGAAAGAAGGAATGGGCTGCATGTAAGCCCGAATGGTAAGCGAGCAAAGCGATACTTTACGATATCCATGGTCGTCTGCTTAATTCCATCGGCAGTAGATTCAATTCTGTACCATAGAAACCTTGTAAGATCCCAAACATATCTACAAAGGCATTACATATGCCAGTTGCAAGTACCGATGGTAGATGTCGCATTCAACTACCCTTGGTCCCCCACATGCCCGTTGCAAGTACCGATGGTAGATGTCGCATTCAACTACCCTTCGTCCCCCACACATGAGCTGATTGCCTGAATTTTGCAAGAGTATGTTCAAAACTAGCCCTTACAGACACAGATAATACTTCCTTGAAATCTTGGTCAAAACAATGTTGGGGTATGTGCATATTCATGTTATTATTATGAATACAAGCAAAATAGGCAATTTTGGGGTTATAGTGTCCCTTTAACATATCCAAATTGCCTACATATCTCAAATATATTATTGTTTAGGAATTTATATTGTGTGTTACTAATTCAGATGATAGTATATATCAGTAGCAAATTTCCCCTCTAATCATATGTCATTTATTGGGTACACAAGAGTTTGTCTTCTCATTAACTGATGATATTTCTATATGACTACTAAAACTGGATGGAATTTAATAATATACTGTATACACTTAGAGAATATTTCAGAATGCAGTGATATTAATGGTGCCTAACTTTTATCTGGTCACGCAAAAATCAGCATTATTATGAAAATTATTAATGCATATTGGAAGTGATCATGTTCACGCAGTATATCGTCTATCATTTAGATTAATGAAGCTCTATCTTTAAGTGTTTTCGTTTTCTTGTTTGACAAATAAATGAATGTTAGTTTTGGTTCAACTATCTGCATGAATTTTTAATATTTAATAGGATGGCATTTTGCATCAAACACGCAGGCATTAATTTAAAATTAATATAAACATTTGAAGCCTACTTGGCGGGATATTCATGTATGGTACCGTATTCAACATCAAATATCTAACCACCTTCTGTGGCATGGTTCGTAATTCAAGGCCATGGTTCGTAATTCAAGGCCACTGCCACCTCCTTACCACTCCTACCCTCAGTTACAAATATACACTCGCTACTACGGACACCATAATAACACAGGTTATGAGACAAAGTTGACGCACAAGAACACAAAAATGATCACGATATTTTAGCCCTAAAGTAAAGTAAAACTCAAATAATTGGCGTAGCAGAGAAGAGCTAAAAGAAAGTCTCACGTGTATAACTCGTGAATTATTAACCCTACTGACTAGGAATTTGCTTTAAAAATACTTTCAACCTTCTTCTCCACCTTGTAACTGGTTGTTATTCGAGGCAACTATAGTGCCAAAATTGGCTACGATGGTGAAAATACACTTGCAAAATATTTCGCTGAAAGGTTTCAACTAATTTTATCTACTAAAAAATGTGATTTTGTGCTTGAAAGCAATACCAGTTTGTGGCATGCGGTGTATTAATCATGTCAGTGCAAACACCTCACTGATTTGTCCGTAAATGCCAAAGATATGACAGCTTGAGTGAGAATAGTGCGACGTGAGTTGCACTGAGAACAACTCATTACCACGGGAATGCCACTTTGTCCGATACTCCACAGTCTCGTTCGATCACATGTTAATATCGTTGCTCTCGCTAACACCCATGATGCAACGTGTGAGCACGTGCGTAGGGACGCGATTGAAATGGCGGTGGCTTAAGCATATGGCAAAACCATTATGACGAAAGATAAAATCAATCTTATTCTTGAAGGTGAACATTATTTTTTCGTATGCCCGACGACTAGTGAATATTATTCAAACTGGTAGGAGCATTTGAGATAAAGAGAGTCAAGTATCCAACACAAAAGTTTTCACTGTGTATGTTTGTGACATTTTCCCTCTGTGTGTAAGGGTCTCAGTGGTTGAATTGGTTACGCGTTGGACTCATGAATGAAAGGACTGGGGCTCGATACTGTGCCCGTTAGAGGAGGTTGTCTGGTCACCACCAACCGTATGTGGACTCCCAGATGACCTCGTCCTCAGAACACCTTGGCCAAAGAGGATCGGGATACACACCTTGTGGGGCTGACCGGCACAAGACGTATAAGGTTCCTATCATAGCGAAATGTCGTAGACACCTAAAGGAAATGCACCCCCCAAAAACACAAACTACTAAATGATGAAGATCCAGACTGAATTAAATTTCATGGAATGATTTATTAAAATTCCTAGCCCTTATCCTAGTATCGGAGGGTTTCAATTGGCTAATCCGCTATCTATAAAAAAAACTACAAAAACAATCCCTTACTAAAATGAAAATTTAACCCTCTCAATAAGTCCTAAATACATGAAAGCAACAAACAAAGCTTGGGAAATTGTACAAAATAACCCTAATTTTAAAGATACACTAGTTCAGTCATGATGTTTCAGGCAGAAAACATCATGTGAAACAGTCAATTCATGACAGCAAAAATCTAAATCAAACTGTGACCATCCCGTATTTACATTTACATTTACATTGACCTAGTTTAAGCTAATCCTGATTTAATTGATCAACGGCGATAAGCGTCCGTGATAATCAAATAAAATCTAGATTTTATTTACAGTCATCATCATACAACACACCTTATTACAACAATGTACAGGAAAAAATCTACAAAGTAGAATAAAGTGGGTAACAATTTGGGTTATACACAACAATAAATAACACACACAAAAATTTTGTTATTATTCCTTCCTACAGCAAAATGGTAACTCTTTGTTCCCATTCGTCATCTGAATGTGTACAAGAAGAAACAAGAATGAACTGTTCATCAACAGTCAATCTCATCCTTGAGATCACGGCCCACAAGTTCTGAACTCTTGGTTACCAGTGATCTCTGTCCGTCGAAAAATGTCAGCTAACTAAACATTCCTTCTGGAATAAACCTCTCAAGCGCAATGCATTGGTCTGCAAGATTGAACAGGATCAAAGTTTAGCAGTGGGTTAATAATTAACGAGTATTTTAACCCTTTATAGGTCCTTGGGATACTATCTTCCCACCATGTATTTATAGAACGGTGTTAGGGAGAGATTCTTCCCACCCCTTTCATTTGAAGCAGTTCCACGTGCATCCATAAGCGAGATGCAGAGAAATGTTGAAAACCCATTAATTTGATGTATACTGTCATCAGAAACCAAAGGTGGGAAGCATATATCCCAGTGCACGTGCTCGCCAGTTCGGTTGTGTTGAGTGAAACAAATGCATTGTTTTACAGAAGAAGGTGTTTTTATTGAAGATAAGAGATTTGTAAACGTTGGTATATAACTGAAATACAATGTTAATAATGGTTTTGGTCACTTGAGTAAATATATTTCAGCTAGATTGGAAACAATTATCCTGCTCAGGGTGTTTGCCATAGAATAGAAGATTTTTAAAATTAATTTTCTGGGTTTTTAGTAAATACTATTTTGAAATTATTGAATTATATTCTAATATACTAACTTTTATCATTCCAAAATCACTGTTATATTTTTTGTGCAGTTTTCGGCAAAGATGATATAGGTCACTGACCTTGTTTTGCGTGGGAGTTACATTTTTTTAAAATTATAGTGTGATGGGATGTTTTTATATATTATATCCTGTTAAATAAACCTCATTATAGAGTGATAAACACAGTATCATCATAATTTGGAGGTAGGAGATTATTACCCCATTGCTCATTTAAGAAAACATACTGTCGGGTGTGGGCAGTGGGATAATAATTTCCCACCCCATATTTCCTAAAATAGAATCCACACCCATAAAATTGTTGCATATTCCTACTCATCTATCGCCCACAATTACAAATGTGCAAAAAAAAAAATATATATTTTGCTCTATAAAGGGTTAAAAGTCGGCGATTTAAAAATGATTGTTCATGATTTAGTTCTAGTTATTTTTACAATCGTAGGTTTATGAGAGTATTAGTTAAGACGAATGACCAAACGCAAGGCTTGCAACAGTTGAGTGACCAACTGGTCCACACACACCAAAAAATACGTGACCTAATGTCACAACAATTCACAATAACACTATTATGGGCTACAAAATGCTCAGTTTACCATTCATAAGTGATCTGCGATGCTCTAAGCTCACCAGAAAATCCTCGGTTAGGCTTGTAACACAACAGAGGTCTACCGGCCATCACTAAACAATAACCAATCCTTCGTGTCTCAGCACGGAATAACTCATTCACACAATGTGAGAAAAACAGCCTGAATAAAATGTCAGGCCTGTCTAATAACAACTCAGATTGTATAAAAAAATATCATTGACAATAATAACTTCCTTCGCTTACAATGTGTGAGTAATATGAAAATGGGTTTGTGACTTCACTGTCACCCTGTATTATAACATTCCACAACTGCTGTTGTCTGAGCAGGTTACAATGCGAGCGTACAAGACTGGCTCGGTTAGAAAATCCATAAAAATGATAGCAATGAATGTGTGTCAATTGTCAAGGTCTCACTCGAGATACTGGGGTTTGTGGGTAATATTGTAACTGTGGCGCGACCTAGGCAACAGCTGTCATCATGCTCCAGGCGCGGTTACATTAACCTCACTAAAAATAAGTATAATTTGCTGGCAAGCAAAAGTTTATCTCGTTTCCAAAACGTGCTAGGTTCACTTTCAAATACTGTCCATTCTGTGACCTGCATTAACAGTTCATAATAAACACACACAATAATAATGATAGCGTCGTAGAAGAACATAAAAAGATATTTACACTCGTGTGCTTGTCTTGGCTCATCAAAGAGACTATATGTCTCTAGTATTGTCTTTGGAAGACATTCCCACTACGACGGGTTAAAGTATTACAAGCATGTGCACTCAAGGCACTTCAAAATGACTAGTACAGTAGAACCCCTCTCGTCCGCCCTCGGTTGGTCCGCCGCTCTGGTTGATCCGACCATGGCCGAACTTGTCCCGACTCTAAGCGGTGACTCCCTACCCGTCGCGACAGGTACAGGTACTTGTTGTTATCGCTTGTCCGTTTTAGTGCTCCGTCATCTCTCGGATTGTTTCTGTCGTCCGTATTTCGTACAGTACGTAATGCACTGTGATGTTTTTAGTGCTTACTGTTCGTTGGTTTTACGACAATGTTCTTCTGTTTTCGTTACAGCACTGTAGAGTGGTTTGTTTACCGTACATTCTGTGTACTGTACAGTTGTGTTTTTAATCATGTCAGGAGTGAAACGAAAACATGTTACTCTTTCACGTTATTCTAATTTTTCAATTAGCAGTGCAACAAAGACTGGACAAAGGGGGAAACACTCCTAAACATTGCCAATAAACTCAATGTAGGCGTTACGACAGTAAAATACTGGATAAGAAATCGGAAAGGCATTGCATCATGTACAGTGACGATAGATGGTGAAAACGCTCGTATGAATCGCAAAACATTGAGAAAGCCTAAACTTGAACTGCTTGACAACGCATTGTGGATGTGGCTATACCAAGAAAGAAGGAAAGGAACCCCGATATCTAGTGTTCACAGATTGTTTATTTTAATGTAAATCCGTATTTTTTGTACTTTCTGATAATTCGACCTTTTCTGCGTTCCGACCAAACCCTCAGTCCCAAAGGTGACGGATTACAGGGGCTGTACTGTGTAATGTTCCTCAACACCTAAACTCTGGTGTGAAATTTTAAATGATAGGAAGTAGTGTGAATCGGGACTATGTATGTACTGCAAATCTGTATCATTCCTTCACATGTATTATTAGATTCCAGTTGCATCATGTGGCTTCTTTAGCACTACAAAAGGTATTTACAATAATCAAATATTTGGATGGATAGGCTCTTCCATCAAACGATATGCCTGTCAGTGGCGTACTGGCTTTGTACAAAAAGGGAGCTTAAAATAAAATATATGAATTATCAGCTGAAGCTGATCAATGGAAAATTACTGCTCTTTTCAAAACGACATAGTTTGGTTTCCATGATGTGGATATTTCAATAATTACAATGATGCACTGTGTGCAAACACACTATGTGGTGGCTAACTTTGAGCTTAGAAAACGAAACATGTAGAAGCTCGTGAAAGGTGAAATTCACCAAAGAAGGTGACTAAATAAGAAGACAACATCCTGCCTAGATGACTGTAAATAGAGTACGGTTGCTAATCTACTCCACCCATGACCAATTCCCTGACAAATAGACATTTAGATCATGACTCACAGCGTGTGTCGTTCACCTGATTCACAAGTGCAGGTTTGAGGGGTCTTTCCTTCCAAATGTGTTGTAGCGAATACCTCCATCGCTCGTCCATGAACATGGTTATCCATTCGTCAGCTTCCATGTCGCAATGCTGCTTAGATGGTCAGCGTCTCCCCCATAGAAAATGGCTTAAGCCATAATAGACAGCATGGTTATAGGCGTAGAAGATCTCATCACGTGGCGATGTTCCGTCATGTTGTAGATTAGTGAATTTCGATGGTAAAAACACTGCTTCTAGATTCGTTGTCATTAACAAAACTGGCTCTACACTAGTTTTGCAGACTGATATCAAAAATGGCCTTGTCTGCGGCACTGATTCAATTCTGACACAGCAGGTGTCTGATCACAAAAACTATCACTTTGAGTGAAAAATAGATATCGCCCAGTATCGGCGAAATCTTATACTGTAAAATCACGGCTTTTGCTCAGCACGGATATTAATTCAATTATTAACACTTTTGTTACACAAATCACTTTGTAACTTTAATGATTCACTTGATCCAGCATTTATAAGTAGCACACTGGTCGGCCATGTGGTATTGAAAATGTGGACCATGTGCTCGGTCAATAAACGATGATGATTCGCAATTTCCTTCTGGAAATAATAATGCACACATTATTTTCACAACTTAGTAATCACCAGCACACTTCGTGCTAAATATATACTCGATGTTGATCGATTTTCTCAGGTTATTTATACCTTAATCTTCAAGTTCCCCTCGGTCAACGAGACCGGACTGTGATACACGTCCGTGGGATTCAAACGCACTATGGGTTGTCCTTCTTCACGGAAGCTGGCATTCAGGCTTCGAGTCAAGTTGAGTCATTGAGTGACTACTTACATCCTCTTCGCATTTCCGCAAGGTTATACCTTTATCTCATTCATGAAATAAACAATTATTAGGCCATTCCAATATGGCAAATTAAACGGAAATACTTTCAATGATATATTCAAAGTGCACATTAAAGATAGAGGTCTTTAATCATGTGTAATAAATATTTGCTGCTTCTTGGCAGAGTCAAAAGTAAGTCTGACGAGATGACATGCTTCTGGACGCGTTCAATAATTTTCTGACATAAATTCCAATGATGGCATAAAAATTATCACCAGCATGAGCTCAGCGGGCTCAATACTTGGTAGGGGAAGTAATTTTTTTTTTAGTTTCGTTTTATTTGTTTTATGTCAATCGCTTTACCAGTATCTTACTACAAAAATGATACAACAGTACACAGTTGCATCACAGGGGCTTTAGTAATATAGCGAGTGCATGAATTTTCAGGTTTGATTACGAGAAATTTTCATAGAGCTTGAATGTGGCATTACACGAAAAAATCTTAACATGTACACGTCAAATAGAATTTTCTTTTGCTAATATTTAATGACCCTATATTACCGACTGACAATCAAAATCTCCTTCAATATGTTATTAGGATGATATGCTCAGTATACCTTAGGTAGTCTGTTAATATGATATCGTTGAAGTTGAGTGGATTCTTCCAATTCGCAGACTCCAGTCAACGGAATGAACAATTTCAATTGAATCCTTACACAACAAGCCTCAGTGCATTGCCCAATCCGGAACGAGCGATAATGTCGAGAATTATCGTTATCGAGCCCACATTATCGTTAATACCAGTTCCGGAACCAGCATTTCCATTCTTCATTCTCGTCCAACGAGACCGATCGGAACTCAAGAGCTTTTTGCCCGGCTCTAATGAACACCTCTATAAGGCTCTACCTTCTAGTCGGTTGGTCTTCCTGATATCCATGAATGTTGAATACTGCACGGCACCACAATTCCTTTTGGTACCCCATCCTTGGCTGGGTTGCCACAGGCATGGAGGCAAGCCTGGGGTGGTGTTGACCCTACGATTCAATCGACATCTGGTATGTTGTCTGTCTCATCTCCTTCTTAGTCCATCATCTTAATGTTTATCAGGGGGCGTGGTGACGCAGCGGTGAAGCTGTTGGCCTCTCACCAAGGTGGACCGGGATTCAATTCCCGGTCAATGCATGTGAGATTTTCGAAGTGAAATGCCATGTCCTGTGGCTCGGATTCCATGTAAAAAGGAGGTCCCGTGGCTCGTGATCGCATGATTAACGGACACGTAAAACTAAAAGCTTCCCTTTCCTTCTTAATGTTAATCATTGTAAATAATGTCATATGGTCCATTTTTACTGTTCCCATTATTGTCAGATTTTTAGTGTCAGTTTGGTAACGATATTTTTCCGTAGGCAAATTGTTCATTTTTAAGGGTCAATCCATATGAAGTGGTCCTATAAAAAGTAACATGGTTGCTTGACAATTTTTATAAAATCTGTTTTTTGTATGGCAGTCACTCTCGTATATTGGTAGTTCAGAATGATGATTATTTTCATTTTATCAATTGCAATTTTCATGTTGCAGCCATATTTGTTTTGTGACACATGCCATATTTTGCCCTTTCAAGCGTTGAGAAAATAAAATGTCTTCGCCTCTGTTGCTCATACCAGCATGGGACAAATTGCATTTTGTTGAACAAATAATAGACTACAAGACTGGTTTTAGGCATTTTAACTAAATTAAACTTTATGTAGGGAAATTTCAGCCTAAAGTAATTGTATTTATTTTTAAAAATCCCTTTTTCATGGAGGCATTTTAGCAAGAAGGTTAAGTGTCAGCATACCATACTTCTCTGTACAAAGAGGTAGAAAGAAAGTAGTTGAGTTGATGCATCAAATTTCAATCCTCAGACTACTCCTCCATTTTTAATAAAAATTCCTAAAAATTTGTAAATTTGAAGAAATGTACTTTTTTAAAGCTAAATATTTCCGATGGGCAGTGGTTTAGAAATCTGAAATTTACACAAAATGAAGTATTTTATGATAGTTAATGACAGTTGAAATTTTGAGTTTGTGATCTTGCTGGTTTAAGAGATCTGAACCAGAAAACTTAGAAAACATTTTTTAAATTTGGATTGGGTAAGATATGGCTAATGAAACATTTAAAATTAAAATTATACAATGTGTTAATTACATACAGTACTACAGCATCATATAATAGTAGTATTTTGTAGGATGCAGGTCTGTGCATGTTTTTATGTGTAGGTGTAGGTCCACAAGTTGAAACATGTTTGCTCAGGCTTGTCCTGTCTTGTATGCATTATGCAATACTTGTTTATTCTTCCTTGTGCTGTGCTACAGGAAAGTTGTCTTGAGTTGAAGCGTCTATATTTTGTTTAAACATGGAAACACAGTGTTCTATAGGTATTTTAATAGAAGAATGCCACAAAAGCATATATGGAACAGTGATAAAAGAATGAAAGAAATATGTGAGTATAGTCAAGAAGAGCAACAGTTGTGGGTATCCAGAGTTTCCAGTGTTGTAAGGTGTTTGTAACTACCATGAAATGAAGTATCTTGTAAAATATCATCATATATTCAGGCGATATTGTGGTGATCCTTTAAAAATACATAAAAAGGCGATCTCCAAGGGGCTCAGAGAAATTATTTTGGATCATTTGTGTAAAAAAGTAAACTACAATGTAAAACTCATACCTGGAAAGTCATTATGTACTACTTGCTACAAAATAATATTTATACCAAAAGAAAATAGTGAAACAGAGGAATTGGAGGAGTATGATGCTACTACTGAATATTTAGAAAAAGTAGACTGCGTGTGCTCAGTTGGGGATTTCACCAGCATCTAAAATTAAATGATTAAGCTCAGTAAAAAGATTATTTGCCTTAAACGCTAAGATAGGGAAGATTTCAAACGCCATCAGAAAAAAAAATGCTATTTTGTTTGACATTTCACTAGAAGGCTCTGAAGAAAACGTTAGTTCTGAAGATGAATTTCAGGAACTGATCAACAAACTGAAAGATAAATGTGCTGTTGCAGAGAAAGGAGAGAAAGTGAAAATAATTAGTCTGCTACCTAAGTCATGGACACAAAAGAGAATAGCTACAGAGTTCAATGTATCTGAGCGTTTGATAAAACTAACATGGGAACTAGTGAAAGACCAGGGTATTCTACCAGAATTAGTTAAGAAACAGGGTGTTGGCATTCAATTAGAAACTGTGACTTAGAGTTCATAAATTTTATGAATGTGATGAATATAGTCGTTTCTGTCCAGGCAAGAAAGACTGTTTGTCTGTAAAAATAAATAACATCAAAGTTCAGAAGCAGAAGCGGCTCATTCTTCGCAATTTAAATGAATTTTTTGTGGAATTTAAACAAAGAAACCCAGACTGTAAAGTTGGATGATCAAAATTTATAGAGCTCATAACCAAGTGGTGTGTCTTTACCAAATCTTCTGGAAGCCACACTGTCTGTGTTTGTACTTACCATCAAAATGTTAAGCTTATGGTTGATGGAGCAAAGCTTAACATTAACTACAAAAAAAAACTACTTGACATGCTCGTTTGTATTATGAATAGTTATACTGTACATGTAAGTGCATGATGGGCAAATGTGATGTATGTCCAGGAAAGGAAAGCCTGCAAGATGTGATTCAAATTCTTGAAGAAAGTGATGCCCTACCAGACAGTATAATCTTTAAACAGTGGACTACAATAGACCGAGCTGAAATGATTTCTGTTGTTCTGCCTAAAGATGAATTTTTTCAGCATCTTATTGATAAGCTTGATTCCCTTAACCCTCCAAAACTCGCGCAGACTACCCCCGTAGCCCAGCCGTTTTCTTTTCTGTGTTTGATGCAGTGGGGAGGGGTTAGAGAAGCGCGGTTTCAGGTAACTCCTGTTAATCCTGTGGCCATTTAGTGTGCAATTGCATGTCTGCGAGGTTGGACCTGTGCTCAAGTCAGTGTTAAAGTTGAGTGGGCTACGTCTGTAGCCCGCGTGAGTGCTGGTGTCACTATGGCTGCTAACCATGAGAATATTATCCGACAGTGGGTGGACAAAAACAGTGGCGATGAGGAAGTTCCACAAGATGATGATGATAGTGAAGAAGATTTTGTAACGGAACAAGTTCTGCACTCTGATACTGAGGAAGTAGATAACGATTTTAGTGAAAATGGTGACCAGTCTACTTTGGATAGCGATAGGTCCTTGTTTCTATGGAAAGGACACATTTAAGTGGAGAAAAAATAATATGCCACAGAACATTCATACTCGAGCTCACAACATCATATTTCACCTGCCGGGGCCCAAAGGTGAAGCTAGAACTCCACGAACTGAAATTGAAAGTTTGGAACTTTTCCTAGATAAGAATGTTGTGGGATCTATTACTGCCTGCACAAATGTGTACATTGAAAAAGTTAAGCTTCATTATGGACGTGAACAGTGCTTTTTTTTTTCTAAAAAAAATTTAAGGGGCACTCTCTGTTGTAGCCAACAAAGCATCACGATCTTGCAATTGTCGGCTATTTGCAGAGTCTGGTTATTGCTTTTCGGGCTGACATATTAAATGAGAGGTTGCATTGGGTTAATTTATTTTTGGTCAACTTGTCAAGGTGGTAACTGCACTCAGTATTTCTAATCATTTTACAACCAACCATTCGTACTTGCTGCAAAATTCCTGCTTTTTCTTCAAATCCCAGCATTCGAGTATATCTTCCGTCCCACTGTTACGCGATTGAAAGCTTTTTCTTGTGATCTTCCTTTGCATCACCACACGACACTGTTGGCGTTTCTCCGTCATTGTTTATGTTTGAATCGTTAACTTTCAGCTTTTTCGATGCCTGAGTGGATGTTAAATACAGTAGTTTGTTATTTTCTTCATCCTTCAAAATTAAACACACGCACAAAATAACAACCTACCCCGCCTCCACAAACTAGCCTGCGTGCTTATAAGAACCGAGTGTCGAGTTACCGACCGAAAGAAACTGATTTGATTTAAATCGAGGATTGCTTTAAATCTCCTCCAGCTGTTGTGAACAGAGCGTTGACGGCAGCTGATCAATGAATTTTCAAGTCGGAAGTTATATTTGCTGGACTAGATACAAATGTATCAATATTTTTTCTTAAACATTTTTCAAATGTTTAAGGGGTACGCGTATCCCCGCGTTTCCCCTGAATAAAAGCACTGGACGTAAAAGGGATGCAAGGCTAACGGACGAAATAGAGATGCGTGATTTTTTCGTATTTCAATTCTAAGTGGTTATTTAGGTTCTAACAGAATGAACACAAAACAAACCGGCAATCAACCATCCATCCATTTGTATATTACTGATGGTAAGCTTCTCAATGTGCTTGTGTAATCAGTGATAATTTGGATCACAACACCATGGCAGTGCACACATTTCAAACACACTTCTTGAAACATTAAAAGAAACTGTCCCTAGTGTTGAAAATATAGTATACTTCTCAGATGGAGCATCTAGTCAATATAAAAACAAGAAGAATTTCATTAATATCTGCCGTCATAAGAGAGACTTGCAGAATGGAATTTCTTTGTATACGGTAATCACATGGGAAAAACGCTTGTGATAGTGTTGGAGCAATAACCAAGCGAGAGGTGACAAAGGCAAGTCTGCAAAGAACCATCAGTGATCACATTCTAACCCCTCATGATATGCATGCGTTTTGCTCACAAAAGATAACAGGAATCTCATACATATATGTCAAAGGAGAGGAAATAATTGCTCGTCGACAACAGTTGGTCGACAGATTTGACAACTGTCAGAAACTTCCTGGAACCTGGACATTTCACAGATATGTTCCACTTTCAGAGAGTGCTACTTAACATCCAAGTCAGAAGAGTATGTGGATTTTCAAGTGACCAAAGCTGTCCCACTAACCCTCAAAAACAGTGACATCATTGCCTGTGTGTATGATGAACAGTGGTGGCTAGGAGTTATTGAGGATATTAATTTAGAGAGGAGGGAAGTCTATGTGAAATTCACCCTTCTGGACCTAGAACGTCATTCAGATGTCACATAACGACAGAGTGTGGGTGCCTCTGAATAAAGTACTGAGAAGACAGCACCTCGGAGCTATCTACAGCAACTGGACGTTCACACAACAGTTCAACATCATTATGTGACGAAATTTCAATGCTGTAAATCAAACATGGAAATTAAGATACGGTGAGTAATAAAAAGGTATAATAGTGTACATTATTGTAGTCACCGAACAATAAAAGTTTGTGATCTTGATTCAAATATTCTATAAATCAACTTTCAAGTGTCCTGCTAAAACAATCTTATGAATCACATCATCCACTGAATTGTTTTAGTATGTAATCATGTTTATTAATGTTGTGATAAATATTTTATGGCATTTCATGTCGATATGTAGTCCGAAAACTTATATCTAGACATGCTACTATAATCACAAATTATTATTTTATGAAATTTACAAGAACGTCTCTCTTAAACCATTTGAATCTCAAACTTTCAATTGATGATACCTACTATTGAGTACTTCATTGTGTGTGAATTTAGAAATTTTACACAACTGCCCACCAGAGATATTAAGTCGTGAATTTGGCAAAATTTTGAAAAGAGTCAAAGTTTGTGACTGTGTAGAAAAAGAAGTATGCAAGTCTCAAACTTAGTAAAAGTTTTATATATACTACTGGTACTTTAGAATGTAAAATATATGCTAGTTTAAAATAATGTTCCTTCCCTCCTCCTCCCCCCCCTCCCCTCCCCCAAGAAAGTTTGAAAATAACATTTTAAGCCATTGTGCTACAAATGTTTGACCTTAAAATTTATTATGAAGGAATACGTTTATAATGATATACTAGAAGCATAACAGTAGGTGTTATAGTTTTTGTCTCATTGCCCTAGGACTTCCCAGACCTGAGGTATAGAAGATACCGTCAACCCTTACGAATGGTTAATAATGTTATTGGTTTTACATCCCTTTTAACTACACTGGCTTTTAGAGACGCCGGGGTGCCGGAATTTTGCCCCGAAGGGGATCTTTAACGTGCCAGTATACATACTGACACGGCTCCCTCGCATTTGCGCACCCTCAAATGCCAGCTGACTGCGCCAGGTTTCGAACCTGCAACCTTGGGCTCAGTAAGCGAGAACGTTACCCCTGAGCCACGCAGCCAGACACCTTACGAATGGAAGAAATGCTGTGCGTCATGATAAAAAAATGGCCGTCATGTTGAAACCGGTGGGAACAGAAACCAAACACTAGTAGTTCTGAACTGTCAACATACATGGGTTGGTTTTTTAGTTTTGGCACCTTAGTTATAACTGGATTAAAAACTCACTTAGATGGTTCCAAGTTTCACAGGCCCTCGATGTAGTCCCCACCATTGCGTACGACGTGTTCCCAGAGATGCGGAAGTCGTTGGATCCTGTTGGCACTGCCCAATCTATTGATGGTACGAAGAGAGCGCTCCCCGCGCATTGTCATCTTCATCTTCGGGATGAGATCATAGTCGCAGGGACTGATGTCGGGAGAATATGGGGGGTGATAGAGGACCTCCCAGCCCCAGCGATCCAACAATGCCGACACAACGCCTGCTGTGTGTGCCCTAGCATTGTCATGCAGAACGATGGGCGGTGTAACCATGTGGTGGCGCCGTTTCCTTCTCAGAGCTCCTCGGAGATGGTCTTTCAGATACGAACAATAGTACGCTGCATTAACGGTTTGCCCTCGGGGAACAGTATGGTGAATGATCACACCATCCCAATCATAGGCAAGAATCAACATTACCTTCACATTGGTGGGGGTTGGTTGAACTGTTTGTTTCCGTGGTGATCTATGGTGCCGCCACTCGTTCGATTGGTGTTTTAACTGTGGCTCATAAGATCTGGCTCACGTCTCGTCAATGGTTATGATACGCCGTAAGAAGGCCTCTCCTTCGCGCTCATAACGCTGCAAGTGCATACGACAAGCGTCATATCGCAGCCATTTGTGCATGTCGGTTAAGTCATGCGGAACCCATTTGGACGCAATCTTCCTCATTTTCAGTAAGTCTTTCAGGATGTGGAGGACAGTTGAATGCGCCAGTCCGGTATCTTGCTCTAATTGTCGAATCATTACGTTCCGATCCACCTCTACTAACGCGGACACCATCTGTACATTGTCATCGCTTACTGGTGGGTGACCAGATCGAGGCATGTGCTCCACACGTTCGCGCCCATCTCGAAAGGCTGCAACTCATCTTGCTACCGTTCTGAACGGTAACGCTGCTGCACCGCACGCTTCCTGCAATCCTCGGTGACACTGTTTAGCACTGCGACCCCTAGCACACTGAATTTTTATCCACGTTCTCTGCTCCTGCTTGGAAAACATTGCGACTGTCTTTCGCGAGCGCTGGTCTCACACTACTCATCTAACAGGCACGACTGCGCATGAGCGGTGGTGAGGACGGGCGAGGTCATGTGCTCTGAGGGAGGTGATGCAGGGCAGCAACCGTCGGTAAAAGTGGCAGCACCCAACATTGTTGCAACTTGGCACCGGAACATTGGTGCCAAAACTAAAAAACCATCCCATGTATAAGGTTAACTACAGACAAAATATGTATATATATATATATATATATATATATATATATATTTTTAACAGTGATCATGCAACCAGTGTTGGACCACTTCATATGGATCGACCCATAGGAAATAGCCTTCCAAGTCCACAAATGCTGATGGTTGACAGATGTTTCATCAGCGCACTAACTTTTAGTCAAGTCCACATTCAATCAGATCTAATGTGACTGACTACACATTCAAGTCCACAATTTCACACATTGGATTAAAGCAGCACAAAAATAATTTTCTGAGTCCTACTACTATATTAGTGATGTCCCAAGGTGATTTATAACATACTTTTTACTTTGAAGACTTCGTACCCCTTTTGTAAAATCGGGTTACAACCCGCAACTAGGTTTTGAGTACTATCACTCGGAGTAGCAGTGTAACATGGACTGTCACAAATATCAGCTTATTATCGTAGCACTTAGTTTAGTCGATCACTATTACAAGTAGCACAGCTCAAGTAAGCGTAAGCTCAGTAGAAGAATAGCTAACTATGCTTTCCGACCCTCACCTTGTATAGTCCCTGGAGACCGCCCTTTGCATTACATAATGGGATAATGTCATTCCATCTTCAACATGCTATTGGTCTAGATATCAAAAATTCAATATCTATTTTCCTGCATTATAGATAATCATGTGATTTATCATAGGGCTCCCTGATGTTGTCTATTTCCTCAAGCATACAGTGATTTAAATACTTAATGTTAATTTCGAAAGGTAGAAGATTTTTAAAATGCAAGAGCCCTAATTGGTTCCGAGTCCGCGCGCTGAATTCAATAGCTCTCTGGCAAGACAGAGTGCATCTGACATTGCGCTTCCTCTCGCTAAATTTATATGTACTCATGGCCACAGTGTTGCCAGATCTTGTAAAGGCACAGTACGAAATTCTTAACAAACCATGGACTAAGCAAGGTAGTACTATAGGGTCCAAATCATAAGCTGAGTGCGGTCTATAGGAGTGGTTACTTAAGCAGAAGCATACTTCTGATTGATCTATAGTTGTTGGAAATGTCCAAGAACCATTAGCCTACGCTCATTTAAAGTTAGGCAATTCATAGCCCAATCAGGTAATCAGCCACATTAGACATGCATGTTAGTCATTTAGTTTCTATAGATCACCGACAGATAGCATCAGCTTGGTTTAACGGTCGTATGCATGACGGGTATTGAGTCAGTCCACAATGGACAGTGATGAACAGCGGATGTTGCCGAAAGGTTTTTCCAGCATCAGATAAGCGTTTTACCATCAGTAAAACTGTACCATGGTGTTTGTATGTCTTAACGTAATGCAAATACAATAATTTAAAGTCCCAAAATAATATTAACAGTGTAACTCCTTTTATACTGGGTGATTGGAATTTCTAAGCTTATTAGATGGTGAGTAAACTATTTTAATATTTCACACAGTATATTCAAGATGGTTTAGTGTTCAATGTGATTATCCTTGTACTTGAGCTGCTTATGTCCATTATTTGAAGCTTCTTAATTCCAAATATTCGTGAGTAGGGCCTATTGTCAATTAAAAACTATCAGGACATAAGTGAAAATTTGAGAAGTTATAAAAGTTTTTATAACAAAATAATTGTATATGTTATTATATAATATACTTACCTGCCAAACCTGAAAAGTGAACAAGATCTGATGATGTTTGCCTGACAAACGAAACATGTCATCCATCCATCCCCACTCCCTCTTTTTATTTTCAGAAGTGTATAAAAGTATGTAAGTAAACCATGTAATTTCATCCAGGTTATTAGGTATACTGAGGCTTTTTTAATGAAACAGGCCACAAATTGATCTGCTGTGAATCGAGCATAGTTAGATCTTAAGTGCAGAAAGTGAGGTCTGTTTGAAGATGGGTTATGGTTGAAAATCTCCAGGAAAGGAATTTAGGCAGAAATATATGGAAATGATTGGTGAGAAATTCCAAAGAGTAATTGGTAAAGGAATGCAGGACATTGAAACAAAGTGGTCAGGGTACAGGAATGTAGTACTAGAAGTAGCAAAGGCATGCCATGGGAATATTGATCTGTAAATATGGGGAAAAACACGCATCCTGGTGGAATGACATACTATAGTGAGTTGGCTTATTAAAGTAAAAAGAAGGGTTACAAAAAATGTCTCTAAACAGGGAATCTGTCAGGTAGAGAGAGCTTTATGTAGAGGAAAGAAATATAACTAAACAAATAATAGAATCCAAAAGGAAATCATGGGAGGAATTTTGAGATGGCCTAAATTGAAAACGGTTGGTCAGGCGGCAGGAAAGCCTTTTCATACTGCTACATAGAATCTTCGAAATGAGCAGTGTTTCGGATAATTCTGGGTAACTCATTACACTGTAGATGCAAAGGAAGCACTGGGGAGATGGCAAGTATGCTTTGAAAACTTGCTGAATATAAAACAATTTCCATGTGGCAATGTGGCAGATTTTGAAATTATGCAGGAGGATGAGGACAGGAACAACATTAGTCACAAAGTAGCAAGGGTAGTTGAAATTCTGCCAGAATGGTAAAATATAGTGGGAAGGCGGGTATGAAATAGTTACAGGTATATAGGATAATATGAATTGGCATGGGATTTTGGAATAGTACCCTCTGACTGCACAAAAGCATTACCGTCATGTGTGCTAACTTGGCACATTTTTGACATAATATTTTCCAATTTCCACAGTTGGCACACTTTGTTAAGGAGCTTCCTGTTTGAAATGCAGCAACATTACTTTAGTGCGGTGTTATGTTGAGTTGTTTCTATTTTATGATATCACAAAGGTATGTTCTCAAGATTATCAATTTAATTTTAGGTTACACCCCCTAAAAAATAATAGGTTGCAAAACTTTTACTCCCCGGTAGAACTATCGGCAGTTATTAAGCTTGAGATTGCACGAAACATAACCTCAATATCATGTTGTTGCATACCAGCATTGTGATTCCAGGTGTAGTAACCTCTGTCCGTGGAGAAAAACAAAATTCCCTTTAGTGACTTTTGCTGATAACTTGGGACAGTGTGTCCCAAGTTATCAACAAAATGATGATACTCAATACAAGTACATATTTAACTGCTGAAAACAACATTCTATAAGTAAATACTTTACGTACTCTCATTGCAGGCAAAATGGACAAATTACCACGTTCTAGAGCTGTTGGTGCTAGAACTTACCATGATTTTCTGGACGAAAATTTGGAAAAAGCAGTGACGGAAGTAAAAGCTGGACTAAGTTATAGGAAAGCAGCTGAGAAATATGGTGTTAGTAAGTCTACAATTGAAAGACATGCAAAGGGAAAACATTGTGGGAAATTTGGCCAAGAAGATGAGAATACGTTGACAGAATGTATCAAGTTATCTGCTGATTGGGGATTTCCTCTCACTACATTTGACATTCGTTTGATAGTTAAGTCATTTGTGGACAGAAAGGGACTTCGTGAAAAACAATTTCAAAATAATATGCCTGGAAGAGCATGGGTTCAAGGGTTCCTCCAACGACAAAAAGCCATTTTGTCAGAATGCCTTGCTCAAAATATCAAACGTTCCAGAGCAGCAGTGTCGAAGGAAATATTAAATGAATATTTTAAAGAACTGGAAACTTCTGTAGCTGATGTCCCTCCAGAGCTCATATTAAACTATGACGAAACAAACATCACAGACGATCCTGGCAGAAAAAAAATTATTGCCAGACGAGGATGTCGTCATCCTGAAAGAATAATTGATCATTCTCAAGCTAGCGTTTCTGTTATGTTTACTGGCTCTGCCAATGGACATCTGCTTCCACCATATGTTGTGTACCGAGCAGAAAATATGTACAATTCCTGGACTGAAGGTGGACCAGTAGGTACACGATATAATAGGTCAAGGAACTCTTGGTTTAATATGGCCATATTTGAAGATTTTTTTTTTTTTTCCTCTCGTCTTCCCATATTTCAAACGTTTTGAAGATACTTTGCCAAAAGTAATGATTGGTGACAATTTAGCTTCCCATTTATCACCATCTGTAATTCGAGAATGTGAGAAGCATAATAAAAGATTTGTTCTACTGCCACCAAATTCTACACATCTGTGCCAGCCACTTGATGTTGCCTTCTTTAGACCATTAAAGCAGAAGTGGGCTGAGGTTTTGCAGAAGTGGAAGTTAACACACAAGGGAACCATTCCTAAAGACCACTTCCCTAGATTACTTAAGACATGTCTTGACAGCCTAAGTGAAAATGGGTGTACAGAAAGAAACTTGAA